>CM076719.1:22229868-23429868 GCA_038501795.1 Pseudopleuronectes americanus
AAATACAAATATCATCCTGCTGAAGACGATTCAAAATTATTTCCTTTTTGTGAGGACGTGATAAACAAAGGTTGAGAGAAACGGCTTAAACGGGAGGATTTTAAAAAGGTCTGCACACACACAACACACACACACACACACACACACACACACACACACACTTTATTTGAATGTAATTGTTTCACTGCTGAAATCTAAATTAAACTGCTTCCCTGAGACTTCTTGTTAAACAAAACACAAAATAAATGTTGTTTAAAGCTGCATATTAAGGAGTGAAAAGTGTTTTTTATGTTGAATGACTGTGCTTTACTCAGAACCATGTGTTTTGTCTCTGTGGTAGTTCCACTGGATGACTGCTTCAGAGTTTTATCCTGCAGCTTCCTTAATTAAATTTATTGAAAGCACTGAAATTAGTATCTAAGCTATTCCCAAGATAAGACTTTCATCCAAAATGTGCTATTTAATACATAAATTATCCATGTTTGTCTCCACATTGTGCAATGCTTGCAGAACAGAAACAACAGGCAGACTTCAGCTGAATAGAAATGAGCATCTAGACAGAAGAGAAGCTACAGAACCTTTCAACAGTAAACATAAGATTTACAATGAGACACAAATCAAATGTATTCGCAGAACATATTCAAATGTGTCAAAAATGTATACATTTTGTGTCTCACTGATTTACAGTGACTATTTGTTTAAAATTCCTGATTACTGATATGTCACTTTTGTATTGACATTTAACTGCTATGGACACATCTGTAGAAGTCGATGGGATGAAGTAGTCAGGAGATTTCTCATGCTGTGCACCTCTCGATGTGCGTTTTATTTACAAACATTTTACGGCTACAGTGACTTCCGGACGTCACCAAAACATCAGCTTTTAACCCCCCTGCCCATGTTACCATGGTAACCCCACAGCTCCTTACCGAGTGTGTCAGCGTGCAAACCACGTAGTGCAAATCAAATATTGTAAACCACGTCAACAGTCTTTGGTGAATTCTGTCTATTACAGGTGTCCACTACACATCTATCATTCCAGAAATCTGTGTGTCTATGGAATGCAAATCTCAAGAACCTTTTATCTTACCTGCTTGGCTTCTGTATTATTAAGGGTCAAGAAGGTGCAATATCAAATGTGGTTCAATTTAGACATGTGATGTGTTCATTGTTATTACAACCAACAGACAGAGCCTTGCAGACAGTGGAGTCACGGCAGCCTGCTCACAGTCTGTCTGCAGAGCGAGGTAAACAGTTTTCCATGTGGTTGCATGTGACGACTGGACTGCAGGTCAAAACTATGACTGCTTGATTGTTTTTGATTATTTTTGTAATCCCATCTGATTGACAGAGAAATTCAATGGTGATGGAGTAGAATTACTTCCTCTTCAGTTGTCTTCAAAGTTGTCTTCAAAGTAAAAGAAAAAATGTTGTTGTATTGCTGCAATGCTTTATATCAAACAACACTATAAAAAAACTGATTTTGTTGATCGTGGACACACAACAGCTGCACTGCAGATAAACCAGGTATGATAAAACTATATATAAGTTAGTGATAAAGTTTCCTTTCACTCCTTGAGAATGAAAGTGTCACAGACGTCGTCAGAACTTTTCCTTTTCAACATCTCTTGTACATTCTGCCTGCGGCTGCTCCTCTTTACTTTAAACAATCTTTATAATAATTGATTTAGTTGGACTGTAGAAGAAGGTTCCGCTTTTATTCAGTAAAAGCCACAGTTTTTAAAATGAATAAAATGTTTATCTTTCAACATGAAAGCACTCGGACCATGTGTTGGTTCTGCTCTAATCTGCTCTGACCAGCGGTCAAACCACAGTGTGAAGAGCCAATCAGATGGGGAGAAGTGTTTAAACTTCAGCTGTGTTGCCATGGAAACTAACATCATCATTAAATCAATCTGTGATTTCATATCAATCAACTTCACGTCCTCACAAACAGATTGTCCCCACCATGCGTCCTTCATCAGCCTCAGAGGATCCAACTGCAACGTCCTCCTCCTCAGCTTGTTGACTCTCTTCACCTTCCTGCTCTGCACTGTCCCTTTCTCCAAATCACATTCTGTTGTGACAAAATCACATTATTCAAATGTCTTCATAAATATTCATGGGGAGGACTGAGGGAGGCCAGTGGAGGTGTTCTGCTTCCATCTCTCTGTTCTTTGTAATTATACAACTGCACCACACATGAATATGAGAGATACACAGAGAGAAAGAGGGAGAGATAACACTGACTGATTTCTTTGATTGTCGTACGCCCACATTATCAACCAAATATTCTGTGAAACTTTCTTCTGCATTTCAACAAACTGTGTCTGTGGAGGCTCCATGCTGAAAACAGGCAGTTAGCTCCAGACTTCTGAGGGTATTGCTGCAAAAGTTAATCTGACGACCCTTTGAATATTTAATGGTTTAGTTACCCCCAAAAACATACAATAATAATTGTTTGCTTTGTCTATACTTGTATTTGTACGAAGATGACATCACATTTTTTAAATTTTAAATACTGAAAACCAGGTCTTTCCAAAGGCTCACACAGATTTCCTTCCCATTGTATGTTATAAACACAGTAGAATAGCTTGTCTCAGTCAGCTGGAGACATAAAAACTAACTCACTGTTTTCTTCAAATCACACCCTCAGCTAAAACATGTGTTTTCATATGAATTTTAAACATTTATATTCTGCTGACATTTTGCCTCTTGAGTCAGTTTAGTTAAATTTGTTCAACATAATGTTGCTGCTTGTACTAAAGACACACACACACACACACACACACACACACACACACACACACACACACACACACACACACACACACACACACAAGATATATACAGTAAATAGACTGACCAATCCCTTAAAAACATTATGGATCTTTTGACAGTCTAGGGTCCCAATACCTGTGAACAATCGCAGCAACAGTTAAAATGGGGTTGCTGAGAGGATGGAAAGGAGTGGATGTACTCTGTCATTAAGAGGTCTTCCTCACCAATGTATTAAAAACAAAATGCTGCTGCTGCTTCAGAGATCAGTGCATTTCTGTGGATGCTGCTGTGTGTTTCTAAGCACAATGATCACCATAACAAACCTGCAAATATTACATCTTGTGTGGATATCAGAGAAATCTGATCACATTGATTTGATCTCAAACTCTCAGATGTGATCCCTCTCAGTAAATCAGTATCAAGTGTTGGTTTTACTAGCATGGAAGTTAGCAGAGTTGATCAGAGTGAAACCAATCAGAGAGCTGGAACAGACTGTGTCCTGTGGCTCAGAATCACATCCACACTCTGTGTTCTCTCCACTCTTGCATCGTACATTTGGGACACATCATTGCTCTCGGCTCCTTCATTGTGCCCACCTCGACCTTTGTTGGGACAAAGAGTTTTCATTTCACCGCTGATTGTTCAGAGCCTTTAGTGCCCAGGGGGTAAAAAACATGGCTGCTGCTCAGAGATCATGAATAATGACTTTACATTATGAGATTTCTCTGTTTTAAACCCACATTTCTGTGAGCAGCTACAGTTGGTGGAGAATATGAGACAGGATCTGCAGATTCTGAAGCATTTGTAATAATAATGGAGGTTAATTGTAGGAGTCGTGGGTTGTGTGGGCGGCTACAGAAAGGACAGAGAAAAACACACTATGCATCCTAATGCATTATAACAAGTTGGTGCTGGAGTTACGGTGGATTCAAAACAGAGCAAATGTCTGAAATGTGGATTTATGGCTTAATATCCTCAGTTCAATTCAGAGCCCTGATCCTCACAGGGGAAGAAATGTGATTACAAGAAAAAAAGTTTCAGATTCAAATGTAAGAAGAGCTGCAATAACATTTTTTGACGTCGTCACTTAATTGATTGGAATTAACGCATTAAACTCATTAATAAAAGATAAGCTTCACCTGACTTACACCTGTAAAGTAAAACATGACCCTGCTGCAGTGACAAGCTTTGAGAGTGAACATTAATAATCTACATCTGTCCTGATGCAACATTTCACTGCCACTGGAAAGAAAAGCTCAGAGTCGTGTAAGGAGGCCGCAGCAGCTCTGTGCTTTACAAAGAGTGAGTGTCTGCTCTCATTATTAACGCTGACCTGTGCCAGGCAGCAGAGCATGACTCAGCATTTAACTGAGAGAGAGATGAATGAAGGTGTGTAACATTTTCTCTCTGTCCTAACTCTTCCTCTTCTTCTTTACTCTCTCTCCATCTTTCTCTCTGTTCATCTTGTCCTCTCTGCATGTCTAAATGAATCTGTATGAAGCTGGGCTGCCTGGAACCTCGTTAACTTCAACCTTATTTACTTTAGTTTAAATCAGCAGCTTTTATTATCAATTCTATCACAGAGTAAGGTTTTATTCCTTCTATTTAAATGGAGGGATGTGGATGATTTAAAGAGTCAGGGGCATAATAGATCTGATCCTGTACCTTCACTCAGATCCACTTTTATTATTACGATTACTTACATCTCACGCTTCAGGTTTTATTGGTTGAATAATCGCGTACAAATGTTACTTTTATTTAATGAAACTCACAAAGTGCTAAGGCATAAAACAAAGAACTATAAAGTAAAAATAAACTCTCTTCTCAGAGTGCAGAACAATTAACCTTTCTGACCTTAGTGCCGAACTATGCAAATTCAGTTTGACTAATGCTGCTTCTTAAAACATTTACATGTTGTGTCAAGCTGCAGAAAGTGGAACACACGATAGAACCAACCAATCATCAAACCCCTCGTAAGACGAACAAACCAACCAACCATAGAATGAATAAACCAACCAACCACAGGTCTGTATTTAAGTGACTAAAATGAGAGTCATTATCTGACATGTCTCAGTTCAACCTTGCACGTGGGAAAAAACTATAATCAGACAAATAAATGCGCCATGCACATTGGACAGAGGGATGAATGGTGCTTGATATTACTTCCTGTCCTCACCTTCCTGACAGCAGATGGATGATATTCAAATTGAAGTGTGAGGATTTAAATCTCATAGGACGGCACAGAGACAGACAGCTGGAAGTGTCTGGAAATCAGTTCATTTACCCAGAGATGAGAAAGCTGACAACCACAGAACAGACACAGAGATTGATGAAAATTCACATGCAAACAAAAACAGACCAGATTCTCAGAAAGTGAATATAATACTGCAATTTCAATGTTATAAGGAAAATGTAAAACAGTTTGAGCCATCTGGAAAAATGCATCAAGTGTCTGCAAATACAAAAGCAGTGTGTGTGCAACACAGGACACCACCATTTAAATCCTCCTCAACATAAATATGCAGATCGATGCAGTTTCATGTGGCGAACACAGAGCTGAGGAGAGGAGAGGAGTCTGATCAATGACATCACCTCTCACCAATGTGTGATCAGAGCTCCATCAGTGGATCCTTGATCTCAATCTAAAGCCTCCTTCTTGACTGACAGCAAGACAGTCAAACAGTAGATGGACGGAGGCTGGTGAGAACAATCGGCTGAGCAGGAAACATTTACTGTGAAGTAGAAACAGGTCGGAGTGTGAAAGATAGACCGTAGAAAGAGAGAGACATGTTGGAAATATCAGGGCTTCATCTCTGTGATCAGCTCAGGAAACACATCCACTGTGTCAGTGATAGAAATGTGGAGTGGAGAGCAGAACTCAGGCTGATTCCATTTCATCTGACGTACAGATGTCAGCACATTGAGCATTTGAAACCTCTACCTGCTGAAACCATCATGATGTCATGTCCCGGCCTCCACTGAACCTGCTCTGAATAAGAAGTGAACTAAAGCAGTCTGTGTCTCAAAGCTTCTGTGCTGCACTTCAACAATCACTCAACAGTGTATGTTTCATATGTTTGTTTCTGAATCCCACTCACATATTGATTATTGATCAGTATTGTATAAGAATGGAACAGACAGGCTTCAGAGGTTCATGCTGTGACATGTTTAAATTTATAGTAATGTGATCAGAGGTGCAGCTGCAGTAAGATTTCACATATTCTCCTCTCAGTAACTTAATGACCACATTGGACCTTGAAAAGACATTAATATGACTCGGCAATATCTCAGACGGAGCAATGACAGAGGTAAAACTCACCGTGTTTAACTCAAGCAAAGAACACATTGTATGTCTTTATTATTCTACAAATACCCACACCAAGAATGGGAAAAGAAAAATACTGAATGAAACTGCCACCACTGTGAAAATAGGAGGATCTACTATGATGAGAAATAAAGAAAGAGAAAAGAAAGACACAGACTTTGAGTTGACGACAAATCATCACGTGGACAAAGAAACTGCACACAGGTTGATCCTGATGTGCTTTCTTCTCTACAGGGAAATGGGCTGTGGCAGACATTACTGCAGCACACACACTCAGAATACTAATGCAGCCTCTGAAACACACCCAAGGTTACACTGCAGAATTAGCACAATGCAAGGAGGGAAAGAAGAAAGAGAGGTAGACAGAATAAAACTGGTCTGAGGTCAGACATTCAGCATCATATACTAAACAACAGCCAGTCTTCTATTCCTCTTTTACAGCAGCCATTTCTCTCTTTATCACACTCATTCTTTAACAGCCAGTCTTCCAGTGGCGACCAGGGAGTCCTCCCACAAAGATTTATTCCAGCAGCTGCTCACCTTATTCTCTCTGTAGGAGGTTTAGAGCCGCTCGGACTTTACAGCCAAACTCAAATACAAGACATGACACATGAAACAGAGTGTGTCAGCTCTGAGCGTCTTTGAGGTGGACGACTCCCTGTGGATGTGATTGTCTGGCACGACAGATGGACTTTGAATCAAGCTGTGATAAACTGATCACCTAATGAAATGTTGAATGTTGGGTTGTTAATGTCATGAGGCCCATTTTAAAGATGTAAAAGATTCAGTGATGTTAACCTGCCTCTGATGTGTCTCTATGTTTCTTAATTTAGCTGCAAACCAAAACCAGCTTTCATCGTTGAGCACACACGCACCGCACACGCACACGCACACAAACACACACGCACACACACACACACACCACACACACACACACACACACACACACACACCACACACACACACACACACACACACACACACACACACACACACACACACACACACACACACAGTGGAGTGACACTGGCTCTCTGCTCTCATATTTCATTTAACAGATGATTTACTATTGACACTCCTTATTTTAAGCCCTTGAGCAAGGCACCAAACCTTGTGTGTTTAGTGAACACCAGCAGAGGACGTTAATGACCTGATTTAAATGCAGACTACTGTGGTGAGCAGCCTCAGGTCAGATAATTTGTGGAGGGTAAACTGGAAACACCAACTTCAATAAAACATCAAAATGTGTTTCCTAATAAACAACAACCAAGATAGATTGTCATGACAACAGAGTTCTAGCTTGAAATGGTTTAAACCTTTGTACGTTTGATGGTTGACTTTACTGCAGAGGACTGGAAAATAACTGGAAAAGCCAAGTGGTAAAAAATTCACCAACAATGGGATCATAATAGATATGAAAAACAATATACACACACCTACTCAGGTGAACACACACAAGCTAGTTCTCTGAAACACCCTGAATGAAAAACACAAAACTCTCCCTCTCTTCTGTCCTTATACGTTTATTATCAGACTGAATCCCTGTGTGATTTATATTTATAGAATCAGCAGGAGGAAAACACCCCACCTCTCTTATCTGTTTGCTCTTGTAAACAACAAATCGATTAGTTTCTCCATCACTTGCAGTTTTCTTATTAAATCTGCTGCTGTTGAAAATAACCAGAAACGCAGTAAAACTTGACTTTGAATCAGAATCTTGGAGAATTTATTACTGCACTGACGAGAACCCTCTTCTATTGAAACTAATGTGACTGTATCTCATTTAGATAATTCCTTAGTCCGGTAAGATAATTGACAATGATACAGCGATTACCCAGCATGCAATAGGGTGGCCAGTCTTTTGAACTTGTCGATTAGAGGGGCTGATTACCCACGATCCTTGTATTTCAGCATGAAAGTAATGAACTACTTATGTAAAGTAACTGATGTGAGTGTGTGTGGATCAGCTCTATATGTAGAGACCACACTGCTGCTTTAAATGTCTGTTCAAAGGTGGAATGTTTGGGATTTTATTGACATTCAGACCAATGTCACTGAATATTTAAGATCTGTTACCATCAGAGGAACATTTAAGGTAGAAATCTACAACCTGAACACCAGTTTATATTTTGTCTCTGCAGTCGTCACTACAGTCCTGTACAGCGGATCTGATCCCAGATCGATGAGAGACGAACAGAGGTTAAACTGAAGTCACTGTTTCTCATCTTTCCTTCTGATCCCCACAGCAGTTAGGTTGGACAGCTTCAGCAGTTGGTGGACGATTTCTTTTTATGAGAAGAATGTGAAGTGTTTCTCTCTTCAAATGGTTTAATCCTTTAATTAACTGTAATGGGTTTTATTTTATTGTTGATTATTATTAGCAGGGGGCATTTGTTTTATTTTTGAATAGGTTGGGTTTTGTCCCATCAGACTCATCGCCAGTGAAATCCCTAACCTGGCTATGCCCACTGACCGCCCAGTACACCTGGTCTTCAGACGTTTGTAAATGTAATGGTTTGAGGTCTTAAGGAATGATGACACTCCATACAGGGGAGGTGTTAACTCCCTTTTAGTGGACAACTCAACACACAAACCTGAGAGGCTGCAGAGCGCGATGGCAGCAGACAGGTGGCGAACCAACAAACAAAGAGTCGACTGGAGACAGTAACTGACCCAGAGCATGTCTCCCTTCACCTCACTGACAGGCCACGTCATGACTCACAAGACGCTGGAGGAAAACCTAAGTAGCCCATAACATCCCTAGTCCGATAGGCAGCCTACACCTAGACAACTGAGACATACGACAAGTAAACTGCATACACCGAAGGGAATAAATGAAATGTTACTAAATGTGACTGTGAAGGAGCTAGCATTGAGAATAGGATTAGCGTTTAATAATAGTGAGCCAGTTCAGTTTGCCTTGTAACAGTGTGTGTGCATTGTTACTCATACTTATAGAATGCTAACCTGTATGAGGGACTTGCTCAGAAAACCAGGGGTATAGGTTTGATCCTATGTTATTTTCTCACACATTATTTTTCTTTACATGTCACATAGTCTTTTGTTTGTCTGTTATACATCAGGTTATGGATGTCGGCCATAATATATGTGCAGTTTTCACTTGTATTTGACAATCAAGGGAGATGACAATGTCTTTCCATGAGTCTGGCTTTAGTGCTTTTGTTTATTGGTTTTATGATTTGTTGTTACCTGCAGCCCTTCCTCTCTTCTTCTCCTCTATGGATTTGCTTCTTAGATGCAAATGTTGGAACAATAAACCGCTTATTTTACCTTTTCCATCATAAACAGGTGTTACTTCCCTGGTTTCCCTCGTTCGTGATATCTGCAGGGTTGTAACATTCACCATGATGACACAATCTAATGTCCATAGAATAATGAGAACACTGGTGTTTTGATTGATTCCTTATAAGCTTCTCTTTTACAATGAAAGTTTTTCTGCCAACAGGCACCAAATTTCAAAAATATGACTCAGGCTCACTGGGTAAACAAAGCAGGAGCTCTTTGTTTTGTCTGGTAACAATTTGGGGCTTTCCCCAGGTAACAGAAATGGCAGATGGTGGAACAACAGGAGAAATGCTGGAAACAAAAGGAAAGATGCTCAGAGGCAGAGACGACTGAGACAGAGAAAGATAAGAACTGAAGTTAGAAGCGATTCAAGGTCTGACTGAGACAGAAAGATATTCAGCCCTGGACTCATTAACTGGGACTGACCTGTGGTGGGGGATGATGAGGTTGGGAAGTGAGAACAATCCTGGAATAAACACACAGAACGCTCTCATGCAAAACTCAAACACAATCCTCCATCCTGCTGATGTGATGGATTAGTCGCATAGCCAGTCCAACAATAGGGAAAAAGCTCTGGGACTCGACCGACATTCAGTTGGAATCAGTTCAACTAGATCAGGAACAAAAGGTGCTAGGGACAAATACAACCTGGGGTTTTTAATCTGTCTTTATCATGTGACTGGAATAAAGGTCTCTAGTTAGAGTTGGATGTTTACTGTTGTTTGTGCTTTGGACAGTTACCAGACAATTGATTATTGTCTGTTAGATAGTCCTTTCTAAAATGCACAGTGGAGAAAATGACTTTATTCAATGAGTTGATCAAACTGGGGGTGATCAGTCTTTGTGACAGCGACGCCGACATTTACGTCATTCGGAAACGCTGGAAAGAAAAGATGTCCATCGTCACTCTGACTATCCAGAGCCCTGTTTTCTTCTTCCACCCTGGTTTTCAGTGCTTGACTGTGTGTTGACGTCCACAGTTAAATATCAAACTCTACTGTGATTTCCTGCTGAACTCACAGTGGGAGAAACAAACGCAGCACAACTGAAGTCATGAACAACAACAACAACAATTGAGGTTATTTAATTTCAAAGGAAGAAAAAGATGCTTCACTTAAACATTTGAATATAAAGAAAAAATCTCTGAAAGGATAATGTTTGATTTCTTAATTAATGAATGATTTCGTTAAACAAATTAATTGAGTGTGGAGCTTTAGACATTTGACTTGTTCTGTAAAGATTTATAACGAAAGACAATTGTCCACAGTCAAAGCTGATATTTGATGTGTCCATCAGTTCCTGTTCTCCAGTGAGGATTCAACATGTTTTCATCTCTGTTCTTTGAAAGAAAGTTTCTCCAGCAGCAGGAAGTGGAAAACATTCAAACTGAGGCCGGAGACACACATAACTTGTTTATCTGTGTTTGGGAGGTTGTGTGTCTGTGCAGTTTCTCTCATTTGTTTTTCCCTGAGGCCTTTTTAATGTTACTAGAGTTAAAGTATCCATTGACCAAATCCAGGAAGCAGTTCGGTATGACCGTAATCCATCTGTTCTACATTTGTATGGCTCACACTGACACTCTCTCTTCCCATTTTAAACTTAGCTGTTCTACTAACGAAATCCATGAGACGCATATATCCACGTACGCACACTCACTCACTCACTCACTCTTACAGGCTCGCAGACATAGTCTTAACCATCAGACAGCCTGTTGATTTTGTGAGGATCAGCTAAAATGTCCTCACAATGATGGTATTGAACCAAAATTATCCCTCATAATTACAGATAGACATGTGCAGACATACACACACACACACACACACACACAAATGTTTTTAGAGCTATCCTTATTAGGACTTTGCACTGATTTCCATTCATTGTGGACAGCCTAACCTTATCCCAAACCTTAAGAATGACCAATTCAGGCCTAACCCAAACACCTAACTCTAACCTTAACCCGACCACAATAATTCACATCTTACATCTAACCTTAACCAGCCCCTCAATAATTGATGCCCTGCTTCATCAGGACCAGTCTATGGTCCCCTTAAGGTAAACTGCCCCTGACAAGGTCGGTGATTATGTTGGAAAAGGTCCTTAATAGGTAACGAAAAAGAGTGTTCACACACACTCACACACACACTTTGCTCTGTCAACCTGTATTTCAGTCAGGTATTACCTTACTCTTTTTCTTCACAAATAGCAGAGCAGCAGAGTGAGTTCATTGTTCATAGCTCTTGCTTCGAATCTGTCAGTGGTTCGGCATTAGCCCCCGGCCGCAGCTGGGTAAAGAATTAAAGCTACCAGAATTGGTAACTGTTTGTGCTGTCCTGTAATTAAAAACTGCCATTACACATGTGAACAATGAACCAGGAAATACTAGCTTTTCATCATTGACAGAATTTTTTTTAACAAACAAAGTGAAGCAAGAAAGACGAGCGGCTGATGCTGCTTTACACAGAGGGCATTCAGAACAACAATACGACTTGAAGAGCCTCTTACTATGCTCACAGGTTATTATGAGAATCTGTGGAGCAGCACAAATCACCTGTGATCCTCTCAGCACAGCAGTGAGACAGGAGAGCAGGGCGTCACGCCTTGTTACTGAACACACACGGTGTCCCATGTTTACTCATTCTATACAACACACATCACATGTCCAACATCTTTAACCACCGGCACTGAATGTGATACAACCATCGACTGCTACATGACACAGCCTGAAGTGATGAAGAATGACTGTTTGTACTGTGTATCAGAGAGGCTGCACTCAGTAACTCAGAGAGTCTCTGTCTGGAGGAGCCGCTGCAGCTCAAACTGAGTCTGCTTCACTTATTTTCTTTGTTAAACTAACGTATAGTTATTATCCACTACTATCATTAAATTTTTTTTTAAACTACTTTATTTTAAACATGACTACACTGAAGAATACAAATTACACATTTGTGTGGTTGCGGGGATTCTTCTTAATTTTTTGGATAAACATTAAGAAGATGGAGCATTTTTTCATATATAAAAAACCAATTTTACACAATATATTTATTTATATAGGTAATACTAATCGGTTTATATATTAATGAGAGTGAAACATCATGGTATGAGTTCTGTATTTGCATATTTTTCACAGGTTTTAACACCAGACCGAATCATTGCTTTTTTCCTTTTCTGTAAGAATTATATTTTTGACTTCAGAATAAACCTAACAATCAGATTCTGATGATGTACTTATGGATCATTTGTGTAAATGTTAATTTCAAACTGTCATTTATGTTCATATGTAACCAAGAGCAGGAAGTGATCTTATACGTGAACATGTTCAACAAGTTCACAGGGAACTACACGTTAGAATAAAGTATAACTGATGAATACGATTAAAATGTTGTGAATGTTAAGATCAGACACTTTAAAGAGGAGAAAAAAGGAATAAATAACAACATCACACACACACAGGACTGGGAACTGTGTGTGTTGAACACGTGCACATCACTGACACACTTTCAACAGCAGCCTTGCACTGTCATTTCAGTTCAACACACTGTGTTTGCTGTCTGCTGGTCAGCACATCAGTCATTCTAACACAATAAATAACGATTCTCTGTGTGAGTTATCAGCCTCACATCATGAATTCATGACACTTCGGAGCTGCTCTGCTTATCAGAGCAGGTTTGACTATAATAGATCATCACTTAACTTAACGAGAAAATACCATCAGTTTGCATGAACACATGTAGAAGATCCTCCTAACACAAAGTGACGTCCAGTGACGCACAGCAAACACACACACGTGAACTCAAACAGCTCAAAAACATAAAGAACGAGTCATTTCTTACCTGAATTTTAGTGTCCGAAGAGAGAAGGGGAAAGTCCACGATGAAGGAGATGAAGAGACAGCAGCCCAGAAATAGAAAAAGGGAAAAAAAAGAGAAAAAATTAAAACACAAATTTGATAAAATTTGCTGCAGAAAACAAATTAACTTTTTAGTTCCGACTAAGAAGACGTCAAAAGTTTAAAAAAAAACGTTGAAGGAATTACTATAGCTGAAAAAATAAAACACTACCGCTTCACAGCCTGACTCACTCGAATGAATTAAAGTTTCAGTATAGCTGACACTCTGCCTTTTTTCTCCATCTATTCACATCACAGCTATCGCTATTAATTCAAGCTGTCTGTTAACACTCAACAGTAAAGATTATAATAAAACATGTAACAACTTCTTGTACCATATAAAAGATGGGAAGTTATTTTGCTCATCACGACTGAACATAATAAAACCCTGTGGTTGTATGCCCCTGTCAACCGGTGCAATTTCAGTCCAAATACATTTTTCTCCAGACTCATTTGAGGTCACCTTGACCTTTAACCCCTGAAATTGACTCAGTCAATTTTTTATTTTGAACTGGTAAAAATGTGAAATTATTCCATTCAGACAGGCCGAAGAATATCATGTTTCATGTTCAAATTGTGTTATGTGAGAACACAGTGACCTTGACCGTTGACCTTTTACCATCTAAATTCAATCAGTTCACCTGTGAGTCCAACTGGACATTTGTATCAACTTCAAAAGGATTCCCTGGAGGCATTCCTGAAATATTGTGTTCACAAGGCAAAAAACTGCTTTGTGTGGTCACAGTGACCTTGACCTTTGACCACCAAAATCCAATCAGTTCCTCTTTCGGTCCAACTGAATAACCTGTTCACAAGATTGAGCTGGACAGACTGACAAACAGAAAACCTTGTCCAACTCAGTTTCCTTTGTTATCAACTAATGAGGAGACGTCTCCTGTAGAAACAGAGGCTGACAGAATCTGATCCAGGCCACACTGAGACTGTGTGTGTGCCAAGTGTGTGACATGGCAGCATGAGATTGGCTGGTCTGAGGTCAGGCCTGAGACGAGCTGAAGACAACTTGGTTCTATCAGCAGGAGAATGTGATCTGCTTCATGCATCTAACCCTAACCCTAAGAGAGAGTGAGTAAGTGAGTGAGTGAGAGAGAGAGAGAAACACTTTGACTGTTTATATCACAATAAGAGTTAAACCAGCAATGATGTGAGTTCAGCTCATTCGGCTTCAACTGCATCAACAACATGAAGAAAGAGTTGTTCTTTGTTTCTGAGGCAAAGGACTTTGTAGCCGGGTATCGTGACTGTCACAATAAGAGCCTGAGGTTCGGAGCTTTTTCTGTTCACTTGGATTCAGGAGAATTCCACCTCACACTGAATGAAAAGCTCATAATTTTCTTGCTCAAACTGTGCAGTGCCATTGGCTCCTCCGGGTCAGCTGTGGACCTGTGTTTATGTCAAAGTTTGTTTGCTAACAACAAATAAATGTAATGTCCTGATCATATGTGTCATTTTGTGGGCTGAAAAAAATGTAAGAGCCGTTGGCATGTGGACAAGCAGGTGGCTTGGAAGACGTGGATATTTTGCTTTGGCTATTTTGCAGAAAGAAAGCAAAATATGTTGAGGCTTGTCACCAGCATTTGTTTGTCGGGAGCATATAAGCCCGCCTGGTTCCCCCTGTACACTGCACAACAAACCATGCACGTCAAGGACAAAATTAAGTCAGACTAAAAAGAGTCACATGAGATCAGGTCAACAACAACGTACTACACATCTCAGTGTCAACCAACTTCACAGTTTACATCAGGCACGTGCACAGATAGACCCCTAGTGGTGCTCAAGCACTGGCCCTTTTGCCCTGGATGAGAAAAGTGCCCTTCTGCTGGAGCCCAATTTTTTCTTCATACATCAATATTTAAGAATAAAAATGACTCTCTCTATCATCAATTCCCCCCAAATGTCTGTGATATCTGAAGGGTTTTTATTTGAGTTCTTTTGAGAATTTCGCCCCGACATGCTCCGCGGCGCTCAAAAGCCCCCCCCCCGCGCCCCTCCCTCCTCCTCCTTTTCCTCCTGCAGCTGAGCGCCAAACGGCTGCAGCCTTCTGACCGCAGCATCAGACAAACAGGTAATGACGGTGGGTGTGCGAAACTAACCACATTAGCGCGCTGAAAACATTACGTGGCAACTGGTCCGACGTTTCCTAAACTCACGAAATCCGTTGTTCAGCTGTTTACTGACGAGAGAGAGAGAGAGGGAGAGTGAGAGATACAGACAGACAGACAGACAGACAGAAAGACAGAGAATTTAAAGGCAGTTTTACTCTTCTACAAATTAGACAAGTTCACTATTTTTGTTTCATTTAAAATCTTAATTATTGAAATGAAAAGTAGGTCTTAAGTTGAGCTACATGACAGTTTGGTGAGAAAAATTGTGGTATATTATTAGTGTAATGCTGCTTAAGCTTCAACTCTGTCAGATGGCCTTGTTTTGTCTGTTATTCATTTATTTTTTCAATTTGATCATTTGAGGTAGTATGTTAACATAAACAAATATATAAGTTGAAAATATCCTACTGTGTTTTTTATTTATTTATTATTATTGTTTTTAATTTCATAAATAGTTTTGGCGATGGGTGCCCTTTTTTTTGGTTTGAGCACCTGCCCCCCAAAATGTCTGTGCACGTGCCTGGTTTACATGAGTCTGACTCTGTCTCTCCCTCTCAAACAGCCCCACCAGTCACTGCAGCTCTGTCCTCTATCCCTCTGTGTTCATGTCGCTTGTTAAACTGTCTCAGCAGGACACCATCATGTAGCAAACTGTGCCCTGCTCACACTCCACATCCAGGAGATCTGCCCCGCTGACAACAAGCTGAGCGAGAAGCTACAACATGTTCCCACTGACAGTCAGAGGGACGGAGAGTGACCGGAGCTGAGACGCTACAGATGTTCACCAGCTCCACACGACCACCAGAGAGGAGGAGCACAGCTGGAACCACATGGAGGCTGCACAGCTCACTGACTCACATGTGAAGGTACAAAACGTTAATGACGCTGTAAAAAGAAAAGAGTTTAAAATTGATGGAATATTTGATAGTATTTTCAAACCTTCTACTTATATTGCGTATCAGTTATAAATCTATGATAAAATGTTTGCACATCACATTATGTTCCAGATCCCTTAGCTCATACCGTTTTTTACGACATATACACGTTTACACATTTATTGAGCCCAGTTTAACAGAAAATAACAATTAATTTTTAATTCCACATTTTTCTCTATGAACGGTAGCCAGACTAAATATGTTTTATAGTTTTTCAGACTGACAAAGGTGAAGAGCAAAGACATGTTTACTTTCTCAGGCATCATCTTCAACTGTCTCCCAAAACATTCTGCTGTTTTATTTCCGACAGGAAATTGAGCAGAAATGTCAACAGATGCTTCTTAACACACAGAGGAGGAATAAACTTCTTTAGTTTGACCTTTTACTTTCCCAGAGTTTGTCTCTGGGCTCTTTGCTCTTTATCTCTCATAATAAATCTCTTTGGTTCTGATGGAGAGTCTGGACGCTTCATGAAAATGGTGCACTCGCTGTTTTGAAAGGTCTCAATTAAAAGTAACATTCTGTTCTCAGTCTGTTGAACGTCTATAGATGAGCTGCCAGTAAAATATCAGACGCTCCAGCTCTGCAGCCTCGACGACTCTGCCAAGATTTTATGTTGCTGGTGAAGTAAAATGGTTCCACTGGTAAGAAAGTAAATGTCAGTGAAGATTATTTTACTACTGAGGTGTTGTATAAGCTGTAGGTCTATAAAACAAATGATATTAAACAAGATTAATTAATACACTTGTTGTTGTTGTTGTTGTTGTTTAATCAGTTCAAGACAAGGCTTTTTACTGAAAGAAAAAAAGAAATGTGATTTGATGTTTGATATGTAAAATCTAATAGCTTAACTAAAGGTTATGATACATTATAATTAGAGGAAATCTGTTTGACTTAATTTGAACAAACTGAAAGCATTATGAGAGGAGATAAATACTCCAGTGTCGGAAAATAAAGGATAAATTTAGTTTAACACATTATTATTGTCAACACAGTTAAAAGTTATACTACACATAATGACTGTGACCTATTTTCATTTCATGTTAAACAGAGAGAATAATGAATGAAGCAAAGACACCAGTTGTTCCTAGGGATTTCAGTCTTTGGTAGAAAACATTGTAAAAGGATTTACGGGTGTTGAATGTTTCATCGTCTTCAGCCTTACAAATTAGTTTCAGTCTGCAAAGTGATGAGAGTTAAAAGTCCACTGGTTTGAAATGTAAATATCATCTAAGAGCATAAAGACGTGTCTCATTAAAGTACACACAACAATCAAGAGCAAAAAAAATACATCTGGATCTGTGAACGAAGAAATCTATCTTCTGTCACTTCAAAACCACGAGTCTGTTTCACACTGTCAGCTCAAATCTCACAGGTTTGACCAGTGCTAAACTAAGTTGTTAACCAACAGAGATTATAAACACCCAAAAGAGATTCTCCATCAGACAAACAGAGGGTGTTCTAGCTGACCTGACCCTCCTCCTGTCCACAACAACTAATCCTTCAATCAACAGCATCTGATTGGTGTTTTCATCAAGAGACACAAGGTGCACTCTACTTAGTGGATCTGAACAGATCAGTCATCTGAATCACATGGGCTCAAAACTACATGAGACCACAGCCTGAACTCGTATATCATACATAACCATGCCAAACATGAAGCACCATACACCTGCTCTGAGTAGAAACACAGCTCAATGCCTGGAACAAACACATTCACTCAAACAAAACAAGTTCCAACACAAAGCAACTAAATCAACATGAATCAAAACACACATAATCTACTTAACCAATTCATCTTGAGCCGATTTTGCCAAAACGACCATTTAAAAATGACCTCTGAATATGTCTAGACTAAAACCTCTCTCTCTTTGCTCTACTTCACTTTATTAGAATAAGAGTTGGCAATGATCATGTTCAGATGTTTTGTAATGGATTGCTAGAGACTTTGCTATACATCTGTATGATTTCGTAGAGGATACTCACTCTAAAATTTTAAAACTGCTATTGGTTTCATCTTCAATTACTCTGACCTGTAATATCTGTGTGGATGCTTAAATCTCTGCAGCACTCTCACACATAGAGCCTGTTAGTGCAGAGATAGACGCTTCACACCTGAGAAAAGGTAGATAGCCAAGAAGAGGTTTGAAAATAATCATTTTCTGTTCAGAAGTGAAGTTATAACCAGTGGAATGATTCCTCAGTGACACAGACCTAGAAGACCTCCTGTATAAAACATGTGTAAAGTGCAGGAGCAGCTCTGATGTAAGAAGAATAGAGAAGCTGAAATCTGTGAGTGTACTCGGAAATCAGGGACGAACAGCTGGAGCTCGGCACTCGTCTTCTGAGACAGAGATAACCCTGCAGTGAGCTGAGAGGACGCCCTGCTGAAGAGACACTTTTACTCTCGTACAGTCTCATAAGATCATCAGCTCAGCCGCTCTGAATAAGAAACATTTCATCTGAGTGTAGAGTAGACCCCACACCACACACACACACACACACCAAACACACACATTTGAAATAATATGATCATTATGTCTGTAAAGGAGGTTCTGAATTAGCCATTACTGGACATGGAGACAACAACATCATAACCAGGTTGCAGTCTTTGGTTTCGGACTAGGACTCATTTTGGCCGGGAACAGAATGTGACTGTCATAATAATGCCTGCTGGGTTCTTAATACATTCAAGTACATTTTCATTGAGCTGACAAAAATTCCGATAGATAGATAGATTGATCTCATTCAGACTTTATGGTCTCATTCGCTTGTTTCATATCTTCTTGACTGAGGTACGTCACGCTGGATGCCACTTGTCTAATACGACTTTTGCTTTCGGAGAGACCCAGACAATTTCTTCATGTATCAGATTGGATTTACAATTCAGGCTAGGTCTGTAGCTGCAGTGTTGAAGCAGTTGGTCAATAATTCACTGGAAGCAATTCTTTGTTCGCTGTTTTTGGAAGCACTCAACTATTTCAAGACTTTGGTCTGTTGTGAGTAGCAAGTATTTGATATTCTTGCCAAACTTCCACAGAAGCCTGCTAACCACAGCTTAAGCCTCTGTCTTGCACTTGCCCGTTTGGAACAAGCCCCTCTGGGAGCCCCTGCACTGTCTGGTTTGAGTTGCATTTCGTTCCGGGTAGGTACCGGTTGTATTGGAACCGGTCCCGTATTGGAACCGGTTCTTGTTACCCAACCCTAATCATGACAGGCCCCCCTTAATATTTTTTAAAATGCACAAAGTTAGAGGTTTCCTGGCACAGTTTACAGCTTAGTTCTGAGAATTGTTTCATATCCAAGCAAAATTGGTGTTGTACTCTGAAATATCCCATAACTGAATTGATATTAAAGCTAATTGTGAAATAAGAGTACACACAACAATCAAGAGCAGGAAACTAGAAGCCTTGTGAATCAGAATCAAATCGATTTGAGAAATCAGTTCTGTACCCAGCCCCAATCAGAATATAGTTAAGGTAACTAAATAAGAAGAATATGACAGGATTCTCAGCACAGAAGAGGATTAAATCTGTCAGAGGGTCCCTGCATGTGGCCACAGTGGAGGACCCGATTAGAATAAATCTAGAGGGAACTAGCTTGGAGGAGGATGATGCCAAGGAGGCTGAACAGATGACGTTCAGTCAGCTACAGGGGTCGGCCTTCAGAGGAGCCAGGCCCTGGTGGTCCGCAGGGGGATGTGGTCTTAAGGGAGGGGAAGGAGAGGCTTTCTGTAAGAGGAGGTCCCTTGTTTCATTGTTTAGTTGTGGTTGTGATGTAAAGACAGTAATAAGAAGACCACGTACCTTATGTTTATTTTTAGAATTTGTTTAATCAATGTTTTAAAAAGGACTTCTTTTTTTTTCTCAGCATATAAAGCACCACTTCCCTTTCACAGCACAGACTTGTCACTGTGCCTCCACCAGGGGCCCTGTTGACAACAAGCAGCAGACTACAGTGAAGCCCTCCTGCTGGAGATGAGGTCTGCTGCTCTCAATCCAAAGTCAGGGAAGAGCTGCAGCAGCTCACTCATCTGATGTGAAGCCATTTAGTTTCCAACAAGTGCAGCAGCTACTGTGTGATGTGAATGAGCTGCAGACATTAGATTAATTTACCCATTACAAAACAGATTTTACATGTTTTTTCTTTTTAATCATACATGGAAAATAAGTGTTTTAGGATTTAGGAGAGTTGGTCACACAAATTAGTTCATCTCATCACAAATATTTGCCAGAGGAGGTAAATCTATAATGTGTTTTGGATGAGCTGTTGTTGTGACCCCAAACCTAACCCCCTATTTATTTAAAACTGCTCTAGCTCTGATATGAGTAATTATGACAGGAGTTTGAAAACTAGGGTCAAGTATAAGACCTTTAAACTACTATGGTGAGGTTTTAAGGAGTCTTTCATTGTGATGTTTTTATATAAAAAACTTTTAGAAATTTTGATTCTCTATGTCAATGAAACTCAATGTGTTTGTGATGAGAATACAAATCACAGTGTGATGGATCTGGTGGAGAAGAGGAGCATCTCTGTGCCTCCTCTGTTTTCTGCTCAGGCCTTTTTCACTGACAGTCTCCCTCTTATCTCTGTCTCTAATTCAAACCGAGCTCATCAGCTGACAGCTTGACATCATGAACTAACCTGCTGCTGTGAAAAATAATGATCATTTCCAAATGCAGAACCAAACCAGCTTAACTGGTTCGTAGGTGATTTAAAGTGATTGTTATTTTTCCTGTAAACAGTTTGACAAAAAAGGTTAACGGCTAAGAGGAAGAAAGAAGAAATCAATGTCAGTTAAAGACAAGTGTGTTGAGGCTTTGGATTTTAATGTTCAGCCTCTGGATTAACATTGAGACCAACAGCATCATGTTCCTGACATGGATATTTATCTGTGGTCGTACATGAGTCCTAACATTTCCATTAAAGATGAAGCTATCACATTCATCTGCGTCTTCCCTCACATCCTTCACTGAGTCTGTTTAAATGTGGGCTCTGTGAATCTTTGTTTGTGACGTTGTGCATCAGGATCAGTTTTCAATGTTCAGACAAATGCAGCAAGTGTTTTGTACAACACACACCCAGGGAAAAACTGTTATTATTAAGATATTGACTGACTTTAAATTTGACAGTGAGCTCAGGAGGAGGCTCCACTTGCCTCCACAAACAATCTGGGTTTACTATCAGATTCTTCAAAATGATTTATTACTCCCACTTTTCTGGTCAGAGAGAGAGAGACAGAGAGAGAGAGAGAGAGAGAGAGAGAGAGAGAGAGAGAGAGAGAGAGAGAGAGAGAGAGAGAGAGATAGAGAGAGAGAGAGAGAGAGACATCGAGAGAGACAGAGACAGAGAGAGATAGAGAGAGAGAGAGAGAGAGAGAGAGAGAGAGAGAGAGAGAGAGAGAGAGAGAGAGAGAGAGAGAGAGAGAGAGAGTGACTTTCTGAGACAAAGAGCAGAAATAACTGTCAGCCATTATCTTAGGACTTTCCTACTGGATGCACATGTTGACACCCAGTGATATTTGGAGGGATGGTCAAACAGCTTGTGGGGGCTGTTATATTGAGACCTCCATTTTGTCTTCACTTTTTACATTATAGCTTCTCACAGGGCCATTGAACCTTTGTGATAACAGTGGATTGTTCACAGCAGTTTTACTTCTATGGAAACATCCATGATGACTTCAAAATAACGTTACTCTTCCTCTGGCTTTTTATCTCTAGCGCCACCATGAGATTGATATGTGCGGTTTTGAGTGAATTGTTTTGTCAGTTATCAGATTCATTATATGACAATATTTTCTAAGGTATTTTGAAGTCCTTGCTTTGTAAAAGTTTAACCACAACCCTCTCCTTCACCTATTTCTATTCTGAAACTCCAAGACAAGACTTCAGCCTAAAAAATCCCTGTGGATATAAGTGAAAATATCCCTGACTCTAGAAGGTCCTCACAGTTCTATGATTCAAGCTGGTCCTCACAGAGATAGAGAGAGAAACACACACAGAACCGCCTGCACTAAGAGAAAATGATCTAAGAGTTGTCACTGATTCAAAGTGAAGCATGTGCTGTCTCAATGGAGCAGAAACAGTGTGTTCAGCTGGGCAGGACACTGGTGCTGATGGAGTCACAGATGTCTTGGTACCAAACCATCGGTGAATTGTTGGTGGTTGGTGTGAAAATGTTTGTGTGTCAGAGTGAGTTTGTCCGGACTATGTCTCTGTTCATTTGTCTTCGCTCATTGCCTTTCAGACACAGAAAGAAAAATAGCTTGTTTTTATTCATGTCATCAACTTGAGAACAGTGACATGACATGATGTTGGAACCCTGAGCAAGCCATGTGTCAGAGTGATTTGAGTATTTACCGGAGTAAAGTCCAAAATAGATTTATAAATGACAGTCAGGAGATTGGACTGATAAGGAGGCTAAATAATGTTAATTCTTATTAATCATGGCATTTAACTGGGTAATCAACTGAATTAGACCTTTATTAGCACCTCAGGGCATTTACTGCATGCTGAGGCTAGCTAGATTAGCTTCTGATTTGGATGGCCACTGTCTTCTGTTGTATTTTATTGGTAGATTGAAACCAAATGAGAAGTGTTACACAATCCAAAAAACGAATGTCTCGTCTCAAATAAGAAGATCAACGCAACAGATGCGTTGACCTTTTTGAGTCATGGCAACTTATTAAGAATTTACTTTCAACCAACAACCAACATTGAGTTAGGTCAATTAGGTTTTTCAATTTCTACTTACTTAAGAATTGTTACAATGACAACAAATGTCTAAGTTTAATACTGCTTCAAATTCAGTTTTTTCTTAATTTTAATAATTAATAATCACTTTTGTACACCCACTAGTGTCTCCCGCAAGTATAAGGCCTCAGCTACCACCACAGCCGGATCATTCATCACTCAAACTGATCAAGGACATAACCTTTTCTCACTAGTCTTTAATGAACTGTACAGTGTTTGCCTGCTGAGTCCACAGATTTTGACACGTTAATCTTTATTTTAGATTTGATTTTGCTACACTTTCTGTTTTGGAAACTTCTTCAGAACTGATTCCTCCAAAGAGCTCTGAGTGACAAACCATTTAATAACCTCCAGCAAATAAAACTGATCCACAACACATGCACCTCCATCTGTTGAGCAAAGTGTGGGTGCTGTGGTTTAGCTGTTGGTTGAAAACAGATGGAGGAGCACGTTATGATGAATAAAGAGCATGGTGGTGGTGGTGGTGGTGGAACAGTTTAATCTTAACACAAGATAAAAAGGATCTTCTGAGCAGAGAAACGTCCAGAAGCTGAATTTCATTACCCAGCCAATATGCTTCCTCACTATCCAATCTTGTGTGTGATATTTCCATTGGCTCCAGTATTTCAGCCTGAAGTTTTTAGCAAAAACTATGACTGTCTAGCAGTGACTGCAGCCTGTTTACACTTAGCCTCACCTGTCAGCTGCAAAACAAGATCAACGTGGCTGGATTATATTGTGAGGATCCTGAGGAAGCTACAAACTACAACAACACACTGAAACTGCATGTTTTAAAATTTTTACGATTTATAACTTCCAACAAAGAATCAGTGACACTAAGACCCAAGTAGAGTTACTCTTTCTTCATATGAAGATTCTCAGCCTTGTTTCTATGGAAGGGCAGAGGAAATGTATGTGTAAAGAAAGTTTGAGTGCGACCGTCATCGTGTCAGCAGCAGCTCTCTGGGTACAGTCTCTCATCGTCATAGAAACAAAGATTAAACCCACTATATGCTGCTCTACAATGTATCGAGGATCTTTCTCACTTGTTTTTCTCCCCTGAAAAAGCTCATCCACCTAACTTACCTGAACGAAGACAGAAAAGTCTAGTTTTATTACTGCATCATCACAACATTGATCATTATCAGCTCTGATACAAAAAATGTTGTTTTAACTGATTACTATATCGCTCTTTTTATACGTGTTTCTATTACTTTATCAAGAGAGGAAAATGTCCTCCTGTCCTGCACATCAAGAATCAAATCAGATGATGGCATCAGAGTCTGGAAACTTGCAGTTTAAATGTCGATGTGACTGACAGAGCAGACGGGATGAGCTCAACAGCAGCTCTGTTGTGTCTGTGACAGACACACTCACCAGTGCAAATGGTTTTCTAGAAGTGATGAAGTCTCCCTGCATCATTTCACATGTCATCACATCACCTTTCTCTACTGTGTCTGCAGGTTAATACATATATATCACCTTGATACATATGGGCATAGTTTTTCCTAAGTTTATTCAAGAGCATCTGCTCTCAGTGTGAGAGCAGGGTTTATTGCTTTCATATTTACATTTTGGAACACTTTCACTCAAAACCCTCTGAAACAAATCCTTTTTTTCCTTAGTACAGAAATATAATATACTGCATATTTGTCGAAAAATGTATTCAGACTCCCAGAACAATTGGTAGCGAGCGCTTCTAAGAAGCAGCATGAGCACAAAAGCAAAATCATTTTTATTCACAGTGTCCATGAAACCAGAATAAATATTTTCTTCAAAGTATTTTCTCCACAGTAGGGTTTGAGACTCTTATCAACTAAAACTAAAATGACAGTGATCTATTCAAGGTGAGAAATGATCATGTTCTATGCTGACCTTAAATATGAAGGTCATCTCCTGAAAATAAGAAAAAAACACAAACTTTACAGCAACTTTAATAAGATGTGATAATGAACAAAAGCAGTTGTTTTATTAGAAGAGTAAAAAAACTAAAATCCAGTGATGGAGCAGACACTCATCACATTAAAAGGTTGTGACAGCCTGTCCCAGGTAATGTTCCTTGCCTTCATTGTTATATTTCATTTCTGTGTCTAAGTAGATGATCAAGCAAACTGACATCTGCAACTTCCCTGACCAAGAACCGCAGCAATACCCCCCCAACCCACATGAACATGTCTTCAACATGAGGCAGCAGGCTCTGTAAAAAACAGCTGTTTAACATTCATTTACTGTTTTGTTTCAAAATAAACCCTGTATAAGTGTATATGTAGATACAGATGACAAAAATACAGTAAATGACAGTAAATTTTAAGCTGTCATCCATGTATCTATCCATCCATTTGGAAAACCATTAAAGCTGTAATCAGTAAATAAATATAAAAATATAAGATATTTTTACAGGATACGTCAGTTGTTTAATGGTTTTGAATGTTAAATAACATTGAATCCCGGCTGGGCGATATGGCCTAAAACGAATATCGTGATATTTTTATGCTATTTCCCAATACACAATATACAGTATATGTCAATATTTTGAAATCTCCTCTAAATCACTGTACAAATGTTAAATTCAACCCTATGATGCACAAGTGTCACCAGTATGATGATTCAAGTTAAACCAGGCCACTGCACTCGTAAGCTTTTAACAAATTAAAATAAACAAGGTAGGCCTTCCTACTGTGGCCTAGTTCTCAAAGACACTTAACAACAACAGAGCTCAAAGTGACAACAAAATGCATTCAACAAAAATCCTTTCAAAACCATATAGGTTAAAGTGTACTTTTTCTGTTTCATCATGTTTTTAAAAAAAGATCATTTTAGTAATAGAACATTTAGAATAGCATTGTGTGCAAACCACATTGGCAGAAGTCCAGGCTGTGACGGAAAAAACTATTTTTCTGCCTGTGTTTAGAGAACACCTTCCGTCAGTGTGACTCAGTTTGTGATATATTGCAAATCCCAGTGTCACTACGTTAATGATGTGATATATTTCAGTACTGAAACAATTGCTTGACTCCACAATTAAAACCCTTTAAGCGCATTTGTTCCTCTTCATGGTTGAAAAGAGTTTATGAGGCTGAATCAATGAGGGAACTTCACGTACAAATTACAAACTGTTTTTCTCCATGATGAACAATTGTATTTATGCAGCCTGAACAAACTCCACTCTGTCAGCTGTTGTGGTTAAGTGTGTTTAGCGAGGAAATTTAACTGCTGAAACTATGTCTGCACAAGGGCACAAACAAGGGAATTAACTTTTTGTCATTCTTATAAACCTGTTATTTTCTATTAATTTTAAAGGTAAAATCTCTTTAAAATTCAAAATTGTTCACCTACAAGTCACTTTAAGCATTGATTTGATAATTATATAAATGTTTTTTCAAAGAAACCAATGTTAAACCTGTCTGAATAACACTCTACAATGTGCTGAATCAGGAGGTCAGGTTTTATTACAAAGTGACGCAGAGACATTGGCTTTTACAAAAGTTAAAGACTAACCTCATTGCAACAAAAGATAAGGTTGAAATGTAACTTAAGTATGTGGCTCTTAGACGTGAATCTATATATTTTCTTTAGCTGCTTGTTAAGACAGGTTTGGTCACAGAAAGATAAAATAATGAATTGTTGGAATCTGTAGATATAACTTATTTATTAAACTGCATAGGTCACTGAAACTGACCCTGAAGGAATAAACGTGGGCAAGAACTTTTTAAAGCTTGTTTATCTAAGTATTGTTGTTGCTGTCGATAACTTTTATTCAAAGTTGAAACATGTGAGTCACCCATAGCAACCATCCTAACATATGAGCTTTACAACACATGTCTCCCTCAGCAGCTCTTCTGCTTCTGGCCAAAACAGACAAAATAACAAACCTTACAATATCTAGAGTCACACTGTTTCTATCTTTTAAAGTCAAGTGTTCACTGACTGTGAGGAAAAGAGAGCAGCTGGGGATTATGAGCTAAATTTAACATTAGAACCAAATTGACTGTGGTCGTTTGATAACTGGTTTGTTTATGTTCAATCTGTATAATCACATTAATCACGCTGGGCTGAAACGCCACACAGATTTATAATCAGCGCCGTCACTATGCTCAACAGTGGAGAGGATGTGTGCGTTTGAAGTGGATCACTGCTTTACTCCTACAGCCTCTTAGTCCACCCAAACAATTACCAGCGATCTGCTGATTATCAGCTATTCACACATGTTCCCTTCGTGTTTGTTCCAAAAAAGAAATTCAGCAGAAAGCGAGTCGGAGTCCCTAAATCACGATTATTCTCCTGAGAGGCTTGAAGAGGAAAAGCCATAATTTCTGAAGTCCTAGTTAAGGTTAGGGATTTAGGCTGTTTGTGTGTGTGTGTGTGTGTGGGGGGGGTCTTGTGTTGCTTTCTCTTGGCCTCCTGACTGCTGTGTCTCCCTTAACCTGTTTGTGGGTCACATCCACCCCTGGAGCGTCTCTTGTCTGCTTGCATGACGTCTGACAATGAAACTACCGACCCAGACCCCAAACTACCTGTGGAGAGTGAACCTTGGGTGGTGCACACAGTGCCACTCACCATGAGGTAGAACAGGGGGAAAAAAAGCATCAAGTTGTATTCCACAGCCTGCACACACATCCTCATATTTTAACACAACATAGACTATCCCTAGCGTAACGTTGTTTGCAAGCGCTCTTTGGCCAATTGTCTCCTACTCTCTCACACACACACACACTCCTTCACACATTAATCTGTCATGATCAGACGGACCATCATCAACACTGAGGAACCCCCCCATGTACGTGGCCCGTTAAAACATCCAGAAAGCAGCCATCCTACGGACATCATCATCATCATAATCATCATCATCATCACTACCATCAGACACTATTGAAAAAGAAGCAGTTCCAGTCATTGTCGTCACAATGTAAGTATGATCCTTGAAGGATGTTTTAAGAAGGAGCTCTTCATATCCTATATGAAGTAGTTCTAGATATAAAGAATCACTCATTAATCTCACTGCTCTTCCTGGCACTATTCCCATTATTCCAATGAGCGCATTGTAGAGAGCAGCAGGGCCCTGCTCTAACAGACGAGACACTTTATCAGCAAGCAGGAGAATCTGCAATATCTGTAATATTAATGTAGACAATGTCAAGGCGGGTGGGTTGTGAACTCGACCACATTAGTAGAGAAGTATCAATTTACTCAAACTATATCTCATCCCAATACTATAGTCCAGCAGATTTAACTGCTTAGATGTAATAATATTAAAAAGCAGAGTCAGAATTTGACATTTATTATATATGTCAACACTCATTATTACAGGCATAGGTGAGACTCGGGCGGCTGTGGCTGAGGGGTAGAGTGGTCGTCCTCCAACCTGAAGGTCGGCGGTTCGATCCCCAGTCTGACCCATCTGCATGCCGAAGTGTCTTTGGGCAAGTTGCTGAACCCTGAATGGCCCCCCATAGAATAACAAAGTGCTGGGATAGATGCACTGTATGAATGTGTGTGTGAATGGGTGAATGTAAAACTGTACTGTAAAGCGCTTTGAGTGGTCATCATCAGACTAGAAAAGCGCTATATAAATACAAAACCATTTACCAAAACCGTTTACTCTGACGGAGCCTTTTGGACGAAATGTCCAATTCTGTATTGAGGTGCAAAAAAGCAGCTACATAACTATTAGATTAATCCTTTAATACCATTGGTATATCATCCCCCAAAGCATATTTCTACTTTACCACTGTTAATGTATGTTTTAATGAATTAAAAAGTATAATTTCTACTAATAATGTATTCAATTGACATTTCCTTTAGAATTCTGCTGAAAACATTGGTAATTGTAGAGAACAGATGCTCTGGCTGAGCATTCCAGAAATGTGAAAAGAAATTGGCCCTGTAAAGTTTACGTGGATTTTGGTTTAAATTCTTCAATAAAATATAATTTAAGTGCATTTACTTACTTACCTGTATGATTTTTTACCTCATTGGATGAGACAGTTCGTGGATGTGAAGCCACTTTGATAGGTGTTATGCTTAATTTAGTTTGTACATTAATGTTAGCTCATCTGCTGAAGTCCCTTTGTGAGTAGGCCACAGACTACTTTGCTAGCATTAGCTTAGCTTGCTAGCTAGCTATTGTAATGCTAGCGAATGTGCTACTTTTCTAGACACACACCATAACTTGTGTGGACATGTTTTCAGTTGCTGAAGAAGGGGACCCAACGGTGTAAGCTTTGTATCTTCTGTTTGTCAAAATGTATTGTGTTCTGTTTCATCACATTTCATTACATTTATCTTAATAAGTTTGAACATATTGTATCTTTCATTTAGTAAACCTTTTTTCTTCTCTTTGGATCAGACACTGCTTATATGTCTGCCCCAGGATCATAACACAGAGGCCAGACTGATATAAAACAATTTCAAAGAGCAGCCGGTACAATGTGAACACAGCAGGTGAGAGGTGGAATGAGAAAAACAAAGAGAACAGAGAGAGAGGGCTGAGAGCTACAAGCTCGCTCATGTACTTTGACTGTCTTTAACTGAGCAGAGGAAACACATCCACAGGTTTATCAGAGCCGCCTGATATTTAGACCTCATGCTCATTTAGCTTCCAGCCGTGCTATACTCTTTTCATTGGTTCATGTTGAGATTTACTGAAAGTGATTTACTGCTGTTAGTCACAAACACACACCTGACATCCAGCATCAGTGATGCTCCTCCATTATGCTGATGAATAAAACACTTCACCAGGAAAATGCTGCAACATATTTCACTTTCTCCCTACGCATCTTATCAACATGATTTAAAAATGATGATTTGTCATGTGAGAGAAGTGGATCAGCTCACTGTCATATTACAAGTTCTATAACTGAAACCATTTAAAAGACATTATCCAAACTGTTTTAATGACTGCACGGACAAAATCCTCAGCAATGTGTCTTCTGGGTCTCAGATTTACCCTACAAATATAAAGAAGTGATGACAATGTGCAAGTTTATGTTTTATTGTTTATGATCAAAGTGTCAGTTTTAGAAATATCATTAAACCGCCTGCAATAAAACTAAATGATCGATCAGTACATTAACATAAAGACACAGAATCTGAAGCCACTGTTTGTCAAAGTGAACTGATTAGAAATTGGTTTTCTCATTGATTCTTCCCCTCGGCTCTCATTAAAGCTTCTGTGACAAACAACAGACATGACTAAACAGCAAACAACTCAAGTGTTACCATGGTGACAATGATACTGAAGCAGGGTGGTTAACACTGATTCACAGCAGAAATCTCTTAAATGTATTGTTGCGTCTTTAAACCAGGTTGAAAACTTTGTCAGTATCTTTAACAATTTTCCATGGTCATTCCATCATTGTGTTTTATTCTGTTTCTATTCCGTAAAGTTCTACCTTTGTTATTTTTATCCTTTCAACAATTTGTTTTATTTTTATACAGATTTATCCTTTTTATATACCATTTATAATCCCTTCAACTCTTTTATTCCATCTTAATCTCTTTTATTTTGCTTGACAAATATGTGCTTTATACCGACTTTTTAATATAATAAACAAATGATTTAAGAAAGAAAAAAGTGCACCCCTTGTGTCATTGTATCACTTAAGATATGTTCAGTGCTCATGATATTCTTACATTTCAAATTTATTTTCGTACATTATTTGGCATTTTATTTACCTTTTCTCTGGAAATGTAAATATGGCACTTTTAGGTTGTTAAAGCAGCATCACAAAGACAGAAACTGAGCAAACATTAGGTGCAGGCATAACAAGATTCATGTCAATAAAAAAAATACAGTTTGGTGTCAAAGTCAGAGAAGATGATAGACTCTGCTTCTCAGAGACAAGAAAGTCAAGTGATGCTTCATGTTGGAGTCAAAGCTGCAGGGTTCATCAGTCAGGCGGATGAAATGTAAATCATTTCTCCTCTGACATCCTCACTGCATGTGTTCATACATTATTCATGACTGTACCACATATTTGTTAGAGCGAGTATGAAAACTGTGTTTATCTCTGTCTGTGTGGCAAACAATAAAACAATTCCAGACCTGATCTCCACCATCTTGGTTTCAGGCCATTAGTTTGCGGAAAAGGCCTGAAATTGTTCTAGTGCAAAGCTACCAAGGGTCCCATAAAATGCCTCTTAAACTCATAACCCACCACACTGGACTCCTCCATTATCTAACTGCCCGACTACAGAATGGAGAGTAGTGTTAAACATAAGCAAAAGTACCACTGCACAGCTGAAAAAGCTAATGTTTCTAGCAATGTGGTTTACTTCTACAGCAGTAACTGCCAATATTTACGAAAGAGCAGTCTTATAACTTATTTGCGTTTCCAAAACAGCAGCCTCTCATGCACTCACTGAATGACAGACACAGAGAGAGCCAATAAAAAGACTGACAGTGTCAGTCCACAGATGCTAACCCCAATGGCCACTCTTTCCAACAACTCAGAATTACAATCTATGACGGACGATAAGCTCAAAAAGAAAGTCTGAGAAATGTTAACTGTCATAGAAAGAATGACTCAAAGAGGAATGAGAGAGAAAGAGAGAGAGTTATTGTTTTGAAAATGACATCATTATTGTGATTTAAACTCTCCAGAAATGTAGGAAAGCCAGAGTTTGAGAAAGACACATTCGTACTGTTCTTTGCTCCAGTGAACATCAAAATGTACTTTATCCTCCTTTTGTCCCTCATGTGAAGACATCTGTGATCATTACTTGGACAGAAGGAAGGTGGTGACTTTTTATTTTTCCGTATGAGATCTAATGAATAAAAATACATATTAATACAAATATAACCAATTTTTGGGACACACAAACGTATCTTGATTCCTTTTTGGAGCTTTCCTATTGATGCTGAGGAAAAGGGGAATATAACATTAGAGATGGTTTCTATGCAGGTTTTTTGTAAGAAGTGTCATTGGTCATCATACACAAGTTGCAGAGTACAAGAGCCTGTATGCTGCTCACTGACATTTTAGTTCCTCGAATTTTCAAATTTAACACTTTAGGGAGGGGATCTACAGCAAATGGATAATTTACAGTAAAGTAAGACAATTGTTCTCTGAAGCTAATGACTCTTGGAGCTTCCTTTTCTATTTTTAGAAAATGTATCCCAGTGGTTGCCATCACACCACATCCCAACTGATTCTAAGTGTCTCTGCAGAGTGTATGATTGATGACTGTTTTGCACCTTGTATACACCATGCTCCACCAAACTGCAGCTAAAACACAAACTGCCAACATATTCCCAGAGATGTTTGTCCGTTTCAGTCCGTCTGGTTCAGACACAGTTTAAATTAATACATGTTATTACCGTTGGTCTCATTCCACAATGAGAAAGCCTTGGATTACTAACTGGAAGTAACTGTTAAGAATTCAGTCTTTATAAAATTAAGTCTTTATCCGTAGAAATATGGGAGTCACTACTTAATAGAGATGAGCCGGATACTCGGCTGAAACGAGTATCCAGTACGGATAAAGCACTTTTGCCGATCACAAGTATAATACGAGTAATACTAGTCAATATCTGTGCTCGGACAATCCTCACACAGCGTCACAGCGCTCCTCCCCTTCACACACCGCTCTGCTCACTCACTCACAGAACAGCTCTCTGTCTCTCAGTCACTCAGGTTCGCGGGTCTTTCCCGTTAACGTTTAGGGTTTCTTCAGCTTGAAGTTTGTTTTTATTTCAGTTTGTACTTACTTATTAACCAGTAGAGTTCTGTTAAACGTGGGTTCGTTCAGACGTGGTGCTGGTAGAAAGCCACTCGCGTTGCGACTCTGCCTGTCGGAGATTTATTTTTTTGTGGCACGTTCGCGTGACTAGGTTTAGTAGACGTGAATGATATTCGTTCACAAGTAATAATTACATGTTTCGTTATTTTAACTTTTTTGTACTTTACTTACAGTTCAGTGCAGCGTAATTATTTGCATTGATAATTAAATGCCAGTGTGAAAATAAATGACCATTTAAAATCATCCAAACTGACGGGCATTTAATTGAGTTCTTGTGATAATATCGCCCTGGCTGTTCAGATGTTAAGCTACACACACACACACACTCCCCCTCTCTTTCTCTCGCTCTCATGATCAGTGATACAGAATAATGAGTGATACAGAGAGTATTTCAGCTGACAGTGGGTTAAATCACACCCACTTCCGGGTTAGGCCCCGCCCACTCCGAGTACGGATACGGATACAGATAATTCATATGTTTAACAGATACAGATACAGATAATGCTGTACTCGCTCATCCCTACTTAACACATTAAATAAATAACGGTATGAAACAGTGTATAGAACTACACTAAGAACAAGGGTGAATTATGTAAGTCACATTCACTACACACGTCCCCCCCAGAATTCACCATACAAAAAGAACATCATCGGAGAGGTGGACGTATTAACCGGCCAGAACGGCTTTGTTTTATAGGGGGTCGAGGAGACACTGCCTTGGCAGGTACCCCACTATGACACGGGTGTGGGGCGTGGAGTGTGGAAGATTTGGAAGGAAGGGGAGCAGGGGGTGGTTGCAGAGCTGGAGGACGCCCGCGTCGTGGGGGCTGGGCCAATTCAATGGGCTTAGCCACGTCCAAATGAGCTGGTTTGAGGCGGTCAATGGAGAGTCGCTCCGGTTTACCGCCCATGTCCACCACAAAATGTTTGTCTCCTGTCTTCAAAACACGGAAAGGGCCTTCGTAGGGCGGGCGTAGCGGCCCCCTGTGAGCGTCGTGGCGGATAAAAACATATTCAGCCGTCTGAAGCCCAGCGGGGATGTGCGACTGAGGGAGGCCGTGCTGGGAAGTAGGAACAGGTGCGAAAAGCCTCGCGTTGTCCAGTAGCGTGGAACGCTGGAGAGCTGCAGACCAAGGAGCGGTGGAGGTAGGAACAAAATCTCCTGGAACCCGCAGTGGCTGGCCATAGACAAGCTCCGCGGATGAGGATTGTAGGTCTTCCTTTGGTGCAGTCCTGATGCCCAGCATTACCCACGGGTGCTTATCGACCCAGTTGCAGTCCTTGAGGCCTGCACGAAGAGAAGCCTTCATCGACCTATGAAACCGCTCACAGAGTCCGTTAGCCTGCGGGTGATACGCAGTCGTGCGGTGGAGTTTCACCCCTAGGCTCTGGGCAACCGCGTTCCACAGCTCAGACGTGAACTGCTCGCCCCGGTTAGAGGATATGTCCGAAGGGGTGCCAAAACGGGCAACCCAGGTGCCGATAAAAGCCCTTGTCATCTCGGTGGACGCCAACGATGTCAGCGGCACAGCCTCAGGCCAACGGGGGGTCCTGTCGACCATGGTCAACAGGTAGGTGAAACCATGAGAGGAGGGCAGAGGGCCAACCAGATCCACGTTAACATGATCAAACCGCCTCTCAGGCACCGGGAAAAACTCTAAAGGGGCTTTGGTGTGACGGTGTACTTTGGCCCGTTGGCACTCAAGACACGTGGTAGCCCAGTCTCTAACGTCCTTTTTGAGGCCGTGCCAAACGAACTTCGCCGCCACCAGCCTCTGTGACGCTTTCGAAGCAGGGTGGGAGAGACCATGGATGGCATCGAAAACGCGTCGTCTCCATCCCGTGGGAACGATTGACCGAGGACTGCCTGTCGAGACGTCACACAGGAGCGTGGTGTCAGCCTCACCAAAAACCACGTCCTCAATTTTCAGACCAGTAGTCGAGGTCCTCAAGATGTGTACGTCCGGGTCTGTGGTTTGGTCTGCTGCCATGCGGCTGTAATCCAGACCAAGATGGACGTCCCCTGCCACAGCTCGTGACAGGCAGTCCGCCACCTGGTTGTCCTTACCGGCAACGTGCTGCAAATCCGTGGTGAACTCTGAGACGTTAGATAGATGACGTTGCTGGCGGGCGGACCACGGTTCGGCCACCTTGGCCATGGCGAATATCAGCGGCTTGTGGTCGACAAAAGCAGTGAAGTGACGACCTTCCAGTAGGAAACAAAAGTGTCTGATGGCGAGGTAGAGACCCAGCAGCTCCCGGTTGAAAGTGCTGTATTTACGCTCGTTGGCGCGCAGTTGGCGGCTGAAGAAAGCAAGCGGCTGCCAGGCCCCTCCTACCCACTGCTCATAGACGGCACCGACAGCGTAGTCCGAGGTGATGTAGATGGAGGCTGTGGCAGAAGGATGTGCCAGCATGGTGGCGTGCGCGAGGGCAGTCTTTGTGTCAGCAAAAGCCCTGACCCTGTCCTCAGTCCAGTCCACAGTGTGCGCGGGTTTGCCTTTTAAGGCCTCGTGCAGGGGCTGCATGAGCAGAGCGGCTCGAGGGATGAAACGGTGGTAAAAATTCACCATGCCGAGGAACTCCTGCAGGGCTTTCACGGTGAGCGGGCGTGGAAAACGTTTGACCGCCTCCACCTTTGATGGGAGAGGGACAGCGCCGTCCTTGTTGACTCTGTGTCCCAGGAAACCAATGGTGGAGAGACCAAACTGGCACTTGGCAGGGTTGACAATCAGGCCATGTTGGTTGAGCCGCTCGAAAAGTGTTCGGAGGTGCATCAGGTACTGAGATTTGGACGTGCTTGCCACCAGGATGTCGTCCAAATATACAAAAAGAAAAGGCAAATCACGTAAAACAGAGTCCATGAGGCGTTGAAAAGATTGAGCTGAGTTTTTAAGTCCGAAAGGCATCCGTAAGAACTAAAAAAGGCAGAACGGCGTAATCACTGCTGTTTTTGGAATGTCCAGTGAGTGCATAGGCACCTGATGATAGCCCCGGACGAGGTCAACCTTAGAGAAAATCACCATACCAGCCAGTGTGTGAAGTGGGCTGAGTGAGTGCTGGAAAATCAGCCAGTAAACGGTGGAAGTCGTCCGATGTGGAGAGCATGCTGGACAGTCGTATGGAGTCAGCTCCGCTGGGTGTGCACGTATAAGAACAGAACGTGACGGCGTCAATCAAACGGCGGTTCTTTACATCCACCAACAGTCCATGCGCACACAAAAAATCTGCGCCAAGGAGGGGAACGGCGACCTTTGCCGTGACAAAATCCCAGCCAAACCGATGCCCTCCGAAACACAACTCAATGTACCTCAGTTCATACGTGCGGATGGGGGTCCCATTAGCCGCTTCCATAGGGGGGCCGTGGCTGTCGGTCACCATATCTAAACTGGATGCAGGCAGGACGCTCCGCTGTGCACCCGTGTCGCACAGGAAACGTCGTCCGGAGATGCTGTCCCGGATAAAAAGCAGCCTGCCGACGTGGCCGACACTCATGGCCACTACTGAGCGCCGGCCCTGGCGTTTCCCAACCAGCCAAAGCTGCACGGCGAACGGCATTTAAGAGCCTTCGGTCCAAACTTCTCATGGTAAAAGCACAATCCTGAAGAAGACTGCTGGGGGCCTGAAGACTGCTGCCGACCTGAAGACTGCTGACGACGAGAAGAGGTTGCAGCGATGAGGGTGGAATCCTCCATTTGTCACAGCAGCGACGTGCGTGGGAAGAAACGTGGCCATGACACGGTGCTCTTGACCCGCCAGGAAAAATTTATCAGCCTCTGCAGCCAGTTGTCGACAGTCAGTGATTGTGGTGTTGGCCAACGCAGCTCTGACTTGGGAAGGCAGCTGACGCAGGAACAGATGGGTAAAAAGAAAATCGGGACTGTGCCAGCCCAGGAGATCCAGCATACGGTCCATGAGCTCAGAAGGTTTGCTGTCACCCAGTCCTTGGAGGGAGAAAAGCCTGTTGGCTCTCTCAGCGTCGGACAGTTCAAAAGTCTTTAATAGGTGGGCTTTGAGCGCTGCATACTTCTCCGTAGCTGGAGGGTGTGTAAGGAGACTCACCACTCGGGAAGCTGTTGCATTTCCTAGAGCTGACACAACATAGTAGTAACGGGTTGTGTCGGCGGTTATCTCCCGTAATGCAAACTGCGCTTCAGCCTGAGCAAACCATGCCGACGCCGATGATTCCCAGAATTCGGGGAGTTTGAGGGCAACAGCGTTCGCGGTCATGGTCGAGTCGTGTTTGCGAATTCGCCAAGCAAACAAACGTCGGGGTCACCAATGTAGAATTTGCATTCGTAAGGCAGAAAACAATTCTTGAAGTTGGGAACACAAGTCTGTGTCCCGTTTATTTAGTAACTACGCAACAACAAACAAAATGGCGCTTGACTACCCAGAAAGCCTTGGGCTCGACGTCATCACGTTACCCAGCAGGCACTGGGCTCGACGTCATCACGCACAATAATATTTAAAGGGACACGGTCCCCGGCACAGTCATACTTAACACATTAAATAAATAACGGTATGAAACAGTGTATAGAACTACACTAAGAACAAGGGTGAATTATGTAAGTCACATTCACTACAACTAGCTGATTTATAAGGACTCAGTCGCCTGGAAGAACACGAGAAGAAAAGCAGCAGGTTCAGCTATTTAAAGTAACTAGTGCATCGCCTGTTCTAAAACTGCCTGGTTTTAATGGTCTGTTCTCTTGTCCTGTGCTAACGCTCTGGAGCTACTTCAGAATTATTCCTTTCCATCAGTGAGTCCTCCTCAAACAATATACTGTCACTTTTTACTGTTTAAACAATGGACCTTGTGTGCAGAGCTTTTTACAGTCTATGGGGCAGACTGAAGTAAGAACACTTTGTGTTCATCCCACCTGGCATATCTGCAGTGAAGATTTTATGTTTTTAATAAAATAAGTGAAACTTATTTTACTTTGTTCCTGTTCACATGTGTGGTTTATATATAACTTTGACTATATATACTTAACTGCATTACAGCAATTTCAGCTGACACAATCATCAGACTCAAGTTCACAACTTTTCAATTAAAAGTTCTGTTATTTAGCTCGATATAAAGCGTAACAACTACAAAATGAACATTTAGCATCACCCCCCGATACACCCCTGAATGTCTCTGTCAGTCCAATATGATGAAATACAAAAATAATTAATTTATCATAATGGTCTTGTGGTGATTTTGACCCAGTTGCTGGCTGCTGTTATAATTTATCCTAGCATTTAGAAGAAGACCTACAAATCAGTTTGTAGAGTGAAGTGGCCCCGCCCCCACAGACTGCTAGGGAGCGCTGGTCAACAGATTGTGTGTCAAAATGTACAAGACTCGACAATGTACTACCTCAGGCAATTTAAAATATATAGGCAAAGTCTGTAGATGTACAGATGTACAGTTTGCGATGGACATAGACACGTTTGTGTAATCAGTGGTTGAGCTGTGTGTTACAATGCAATTAACCACCTGCCTGAAAGTGCATTATTTCGGATGGGTAGACTGCACCCATGGATAAAAGTGTCAAATACAATAACCTGTCTCATGGACAGTAATTAGAAATATAGAAAACGTCGGGGAAGGTTAATAATAATATATAATATGGTTGAATTAAACTCTGCTGTATAATGAACAGTTTTTCACTTGCATTCACAACAAATGTGAGGCACATTATTTGGGCAATGAGATTACCTAATGCAAAATATAATAGATTTATATTTTGCATTAGGTAATTAACAAAAGAGGGAGTCAGACACACAAGCAAAAAAGTGCAAAAAAATTAAAAACAAAGGGAATAACTCAAAATTCAGAGATAGAAACCCAAAAACCAAACACAAGGAAAATAACAAGGCCTAAGTCCAGACACACAATGAGTCCAAAAAAAACACCCACAAAGAAATATTCCAAAGCCCAAAACAAAACACTGGCTCCAGACAGAGAATCGTGACATTCAGCTGCTCATGTTTGTTCTGAATAAAAATAGAGAAATAGAGAAGAGCAGTGAGAGACACTCACAGAGGAGCCAGTCCTTCAGCTCAGGTGCTGCTCTACAGACAAGACTGACACTGATGACACATGACCTTTTAATTGACCCTCCCCCTGAACGATCATTAAAGGTTCAAGTCAAGAGATGAAGTCCGGATAAAAAATGTTTTTAGTACATTTAACTGTGAACTGTCTCACTGTTCAGCATACAGCCATTCTCTTTTCATTATTCCACTATATATTTATTTTATGCGTGCGTGTGAGAGTGTGAGCAAGAGCGAGAGCGAGAGAGACATCAAGGCAATCTTTGATGAGTCTGTCTCCATGCCACAGAGTAAAACATCTCTGAGCAAAGCAAGATTAAAAAGCTCCTGGTTCTCTGGGGCTGAAAACCAACACACATGTACAAAGAGTCTGAAAATAACCCCTGACTCTAGCTTCTATTCAAACAGACAACTAGTCCAGAGAAGATCTGACATTTGACACTAAACTTTTTCTCAGTTATTAAATGTTTCTGTCCATGATCTCTACAGAATCACTGACACGCATCCTGTATGATACGAGTGTGGATCTGTCAGGATAGAGTCACTGAGGCCTCAACAAAAAGATCACAGGGGAAACTCTGTCCTTTGACCTTCTTGTTGTTGTTCTTGTGTTGTTTGATGAACATCTTCACAGACAGAATCTCACAGACGTCTCTCTCTCTCTCTGCAGCAGCATCAGCAGGCAGAAAAGCAGAGAGCTCAGCTGTTCCCCTGAGGATTCTCCTTTAGAGTCTCTGCAGACCTTTCAGCTTGTCTCCTCATTTTGTCTGCAACATTTCTAATACAAACATACACTCTGTTTGTCTCTGTCAAACTCTGTAAACCTGAGCCTCCATCTAGGCAGCGACTGCAAAAGTGGTGTTAAAGAGAGATGGAGGCACTGAGACAAATAACTGGAACAACCACGTCCATCACTGTCAAGTTGAGACACATCGATGCAGTTTCCTTTGTTCCCAGTGTTTCATAGAGAGCATGTGTTGTTATTAATCTGGTGGATATAGGGTGCATGTGCCATTTAAACCGACATCTTGTCTCAGGCAGAAAATAAACATCACCATCTATTGTAAAACATCTGAGTTTACCTCCAACAAGTGAAATGTGAAGTATAAACTCTATCAAAGTGCAAATAGTCCATCAACACAGTCACAAGCTGTGTCTTAATCAGACGCCGCGTCTTTCAGAGGATACATTCCAAATACCTCAACGGAGAGATATGACTCTCCCATTTCGAAGCCTCCAACAATTGCGGTCAACAAATACGTCCTTCATATCGTGAAATGAAGGCTCCAACAGGTGGATCCTTCCCAGCCTGATGGATTGAGCTTCAGTGATGAATGGAAGAGGCAACGCGAGTGACTAAAGAACTAACAGACATGCTAACAATGTTAAAGTAAGGGGCAGTAAAACTTTCTCATGTTGTGCAGCTCTGTTGATTGGCGACAGTAAAAGGCGGGGACAAACTAGTGAAGACAACCGTTAACATCACCATGGTAACAAGACACTGGTGGTGACTTCATCATTAACCCCGACTTTGTTTTCTTAATGATTGACTGGAAACTAAATATCACTGGAGAAAAAATAATGTTTTCATAGAAATGTTCCATCTGTAGGCAATGTTTCAATTATTATATTAAACCTATGACAGCTCTGAACACCCTCTATAAATCTCATCAACAAAGGGAGACTGGTCTGATTGAAAGTCTGTTAATCTGCAGACGCACACAGCAGGACGGATACAATGACATGAGTAAAAGAGACTTGACGTTTCATGGTGGTTTGAAGGACACAAGATGGAGGTCAGTTTGTGTGTGGTTGCTCTGTCTGGGGAGTCTGATGGAGAAGAGACCGAGAAGACAAGTGAGGTCCAAACACCGACAAGATAGGAGAGAGCAGCTCCAGCCCTCTGGCTGTGACAGAGGACAGACTGGGAGGGAGGACAGCTGTCCAGCTTTAGATCAGTTTAAGCACAACATGGAGACATATGAGAGGACAGGACCAAGGACTGGACACTGAGGGGACACACAGCATCCCTCTGCCTCACAGAGAGAACAAACACTTCACATCATGTGAGGATGTGTCCTTCATTTCAACTGAGCACTGCAGGGCTCTGGCCTACATACATTACATTTACATAAAACTGCTTTGTTAAAGGATGTTAATGTGATTTCAAACTTAAGATGTTCAGTATTGGAACAGAGAATCAAGACTCCTGAGTCCAACAACTAATGGAATCAACAGTCACATCTTTCTCGTGTAGAAATTATGTTTCTCTCAAACTAAACTGATATAGCAAATTAGTTTTTTAAGAAGAAAATCACAAGCTCAAATTTGGATACAAAACTCAGAGAAAAATGATGTATGTATGGGCACACACAAACACACACATAGTTATGACAAGAGAAAGGTGAGGACCCAAATGCAGACGAGGACACTTGAGGAAAGATTCAAAACACACTCTTAATAAGACTTAAATTGTTCAGTAAGGCAAGGTCAAAAAACAAAACATGAAACTGACAAGATGAAGTGGTGACAAGGGTTTAAATACAAGTTAATGAGACACAGGAGGAAAGAATCAAGGTGGAGCATGTGATCAGTGAAGAAGGGACAGCATACAAAGACAGGAGGTAAAGTACAATGAAATGAAACACAAGGAAAAGTAACGAATCATCTCCAGTGGAAACAAATTACTTAGTTCATTAAAGGGGAGAAACTCTGTATCTATCTTTTCTCAGATTCTCTCTGTGGGTTTGTCTCTTTCATTGCTCCTGACTGATGCAGTACGTTGAGTCGGCCTTGTAACCTACTGGGCCCTGATCACAGTCACAGCAGCAGATCTGACTCGGGCACTGACAGCAACCAGAGCTAGAAGCTGCACATGTTTACCATTTACAGTAGAAAACAGATTAGGGAAGATGTCACTTCTGTGCTCGGACACATTCAAACTTCCTGCAGGATGAACAGAGCTGCTGAACGTTGTGATTCTGACACACACAGACAGGAAGACAGAGCAGAGAGGCTTCTTTTATTGGCTGGATTCCTTCATGTGATACTGTCTGTGGCTCTGTACAAACACATGCAGTTGTCTCTTAATTCAATCCTGCTACTGAAACAAGTGTCAGAGCCTGTCTCTTGGACCCAACAGGCCTCATGAACTAAATTCACAAGAGTTAAATACTGAAGCAGACGTGTCTCTGTTGATTATAGACAGTTTATGAAACACACATAATCATCACGCTCCTTTCTGTCTTCATTTACTCTCACAGCTGCTTCTCCTCCCAGCTCCTATGTGAGGAGACTCCGTCTGCAGTGGACACACAAGAGGCCGACGGCCTCGTCTGTCTGTTTGCTTCTAATTCCCCTGGGGACAAACAACAGTCACTCTATATGTAAGCAGGTGGGGCAGGCAGAAGAGGGACTTCAGGGGCCTCAACCAAAAGGGACCTGGGGGGGTGCTGCATCAAAACAAATCAATTCCCCCCCTAAGATACCCAAAGAGACATTATAGATATTCTAGTCTTCAAGCAAACCTTTAACATTAGAAATATTTTGGTAGGCAGTTAGAGACATGGGGCCTCATTAGGGGGTTTGTGACCTTGGTGTTTCAGGCTCCTGTAGCCGGTCATGGTATTTAAGAGGGTTGTGACAAACTTGCTGTGGATCAGCTGTTCTTGGAGGTCCCCTCTCAGCTCTGAGTCCCATTTATTTGCCTGTTGCAATGTGGCTCTGTCTGACAATGAAATGTAAATGGTCCCTCTATGTTAACTGAGAGCATCAGCTTGAAAAATAAAAAACAACACATTTTGTTGCTTTTGTGTTCACTTCCTACCAACAAGCAGACGTCCTGTCTATTGTAAACCGATCTTAAGCTGTATCCAAGCTGTATTGTGTTTGCCTAGCAACAGAGCTGCAGTTGGACACAACAGTTTAACATGTGTGCCGTTACACAAGCTATTTGGTAGAGTTGAAGCATGATACTCAAGCATTGGACATCTCTTGAAAAACAGAGACACAATGAATCATGGGATAGATTGGGCCAGGACTTATTTGTTGGCTGTATTTGAAGGAGAATTAGAAGAAGGACAATCTATTTGCACCGCTGTGATTTGATCAGTCCTCAAATGCAGCCTCCTAAGGATGTGGCCGCTGAGTTGAGACAATGTTATGGGCTCTGGTGGAATATCAATGAGTGGAGTGTTAGTCACATGACTCATTTTAATGATTCAGTATCTGAGCCTCTCTCCCATGATAACACAGTATCTGTCAAACTGGTCGCAAATGATGCAAACTGGGTTTGTATAGAAAAAGTGCAAAGCTTGCAGAGAAGAGACGACTGGTAGCTGGACCTTCATAGAATCTGCATGAGCATCAAACTAAGAAGGAACAAAGTCCAATAAACCAAAACCCTGAGCAAACACTTTCACTTTCTGACACAAACAATGTTAACAAAGCTGTACAAAGCACAAGAGACACATTTTTCTGAGTGGGGAAATGTTATCTTATCCATTGTGATGGGACATTTTTGTACTTAGATATGTTTAATGAAAGAAATGACAAGTATAATGTATATGTTTTCTGTGTGGTTTAGACTTGCAACATTGGGCTGTTTTACTGACTTCCTCTGATAAGATGTGTATTTGCTTTGAGACTATGCCTGTTGTTAGAACAAAGGTTTTCACAACAGAGGCCAATCAATCAGATGACTGTAGGTGATGTTGTCCAGAGACGGGGGATCTCTGAGAGATATGTTGTTCACACACTAGAGTCTCTTGAGACTCAGCAGAATCAGCATTCCATTGTGTTGTCATGATTACATTAGATCTATTGAATGTTGAGGGAGACCACATGTCTGGACTTCCTGGTGACGACATACAGAGAGCTGATTGGATCAACTTATTCTCCTGTGTGAGGAGGGTCTGAAACTGTATAAATGTACTGTGACTCCATTGTTCATAGCTCTTGTTGAATCTTTCAGTGGTTCAGCATTAGCCCCCGGCCGCAGCTGGGTAAAGAATTAAACTACCAGAATTGGTAACTGTTTGTGCTGTCCTGTAATGTAATTAAAAACTGCCATTACACCATCAAATAAAAACTACACGTGTGAGCGAAAATGTAAAACAAATAACACTGTGCTTAAAACAAAAAGTGCGTCAATTTAGTGTTAACTTGAAATTAACTGAAGGTCACATGTAACACAAACACGCTACACAGAGTCAGCTTCATGCTGACCTGTGAACATGTTTTGAAAAAATGTTCACACTTCTTTTGCTCTACAAATATGTGTCATTGAAGATATTTTAGTTTATTTTCTTTGTTTGTTTTTAAACCATTTAGTTTTTAAATCCTCAAAGTCTATGGAGACTTATTCTGCTGTGAGACGTGACGTGTCTTTGGTGGATGAAGGATGGAGTAGATCCAGCTCTTTTAGACTCTGAGAAGACAGGATCAGTTTCTAAAGTGAGAAATGGTTTGACATTGAAGATGTCGCTTTCCTGTTAGGAATCAATGATTCCACAATGAAGCCAGCTTCAACACACCAAACTGCAAAATCTATTTACAAAACAGATTTTACTTTAACAGAGAGTTTAGCGACAATGATAAATGACAGTGATAATGCTGTTCAGTTGCAGGACATGCGTTATCTCTATTTGTGAATCTGGAAAAAACTATTCTGCACCAACAATCATTCTTTTCTACAATGATACTTTTTCAAATCACATTATTCAAAAGTCTTTAGAACTATTCATTGCTGAGTCATGAGGGAGCCTGTGGAGTTCAGCTCCTGCTTCTCTGCTTGTACATTGATGTTTGCTGGAAATGAAGGAGACAGTGAAGCATCATTGGACAAAGCAACATGACGGCAGTGTTGAGCTAAGACACGACTGGAAGGGGAAGGGACTGCACCTGAAACCAAGTATCAGGCCTCATCACGTCAGCTGCAGGACACAGGGATGCTACAGTGTTTTATGACTTTAGCCACTAGTTAGCTTTTCTTTGACCTCCTCTCTACTGCTGGAGGCCATTCATGGTTCTGCTCCACCACCAAGAACACCTCTTGTCTTATTCTGTCTAGAGCAGGGAGAAAGAACCAGTGCTTGTTCCATCACATCACATCCATCATCCCTGTTAGTGAGCAAACTGTTCAAATTCAACCTTTTTCTGCAGTTCCCTGAAATAATTCAGTGTGAGCACAGGAAGGCAGAACATTAGCCAGAAGGAAACCAATGTTCACACTATTATACTAAAGTCCAACAGTTAGAGCATATGATGGAGCGTTCACTCTGTTTCTGTCAGGCTGATATCATCTTATAAAAGAGAGGAGGCAGATTACTGTCGTTTTTGTTCTGTTCAGAAAACCCCTGCAGTTTGGATTTAAAAATGCATTTTTAATGGTTTAAAAAAAACAATAACTGTGTTCAGTCCTGACTTATGGATATAACAAGTCATGAGTCAAACTTATTTCAATGTTGACGTCTAATGTGAAGAAAATCTCTCATGACTGACATGCAGTAAGAGCATATGTGTCTTCATAGGGAACTAAAGCTCCAACATGTCTAGCTCCTGAAGCTCTGATTCCAACAGCTGCAGAAAGGGAAGGTAACAGGGTTCAAGTGTTCGGTTCTTTTGTATTGACCTGATCATGATAACTGCCAAGTCTGGGCTTGTTCTCCTTGTCTCCCACTGTTACTGTACGGATTGCCCTGCACTGCTGTCAACGTGCAGTTACTGTGAGATCTTTCTTCTTTGATGGAGCCAACTGGACTAAAACTAACAACTGTTTTTATTTTCCTTTTCTTTCTTCTATCAGTTCATTGTTTTCTTTTATTGTCTACCAGAGGAAATTGAGCACTGAGCTTCTCTGAACCAGCACATAAACTGATTCACTTTCAGTAAAGAGAGCTGCACTGACGATTAGACTGTGACACATCACAAACATCATCTTCTGTTATATCCCAAACACGGCCATTGTTCTGTGAAAAGAAAAGCAGCCCAAGCTTGTGTCATTGTTAAAGCTGGAGTCAGTGAATCAGTCAGTTTGTCAGTGTTTCCTCCTGAAAAACTCAAAGAGAGAATGATGGAAGTGACGGAGAGGATTTCACGGGATGATGTCAGGATTCAGAGAAATGTAGCTCTGTAGAGATGGATCTGTTTCCCTGTCCATGTCTCGCATACAGACAAGAAAGATGCAGAACTGTGCAGATGATTTGACTGATTTTATTTGGACATTTACACCTAGTTTAAACATTCATATGTCTGCTGTCAGTCAAAAGTCTCAGAGGATGAAAACCTGACGAAAGGTGTCTTTGCTTTCTGGAATACATTGAGGACAAAGTCAGCTTCAGGGTTGGTTTTCAATTTAAAATATATGTCAAAATATTCAACACACAACTGAGTTATCTGTAAGGTCACTGCAGTGCTGAATAAAACATGTGACCCACTCTCTCTCTCCCCTGTCTCTCCAGTCTCTCTCTTCTGGGACTGAGTCACATCCATTGTGGCAGGTTGTCTTGTTAAACTGTCACATTTTGGCAATTTACAGGATCATACGTTTAACGTGAAGGGATAGTTTACCGAAAATCTGCATTTGATATTGGGGTGGGTGAAGTATTTGGGTCCACAAAACACTGCTGGTGTTTCAGGGGTAAACAGTGTAGCAGCAAGGTAGCAGCTGAATATAATACAACTGGAGATATAAGGGACTTATCTTCAGATGTAAAACCATCAGAAAAACACACAACATGCCTCCATACTGCTCCTGTGGTGTCATCCAAGTCCCCAACATTCATATCCGACTTGAAACAAGGTCATTTACACCATGTTTTAAAGCACTAATGTCAGCTGATATCTTCCTACGAGGGAGAAATGCTAACGTCTGCTAGCCTAGCCACTACTAGTGGACTATTCCATATTGCTGTTTTAATGCCCATGGATTTGTTCCCATTTGCACCATCAGCGGATCGGCTGAGTTCACACGTTCTACTTGAGTGTTTGACATCTCATTACTCTGATAGGTCAGCTGGTCTACTCTTTTATTACAGGCAAGAAGATTTGAACATACTTCAGCAGTGTCACATTTTCAGTCTCAGGCTTCATGCTGACCTGTGAACAGCGCTGTTAGCTATGGTAACAGTGGTTATACATACCAATTCTAAGCTGAGTCTGTTATTGAAAATCGGAATGAACCGATCATTTGATTTTGTGCTTATATTTAATAATAATTGTTTGATATCTCTTTATCCAAGTAAAAGCTGAAGGTAGGCAAACGGGTTTCTTAATGACAAAGATGCTTTTTCCGGGAAAAAAAACAGCAAAAGATATTTCTACTTCTCAGGAAAGAGGAGAGTTTTCTGTGGGTGTGAAGAACTCCCTTGGCTCCAGATTTTTCCTGCGTTATCAGTAATTTTACAGGCACATAGAAAGCTATATGTCACACTGAAGGAAAGTAAAACCCTTAAAAAGCATATTATGGTCTCTTCAACGCTCCATCACTGCCTCTTCCAGTCTTGTATTTTACCTGTGGGACAGATAGTGGCTCTTTGCTCCCTCACTATTCTCATCCTGAACTCTCCTGCTGTGATAGGATGCTCCTTGTCCTTTTTCCAAGCCAGAGGTAGTTACAACCAGTCAGCTGCTTCCATGGGAATCTTTTCACCAACCAGTTGAGTAACCTCTGGCAGTGTAGCAGAGTGTGTAGCAGTGTAGGTGTGTAACCTTGGCAGTGAACTGTGTTGTGTTGCTCTCTCTTGGCCTCCTACCTGCTGTGTCTCTCTTAACCTGGTTGTGGGTCACATCCACTCCTGGAGCGTCTCCTGACTCTGCCAGCACGACACATGACATTAAAACAACAGAGCCTGAGGTCACACAACCTGTGGAGACTGAACCGTGAGTCAGTGGCTGGAGACCTGTCACTGTTACTAATGCTTCATCTCAATTCACTGTCCAATGAAAAGAAATGTAATGTTTCATTGCAGTGAAAGAAAAGTGGATGTAGGACATTTACATCAAGAAATAGCTGTTAATAAACACTTCTTCAGTTGTTGCTAAGACAATGACCATAGATTTTTCACCAGTTCATCAATCCACAAATGAAGACCGACTGTTCTAATCAGACAACTTGACTCATTTCCTGAGGGAATCAATGGTAACACTTCATCAGCTGGCTGCAAGTTAATGGTTTTATTGGAGCTTATGGTCAGACCAGTGTTCTGCTGTAGATTAGCTTCAAACTGTAAAGATAAGAGTGTGTGTTCTACCCCCTGACATTATCTCTGTTAGGATGCTCTGTTTGATGGACACCTTAACAGTGATAATGTCAAACACCAGAGAGAAATGTGTTTTTAATTCACAGTGAGAGCTGTTTAAAGACTGAACTGAAGCCACAGCCAGAGGAGAAAAACTATCACATAAAACAAAACAAAAATTCACTGAAATCAGTAGTGCACATTGTCAGCATGGATACTACATGATAAGTTAATGTATTCCTACGTCTTCTACAGCCCTAATATCAGACCTGAGATCACTTCACTTCAATCCAAGATGCCTGCTGATCTCAAACCAATGTACTTCTGTATTGTACGTCAGGCAAAATGTCTGTGATATGGTTCTCTGCACAAACACTAACAGCAACTGAAACCTGTTAGAAAGGGAATCAGTTTGCAAAGGCTTCCCATCAAATAAACATTGCATTGCTGATGGCCAGGCACAAAGGAGAGGTGGATGTGGATAATATGATGTCAGGTGATATTCAACATTCAGCCTGTCTGACCTGAAAGCTTATTGTAGAGCACACAGTAATATATTCCTTGGGCATCTTTAGCAGTTGAGATTCTCATCTAAAGTATAAGGTAATTCATTTCATGCATGGATAAACCCTTGCTGGAAGAAGTTACATATTGCTGCACTCTGCACCTGCTCTGCTTGCAGTTCACACAACGCTATCACAAACAAGTTAAGTGTCGTAAATGAGTCCAATGGACGTGAAGATTGACCGATGGATTTGAACACTGACAGACCATTCAATATCAAAAGAGGATTATTAAGATCTAGGAAGAATCTGTGGTGTTTAAAGTTGTACCCACATCAAACCCTGAATATCATCACATGTCAGACCCATTTATTCAAACAGACCTAGAAAAAAGTACCAAATATTCACCTGAGCAACACAAAACATCTAATTTCCATTCTACAACTGTAGGTGTTTGATTGTCTCATGTGTTTCTTTAGTGAATTACCATATAAATAGCTGCTACTGCTTATCAGCTTTCATTTTAAAAAGGCCTTTGGTCAGAAAAAAGAGAAAGAGAAAGAGAGCTTTTATTTAAGGGTGGCAAGTTCTTTTCTGTTGTGTTGCCTCTGTCCTCATCTCTCACTTTCCTCTGGAGACTAAATGACACTTAATAATCTGGTGAAGGACTTTCAGGAGTCACCTCAGACAAAAAGAAGATTTGGACAAATAAGGATAAGCAGGAGAAATAACCACTGTGTCCTTGTTGCACCCTATGATCAACATTTCCTGGTCTTGTAAATTCATCCCTCTCCTCCTCCGAGCCACCGATCTGCTCTAAACTTTGTCCTCAGCCACTTTATTGTTTTCATTTACACAAACTGTTCACTGCTTAATTTTCACCGGCTCTCAAATATATGTCTATTTTTATATACAGTCTAAGAGGAAAATAATTGTGCCAAATTTGAAGAAATCCATGGGATATATATGTTTATGAGAATGAGGCACGTCAGCTAGGTGAGCTAATGTGGTAAACTTTGCATTTACAAATGTCAGGAAAACTAGCACTCTATTTCTAGCAGATAAATCATGAAAATCATGTTTTTTGACTAATCTATATATTTTTTCAAGTTTGTCTGAACCGCCATTTGTTTCCCGATTACCAGATCAAAGATACATCACTCTACAGTGTTTTATTGGTTCTTCTCAGCCTCGACCTCTACAGCGGCAGTCACACCACATCTCTCAGATTTGATGCCTCTTGTCCACCGAAACTCAAGATGTGTATTTTATGTGGCTCAGTGCAGAGTTTGACCTTCTCTCCAGGCAGAGAGGGGGGAGATTTACCAGGGACATTAAATGTCTTCACTGAGAACATCAACGTGATTTAATTTTTCAAACAGAACATTTGCAATATCAAAACAACACTTGTCTGGATTGCGTGTTAACACTACAAACTATTAGTCAATGTCAGAATATTAATGATATAATAAATGTGTGAATAGATAAGCAGAGGCTGATGCTGGTGTCAGTGAGTATAAAGTGGAGCTCAGTGCAGCTTTCCACAACCCAGTGGAGTGGATGATTGTGACGAGCAGCTCGGAGCTCCCAGCAGCTCTGACACATCTTCCTCCAGCTCTCACTCAGGCTGATTTGGAGGAAGAGGCATTTCATATTCCTCTTCATCTTCTTTGCTCTCTGAAAATCTCTGAAGTGCCCTGCACAACATTTGATCTAAGAAAGATGATTAATAAATAGAGATTGATTAAACTGGTTTATATTTCAAAAGAGAGTGTGGATAAAAGAGGTAGAGAGGACTGAGCCCTGATGTTGCTCTGGATTACTGGTGAGTGAACAGGCTCTCTGTGGAGCCTCTATAATCATATTAGTGCTCAGTCCACAGGACAGGTCTCATGTAGAAACATCACTGCAGACTTTAATCATCCACATGCACTGGATCTGCTCAGGGAGGACTTTAAATAATTGAAATGACAAAAATATCTTAAAACACACAAATCAAATTTCTATAATTTATTCACATAATGATAAAAAAGTCATCAGTTTTATATAGGAAAAGAACGTAAAATCTCTTAAGTCATTATTATTATTGTGTCTTTCTTATTTATAAATATGCACCATGTCACTTTATTGAACTTTTGTTGATAGGTAAATTAATCAGCGTTTCTATTCCAGACTTTTCCTCATTTACTGACGGACATTGTTTCTCATCAGATTAGTGCAGCAGTAGCTGAGTTACAGCCTCATGCTCACTTAGCTGTGGAGGCTCAATGGACTGAACCCAGACAACATTGATTTGTAGTCACGTTCAAGTTCTGAACCACATTAGTGTGAGTAGAAACTGAGCTGTTAGAAAGTGAAGCTCTTTCTTTAATTAAACTGAGTTGAGAAGTTATTCATCAGAAATCAGATACACGTGTCCTCCAGTTGGAGAATAACTTTGTCTCATTACCATCTACAGATAAATGCAGTCTTTCTTACCAAGATTTCCTTCACACACTCTGCACTTATGGGACACACTGCATCTCCATTTGGATCACGTCAATAAAGACTATGTGAGGGTTTCACATTGACATCCTATTATAGATTATGATTTACTGTGAGAGGAAAATTATATAACTCCATACAAGTGGTAGTGGACTGTGAATTTGGTTGAACAATTTGTTTGTCCTGAAATCAGCCACATCTGCAAAATCTGAAACAAAGATTTAACTCAACCACATGCAGGCAAAAAACCTTGACTAATTTTAAATTAACATCATTTTACTAAACAGTTTAAAAGATGTACCGGTAATACTTCACATCTCTCAATATAACTTCAGCTTTGCATGAAAGTGTTGCATACAAAATAAAACCTATGGTACACAGCTCCATGCAAATAAATATAAATTATTATCTACAAGCTAATATATGTCATATAAAAATAAAACCAACATCTAATCGCATTAACAGTCTAGACTCTCCACATAAACAGGCCTGCAAGAGATTCCAACAGAAATATTATGTAAATCAAAACCTTTTTACCTCTTATGCTATGAGTGTTTATTATATAACAAGCCTGATCCACTGAAGCAGCATTTTTCTCTCACTTAATCAGTCCCAATAAACAAGGCCTTGGATTTCTTTTCCTTTTAAGTTGTGGCTGAGCTGCTGTTAGCTTTACGAGGTATTTGTCAAATATCAGTCTAATTTGACTGATTTAGAATGTCGGATCAAAATGTGGCTGTTATAAGAGATCTTAGTGAAAGATTTTTATGAACATTATTTAAAGCCCTTCCCTGATGTCCTTACACAACACATCTCCAAGTGTTGGCTCTTGTCGCCCTGCACAATAATAAATCCCACTTTTATTAACTGTTTTTAAATGTTCCCTTCTCTAAAAATGAGTATCAGTAGAGGTGGAGCAGCCCAGTAGTGTCCACACTGTGAAACCTCCTGCTCTGACCACAACCATCAAAAATTCTGAATATTAACCAGGTGTTCATTCATAAGTGAATGTGTCCTAACGGCGACCCATCGTTACAGAGACACAGATCCACTAAGTTTGGTAAGTGTGTAGATATTTGTGTTCATGGGAGCGTTTGTCTGGGTGGACTCTGGGCTCTAAAGCCACTCTAATCCAAGATGCATGGGTAGAAACCTAATGAGGTGATGAACAGATTCCCACAGAGGATAATGCACTGACTCATACACATTGAGATATTAGCCATATCTCAAAAGTGGCTAAAGTAGCTAATCAAAATTTTTTATGGGAGAAAGCAGAATGAGAAATTCAAACTATGGCTTCGCACTCAGCACACTCTTACACAGCACAGATGACGATTATCATATCTAAAAATGGAGCAATTGTATTCAAGTGTAAATTATTTGTATTTAACGGTTAAATATTCTCAGGATGTTTGCAGGATTATGCTAATTATTTTCTCTGAGATCTCCTCTAGTTATTCATGGTGTTCCATGGCATTAGAGTGGCTCTGTCCTTTGCCTCAAATTATAAATCAAGAGTAAAGAGCTGAATTTTTACAATAAAGTTGGATTTTAATCATGAAACATGTTTCAGAAGTTCCACCATCGCCCTTTGGGGGATGTAGAGTTTGAGGCGGCTGTTGCTCAGGAGGTCAGCGGGTTATTCTCTAAACAGAGGGCCGGCGGTTCAATTACTGTCTACCCCATTCTGCTTAATGTGGCCATCAAGACTAGAACAGCAAATACAGTCCATTTAAAATGTGCAGTGGTTGTTTCTAAATTGTAACGACTGTGACTGAAAGAATTCCATTTCAGTCTCAAAATCAGTTTTCCTTTTTATTTCGAGTACAGAGCTCCCAATGTGATAATGCTTTGTATTTAACTGTGAGAAAAAGAAAAACTGAAATGTTGACTGTTGATTGATTTTGTTTTTTCTCTTCTTGGCCATGGAGGATTTTACCTGCTCAGATGATGACTTGATGTCCAAAACAATCCGCACAATTATGTATTTACATAAGTTATTTACTATTTGTATTATACTTCATGCAAATTTCTCCTACTGCCCCATGAATGACACAGGAACTGACAACCCCAGGCTCCAATCAACACAGTGGCAAGAGGTTTGGCATAAAGTGAAAGATGGATAAAGAGCAACAGGCAGGACAAGAGGACTAAGCTGTCTCTGAATTCAGTGGCTGCATCCTTTAGAGGACCCTGTGTCTCTGCCCTGAACCTCCAATGACCGTGAAGACTGCGTCAGCCAAACTACATCAGGCAGTCTGGTCTTCCTATTGCATCACCAGCTTGTCACAGCCTTACAGCTGTTGCATAGCAACAAAACTACAGACCAAAAACGTTCTGCTGTTGATCAGAAAAGTTTAAGTGTTTTTAGTTTGTTTTCAAGCCGTTTGTTTCAGTTCTTTTGCGGCCATTGCGTCTCTTACAAAACTGTTTGTCACTGAAGCGCAATGAATTATGGGATATGTTGGGCCAGTGGAGCTTCTGTTCCTCGAGGGATGTATATTTCAGGAGCATTCGAATGCAGCTTCAGAATGATGTGGCCTCTAGAATTGAGTCACAAGTAAAGAGCGAGAGACCGTGAGGGACTGACAGCGGAAGCACAGACACAGGAGGGAAACACAGACAGTGAACTGAGCTGTGGAGAGACACTCAGCAGAACACGCAGACCAGAGGACGAGCCACCACCGGTGTCTGAAGCTCAGCAGCCAGTGGCTGTTCAGATGGCTCATCTCTGATTTCCTGCATTTCCCTTTTATTTCTCTTTTAGGTGGCGTTGTCGTTTTGAAATTGTTCTCATCTTCTTAGTATTCACATTATTTAAGGTTTCACATAGCACCAGTATTGGGGGATTTTAAATTGGCTGAGCTGCCACACATATTACCAACCCTCTGTTCTCCCCTATATATCTGCAGGATGTGCTGACTTTACAAAAACAACTTGTTTGCTCACAAATGAGTGTGACTCAGGATCTTTCACAAAGTACTGATGCACTTGACCCACAAAACTATGAGAACGACCCTTTGTCTTTTGTTTGGAGGCAGCTCTCTCAGAATCGGAGTATCAGTGTCTCTGCCCTGAACCTTCAGCTTCTCTGTGGTGCTGTAAACCAAACCCTTGACTTGTTCTATTTAAACTATCAAATCACTGAGAGGAAAGGATTTAGTATGAACCCCCACAGAAATAGCAGCAGCAACTATGATGTCGAATAACAGATAGTGATCCAGATCAGACTACAATTTACACTAGGGTTTCCAAAAACTGAAAAATAATATACAAAAAATATTTGTTTTTTAGAGATAAAGAAACAAAAAATATTTTATTATTTTTCAGATAATCCTGGAAGAACCGTGTGGCTTTTCAGCAGTATTATTTACTGCAGATATCACAATATTCTGCACGCATAAACACAGTTCATGAATTCAATATGTCTCTGTGCTCATGTAGTTACAAGCTTCCTAACCTGCTGTCTCTGAATTCAACTCTATCCAAATGGAGCAGACCTCCACAGGGTGGATCTTTTCTTCAACCTCAGCCGATGTATTTATCTTCTCTCTTTCTTCCTCCTGAACTGAATCCGTGAACTCAACAAAATAGGCAGCAAATTTATGGTCAATTTCCAGAATCCTCACTGCCTTTGCTGACCCACATCAGGACAGTGCTGCCCTGTGCTTTGATTTTCACAGATAAACAGTGGGAGCTGGAAAGTAAAGACCATCTTCAGGGCCTGGAGAGAGGCTTGAAGTTAGGAGGAGCATTTGGATGTTTCATTGTTTGAAATGGCTGAAAGACGCTACGAACCGTCACTAAACCAGAGATGCATCTATCTTTTCAAAAGTCAAGACCAAATATGATGAAACTATTTCAGCAGAGAGACAGTCGATTGAAGATCAGTTGTCCCCAATAGTATCTTTAAACTGTTTCCATCTTTCTCACAGTCCCAGTGAAGGAAATGTGTGAAGCAGCTACTAATGAAAACTACACAGTGTCATTTGTCCTTATTAAGTGAATTTAAACCCTCAGAGGAGGAAGTCTTGTTCCCCGATGAGGAGGAAATATCAAAGTTTGAAGGCAGCTCTTTGAAGAGTAGAGTTCCTGTGAAATCTCATAAAAAAACAGGTTTCAGTTGCTGAGGAGTTTTGTTTTCTTCTTTTAATAACAGGAAACTCTCTGTTGTTAGTGTCAATCTACTGACAGAAATAAACTGAGTTCCACTAGAATGATTCTAGAACCAACGAATACAATTTAATGAGCAGACAAGGTTCAGGTACAATTGATTTAAAATCACATGAGGACACTGTAAATCATTATCATTTTTTACTCAGAAAAGAGGTGATTAGGTAAGATAAGAAAAGTTATATGATCCACCAACTAATATAACTTACAGTACAGGCTCATTGACATCTAGAGGTTTTCACTTACTCTCCAGCTCCTGAGTCTGATTCTCTGACAGCTACAAGACTCACTGAGCTCCAGATGTTATTCATCCAGAAAAAGCCTCCAGATTATTTAACAGGTCAACATCTGACTTGCCTCTTTTTGCAAACGGGTAAAAGCCAGTTCGATATGCACTGAAGTCAAGTTTCTTATGGTGCATTCACAAGAAAACACTGAGCGAATTTGAATATTCCTACACGGTGTAACTGGTGGAATTCCAGATGTTACCGGAGTAACGTGGCAATGACATAGATTCAATTCTCCACATTGTAAGTATGAGTACCTTCAAATGATTTTAAAGCCATTATGTGTAGATATAAAATACTTAAATATCACTCTTTACCTCTAAGGAGCACTGTGATGGAAAAGCATGTTGATCACGAAAAAACGTGTTATTCACTGTTACAAACCATCAGACACACACACGAGCTGCTGAGCTGTAGAAGATGGAGAAGACTGGAGCCAGATGGAGGAAGCAGAAGCAGCTGCTGAATCCCAGATGTGTTAGAGCTCTGAGTGACAGCTCTCATCCTCTCCGGATCAGGGACTGATCTCCCAGCAACGAGGCTCATCATGTGACTGCCTCTGTTCTCCCACTGATCACATGACCTAAGTCAACTGATGTTTATTGACCAGGATGACTGTGTGACGATCGAACTGAAGGATGGGAGTGTTCTGTTTCCAGGAGTTACCAAGGATCAGAGAACGGAGGCAGTCAGACGAGAAATCTTGTTTAAACTTCACTTTAAAATTCAGAACAGGCAGCGAGCTCAACGTGAGCTGAATGAAAAGAAGACGTGTGGGCGAGGGACGCTCAGGGAAGAGAGTGAGGAAAGTTTACAGTACTAAGTCATTGTGAGAGGAGAGTTAAGCAGACAATTTATCACCATCTGCTTTTTGATGAAACACCGGTGGTAACAATTAATTTATAGATTTTGCACGAGAGCAGCTCGTAGAATGGTAGAACAATGGGCGGAGGCTGGAGAGCATCAGTTACCGATGTCTTATAACAAATGGAAGAAATAACTGAAGAGGTTTTGCCCACGTGAACCTAATTTCAACTTATCTCACTCATCAGTTTTCCTTCTCCCTGCATCCTGTCTCTCTCTTCACATCCTTCCCCCTCTCACACTGCCTCCCACACTCCCTCCCCTCCTCCCCATCTGGCACCTCACACCATCCAGGCAGCCTGCCAGCATCAGGGCAGCGTTAAAGTGAATCCAATATGCTCGGTCACGGCGTACCCTGGTCCCAGGTATGGTGTGTTCCTGAGAGACAATTGATTCAACTCTCAGCTCCCTGGAATGGACCAAATCAGCTCTATTAGTCGAGTGAAAGGATCTGTGAGGTCAGACCGTGGCAATGGAAAGCAGACGAGATTCAGCCGAGGCTAAATAAGACTGACAGGCTCCAGGAAAATATAGCAATTACTTGTTTTTATTGTTTTGGTGAGTGGAGTTTTTTTTGTATCTACATAACATTAGTGTTATCTACAGAAGATTGAAATCGGTGAATCCTTTGACACTAACTATAGTTAACTGGGAGTTCCCTAAAAGTTCCTGTTTTGTCAATTTTATTTAGCTTGTTTGATGTCAGTGGACCAAACAGGTCTAGTATGTATTGACTCACCGTCCATTCTCTTAATTACTCATCCTTTGTGGGGTCACTGTCAATCCCAGCTAACATTGAGCGAGAGGCTGCAAACCCTGGACAAGTCACGATCCTAACCATTAGGATGATTAGAACTGATGCAGATGGCGTGAGCAGTTGATTACTAGTACTCGACCAAAGCAGGTGAAGTTTGCCTGAGCCTATTACGTTGTTGGCAGATTTGAGGTGGTTGACCAACAGACTTCTGTAGCAAGTAAGGTTTATGAAAAGGGTTTGGGTTCCAGACTCTAGTGCCAATCATGCACGTGGCCATCCGTCCAAATCATAACACAGATTGTCTGGGCCTCATGTTGGTGCCTGATCTGTGTTCTTAGCTCTGGCACCAGGAACATTAGCCTACAGTTGGCTGTGGAACTTGACAGACTTAATGAAGCCGTGTGGTGCAGGATGCATTTAAATAGAGTGCAGCTTGGGCCTCATTTTTCTGTCTAAACTAGGCCTGTGAAATGGTTAAAAATTTTAATCAAATTAATTACAGGTTTCTATGGATTAATCATGATTAATCACATTACCAATTTTCTCTGTATATTTTGTGAGAACAAAAAAGATTTATGACAACAGACAGATATATACATTTAACATGTTTTCTTTTTTTATTCATAAATAAACAAAACAATGGTGCTGCAACTCAGCTGTTCTTTTGCAGTTCTCTTTGCTATTCCATATGGAACATTCATCCTAAACAGAATTTGGGCTTATTAGCCATTGTATGGGTTAATAAAACTTTTTTATTTTCTTTTTAAATCAAACAGAAATTATTTGGGCCTCTTAGCCATTGTTTTTATAGTATGGTTGAACATTTTTCTATTTTTTGTCAAACAACCATTCACCACACCATGGCACAATGTAATGCCTCTAATGTCCCTCTTAGCTAGTCTTCCTTTAGCCAGTTGGTGAGGCAAACTAACTTGTTCACATTTTCTGACAGTAAACCTGTCCGCTTCTTTTGCACTATGTGTCCTGCGAGTGAGTCTGGTTTGGCGGATTCCACTTGAACGCCCCTCGCCGACCAACACATGCTCCGCGTTGAGGTGGAACTTTAAGCGGCTTTGCTCCGGTGAAACAATAACGTCTTACCGCAGAGTGTGCATATCACCTTGGTTTTATTGAATGTTCCATCTTTGTTTTTTTGGAGCATGATCTTCCCATCCAGAAGGTGACACTAGGCGAAAAGCAACATTTCAGTCAGTGGAAATTCTTTAGAATTGACATGATCTCCTGCTATTTGTGACTATTTACAGGACGTCAGCACCCTGTTCTCCCGTGCCACTATCAGCAGGGGATTGCAGTATACGTACGCCGTAGTGGGGGACTGAGAACAAAGGGAGAGAACAGTGGGGGGGGGGTGTCGCGCAGCCGCGGAGCGGAGGTGTTAGCTAATTAGCATATGAATCACGGCGAAGCCGCTGCTGATCGCCTCTCTCGGTTCACCGTTGGAGGAAACCAACCCGGAAAGTCACTCGTGATTGGCTGGTCGAAGTGATGCCATTGGTCACCCTGGGGCATTGCAGCACACACGTGCAATGCTTATATTTATTAATAATAATTATTAATCCTATGCAAAAGGCACTGCAGATGCTTGATGCATTCATGTCATTGTTATCATATTGGCAACACATTCAACACCGTCAATATAGATTTCTGGGGCAAAGAGAAAAAACAGTAATGCTGCAAATGTTGAATTAAAGCTTTATTTAAAGTGCAAAAAGTAGTGGCTCAAGTAGTGGCAGCCTGAAACAACATCACATCTTCAAATGCTTGACTGCATCCTCGGATTTAATGCTCTGGGTGGCAATCTATCCGAATCTGCCCCAGTGTGCAGCCGTCTGTTGCGCGTTGCCGAGTAGTGAGGCCCAGCTTCCACCCTGGTCTGGAGTTGAGCACACAGGTCAGACAGCTCCTGGCTGCGGAAAGATGGAGGCCGCACAATCCACCCAGACATCCCCTCAAAGGAGCCGTCCTCCTCATCTGACATCATGTCGATGGTGGTTCCCCTCCACAACTCCATCTCGACTGGCTCCAGGACCCTCTGCCTCACCCCGAACAACTGAAACAAATCAGTACAATCAGCACAGTTCAATGACACAATGAACTTACAACTGTGAATAATTTTTTTGTGTTAGCAGTTATCTTACCCTCTTCCTTCTCTGTCGAGACCGAGCGGAACTTTTCCTCGCCGATCCCAGAGCTGGTTGACTGTATACGAAGCTCCGCCTTATTGTGCCGTAATACGTCTTACATGCAGCTGGAAACCAACATGAGTAGCATTAGTTTCAATATTATTAAAGCAAGTAAAGCAGTCACTGAATCACGGTAATAAGATCCACGTTAAAACACTATAACACCATTACTACAGTAACTTACATGTAATGGCGTCGCTGTGTGCAGTGCGCCAATCAGGAGTTTCTGCGAGAGCATCAACTAAACGTGTAGTTACGCACTCGTTGTGTCGGGAGCTCACGCTGTGAAAACAATATGATAGAAAGAGTTCAGAGAGAGAATGAATTTCACACAGAAACAAAGCGTATCTTTTTTTAATCTTACCTTTGCTCTGGGTCATAGCGTCTGCCATCTGACTCGGAGTTTCCTAAAAAATGCAAAAAAAACATAAATGTCACATTTAGGAACAATCCGGTTCTCACAATATCTAAACATTTAAAAGAACACTAGTTCTGCACTCATTGCGTTGTTCTTCTAGCTTTCTCACTTATCGTACCATTGTTTACACGCTATTAAGCTTGAAATGTCTCTTTGCAGCCTCTGGGTCATATGTTGTTTGTGGTACTCTGTCCGAATCTGCCCCAGTGTGTAGACGTCTGTGGTGTGTATCTGTGAGATCCAGTGTAACTTCTAGTCTTATTTGAAGTGTGGCACACAGGTCTCTGAGCTCCTGGCTGTGGAAGGATGGATCCAATTCATCTGTCCTGCTTCAATCAGCTGTAAACACAATCAGTACAATTAGCACAGTTCAATGACAACATACACCTAAACATGCAACTGAAAAATGATTTAATGAATATAACCTTACCCTCTTCTCCTGAACTCCTCAATGCTGATGCAAGGTCCGGTTGGATGTACAGCAAAATTCCAAAAAAAATTAATCCTAAACAGATACTTACTTACAATGGCGTCGTTTTTCCGCACTGCAAATGCGGACTTTCAGCGAGTCTCGGCGTAATGTGCAGTGACTGCGTCCTCGTGTGCAGGAATCAGGCTGTGAAAACACAACGATGAAAATTTCAGATAAAGTAAACTGGAGGATGTATTTTAAACAGCACAGCACATCTCTTCTTAATCTTACCCACGCTCCGCCGGCCATTTTAATCAGAGCTGTGAAGAGACAAGGACAGCTTCCTAGAAAAATAAAAGAAAACGAGAAAAAGTCACGTTTATGGAAAAACTTACCGACAACAAACTGTTTGATTTAAGTAGTTCATACCGATCTAAACATGCACTAGTTCCGCTAAAGCACTCAATGCTTTATTCTACTTTTAGCAACTGTCGCGCTAAACCCACAGTTGTTCACACGTTTTTCATATCTGAGAGTTAGCTTAGCAGTTAGCAATGGCTTCGCTCTTTAGCTGGCACTCACCTTAATTCAGGGACTGGGCGTCCGTCTTCTCCGCCTCGACTCCTCCACACCGGGCCCGCGGCTTTGCTTTCCCCACGCACTCATCTTCTCCTCCAGGGAAACAGCGTCGTGTCGACTTCAGCAAGTTATTTAAACCGAAAACAGAGTCACTCGTACTGAGTAAACATAACACGATCCTCTGATGTCTGCGGCAGACAGTCTCTGCATTCACAAGGCTGTGATTGGACGAGCGCATCACGTGATGACGCAAACGACTGACGCGAGGTCTTCACAGTAAACCCATCCTTGACCCTTTAAACCAGACCTGGGCATTGTACAGCCCCCGGGCCGCCTCCGGGCTTTGGCTGTCTGTGACCGGCCCGCGTGAGGTCAGCGGAATATTAGGATCACACGTAAATAAGTGAACATCATGCAAATAATACAACAACATTTATTTTATTTTGAAGGTGCCTTTTTTAACGTTTACCTGACGTACATCCTGAATCCCAGCGAGCGGATGATGTGTTGGCGAACGGAGTTTAGGAGAGATGTGAGTTGTCAGCTCACGTTAAGACAAGAAAGATCGATACAGAATGCAGAGTTTTTAACGAGAAATGGACTGATAAGTATTTATACACTGAAATCAAAGGGAAAGCCGTGTGCTTAGTTTGTGGAGAAAAGATTAAATGTTTATTTCCAGTCTTGGAAAAGTGCTTGAAAAAAATAAAATCCCAAAAGTTTTGGAGAAGTCATGGAAATTTGTTAAATTAATATTTTCATGTCCTTCATTTACGCTAATTCATATGCTTTTAAAATAAATACACTGAAAATATAAGCAGGCATATTATCTCATACTAATTGAAAAGTTCGGTGGTGAAGCATCTTGCATTTGCTGTTGATGTCACTGCATTAATGAATCAGCTAAATACCAAACTGCAAGGCAAGGGCCTATTTGCAGATGAAATGTACAGCCTGGTGAAGGCTTTCATGAGAAAGTTGCAGTTTATTTCAAGCCAGTTGGAGGCTAACATTCTCAACCACATGTCAACACTGAAAGAAGCCCCACCATCAGTAGATCACCTCCGCAGGTACACTGCTGGCAGAGCACGAGTCAGTATCACTGCTGGAGTTTTATTCTTCTCTCAAAGAGAAGAACTTTCCATTCGTGAGGAGGCATGCTCAGAAGATGTTGGTTCTCTTTGGATCTACTTACATAGGTGAACAAACATTTTCTGTGATGAAGTTTAACAAATCCAGATACAACCCTCTCTCACTGATGATCACCTGTCAGCTGATATTCAACCTGACTTCAGTGCACTTGTTCAAGCCCAAAACAGACTAGATTTCTCTCACTTAACAAGAAAAAAAACTGAAAACCAGCAAATGGGGTGATTAGACTTTATGCAAATAGCTATAGTACTTTGTATAAAGTTAATTTAAAGCTGATATTTGGAATACTGCAACAAATGTGCATAATTTGTTCACAACTGTTCTTGTAAATGTTGATTAAAGTGTGATTTAATGTTGGCGTTATTACTTTACCTGCCTCACTTTTTCATTGCCTAACCATAACATTTACTCTTACCTGTAGAAGCTTATCAAATTAATATGAGTTGAATTGAGTTCAGCTTATTGATCCGGCCCTCCACAACTGTCCATGTTTCTCATGTGGCCCCTCGGGAAAATTAATTGCCCACCCCTGCTTTAACCGAACAGCGACCAGGTATTATAAAGCAGTTCATAGTTCTAAATGTCATGAGAAAATGTACTGCTATTAAACATGTCCTTGCCCAGGTTTCCTGGCTTCATCCCCATCCGGACAGATATTTTTATGGAAAGCCAGTAGAAGTTTGGAGCTTACAGGGAACAGACACATCATATCCAGCATCAATTTTTCCTGTTGAGCGGATTGCTGGTAGATGTGTGGTTAACACATCCACTGTGCATTTAACCAGCACAATTGAAAAAGTGACTGTAATCATGCCCCTCTGTACAGTGGTTGAGATTTAGGATTGTGTTTTGAATAATAATAAAATGCTGAAATAATGTGCATTGTTTAAATTTTTTCATAGCATTGATTTTGCTCGTGGTATACAATGTAATTAATTATAGCACACTTACTTACTTAACAACAATTCACAATTTCAGGTTTTCTATTTATTTTAATCCTGGCATATACGCCAGATAGTTTGGATAGAGGTGTTATCTGCTCTGAGGGAAACTCTCCTGATTTGCATTTGTAAAGCGCAGGGCATTGTCATTTGCATGTGAAAGCCTCCCCTAGGCTTAGGAGAAGGGGGGGTCACCTCCCAACCTCCTCAGGCTTGAAAAACTGCAAGAATCTGGTACAGAGAATTCGCACGGAATTTCATTGCCACGTTCAGACACAAATTCTTTTTTTCATGCAGTGTGATGTTTGTTTGTTTGAATAGCAGCGGCCGTCTGACTGCAAGGGGGCGGACACTAGTGCAGATTGGGCGGAAATGTGGGTATATTTGAAGGTCCTTCTGCGCCTGCGTTAAATGCGTTAAAAAAATTAACAAATTAATCCTGTAATTTAATCATAACGCGTTAACGCGTTATTTTTCAAAGCTGTAGTCTAAACCCATCTGAACCTGAGCGAAACGTAACAGAGCCCCTGCCTGAACCCAACAGGCATTTAAACCTTTTGTCCAACCTGACTTGGCCTGTCGCATCCCGACTCAGAACAGGGATACACACTCTCATTTGAAAGCAGACGGGTGCTTTGTGTTCGACTTTTTGTGTGACCTCATGACAGATCCTCAGCCAGCAGCGTGGGCGTCCCAGTCCCTGGTAGTGGGGACACAATTGGTGACAAGTTTGGAGCGGGAGTTCTTTGCTGGAATAAGCACTGAAACTGTTGAGTGTTAAATTATAGTAGTTGGGTTAGGTTTTATGTATAATTAGATTTTTTGACATTTGTACTTGTGTATTAATTTGATAGCAATAATTAGTTTATACTTTAAATTGAGATCAGGTAATGTGTTTAATTTCTACTCCCAAGCCTGAAAAATAAGCTTTTCTTATCGTTGGCCTTCATTTGGTTAAGAATAATGTACCGGTTCTGGCCCCATGTGGGCTCCGTTACACTTTAAAACCCAATCAATACCAAATCCTAGATGTTGATGGGCAGAACAATCCAGAGGCCGAAACCTGGAAATGACACCATCTCAACCAGTTTAAGCAAAAGCTGGAGCAGATGACATGACCCGACTGATGACTTGCACTTGACCAACTCAGGTGAGGTGGTTGATCAGGAGCCCTTTTCCCCCCCCCGAAAGCACAGCAACAGAACAGCAAGTAAGGTTTAATATGACAACTAAATGTCACCGTGGTAATGAGATGACAAAGCAGCCCGCTGCCAGAGGAGCCTTCAGCCTCCACAGCTCTCCTCTCCACAGGATGACACACTGCTGCTAAATGAGGCTCTTACCAAATGCAACAGATTATTGTCTGGCTGTCACTTACCTGCTCTTCACATTTAAACAGTGCCTTAATGTAATCTGAACTGCTCAGTGGCACTCTTCATCAGTGTCTGTGTGCATGCACCATCTCCGCACTGCTCAATACAACACACACACACACACACACACACACACACACACACACACACACACACACACACACACACACACACACACACAAGTTTTTAATCTTGCACCTCAGCTGAGTTGTGCTCAAACATTTTGACATTACAGGCACGATGCACAACAATCATTAACCCGAGCCTGATCCACAGCAACTGCCAGGTAATCAGGTGATCAATAGTCCCCGCAAACAAAATCACACGGACTTCCAGATGCATTATGCAACACATGCATCCTCCTCTCTATTCAAATCGCCCTGACATCTCTAATACATTGATGAAAGCAGTCGATCCTTGCCTTGCAATCCGAAGAGGAGAGCGACGCTGGGAATCCACACGCTGTAAATCCAGAAGTAATGCATGGCTGTCCTTGTTTTAAATAGTTCTGCGCTGATCCGGGTGGAAGCTCGGTGGTCTCCTGACGGGGGTCTCTGTCTGTCCCCAGGTAAAACCTTGACCTCGCAGATAAAGACCTCTCCTCCGGAAATAATGTCTCAAAGTGACGCGTCTCAGCTGCAGCAGCAGTCAACGAGCACGCGGACCAGGTGCCGGAGAACCAAACACTGGACTCCTCCATACGGCGCATAGGTTGGCCTGGCCTGCCACCTAGTGGTCACACTGAAAGATTGATGATTTTAACCCGAGGTGTCTGTTGTCTTGAATAAATCCATGTTAATCAAAGGTGTCAAAGATATCTGTCAAGAGATAAATATCTATAGAGCAGATTTAAATCAATTAAAAAAAATCCTCCTGGGCTTCAGGGGCTCCGTATACATGATTTATTGTTTGGAGGTTTGGGGAAATGCTTAAATAACTAACCACATTGTCTTACTGCAGAAAATAGCTATAAGAAAGCACATCTGACAAATAAACATTATTTCTATAGTACTTTTCAGAAAACAATTATAAGCTGCTTTACGAGTGAAAAATACGAAATTGAAGGTCAACAATATGAAATGTACTTTGGTGTAAGCCCAGAACAAGCTTTAGAAGTCAGAAATCAAATCTTGAAATCAAATTTAAAAGTAAGCCGATGGAGAGAAACAAAAATTGGACTAACATGTTCTCTTTTAGCAATTTGACGAGGTGTCTGGCTCCTGCGTTTTGGATGAGCTGTAATTTAAATCAACTCTGTTGGTGAAGGCAGGTGAAGAGAGAATTGCCAAAATCCAAACTAGAGGAAATGAAGGCATGAATGTTCATCTCTAGGTTTCTACTGGATAAAAACCGGCTGATCTTTGAAAGTTTCCTGAACTGCAGTAAACTCAACTGGACAAGTGTGTTGACATTATTATTTAAGGTGACGATTATATGCTGGTCATTTATATATGGTGATGAACATAATTCATCTATCATTTTTAATTTATTTTCATTTAACATTTGTAAAAAATATATAGTGCATCATACAAACCAATGGCAGCTACGTACCAAACAGACGTAGGATACGTGAGGCAGCCATGTTGTTAAAGCAAGTCTTAGTCAGGTGTGTCCCTGGGCACTGAGAGTAACAGCTGGTTGGTTCTGTTGATGGGAGTCTGGAGGAGCTCTGCTAGGTGAGGCAGCACCAGGCCATTCCTCTTGTTTTAATAACAGTTTTGTATAGGCAAATCATACATTTTCAAGTAGCAAACAAAATCAAATATTTATGACTACAAAATGATTTGTAACCCATACATAATTCAAACAGGCCCTTGTCGTTAAGCACTGTTTACCATTGTATTAGAAAGCCTTGGGGGGTTGTCAGGGACTCAAACAGCTTCATCTGCTTCATGTTGCTGATCTCACTGCTCCACTGCAGCACAGACGCATTGTGGTTACTCTATACCAGGGGTTTTCAACCAGGGGTCCGCGGCCCCTGGTTGAAAACCCACAACGGCATTGCAGGGGGTCCGCGAAATTCTCATTGATATTTCAACACATTTCGAGATTACTCTTGAATATTGTGAAAAATATTTGAAATAAAAAAAACACGTCTAAAATAATATAAAGGTGATGAGGGGAACCTTGAAACCGGCCTTGGGTCTAGAAAATGCCAGTAGTTTTTCCCTGTGCATGTGTGTTAAAAGTAGATGTAGAAGAGCGGTTGAGCTACGTAGAAAAACTCTCAGGAGGTCTTGGAGACCTCCTGAGAGGAGACCTCCCATCATACAAACCCCCAGTTTGTATAATGGGAATTTTTATTTTCCCAAAAAGAAGGCCCAAAAGGGCAGTATTAATAATGAAAATATTAAATGAAACAAAATAGCGAAAAACAAATACTTTTTAATAAGAAAAATAAATTGGCTTAATAGCCAAAACAATTAATTGCAATAACAGTCAACTTTACCACGTTCGCTGGTTGACAAACAATTTCTTAGGAGAGCTCTAAGACACACACAGACAGAAGTACTACTCACGCAGTTGGTGGAATTTGCTGCTGATGATCATGGGGTTAAACTTATGTAGGCCTCAATTATTTGTGTGATATTCTATGATTATCATTTGTGACATATTCTGCATTACTCTGTCATCTTCCCTATTGGCTTATAGCCCCAGTTTATGTTGATTGTTATTGATCAACGTTACTTTATTATTCTCTCAACATGTCAGCTACATGTCTGTACATTTAAGTCATGCACGTTATTTATTGACGTACATATGGTTCTGATATGCAGTGCAACTACAAACTGCATTTTAATTTTGTTTTCAATTCTTAAGCAATGAAAAACAACCGTTTTTGTTGTTCTTTACACATTTTTGTAGATTTGTTTGAGGTTTTTAAATAAAACCAACATGGAAAACCAAATGTTAAAACTTCCTTCTATCCACGTACACACACACACACACACACACACACACACGTAGGGACGCGCGCTTAGGCACATCGGTGGGCCGCGGATTACTTTCTAGTCAGAATGGTGGTCCCTGGGACAAAACCAGTTGAAAACCCCTGCTCTATACCATCCATCCATCTAGGTGGTAGTCAATGTTGGTGCAGACCAAGGAACACCCAGATGCCAGAGATAATTGTTTCCTTTCTTCTTTTTTAAAATCCAATAAATATTCTTAACCAGAGAGAATGTGCCTCCTTAAATGTTGAAATGTTAATATGAGAATTAAAGATTTCATGATAATACACTGCCCCTGAGCTCACCTTTGATTCCCCTTCATGAAGAGTATAACCATCAAATTGGAGGCTAGATCATTAGCTGCAACATTAGTCTTGCTGGTGAGGTATGTGATTTAACATGTGGGCTGTCGGGAGCTAATTTGTCTGCTCTACTCTGCACAGAGCCTTCAGAATATCTGCAAATCTTTATTTAAACCCAGTAATTTCACAGGATTTTCACTCATCTTCAGTCGCCAAGTCATTATGCATGTGGCTCTGCAGCCCTCGAGTGAAACACTGACACTCTACAAGCTACAAGAGAACTTTAGTGTTATTATCAGCTCTGACATTTCTACAGGCTGCTGGATCAGAGTGGTCCTTAAAGTCATGAACACTCAAACTGTAGTGGTCTAGAAAATCACTGACTGATGATTGGTATCTGTGCATAAAGGTTTAGTGTTTCAGCTGCAGATATCAAACAGAAAGCAGAAATAAATGTTTCAGTTTGAGGAGGAAGAACAAACAAGTTGTTTTTGAGTTCTTCTGGCTTTTTCTCCTGCTGTGAGAGAAACACTTTGGCTGGATCGTCACTCCCATTGGATCTGAAGCTAATTCTCTTGCAGCCTGATGAAGCTGTCTTCACTTTGAGACAATGTTTCACCTCAAGGATATAATGCAAGACCAGGTGCTGTTGCTGAGACTAATGATGATGCCACGTCTCTCGGATTTCTGATACGGTGAATAATATTTGCATGGGTAGTTCTATTTAAGAAGCAAATTGAAATGGTCTGCATGAACATTTTAAAAAGAAATTATGACTGTGTAAAATAATAAAACGTAAATACATTCAAATGCAATGATGATGTAATCATGTAAAATAGCCTAGTCAAAGACACTTTGAAAAAAGTTTTCAGCCATAAGAATTTTTGTTATCACATATGTAGCCACTCTTTTATTGCCTTGGTTTGTGTCTTTTTCAGATTTATAATTAAATATCTTTATTTAATTTGCACTGGTATTCAGAAGAAGTACCTCTAATTTTGTATAACTGCTTTCTTATGTGCAATTACAATAAAATCCTTCGATTTCTCTTCTATTCTATTCTATTCTAAGATGGATGGATTTGGTGTTTTGTAAGTTTCCAGGACAATAATGTGTTGTAACATGTTACAGCATAAAGCACAGCACACATTTGCAATGAAAATTTCCAGGATTTTCTAAATCATAGTTATTAAAGTTATTTTCAGAAGATTAAAATACTGAATGTTTCTATGTGTGTTGTTTTTTGCTTCGTTTAATGTCATTTTTGAATCAATTGGATTTAGCATCTTTTCATCTGACCAATTTTACCAAGAGTTGACTCGGCAACTGTGCTGAGAAAAACCATAGTTTTCTACATGGACTTAATGTTCATGCACTGGATAATTGCCTTGAGGCATTGTTTCATGTTGAAGTCAATAAAAAATCAGACTGATGATATTGTTTGATACATTATTCATGACACTACCACTATTCTCTTTTGTTTGTGTCTTTATGCATGTGCATTTTATCTTAAAGCTAAAACTACAGTCTCAATGCTTTTAACAAATGCCTTGTTCCTGCAGGCATACGTTTATTAATATACATTTATTGTGAGCCCATAGTAACCTCAAGGAATTGCAGAATGGAATTCATCATCTCTGTGTGTTAAATTATTCTTACAAACCAATCAACAACCAAGAAAAGTGTTTATCGCTTTAATCACAATGTGACTCTGGCTATCCATTCAGTTTCACAGATCCATACGAATCTAAACACTCTGAGTCATATGGTGAGTGTTAGTGAAATCATTTAACTCTGTCAGGTCCACTCTTTTCATTACCCAGATATCATCATTCCTTGTGTGTTCGGCTCGGCTGAACTCTACTGAGATGTGTTTTTGCTGTTTATTCAGAGAGATGAAGTAGGTCTGTGAAGTCAGTGCCAAGGAGAACATTAAAATCCAGAGACGCTGAACCGAGCTGAACTTCACTAATTGATTAATGTTGCTGCTCATTCAGCACCACAGTCCTTGGATAGTGAATAAATAACTACTGTGCCTCTGTGTGAACTGCTCACATAGTAATGTGAGACGTCTGTGGACAGAAGAGACTTGATGCAGCCAGGAGTTCAGCACCATGGACAGAGACTGCTGTGCTGCCGAGGACGTTCTCAGACACCACTGGTGACACCAGAGTCGTCTGTCTCTCTGTCTGTCAAAGAGGTTTACAGGAGTGAAGCCAAATCTGAGCTCATGGTCCGACCCATGGGTACAGCTGATAATTAAAGCAGAATAATAGATCAGGATGTCAACATGCTGATGAGTGTCACAGCCGGTGGGATCCCACTGCATGACAGTCTCGGAGTTTATCTATCAAGCTGATGGAGTATATTTGAATTCTATTAAATTAAGCCAGCAAAACATAAAATCTCATTTAAAGTGAAATGTTCTGCTTCCTTGCATTCTCACTGCACCAGATTTTGTCATGTTATCTGAACAGGTTCCCCGATTCCCTGGTGGAATAAGAGAAACTAAAGAGTATCAGAAAAGATAAGTTGGAGAGTTTCTCTGCATCCTGATGATGGTGATGTCGTGGGAGTTGTTTTCACCAGGTTGGTTGGTTGGGTGGTGGATTTTTAAGCAAGATTACACAAAAACAACTGAACAGATTCGCTTGAAACTTGGTGGGAGAAAGTGCTTTGAGACAAAAGGCTGATATGCGAACATGATGTCTGAAGAAAATCCCACAGGAGTTGATAAATGTAGGACGCTGGACTCTACTTCTTTTGTTTTCATTATAATAAATATTATCTGCTCAGAGCCCATTAATTTACAGCAAATCACAAATCAACTCTGTCTTATCAAATTCTTTCTCAGCTCTGATGGTTGGTAACCGTAACCATTTGGCACATTTATTGCAGTCTGGCTTTCCACCACTTCCTCCCCTTTTTCCAAGGACATCCGCCAGTATATTGTCCTGTCTGCTGAGCAAGTGATTGGCTGTCAACTATACACTTCAAATAGCAGCACACTGACCCTGCACGCTCATCCAGCCAGTTCATCCAAAAACCTCGCCTGGGAACTGGAACCGCTGCATTTATATCACAGTAATGCTTGAACCATCTGCCTTCTTCCTTCACTTCTGCCTCGGTCTGTCTTTTGGGTTTCTCTGTGCGCTCTCAGTCGATCTAGGCTCACTATGGTTCTAGAAAACTCCACTAATATAACCTTATTGATTGGGCCACATGCAACCTGCCATTACAGCTGCTCTGCATTTGTTTATTAATGTTTTCAGTGCATTGAGAGAATTTAATGACACTTTGACACATGCTGGACTTGTCCGAGTTGTGGAGCCCAGCTGGTTGTCTTGAATGGATCGTCTCACTTCTTAAGAGTGGGGCTGACCATCAGAGTCATTATGGGGCTTTTACAATGCTTCACCAATACACATGGATAATAGATGGGTAGTTTTTACATATTTAATCATGAAATTAAAATTGTGCAATTTTCCTTGTGAAGAAACCATTGAATTTTGTTTAAAATCCAGAATTTTCCCTCTCTGTCTTTATTATTGACAGATAGGACAGTGCTTAACAACAATCTTGATGAAGAAAGAATTCTGGCTTATTTATAGAACTAATATATATATGTGAAATATGGTGTAGCTTGAGGTGACTGTCAGCCTTGTGATGCACAGAGTAGCTGAGTGCCATATAGAGTGTGTATGTAACCTACTGAAGCAATATCCAGAGAGAGAGAGAATGTACAGGTGAAGAAATAAATGAGAAAAGGCTGATATGCGAGCATATTTATTGCAGTCTGGCATTCCACCACTTCCTCGCCTTTTTCCAAGGACATCCGCCAGTATATTGTCCTGTCTGCTAAGCAAGTGATTGGCTGTCAACTATACCCTTCGAAAAAATAGCAGCACACTGACCCTGCTCGCTCATCCAGCCAGTTCATCCAAAAACCTCCCTGTGAAATGGAACCGCTGCATTTATATCACAGTAATGCATTCATCAGTCTGTCTTTTGGGTTTCTCTGTGCGCTCTCAGTCGATCTAGGCTCACTATGGTTCTAGAAAACTCCACTAATGTAACTTTACTGACTGGGCCACATGCAACCTGCCATTACAGCTGCTCTGCATTTGTTTATTAATGTTTTCAGTGCATTGAGAGAATTTAGTGACACTTTGACACATGCTGGACTTGTCCGAGTTGTGGAGCCCAGCTGGTTGTCTTGAATGGATCGTCTCACTTCTTAAGACTCAAGCTGAGAGTTTCAGTGAGTGGGGCTGACCATCAGAGTCATTATGGGGCTTTGACAATGCTTCACCAAGACACATGGATAATAGACGGATAATTTTACATATTTAATCATGAAATTAAAATGGTGCAATTTCCCTTGTGAAAAGTCTGAGTTTAGATGAAGAAGCTCTAGATATTCAGGGGACACATGGAGCTTCTCTTTCCTCCTCTTCCTCTTCATCACATTCATGTCTCATCAATAAATGTTGATATGATGTCTTCCCCGGAGTCTTTGTGCTGTACCATTGCAGATCGAGGATTGTAGCTTGGACCACATCGTGGATCATGAACGGTGATCAGGGTGTCAGCTGATCTTGGAGTAAGATTAGATCTCACTGTTTCCTTCATCACTGTGAGACTTGTTCTTTCATATAAATGCTAAATACCAAACATAGATACACCTTTCCTTTTATGTTAGACACTTTCTTTTCTCGTCAATATGCAAATATTTAGTGGATGTGCTCGGTTACATGCAGCATCTATAGCCCTTCTGTCCGTCCAGGGAGAGGGATCAGTCCCATGCTGCTCTCTCTGAGGTTTCTACGTTTTTGTTTCCCCTGATAAAAGGTATTTTCAGTCTTGTTGAGGGTTAAGCACAGAAGTGATTTGTGAATATGGATTGATTGATGATTATTAATCGATTGATATTTCTGGAAGGATTAAGCGACAAGCCTGGAAGGAGCTGAATGAAAGAATCAGAGCAGCCCTCCTGCCAGATGAGAGAAGCTGGAGGGAAATCAAGTTAGATCGGGACAGCTGATGGAGCCTTAGAGGGGAGAGATTGTTACTGAGCTAAAAGAAAAGAGAGCTGACAATGGCAATCAGGAAAAGAGAAAAGCTGATCACCAGTTTCAGGAACAAAACAATGGCCTAAAGAAAAGACCATCTGCAAACCTTGGTCCAAGGCAAAGACTGACAAATACAATAAAACATAGGGTGAGCGATAGAGAGAGTGAAAAAGAAAACGTGAAGACTGCAAAGCAGCACAGATCTCACAGACTGCCTCAGGAAAGAGTTGTGTGAGCAGGAGGGAGAAAATATTTGGATTTATATGGCTGAGTAAACAAAGGCAGATATGAGACTCCAAATTGTATAAATTATTCTATATCAGTCCTATGAACTGGCATAAATAGGAATGTTGCTTTAATAAAATTATCCTGTCACTCTGTCTTCCGCCACATATTCACTCCATCCATTAGTATATGAGCCAGACTGACAAAAACTTTCGACGAGCTAACAGCTGTCTTTGCATATCCGATAAAACCTGTCTTGATCCGCCACTCTGGGCAAATAAATTCTTGCCGCGGGTATAATGATAAGGTGACGAGGGGTGGAGACAGAGGAGGCAGGAAAATCAGGGAATAGATTGAAAATTACACAGAGGGGAAAGCTGAACGGTCCTCACCAGCATCTAGGAGAATGATTGTGTTGACTTGTGGCAAGGCCTTGACACCAGCTTTAAATTTGAATCCATCACGTCGATACTATATGCCCTCTTGCTTTCAATGTAATCATACTTTCCTGCTTCTATTCAGTGTAATTGGAAGTTTCTTGCATGGAGGCAACATGCAGAGAAAGAAGATTGGGGCTCGGTCACTTCCAGGTATAAGGGTCAAGATGGAGCAAGTGATGATCCTCTACACAACTTCATGTCTTCCTAAATGTATTTCATTAAACAAAAGTGTCTGACAGAAGAAATATGACCCTAAAAACTTCTACACTATATAGAATGTGCTGGTCATATTCAGATATTCTTACTTTGAATCGATGCTGAGCTGTGGAGATACAGTCACACTGGTCATCACGTGTTACAATCAGGCTACAGCCATACTGATACATATATATGTGAAAACGAAAAGCATATTGGCCCCATATCAGTTTTAATCCCAGCACAACACTGAGACATGAAATGTGATTTGTTTGATTCTAAACATTTAATCAAATTTTTAACCCCCCCATGCATCGCATTTCCACTTTGTCAGATCCAACACCAAGTTTCTATTCAGACAACAGAGAGATGGTCTATGGAGGATCGTACCAAAAGTGTGTGTTGTACAGTAAAGTCACTCTGACTTTATAAAATCTCTCTCCTCTTTACTATTTTATGAGAACATTGCATAATTTTAGCCTCAATAAGTTCACATGAAGTTCATTTATAAATCGGATTGTTCAATGTATTCAAGTATATACCAGCTTCTCTCATGGGTGGAGCAGTTTGCCCTTCCCCAATATCTCTCCTTCGCACACACGCACGCACCAACACACTCACACACACACACAAACACACACTCTCTAACGTTAAATTTGAACGTAGTGCCTCAAGCTAAATGAAGTAGAGAGCAACGTGTCGAACATCATCTGAAAGAATACGTGTTTTTGAATTGTGTGTGTTTGTGTGTGTGTGTGTGTAGAATGGTGTGTATACCTACCACATCATCTGCTTTAATTTTTCAAAGTATCGTATATTGTTTCATATTCATATTGAGTGCTGGTGCAGTTTTAAATATGCTGCTTCCCACTGTTTGTGTCCACACCAACTGATAAACCAATCCATATTAGAACATATATTATCCTAATTATCTAAGGGCACTTTACTAAGTAAGATTAAGACCATATATAATCACGTTGGCGAACCCTGGAAAGGGAAAAGAGTTTGTATGCATGTGTTGTCAAGGATACATTATGGTATGGTAACACGATACCTGACTGTTGACCAGTGCAGTTAACGTCAATATAAATTGTTTTCCCACATTCATATGAAGTCACTCTGACTTTTATCTTTGACCACTGAAATCTAATCAATTCATCTTTGAGTCCAAGTGACAACTGATCAAAGGTTGAAGAGATTAAGTTGAAGACCTCAAGGCTTTATCAAGATATAATATTCGAGAGGCCAAAGACTTCTTTTATGGGGTTTCCATAGGGTTTGACCACCAAAATATGATCAATTTATCCATGAGTCCAAATGAACATATCTGCTAAATTTGAAAGAATTTCCTTGATATGTCCCTGAGATATCACGTTCACAAGGCAAACTTCTTTGTAAGGTATCCTGACCTTGACCTGTTGACTTTTGATTGGCAAAATCTATTCAGTTCATATTTGACTCTGAGTGAATGTTTTTTACAATTTCAAAGAAAGTCCCTGATGTAGATCTGAAGATATTCCGTTCAAGAAAAATAAACACTCTTTGTTGAGGCCCCTCTGACCTCGATCTTTGACCTTTGGCTGCCAATATCAAATCAGTTCATCTTCAGCCTGAGTGAATGCTTGTTATAAATTTAACGAAATTCTTAAAGATGTTCTAGAGGTTTTGTAGGAAGGTCAGACCGACATACGGACTAAATATAGAATAAACAACATTTTCACGGCTCTCACAATTAAAAACTAAAAGCAACAGATTAAGTCAAACCACTGTGGTGATTGTTATGTGTGTCAGCTTGTGTGTGCACGGTAGATGCTTCAAAGGGGTGATAACCAGTGATGAAATGGCTCCAATATCACAGTTCGGCACAGATACATTTGGTGGGTTCATTAAACGATTTGGAGAAATAGAAGGTAAACAAACGCAAAGAAGATGAGTTAAAAGAGCAAAGAGACCCCACCAGGAGGCGGGACCACACAAGAAGACATTCAAATCAAATGAGAGGACAGTGCAGGCGTCTTCGGGAGCATTAGTGTGCGTCTACACGTGCACACAGGCAATCAGGAGGCTGTGACACTCAACAAATGATCAGCAATGTGTCAGCAAAATGAAGACTGCTAGATAGTTTACATGGATGTATCCAACACAGGTTTAAAAAGTAAAATCGATTTGACTCTTATTATGTTTTTTTCAACACTTTTATTGAAATTCAAGGATGCACACAATGCCCACTGGGCTTTCTGCCTCTCACTGCATTGTATATATTTTGTTATGCAGTCCATTTCTGTATATTTTTTCCAATTTGTGCAAATATATACAATCAAATAAAATGCACATATCTGCTTATCCTGGTTTCGTAGCAGAACGACCTGCAAAACAGTTCATACAAATATGTGTTGTGTGTCCAGGCTTTTGTTCAAACATAAAGAATTAAGTCAAAATTCCCTCTTTGTTCTGGATTACATCAAATTAGATAATGTATTTTAAATGACGCCAAAGGCATTTTCATTGGATGAGACGTTCCCCTAATGAAGATTTCGGTGATACAGAATACATAATGTATATATATGTATATGTATATATGATAATGTTAGATAGCATAGATTAAGATGATTTCAAGATTTCAAGTGTGTTTGAAGCTATATCACCTAAACATCGAAAGCAACCTTTGTGTCTTGGCCTGTATCTCCGAAACTATAAATTGAATCCCTCAAACTCCTTCCTGAGCCTCCTACCATTTTCCTTTTGGCTCTTTGCTCTTGTTACACAAATTTAAACACGACAGACAGTCAATTTTAATGTAGTTAACAATATAACTATTGTATGATCCTAGAAGCTGAAGGAACAACAAAGTCCTTTTTATTTACAAAAACAGGAGCTGTATTGTGTTTACTTCAAAAACTCTTCCTGAGGGAACTAATCTTAACTTTATCTTGATTTAAAGTTTAAATTGTTTTTCTGAGCAATTTAATCTCTGAACCCGACCATCACAGCACTAAATCTGTTTTCCTCGACTAATTCTCTCTCTTCTTTCTTTCTTCCTCCCCCCCTCAATTCTCCACAGATGTTCTTCCAGATGAAATGCTCTGACCTCCCTCTCGGGGGGGTTAACAACATCTATAGAAGTCCTGCAACTCTATCAGACCAGAGAACAACACAGTTGTCAAACAGCTGCTGCTTCCTTTCCTCCCTCGGTTGTCATCTGTGGCAAAAATGGGAAAGTAATGTTCGCAGTAATAGATTGCTTTTCATATGTATTCAAGTGTATTGGATTCGTGGACGGCCTGCATATCATAGCCAAAAGTACAAGGACGCTTCTATGGTTCATTTAGCAACTGTTTAACAGCACTGTGCAAACACTTAGTCTCCTCCATCACACAGTACCATCAGGGAGGCGTCTGATTCATCCCAAATGGATTCTGCATCATAACGAGCACAAGCATATGGCCAGAGTCATAAAGACCATTTTCAATGACAAGAAGAATCTAGACTCCTACAACACATTGTTTGGTCCCTGGCTGCAGCCGAAGAGTCAAAATAATCTCCTTTCATAACCACTATTCATTCACCAAGATGGAAAACGTCCCAGGGTCAAGGAAAGATGTGAAGAAGAGGAATATCTGTATTTAATAAGTTCACCTTTAGTAGATTGTGTTTTAATACTTTTATTATCTTCATGGTAAAAGTTTTTCTTGAATAAATGTTGTCTTCCTTAATGTTGCATGAGTCAGAATTTTGTGAAGAACTCCATATCCTTCAACTTTTCCAACTATATATATTGTAATTTTGGTTATTATTAATTTAATTATTGATCACAGTACTTTCATGAGTCTTTATCAAAAATTGGCTATCTTTTCCATTCCATTGAAGGGTGGTCCCTCGAGGTAGCTTTAATCAATTAAAGTTTTTATGTAATATTAATATTTGTAATATTAATATTCAATTTGTTTTTTTCTGCTAAGCAAATTTATTGAATGCCCAAAGGCACGCAGTTTAATGGTGTCATGTTAAAACTGTCACATGCACAGCAATCTTTATTTTTATTTTCTTGCTGTTTTGGTTTATGTCTTCAGAGTCTTTGGTCCTAATGATCTCTAATCTCTGCCAAATGATTTAGGCACATGTGTCCATACATCACGCCCCGACATTCAACTTTGACTCTATGCTGCATCATATACACCATGTATTTAGCCTTGCGTTTAAAGAATCGTTTACTTTATTTGTATTGATTTGGCAGCAACGCTGTTTACGTCTGAAACTCGTTGTTAGATAATGAGTGAATTTGGGGTTTTGGGTGACATATACCTTTAAGGTTAAAGACTTTGAACTTAGACTTCTACTTTCATCGTTTCAACCATATTAGATATTATTCTGTTTTACTCTAACTCAAAACATACTTTGCATTACAGCTTATATAATATGTAACAGTATGTACATCAGAAAATCTGATCAATCTTGGGGAGGAAATGATTAAAAATGACAGGGAGAAATCACAAGCCTCCCCTCCTAGCACTGCATTGCTCCTCTCAGATCTGGACATTTTTGCTCTCCACTTGATTGCTTGTTTTGCTGGTTTAATGACAGGAAGAGGTGCACAACTTCATCTGCCCTGAGCAATAGACTGAGGCCTGGCACAGGAAGAACGGGATAGAGGCAGAATCAAGGCCATTATAAGATTGCCTCTCTACAGCCAACACAAGGGAGGAGAGAACGTTTTGGAGTAATGGATGTCCGAAGTGATTTCTCAGAAACAGCATTGTGCATTCAGCTTGGAAAGCACGGGGGCCCAATCGGCTCTATTCAGCTCTGTAGTTGGCCACCTGTCTGCCCTGCTGGGAAATGACTTTCTGCTTTTTTCCTTTCTCTCTCTCTGTTTCATTTGTTCTGCATCTCATCGATCTATGTTTTCACTTTAGCTTCAGTTAGTGAATCACAGATCATTGAACGAATGAACCATCACAAAGATTAATGTGCACTTGCACATGCCAGTCCTACTTCATCTTGTTCCTGCTACACATGCACAGCAGACATCAATTCCTGTTCATTATGTCTAGGTTGGGCTTGAATCAAATTGAACTATGAAATAATTGGCACTGTTTCTAAAAGCCATTTGCTATTTTTATCTTTGGTGCTAGAATTAGTGGTGATTTTATATATTTTACTAACAATAGAAAGAGCAGGCTTATAAGTGAGAATGATGGGTGTGAACACTGTTTGGCAAAAAACACATGCTGGAAGCAGAAACACTGGGAAAACCAGACTGTCTATAAAGATGGATGATGTGCCACCACTTCCTCCCACGTCCAAAAACTATCATGGATACCAACATTGCCATCTAGTGCAATTGGAGCATGAGTGGTGAAGTCCTGCTGATACCACTACAAAACTATCAGTGTTACTACTAATAGGTTTGTGTTGAAATAAAGATTCAACAGACACTGGAATGAAATGGTTGTTGTACATGTAGATGCAGATTACTGATCTCTACATGTACGGAGTGGTCCATAGATCTGGAGTGGTCTCAGCTAAATCTGGAGTGGTGTCAGCTACTGAAAGTTAATATTTCAACCCATTTTTAAAGTATCAAATAACAATCTAAACCGACTTTATGGGGATATTCAAAACGAGCCAAAATGACAGAAACTATGGGAGAAAATTTGACTTTGACTTTTTAGTTTGGTCCATGTCCAAGCAATCAAATCAAACAGTTTCTTTCTGGTAAAAAGGTTCAGTGGTCTGGCAATCAATCCTATCAGCATTAGGTCTACAATAATCAGCAGGCAAAGGCATGAACCACAGGGTGGAGGGGGGATATATTGGTCTTACACAAAGAGAAACTGAGAATAAAAGGTGCTGAAATGCTGAACATATGGAATCAAGTCAAAGAAAAAGAGAAAGAGACCAAAGCAGCTTTTAGAAAAGCACTGCGCCTCTGGACTGTCTGCAGAGTTTCTCCTGCCAGCGCCCTTGCAAAGAAACAAAATGGATGATCTTTCAGCGTGAAAGATCCTTTTTATGTTGGCACTGTAATGGGCTGGTGACCTAACCTATCAGAGCCAACATTCACATGCACAAATTTACACCTAGAGTAAATTTAAAGTCTCCAATTAACCTAAACCCAATTGAATTTGGATTCAAACCCTCCTGCTGTGAAGCAACAGTGCTAACCACTGGTACACCGTGCTACCCACTTTACATATCAAACTATCTAAATTAATGAGCTAGACAGAGATAAAAACACAGAGCTTTGGACTCATAAAAGAAAATAGTCTCATAAAGTCTGAGGCTCTCTGTACTGTAACTTATGATTCACAGATGTTTTACAGCCACCGTTAAGCACACAGTATCAACCTGACAGTTCAGTGAAGTTCAAAGCTTTCTTCTGCAGTCAGCCGTGAAAGGAGGCGAACGCTGTCGTCTAGACGGCCACGGCCACGTGTAAAGACATGTACTAGAGCAAAATACAAAATAATTGCACTAATACTGAAGTAGCATTTTTTAAACACAAGAAGCCGCAAAACATTGAATTCGGGCGTCATCTGCCATAAAGCTCAGACTAAGCGCTGAGGAGAAGTAGAGGATGATAATGGAATGACAAATGAAACTCAGTTGTGGTGCAAGAGAGAAAAGGAGACCTATTAGAAGAAAGAGTCATATGATTAATCAAACTCTGTAATCATGCTCTGTTTAGGAGGTCCACCGTCCAGCACATATACATAATATTCATGCTTCAACAGACACATGTACCAGACTGCTGGTCTCAATATTGAGATCAATCCTCAGAGCTCTGACCTGCTGGTTCTTTTCACTGCTCACTTATCAAAGGTCACCATGGGAATAAAATGCATCAATTAAGATCGCATTAAGACAAGTGTTCTGTCAGCAGCCATTTCCCTCCTATTCTACTGAATTTAAATAAGAACATTAACGGCCCCTTTGACTCTTATAATGACAATTGCAGACCCTACCGAACTCAACGCTTGAAATGGGATGTGTGATTGTATTGAAGAACGTGTTACTGCTGTTCCAGGCTGCATGACTGTGTAGAGACTGCTCCCCAGTGGTGGATTTGAGAACTGCAGTTCCTGAGTAGTCCCAGTCCCAACTCCTAAAGGAAGGTGCTGAGCTGGTTGAAATGATAATTGCTTTTAAATCAGCCAACGTGAGCAGTCATACATACACACACATGCAACACTATGGCCCCGGAATGCAAGAGAAAATAATAAGGAGCTGTATCCAGTAGTTCTGCTGGTAATGAGCCAAACAACTTTATATTTATGCACACTAACACGCCCTCAGTCATTCATTGTGAAATAAATCATGAATGATTTGGCATGTACTACGAACTTTTGTTAGGTCCATGTCTCATTTGTCAACATTGAGGAGTCAGGGTTTATGAGATATACTGCAGCCAGCCAATCGAGACACTCTCATCTTTATGTGCATTCTATGGGAAAAACAAAAGAAAAAAACTCAAGCCGAAGCCTCTCAGGGACGACAGTAACTATCACAAAGGACAAAAGGACTCCAGGGCAGGATCAGACTCCAAACACAGTCAATAAAGGTAATACGGTTTGATACACTGGCATTCAGTCCAATTAGCATAGCTGTCAGACTAAACTGGTCATAAACAGAGAAACTAAGAATAAACTAGGAGGGCTGGATCCTCAGAGGACGCCATCCAAACTGAAATGAGATGGTCTGCTCTAACAAAGCTATCTCTGTTCAGCGGCTCCCCCCGCCCTGTTTGCTGTTGCATAGCAACAGAGGTAAAGTTGGAAACAAAAAGAAAGTTTTAATGCCCCGTGTTAGAAAAAAATATTTTTAGCCTTAACTGTTTGTTTGAGTTGAAACCTTACCTCTTCGAAAACAATTCTTCAATGAATGCTGGGATAGGTTGGGCTAAGAGAGGATCCACCTGTTGGAAGCTTTGTTTCTCAGGATGGAGGGACACATTTGTCTTGAATTTAGACCCAGCTAAAGAGAAACACAGACTAAAATACTCAGAGGGAGGGAGACAGCTGGACACAGGTGTGGTACATTGGAGCAGGTGCAGGTAAGAAGGAGACGCAGGAGGAGCAGGAAGTGAAGACACCTGAAACGAGATGAGACAAGAGTATCTAAATAAAGCAAGAAACAAAATGTGGGGAAACAAAAAGAGCAACCTAACTGAAACAGGAACAGACAAACTGACCTGGTCTCAGTGTCTCATAGACTTTGAGGCACGTTCTCGGTATAGGTTTGTGAGGGCTCAGGGCTGTGCACACGGAACAGGCCACATTAAAAACTATATAACAGGTTTATGTGTAAGCTGACCTACATAGAACTTGAATGGACCTCAAGAGAATGCGTGCATCCACTGTTATGAAATCAAATTTAAATTCACTCTATCCTGACTCATAAATATCAGTTTTTCAAATCAAGAATCATTAAATATTCTCAGAGAAATCAACTAAATATGTGTCACACAATGTTTAAGAAAGTGGAAAAGTACAATTCCTAGATCTGCTCTCCTGATCCAGATCCACACCAAAAGTAATGGGTTCTTCCCCGACCCGCATTCTACATCCTTCCACCATATTTCAGCTTATCGTCAGGAGTTTCTGCCAAATCCTACAAATCAACAGACACACAAACAGACTGCGATGAAAACTTAACCTCCCGTATTGAGGTAAAAATCTGAACTTTTCCCCCTTAAACTGAAATAACACCTCTGTTCATGTATCATGGCCCACACCAGATTCTGTACTTTACTTTGAGGGCATTTCCTTTGTGCAGTATTACACAGTTTGCCTGGGGAATAGAAACCACAAGTCCATGAAGTAACTTGCACACTTGCATATTTTGTGTTATTATTCTGCACGGCCCCTTTTCTTTAAAGCTGCCTTAACAGCCTGCAGCAGCACCACAGGCACAATAGATGAGTTTCATAGAGAGCTCAGTGAACAGAGCCTGAAGTTGGTTATTCATATCATATCTGCACAGCGGGACACAGAAGCTCCTTCTGGGCACAGCACACATTAAGCAATTCACAAGCAGTTATTTTTAAATGGAGCTCAAATAACATTATATGTTCTTTTGAGTTCAAGTTTTTTGTAATTGTTTTTTTTTGTCTACTTTTAGTTTTCCCCCCCAAAAGATGACACACAAACACAAGTACACAAGTCCATCACCTTTAACGTCCTCTTGAAACACTTCCGTTGTCGTTTCTCCTCTATATGCAGTGCGTTTCTCTAGTTGCTGCGCGTGTTGGTATTTGCTGCGCACTTTTTGTATTTGCTGCGCATTTCTGTAATGTGTTGTGTTGTGTTGTGAAATTGATGAAGATTTTTTCTTACTTTGCCTGTGTTTTGTCAACTTGCATGTGTTTTCTTAAGTTCCTGTTCGTTGAGCTCTCAGGCCCACCGTACTAATGCCACCTGGTGGCTGACTGCAGTACAGGTAAAAAAACACTGACTGTGATTGACTTGAACATCAAAGCAGCTAGCAAAATGAACGTGTTAACACTGGATGATTAATTTTGGGAAATTTTTCAGGAGAGCAGAAGCTGCAGGTGGTTTGTACCGAGCTGGAGTTTCTGTTTCCTCCTCCTCTCTGCTCTCACTGGAACTAATAAATACCCACTAGTTATCAGGACCTCATCATTATATGAAGTCATTTAGTGTTTGTTTGATTCGCTCCAGAGTTTATATGAGGCTGCATTTAAGCATCATGTAAATGACTCGTCAACATGTTACGCTCAGTACAACACGAGACATAAAAAGGTTTTATTCAAACATCCTATATGTGCTACAAAAATAAATAAAAGAGCAACAGCTAAGATGCCCCAATTGTTTAGGATGAAGGTTTCTTTGAGTTTGATAGATTTTCTTTTTGTTTGTTCAGAGGCATAGCAACGAGGCTGGTCAATTTAATTATGGTGTGGTATGTTTTAGTTTTTTTTCAATCTTAATTGATTTGGTGTATATATCTGCCTTCTGTCATTTATCTTTCTGTTCCCAGAACAATAATCAGAGAAAATGGGGATTATTTGGGCATTTAGAAATGGTGATTAATCCTATTTAATTACAGCTACCCTGTGATTTATCTGATTAAACATTTTAATTGTTTGACAGCCCTACAAAGTGCACATAAAATAAATTTGATGTAAATTTGAAATAAATAAAAAACCTCAAAGATGGTTTGTGTAATTTCAGGTAGTTCCTATCAGACTGATGTTCTTGTGCTACTCCTTGTTTCTGGTAACTTTGGCTTTGATTAGTTATTTGATGCGATGGAAGCAGAGTGAAACGTAACGATCGATGGCTGAGACTGGCTCATGATTGGTCGAGCGTGTTGGATGGCTCCGTTTGTATCCGGTATATTTTGGCTTCATGTCTGGATAATGGGTGGAAGTGGTGATGCATCAGCCATCTTTATACAGTCTATGGTTTTGACCTTTAGATTAAATTTATGTTGTGAGGGTGTTGATGTTTGTTACCATAACGAAGATAAGTCCCCACATCACGAGTAGTACACAAAACACACACACACAAATAAATAAATACACTGGATGCCAACTAGAATGTATTAACAATATTTATTCACTACAAGTTCCAGTGTTATTGTGTTTATATACATATTTACATATTGTTATCTTTTTTTTACTATTGGCAATATACCACAGGTCATTGTGTATCTATATATACAACCCATATACCACCTTGTGTACCACATGCCTATGGCCGGGGTAGAAGATGAGAAGTTAACTAAATCTGGGTTTAAAACCTCAGTAGATTTCTACTGATGTGATGTCTCTCCTCCATCGCAAATGGGGGGTAAAGAGTTGGTGTAAAATGATCTCAGTTCATCTTTTTTTCCAGAGAATCATTCTCTCTAGAAAGAAAGAATAAATATAAGAATAGTTATTCTTCCACTTCATCAGCCAGTGCTCAGCGCAGGGTCACTGGGTGAAACATTGAGCAAGTCTAAACGGACAGACAACTTTATTCTGAAAAAATAATTTGTGATATTTGATCTTTTGACCTCTATCAGCCTCTCTGTGTTTATGAATCAATGTGTGTGTATGTATGATTTGACGACAGCCTTGAGGGGGAAAAGGTGAAATTTAAATATAGATAAATACATCTGTAAAAGTGTGGGTTTGCTGCTACAGTCCGACCTGGGTCATGAAGATGTATGTTTGAAGTTGATCTTAACGGGCACATATTGCTGTAACTAATGAAATAGTGAATGAATAATGCAGATTTACAGGCCTTCACATCTGACTACAATCTGTTATTGCAGATCAGAAGTGATTGGTTCTCAGATCAATATATATTTTTGCCTCCATTGATGTGGAAATAAAAATTCAACCGTTCTTTAATTTAGCCTTGGCTGGTATTTATTGTGATCCAAATATTTGTTGGGTTTAATAATGTTATTACCACCTAGAAGTGTAAGTTCATCTCACTCTAATTTAACAGACGGATTTTGCTTTATTTCAAATTCAATTAAGTTAACACATGATTGTATGATACACCAATTAGGAAATTGCTTAAATGGCATGAATGTTTTTCCAACTTAAAAACTAAAGTGTGGATGAAATAATGGCAATAATGAAAAGCATTTTCACTATTCATAAATCATCACATTGTATTTGTTAATGTTGGACCATTTCAAATGCCAAAAAGAAACTACAGAGGAATTATATTTTTATTTCTCTCTTTCTAATCATAATAACACTTTTACAGCTCATAGTAGTTTTTTTTCCAGTTGGGAAATTTGGTTAAAAGACAAAAAACAGTAGGTCAGAAACACAATGACACTTTCTACCATGTACAGCATTGGTATCTATCATCAATAGTTAAACATCTGATCATCAGTGTTAAACCGTAATGTATTATTTATCCCAGAACTGGTAATGAAATGGCAAAACTCATTAGAAAAATCCCTTCACTGAAACCAACAACACTTCTCTGAAAACCCCCAAAAGAACCTTTAAAATTAAGACACATGATTTGTAAAATATGTATCAGTCAGACATGTAATGTATTTCCTTTGATTCACAATCTAGCCTACGGTTGTAGTTACATTGTAGTTACATATGTACAGTAAAAAACAGTAGATGTTAGCCTCTGTCAAAGGGGGGGGGGACCTTTTAAATATATATCTGATCTCTTTATAAAGCCATTATGAAAGAACACACCCTCTTTTCCACGTCTTCTCAAAGCAGGCCTGATGTGACATGAACCAGATCGGAACGACAGCAGGGACGAACGCAGTGAAGACGACGACAACAAAATCCATCCGCAGGTTTGAGTTGAAACCAGGGGGCAGTAGCGTTCAGTGTTGTGTAAGCGTTACATAAGTAAGACTAATTTCTTGAAACTCATAAGACAGCAGATTTGATATAAAATTACTCTGAAAAGTGAAATTTTTTTAATGTTTGCATTCACCGAAGTAAAGTATAGCATGTGATGTATCGCACCCAATAAACCCCCCTCTCTAAGCTCCTAAGGCCATTTTAATAACCATCATTCCATTTGTATACTTTCATCCTGTTTCTCCTGACACACATTTGAACATTCACTTTCATTCATTTTCGTTTTTGTCAATCAAAATAACCACTGAGAAGAAATGATTAGAAGTAATTAATGATTAATTTTGTCATCCTTAAAACAAAGGGACACATGCATTTATGTGCGAACCGGAGCTCACTTGACTCTGACCATGCTGTGTGGACACACTGAGATGAAAATGCCTTGTGTTTGAGCCCTAAAAAAGAAAGAACCCCCCCTTCCAACAATCATCTGCATGATCCATCCCTGAATAAGATCTGGGAATTCAGGCTCTGCAGGAAAATTCACTCAAGCTCCGTGAAATCATCCATGTGGTTAAAAAGTAGTTCCCACTGCAGCCAACAGAGCAATCCATCCAATAAAGGGATGAATAAATTCCATGTAGTGCTTGTCCACAAAATGGAGGTTCCTGTACATGAAGGAATTGGCATCAAATGAACTCTGTGCTTTAAAATCCCAGTTTGATTTGAGATAAAAAGGTGAGGACATACAGAAAGACACAGTTGTAAAGGGCCGTATTCAGTCTGTTTTTCATCAGTGGATTTTAAAAAATCAAAAAAACTAAAACTTGTTTTGTTTTGCAAAATCAGATTTTACACCAGCGAGCCCGCTCTGCTCTGGGCGGGCACCATGACCGGCACCGCCCCCATCCGCTCCAGCGTGGCCTGACTCACGGCATAGGAGTGCGTGTGCTGCCCGTGTGTGGACGCCACCACCGGTTTGAGGGTCACCGAGCCGTTGCTGCGCACCATGGCGGGAGGGGACGGGGCCGAGTTTGTCGTGACCACCAGGGTCTTGGGTGGCGGGAGTGTGTGGCTGCCGTTGGCAAACGATGTGGTCGTTGCCGTCGTGGGCTGCACATGGCGGGACAGCGGTGCCGAGCCGGGGGCTGTGACCACTGTATGGTTGCCGTGTCCTGCGTTCTGGGCCTGTCCGTGTCCATGAGCGCCATGGGCAGCAGTGGAGAAGGTCTGGCGTGTGTCTCCATTGTAGCGAGTGTAGGAGTTGGTGTCGTAGTTGGTTTTGGGGTTGTGCCAGTAGCGACTGTTGTACGTGTTGGTCGATGTCAACGTGTCGTTCTCTGAGGAGGACGCATCTGCGTGGAAAGCCTTCACTGATGAAGACCTCTTTGGGGGAAGGTCATCTTCTCTGTTGAGGAGAGATTACAGAGAGACGTTGGTCACGAGTGGTTGGACAAACATTGAATACTTAAAAAGCAGCTTTACTGATCTCTCATCAATAATTTCATATCAGACAATGGATGATATGGTATATGGACTGTATTTATATAGAGCTCTTCTAGTCTTCCAGACAGCTCAAAGCATTTTACAGTCACATCATTCAGAGTGACAGAAGAGCCATCAGGGCTGATTTAGGGTCCACTGACTTGGACCAAAGATGCCTGTGGACTGGAGGAGTTGGGGATTGAACCACTGACTCTCTGGTTTGTGGACAACCCTCATATTAAAGAGGTTACTCATATTGACATACTTCTAGGGAATTATAACCTAACTACAGTGCCCATCAGCTCTATGGAGTGTTTCATCCTCTCTTAGCGGACAGTGTAGGTTTTATGTCTATATATCTTGAACTGGCTGGTGATGTTGAACTCCAGTCTACAGCAAAGCGATGAAGAACGGCGATTTGAAACTTGCGATAAGGGCTGGCCGGTTTAGAGCAAGCTGGTTAGTATGCAAACTTCAGCAGAAATGAAAGCATCATTGTTCCACCACTGGAGACAGTTGTTGGTCAGCAAAGTAATTCACTTTAATGCTGAAATTGCAATGTTTGTGCTAGATTGGTACATGTAAGGTTTGTGATGTAGCATTAAGAAAAACAATAAACAAATGGTGCTCAATCTTTTAAATAGTGACTGCAATATTGACTACTGCTTCAAAAGCGCTCATTGCAGACGGTTAATATCAACACTTTATATCCGTTTATATTCTTACCACATAAAAAGATTAATATGTCAAAATAGCAATTTAAGGACTTATGTTTAATGTCAGAGTTTGATAAGATTAACGGATTCAGGTTTGTGTATTTCCTTGTTCAATTTTCAAATAGTTTATAGTAACAAGTCAATTCTGTGTCGCACTGAGTTGCATTTAACACCTTAATATGATTCGATGACAGCACAGGCAAATGTTTACAGCGCCTAGACATCATCGTAGATTAAGATCACATCTATCAACAGTAATTTGAATGAGTCCACAAAAGGCATTGGATTCAGCATATGAACTATACTTCATGACTGATTCAGTTCCTTTTTATTAAACACTTTTTGTAATGGGCATTCAAAGCTTCTATGATTACATCATGGCTTTTAATATGACCAAACATTTAATCAGAACCAAAAACAGATGCTAATTCCAAATTCCACTGTGAATACTCGAGGCTTCTTCACTTAATGGATTTAACGTGAAGATGTCAGAAATATGAGAAGTGATAGCAGCAAAATTGGCAATTAGTTTGTCTTCAAATATTTAGCACGGCTCCCTAATGTGAATCATTAAACATTTAAAGATTTTCCGTGCAGTCAAGATGCAACTAACAGAAAATCTTCTGTTTATTTAATCATTTCTGCTCTTACATCTTTTTGGACCCAGTCTAATACAGTGGGTGGTTTTAGTAACTACAACACCAGTGCAAGTAATTCAACAGCAACAAAGCAGCCCAAAAATATGATGTTCACATGGTCCGAAAGAGAAAAACGAAAACATTAGGAGATCTAAATGGTTGGATTGGGCTTTTGTAATGATTGAATTCTTTAAAAATGATTTCACCAACTTTCACTACTTTTTTTTCTGTAAGTTGGAGAAAGCCCAGTTATTGGTGGGAAAAAGTGAATGTGGGATTTAAGTTGAGCTCCCAATGATGCAGATGTTAACTCAATCAACCAACTTTGGATATGTGAACAATGATTTATCTTCCAAATGATTGTTTGAGGGATTTAGATGAGAGAGCCCATTAGTACAAGTGGCAAAGCTTCACAGACTGTTTGAAAAGACAAATTAGCCCCAACAGATTGCTGCCAGCAGATAAAATAAAGCAGAGCGCTCCAAACTTTCAATTATATTCCTGCGGTTCTTTATTTCTTAGAGACTGCAACACTGACACTTCTTACAATAGAAAACACAAAGCCACAGCTATATCTCATCTCCTTCTACAATAGATTGAGCAGAGATGTAGTTTCCACTCTGAGACAGTCTAATATAAATATGCAAATATGCTTTTGGGGGTTGCAAATTTCCTATGACCGACCTGATCTCGTTGGGGACCTCCTCTTCATCGTACTTGTTCTTGTTCTTCCAGTAGAAGAGTGTGACCACCACTAAGAGGGAACAGATGATGACTGCCAGGACCCCTGTAGCAATGGTCCCTGCTATCAGACCCACGCTCTGAGGCTGAGCTGCAACACAGGCAGACAGGTGGGGACAGTTTCACAAAATGTCACTTGATGACCACAATAAAAACAATCATCATCATCATCATCATCATCATCATCATCATCATCATCATCATCATCATCATCATCATCATCATCATCATCATCATCATCATAATGGTAAATGATCTGAATTTATATTGTGCTTTTCTAATCGCAGTCTCACTTCTAACTCGCAGTGTCACTTCTAAACAGCCAACCCACGGTGGCACTGTGCAATAACTCTGGACCTTTATAATAACCACTGTATAGTTACTCCCGAAATTATATTATATTATATATAATATATATTATAATTATATTTAATTATGTTTACTATTTCACCCTCACTGTATAATTGTAATACGCACACCTGCACTTCTTATCTTAGACCGTCGCACTATTCTGACTGTTTGTATTGTTTTGTTTTGTTTGTTTTGTGATGTGTATTCTGTGTAAGCAACTGAGAGCCACTTTACCGAGTCAAATTCCCTGTTTGTGCAAACTTACTTGGCCAATAAACCTGATTTGATTCTGATTCTGAAGTGCTGACAGTACAGTTTTGCCATTCACGCACGCACACACGCATTTTTTTTAAATTGGATAGAAGCAATGAGAACAAAACATTAGCAGATAAAATAGAACAAATTAATAACAATGAAATCTACAGAATCATGTAATTAGAGAAAGAGGATTAGTCGGTGTAAATAACAGAGAAAGTCAATCATTTGTAAAGGCTTTAACAAAAAGAAGGGATTTGAGAGGGGATTTAAAAGAAAGTAGAGAATAAGTCAGTCTATTTTCATTGGAGTGAATTCCATAGTATTTGAGAGCTAAGGTTCAGTCACCCTTTATGTTATGAGGTGAGACCTGCAGTTCTAGCTAAGGAGCACCTCAAGAGAATTGTTTCATATTCGGCAAATATGTCGATGGAAACTGCCCTGGTTGACGGAGGCATTCAAACAAGGTTGGGCCTTCCTTGTTTCCCTTTGATTTGTGGGCAAAGGGCGTCATACTGCTCTTACTCATTCATTATTTCTTGAGTTAAATTAATGATATTGAGCAATATAAATCTTCCCTTGACTTGACTCAGCACACAGACATGCCTGACACTGAGTTAAGGCATGTCTGTGTGCTGAGTCAAGTCAAGTGAAGTTCTGTCAGCTGGGGGAGAAGAAAAAGGGACAAAAACCACGTTACAGCTCTTCCTGTCAAACTATCCAAACTGTCTGACCCTGAATGACCCCAACCCAAACTCTGTCTCTTCATCCGATTGGTGTCAGAGACAGAGAGTGCTGCTGTTTGCAAGATGTTCTGCTCTTGTCCTCTGCTTGTTGTTTTTTTCTTTGTCTGTGTATGTGTCTGTTTGACAAGAGTCATTCAAGGAGAAATCCTCTGACTTTATTCCCATCTGAGAAAGACAAGAAACGAGTCAGTCTGTCAACGTGCACAAACTAAGGCACATCGTCCTGCCTGTACACGACTATATGAGCATCACGCTGATCCAGCAGGAAAGGCACAGTGCATGTTAGCGTACTTACGTGCTACAACCTGCAGGTTGAGCAGACAGGTGCTCTTTCCTATTGCGTTGCTGGAGGTACACTGGTAGAGTCCTGAGGTGCTGGTGCTGATGTTTCTCAGTGTGACAGTCCCCTGCATCTGGTCTGAAGGACACACAAAGGCGCACACACACAAACAGACACACAAAAAGGACCATACAATCATTAAAGTGAATTTTTAACACAAACACTTGCAACATGTCAACGCGCACAAACATACTGTTTGATATATTACATGAATAATACACTGAAAAATGTATAAAACATGAACTAATCTGTTTAGAGTACATTCAGCACATTTACTGTAGGTGCAATGTACCTTCTATACAACGCACACAAGGGAAGTGAGCTGCTTTCTTTGACAAATGATGAATGGGTTGAGTTTTGTGTTCAGAGCCTCTGGGATGTACACTACTGGATTTAGGAAGCTTCAGTTGTTGCAAGTGAGCCAGATGTTCACTAGCTCTCTTGATAGGTGTCAAGACTGCAAGTGTCAAACCAAACACACAAACAGACAAGGGAGACAGCGATCTGTCCAGGAACTCGAGCGTGAAATGCAAACACTAGAAAACAACCTCAAATGTCTGTGGACAGATTCAGGATACAGCTTGGTTTTTATTTTCACCCAGGAGGTTAGGAATTCATCCCTGTCCATTTGTGTGTTTGTTTATTGATTGGCTGGTTGGTTTGTAAAACAGATTACGCAAAAACAACCAAACAGACCTCCCTGAAACTTAGTGAAAGAATTTGTTATGGTCCAGGGTCCAAGTTAGCTGTTGGTCTTGGAATTTTTTATTCACTATCTAAAACATTGTGAGCATTTTCACCATTGTCCCAGGAAATAATTAATTGGGTCTTGATAAAAATGAGGCACATTGAGGGAACTGATATTTGTTTGGGAGATGTGGTGCAGCTTGATTGAACTTGAGGAAACTGTTGGAGGTGTGTGCTCGACTGTAGGTCATTGTTTTTAATGTAAAAGGTCCAACCAGGTGAAAAAATTATTAAGAAAAGGAGACAGATTGAATGGAGCAATGTGAATAGTCCTAATAATCTTAAAAAAATGGTGTAATTACCCAGTTTAAATTGAAGTAAAATGCCTGAATCAACTGTGAATGATAAATATAGGTTTCCTAAAAGGATCTTGATAAGGTCAACAGTATGCACTAACTATATTTGTAACAAATGGGTAAATAATCACAGTGGGAATTGTTATAGGCTTCATGTCCTGATGTAATTAAGGAAATGTTGTGATTATCTTTTTTTAAGGCAAGCTCTAAAAGAGCTCATTGCCAGACATTATCAACTAATTATCTCCAAAACACTCTTTGTGGTTGAATTTGCATAAACTATTTATTTTGACTGTTGTGGGACACTGATATCTGCTATCTATGTATATCAACCTTATATTGACCAGTAGTGTACAAACAACCAAGGTGACTGGTAATGAAGATTAGTTGACGGCGCAATGGGCACAGCTGGAAAAAAGAAAGGAGAGTCCACTACACTGGATCTCTGATGCTGAAAACCAACTGTCGGTGTAACAGCCCTGCTCCTGGTTGGAGGTCAGGTCACCGTGTAGTTGAAGCAGAAGCAACAACTGTGCCAGAGTTGGTATTCGGCATGAGAGACGCCACAAAACTATCACTTGGCTCCAACACAAACACACCCCTGAAACACACACTCGCTCACAGATTCACACAGTTTGAATCACTGCATCCATCCACCATCCCCCCTCAGCAGGATCAGAGGAGGGGAACCTTCGGGCGGAGAGTTGTTCGGGCCTGGCACATGACAGGTGGCTGTGATGGTGAGTCTGAGCTGTGCTATGTGTGTAAGATTTACCAGAGAAGGTTGGGCAAAAGGGAACTCCGATGGCCAGCTTGTTTGTAATACCTTGCATGGCGTTGTGCGGCAGCCTGGGCAGCGCGTCCAGCTTCTCCCAGGAGTAGGATGGCGTGGGAATACCTTCCTCCGAGCTGCAGAGCAGCATGATGTCACTGCCTACATCCAGCGTGCCCTGGATTCGACACGCTGGCACAGATGGGGGCACTGGCAGATGGAGAGAGTGGGTGGTGTCGTGTTAACCACTTCATAAAGCAAATGTAATGTGTTCCTAATTGCAGAGGATATTTCATATTCACAAAAGCTGGAGATTCTCATATTCGTGACAGTGCTGCTTACATTTCTGTCTAAAAGGACTCTTCTAGGTACTTAACTGAAAAATTAACTGATGGGCAACGTGAATTTGTCATAATTATAATGTGATTAAAATGATGTCTAACTGTCTGTAGGGCTGTACAATTTGCAGGATAGTATTAGGGCTATGTTGAAGAAAAAACATTCAGAATAAAGATGTTTAATTATAGTCATAATATTAGGCCACATATCATTTAACAGTGGAAAATCTGAAAATCAACCTACGTTAAAATAATGTATAGTTTATAACTTTAGCAAATTAGGCTATCAAATATCAAGTGTTGATGTTAACCTGAAATTCATCAATTGTCTTTTTTTCATGATAACTGACAAATTACTCAAATCACAGACAGATTGACACGGTCGCATTTAAGGGAGATATGACCAAATCATATCAAAGAGTTTGTTCAGTTTTCTTACTTTTACAAAATTACACAATATATACAGTATAATTATGATGGAGATATGTGGTTATTTACCCAACACAGTGAGCCCAATGACGCCGATGTTGCGCCCCCCTCTGTCTGGGAGGTTGTTGACCAGGCACTGGTAGGTCCCAGTGTCGGACAGCTGGGTGTTGTTGATGAAGATGGAGGCACTTGTACTTGGCATGGTGGCCTGGAAGCCCACACGGCCATTGAGGTGGTTGGCGAGGCTGAACACCTGACCGCCCTGGTAAATTATCACCTGCAGCAGGACGTCCCAGGGAGGGGAAGAGAGAAACAGAAGGTGGGACCGGTCGGAGCGAGAGAGAGATAGTCAAAGAAAAGGGAACGATGAGCAAATGGGAAGGAGTGGCGAAAAATGTATTGAGGTCAGGGTAAAGAAGGTGGGGAAAAACACAAGAAATACATGTTGAGAATCAGAAACGTTAACATTTTAATCTTATCAAAAAACTTTGGTTACAGTCACAAAAACTCAATGCTTTCTGTCATTCGGGGGATTTGTATATAAATATCATTATGGGACGTTTCCTTTAGTGGCCAGTTACAATCATCTCTCACTAGAGGGAGACACAGATCTACTAAGAGGCTGAAAATCACAGCGGCCAGTGTTAGTGAAGGATAAAAAAGACTGTGTTATGTCCTGAGAAACAAACAAACAAACAAACAGATAAAAACCTTTTATTTGTAAGTGGTCTTTCTAGCCCAGTGGATAAAGTACATGCTAAAAGTGTGCTTTCATGGTAAGGTTCTTCAGATAAAAGCATCCACTAAATGTGTGCGTATGCATTATTGAAAACAATTTTAACTTGGAAACATACAAACTGCAATCTGATAAAACCAAGAGTAGAAATGGAGGCAAAAGGAATCGGCTCCAATGCCAATTCAACCAGAGCTTGTACAGAGGAGGTTGCTCCTTCGGGTCGAGGTGAGCTCATCTCAGGACCCAAAATAAAGTGCTGTGAAGAGTCTTTCTTATTTCTTCTTCAAAGCTCTCCTCTGACCTCAGACCTGGTTTGAACGGATCGTTTGTGAGGCTGAGCCACATGAAAACAGCTCTCACCCCTCAGCTGGTCCCTCAAAGATGAAGAGGACACACACACGACAAACTCATACGCACGCAAGCCAGTCAATCATACGCACACTCACCAGCGGACTCAGACACACACACACATTCACAAACACACACATGCACACAAAGCACGCAGGGGAATCAGAGGGGCTATTCACTTTGGTGAAAAGAGCTCGTATTGAACTGTTCAAAGACCCAGGCAGGGAAACAACCAGCACCAGTGTGTGTGTCAGTTTGTGCACATGTATGTATGCGTGAGAGTGATAGTTCTGATAGTCTGATGAAAGTGTGTATCTTTGTGTCCTCCATTACTGCTTAACGGTTGTAAATTGCACGGCTGCAATTTCCTGAGAGCAGTACGCTCGCTTTGTCCTCTTATGTGCAGATGAATAGGCAGCTCCTCAGCTGTGATGAGAGTCTGCAACTGCATCCCCTCTGTGTGTGTGTGTGTGTGTGTGTGCGTGTGTGTTTTTGTGTTTGTACTGGATGGCTACACATCGTGAGGACCAGTTTGAATTTTATACCACTTCTTAGACTATTTCTTAGTGATGGTTGTGTTGGTTATGCATTAAGTCCTCAAAGAGATGGTTGCACAATTGTGTGTGTGTGTGTGTGTGTGTGTGTGTGTGTGTGTGTGTGTGTGTGTGTGTGTGTGTGTGTGTGTGTGTGTGTGTGTGTGTGTGTGTGTGTGTGTGTCTGCGTGTGTGTGTGTGTGTGTGCGTTAAGACTTGTTTTCAGAGTTTGGGTAACAATAGATTTAGGTTATGATCAGGCTCAGAGTCTGTCTGCCTGTCTGTGTGCCTGTGTGTCTGTGACTACCGCTCTCGTTCCCTCCCTAGCACTGGGATGACCCGGCTCTACACTCCTGGTGACCTGACAATATAATCTGCATGCTTTGTGAAAGTGATCCAATCAATCGGCCCCACACACAACATTCTGTTTGTTTGTGTGTGCATGAATGAACAGAGGATTAAATGAGGTCCTAACCTGAGCGATACACCTGTTCTTACTTTGCATGTGTGTGTTTGTGTGTGTTTTCTGGGTTTCTGCCTGTTTCTGAAAATGTAAAAAAAGAGATAAACATTGTCAATGCTGTGATGAACTCATAAACGTCCAACTCATTTGTGGTGTCCACCTGTTCTACCACACACACAATGTTTCTGTCCACTGCGTTGAACCACATCTCTGTGTCTGTGTGTGGGTGTGTGTCTGTAAATCACCTCATCCTCTCGCGTGACCTGGTTGGCTTTGCGGCTGGACTCAGAGAGAAAAGAGGTCATGGCAGGCTCTCAGATGGCGGGCGGCCCTAAGAACTCGAGCTGGACTGCTCATCCAGCGCTAAAACTCTGCTGCATCATTTTCCCTCCAAAAAAACCCTACCTCCCCCTTTACACACACACACACTCACGCAGTGCAACCATCCTCTCTCGTTGCACTATCCTACAACTTCTCTTTCTCCATGTTCCACCTTGTATATGTGAGCCATAATTGGACACACACAGTAACCATCACTGGACCAGTCCCATGACTGCAGCCTACTTCTGACTGACACCCTGTTGGCCGCAGACACGAGGGACTGTGCCATCATTTCAATAAAGCCTTAATAAATCTCTAAACCCCTACAGCCTCTCGACAATTTTCTGACTGTAAGCTGTTGCTGTTATCTCCATCTATCCTCTGACACGTGCTCTGGGCAGAATGGACATAATGCATACTGTGTATTTTCTAAAGTATGAAATAAATGTTCAGACGGTTTACAAGGGGACCGGCCAGAGAATGATAGCAGGAAGTCCAAAGGCTCTCCTCTAGAGAATGTCCGGGGTCCCCAGAGTTCAGTGCATGTCTGGAGGAGGCCCTTATATCAAAATATAGATAAAAAACAGATGCAGTGAATGTAGCTATCCTTGTACAAAAATAGTTAATTGCAAGAAAGTTTGAAGTTCCTTTTCATGGCAGTACTTTCCTCAGTACACTTTAAAATGAACTCAGTTACTACATGCGTACAGTACATATTCATTAACTTGGCTGTAATAAGCCCTTGGAGACCAGCCATATTTGATCTGAAAGCAAAGGTTGAGGAGATGTAGTTTTAAAGGGATCAGGGTGGGTTCAGCAGAAGGTTGTACTGTAGTTTCAGCTCCTCGTTCTCCCTGCTGAAATGTCCTCAAATACAAATACCCCACCGATTGAAATGACAGTGCACTGCCACTGACGACTGATGTCGCTGGAGCAAAAAAGATATTCTGTGCTGATCAATAAAAAGTATCACATTACTGTATATGAAGGAGTGCCTTGAAACTGAGTTTATTAATTCCATTCTATAGCCTCTCCGCAGTCTTTGATATACAGTCAGAGAATGTGTGACTTAATGCAGCATCATTATGTTTTATGTTTAGGCACCATCTTGTCCACATAGCAAAATGGTTTTAGCCCGGATTTGGCCCACATTCCAAATATCCCTTATCTGGCCCACATACCATATGTGCAACTGTTGGCCAGATCTGGTCCAGTAGACCATAGCCATACCACCTGTCAACCAAAGGTGCCAAAATGGCCCAAATGTGCTATTTTACTAGTGATTTGCATCATTGCCAATTTTCCCACATCTGTATGCTATCTGGGCAGGTGGCATTAAATACTCCTTGAGTCAGTCTCCATTCCTACTAATATTGTACAATTATCCTGACATGACTTGTTTACTGCTTCCTCCGATAATGATTTCTTTTTTTTGTAATTGAAACTTTCAGAGTGTGGGCCCCCTCCTGACTCTGCTCACTCTCTTTCGCTCCCTCTGTCGCTCTCTCTCGTGCCGACACACATACAAAAACATTGTCAGCAGACACATCTGTAACCACAGACAAAAAAACACAACATCATTTAGTCTTCGTAAACACAAATAATGGACATGATTATTTGCACATGGAGTTTGGGAAGTGAGAGCTGATCACAAGTGGTCACAGGAGACACATGAACAGACAAACTTAACACTGTCCACTTGTGATCAGATCTCCCAGGACAGATGTCTGCTCGGCCTAATACTGCATGTGACCTGCACCAAGAATCATCTCTGTCCACAGATCTATGCTTATAGTAAACTCCTGTTATCAAGTAGCAACAAGGCTCTTTTATTTAATCAGTGTGTCGACCACCATCATCAAACAACTGAACACAAGGACATTAACCGGGTTTTGTGTGTGTGTGTGTGTGTGTGTGCATGTGTGCGTGTTTGTGTGTGTGTGTGTGTGTGTGTGTGTGTGTGTGTGTGTGGATTGCAGTATCTTACACCTAGCAGTCCAGAGGTCAGGACATTTGATCACAGCAACACTTATGGACAGATTATAAACACAAACATGAACGTTCCCACACATCCAAACACACACATGCACTCCTCTGAGCTATAAACTGCTCGACACCTCAGATTATCGATTAAACAAATAGGATACGGCAAAAGCAAAACTGAATTTTAAACTACGAGGCAGAGATTTAATGTTTTGAATGGTTGCTTATCTTAATGTGTCGGTCCAGCGATACGCCGGCAACTGGTTCAGGGGGCACTCCTCCTCTCACCACATATCCACTGGGATTGGCTTCAGAAAACGTTTATATAAATGGTATAGAATATGGATGTAGGATCTAAGGGTTTAAGAGTTTCATCTTAATTTTTTTTACATGTTGGATTATGAATATTCACTATAAAATGCTTTAATCAACTTTCTCCCTTAATTGATCCATTTTTTACAAAACTACTCACAATATTACCTCAAACCTTGGTAGAAAGATGTAGTGTAGCTCAGAAAGGAACCCATTCTATTTTGGAGTGGATCTGGATCCAGGGATTTCTGTGATGGGGCGTTTCTCTGAGATTTTCACATTCACTGATCTTGAAGAAAAATCATAAAGGGAACTAATATCTATGAGTGTGCGGAATTTGCTGCAGCTTCATTGAATTAAAGAGACTATTCAAAATATGTTTTGGATTATGAAGGGCCTCTTACTTTGTAAAACTGTGATTTTTCCCTTAAACAAACCAAAGCCAAGAGTTTGGCAACTTGTATTGTTCTATTGTTATATCAAAATATTAGCTATTGCAGTTTTTACCAAGCATTTAATTGAATAATATGATTATTCCTTTGATTTTTCATTTTTTGAATGCAAATTACTGTATCATCTGGCCCGAGTATTAATTAACAGACTCCAGATGCACCAGGCACTTCATTGCTCCGCTCGTAAACTTAATATACGAGGCTCATTCTTGACTCATTAAGTTCTATAGCCTATACTGTGCATTCAGCCATCAAGACCTAAGGCTGCACAGGACAAGGTCTTAAACAACATGGTAAATAAAGCATCCGGCAGAATAAACAACAGGATTAATCTGCCGAGCCTGCACCGTCCGCCTTCTAATAGGTAGCACTCATCCCAGTCCTACTGTATTTCAACATGATATTCAAATGTGAGCGGTGAGATGCGAGTGGCCCAAGTGAGCTCACCAAAGTGCTAACACAGGCTGGGAGGGTGTAGAAGTGTACGGAGCTCTGTTCAGTAATTCTTAATGGCTTTTAGCATCAGCCGTAATCATGTGTGACATTCTCTTCCTCTGAAATGACCTTGTACTTGTACTGTCGCGCCACGCAGCACTTTATCTCTGCGCTCACTTTTTAGACACCCCGATGGCAGAGCTGGAGTTCACACAATATTGGTTCCCTCTTGTGTGTGAGTATTCAGTTTGTGTGAGTGTGTGTGTGTTTGTTTGTTAATTTACGTGTTGAAATACACATCACTGCTCCCAGGCCTTCCAGGTGCAGGCTACATGTATATGGACTTCACTGTGGTTGTGTTAAATGTGATGCAGCACAGCGAGGAGGTATAGCATGACAGCCAGATGAATGTGATACAACCTTCTACACGTATCAGCTCCCATCATCACTCGCCTGGCATCTAAACGTCACATGCATTCATCCATGAGGCCTATATATACGTGAGCGCGTTCACTCTGGTTCTTTTAAGCATCTTTGTGTGTGTGTGTGTGTGTGTGTGTGTGTGTGTGTGTGTGTGTGTGAAAGAAGCTGCATTAGCCTTTATCCACAGGTGTGAACATGAGAGCATTATTCTGTCATGTGTGCATTACTGAATGTGTGGAAACATGCATTCCTGTTTTCACTTTGTGCACTTTGCATGCGTGCACTGTTTAATGTGCATAGTGTACATATACAAACCCTGCATGTAAATGTTTGCATGGGGAGCAGCACTGCAGTTGGACCAGCAGTCTGTCTAATGCAGGTTTGTCTGTGTGCTAGTGTGTTCATGTCTTTCTGAGGTTGTGCAGGCAACTTTTGGTGTGAAACTATATTTGTGAGAACATTTTCTCCCAACTTCAAAGAGCTGTTTGATGATCAGGACGTGGCTTTAAGGTTCAGGTTACAATTAGGTTTGGGTTGAGGTTATAGGTTTAATTTGTGTGATGGTTAAGGTGAGAGTCCTCACAACTATAGAGAGAGATGAGTGTATTTGAGTGTGTGTGTGTGTGTGTGTGTGTGTGTGTGTGTGTGTGTGTGTGTGTGTGTGTGTGTGTGTGTGTGTGTGTGTGTGTGTGTGTGCTGTGAGTGTGTGCTGTGAGAACAGCTGCTATATAGAGCCTGTCGTGGGCGTGTGATAATTAGTGCAGAAGATGATTGTATTATTTGGACGACCGACTAGCGCCGGAGTTCAAAGTGAAGGGAAGCAGGTGAGCTTGTACGGCCTGCAGCTGCATGTTAAACAACTCAAATGGAATCACAGAAGTCCTCAAAGGGGGGGAGCAAGAGAGAGCGAGAGAGAAGGGAAGAAGGTGAGAGGAAAAACAGGAAGAGAGTAGCAGGGTTAGGGAGGATACGATGACTGGAAGCCAGTAAGACAAAACTAGTTTCTGTTAAGCCATAAACTAAATCTATACCAAACAGTGTGTTGTGTGAAAAATGTATCTGCAATGGCCCCAGAAATTATTCACAACAGTAACATGAGCTTTGTTTTAAAGTGACAGACATCACTAAACGTCTACAGGCTACTATAGAACTAACTAGATTGTGGCACCTTAGGCTTCCTACAATGGAGTAACGAGTATCAGGCTCACGTTGAAGAAAATAAATATTACGAGAATAGATTAACAGTTTTAGAAGTAAAGTCATAAAGGTATTTAACAGGGGCAATATCAGTCAGTGTTGTCTGTGTTTTCAGTGTAAAAATAAGGAATATGGTGCATTTTGTTTAGAAGTTCACATTTTACTTCAGGTCTCACACATAATGTGATGTAATGTGATTAGAATTAGGACTTTGAAAAGACTGTGTAAGGAACTGTGTCTATTCTGAAGAAAAAAACACATGGACTTGGAGGAAATTGGTTCAAGACTTTGGATCCAGAAGGAGTCAAATTCAGCAAGTATGGATTCTCCTTGCTATTTATTTCATAAATAGATTATTTCCCTTTATTCTCTTAAAATGTTTTGTTTATTGTCATAATATTAAGAATGTATTATCAACTATGACACTGTTATCATAATATTGACTTTGCTTGAAAAATTACAGCTTCACTCTCATGATGTGAGCTTCCTCCCAATTACAAATTTATTCTCGAAATATTATGACTTCATTCTCCAAATCTATGAATTCCTTTTTTCTTCAACTAATACTCCATCGTAGCTCCCTACTAAACCTATACTAATAAGGTCATCTAATATCTATAACATACAAAGCTAACTTCCTAGAGGTGCATTCAGATGCACCAGAAAGAGAAATCTTTGTTCGTGCAAAATTGATTTGCAGCCTCTTTTTGCACGTTTTACATACTGTATTAACACAGTATATATAAACCATAGTATGGCAATAACTGTCATGTAACTGTGATGGAGAGATCCTCTCTCTGGATGCAATGTGCTACTTTCTCAATTGTCAGCTGATTTCTAACCAAATGTTGGCCACTTACCTCAATCAGTGTCTTTCCCCTATCCTTTACCTGTATGCATTTTGGTTCTGAAACTCTGAAATTCTCTTTGCGCTGCATCTGAGCACACCTTAGTACAGATTGAGAGTAAAGTCCTGTGCGTACCTGCTTTGACTGGTAAAGGTGGGGAAGCAGTACGGCCGTCCACATGATGCATATACGATAATGGTGCATTGCAAGATAAGTTAGATGCATACATGTAGGAGCATAGTAGTCATAGTAGTGCACATCAGCTCTGGCTGCTCACTGACACACAATCTGAACGTAATTACAACCGTCACAGCAATTCTCTTATCAAAGTGTTTCTGCAGCACTCTGCCCGCTGGCTCCAAACACCAAGAATATGTTTTCTAACACTCATTTAATTCAGCACTGTGTGTAAAACGCAAGGGGCTGCTCTGTCAAAGTGTGGGCATCTTATGTACCTGTTCTGGCTGGTTGGCATTGGACAGTGGTATCACCATCCAGATGATGTTGAGGTTGTTGAGGGCAGCGCTGGTGGTGAAGGAGCAGGGCAGGACGGCCGCCTGACCACGGGCCACCTGGATGCTGCTCTGGGACACTGTCACGTCCAGTGCTTGCACACACACTGCAGGAAGAAGAAGGCACTGATTAGGGTGGTGATGAAGAGAAGATAAGCACTCATCACTAAGGTAGGCAAAGAACATAGATCATCTGCAACTCCCAGCCAATGCATACCCGCGGCTGTCTGATCACCTGGATCGGTGATATTGGAAACCCTGCCCATACTTACTCACAGATATCGAGGCATATAGAGCCCGACACAGTGAGGCACGGGTAGGTCTATGAATATGAATAATAGTAAGCAATACCTCTGCCGTGTACACTGAAATGTGCAATTTCTTTAAAAGCATAAGTCGTGTTCATTTCCGCAATGTGTCCTATTCACCGCAGCCTTTTCATCTTTATGGTAAAAACAAACTTGATTTCTGAACAGAGCTCCTCTTTTGAAACGCTCTCAGCAGATAAACAAACATCGAGACCGCACTGTGAAGGATCACATGAAATATGTAACAGTTAAATGGGGGAACACGATGGGCTGCCTCTTGAGTGATTCCTTCCCTCAAACAACTAGCACCCTGCTGATTTCATAGGAACGCCAATTGTAACCATACATATGTACAAAAATCGACAAGACAAGTGGGAATAGTTGCGGCTACCCTGAATGATATTTCCCTCATCCTGTTCTCTGAAAGGTTTACGCCTTTCTTGATCTCGACTCAGCTGTCAGCCATAACAGACCCACGGAGACAAATATGTACATGCTGCATCCTATTTCTAGACCAGCTAAAGACATTACAGTCTAAATCAGGTTAAATCTCCCCCGCATGCATGTATCCATGTCCAAAAAGCCCAGTGGGAAGTAATCTTATCTAAACATGGTGAGGAGGACGATGGCACTGATATGATTAAGAATAATTGATCATGTCCTGTGAATCGTTCTTGTTAGTGATAATGTAAGATGATGATCTTAGCGGGGACCACCAGCATGTCGTCTGTGCGGCAGGATGCATCAAGCCACACGTCAAGTGCAAGCAATGAGCCCCTTATACATCAATATACTGTATATATTTCAATTTTGTCTAGGTCATAAATGTTTGGATTTTCCATCTGTCAAGAATTTTAAGCTTCCCTTTTCGCTGATTTGCATATCGCCATCATATTCTAGCTGACAGACTGCCCGTTGCTCCGTCTCTGTCGGTCCAGAACCTGCTGGACCTCCTACGCTTCCCCTCGGCTGGCAGACACCACACGCCCTCCAGGCTCACTGCTGGCACAAGGGAGATAGGCTGCGCTCAACCTGCTCCACACCATTAAGGGATATATTCTTGAAAGAACTTAAATTGGGCAAGGAATTTCACTTAAAGGCGTTAAATTCTACTGGAACGTCCAAAGGTGTAATTCACCATGATTCCTCGATTGCTTAAATACTGCAACTGTGAGTTAAGTAACACGACACCGTCTCCTCAGCATGTACAGTCACAATGCAGTTAATGAGCTTCAATCACCCATCTGCATCAACAAACCATTTTACTGTAAATACAATGACTAACCCACACTTAGATCACCACTCTAATCTGATCATCCTCCATGAACACAAGGTTCATTTCCTGCACCAAATTCATCCACTGTGTGTTCTTATTGGAGGATTAACACACAAGACGGAGGAAGTTCACACAAAACAATCACGAGCTTAACAGAATGTGTGCGAGTGTGTTTATTCTTCTTTTGACCACAGAGATAAGAGCATGTGGAAGATTCACAGAGGAGAGAAGGGGAAGGAAGGAAGGAAGGAAGGAAGGATGAAAAGAAAGGAAGAAAGGGAGGGAGAGGAGGGAAGAAAAGGAGGAAACAAGATAGGAAAGAAAGAAAGAAAAGGAATGGGAGAGGAGGGAAGAAGGAAGAAGAAAAAGAAAGAAAGAAAGAAAGAAAACTCCTAGAGGAATGAAGATAGAAGGAGCATCTTATCAACTCTGAGCCTCCTCCAAGGCTGCAGTCTCTCAAACCCACAACAGCTGGAGGGCTCATTTCAAAACACTGGATTAGGAAACCTCGCGCACAGAGCCTGTAAGCCCCCAAGACCAAAGAACACACACGCGCAAACACACACACACACACACACACACACACACACACACACACACACACACACACACACACACACACACAAACATATGTGCGAGCAAACATATGTGCACATACAGTCAAAGTACAAATGCACACACGGCCTCTTGACTCTCACACACACACACGATATGTACCACCCACTATCACACATGCATATACAAACTCATCAGTGTCTGTCGTCGGTGACATGTACACTCGCCCTTTGGGGACACATGTAAAAGACAGCGACTTGACTGCTCACCAGCTAAACTGAGCCATTGCTTGGCATTGCCTCATTATTGCACAAACTTCTGCTTCACACCATCAGCTCTGCTCATGAAGCATGTCCGGTGAGTCCAGAATATAAACGTTGAGAAGGGTCTGATGCGTGAGGGAGGAGTGTTGAGCCGCTCCTTGTCAAACAGGACCACCCGGATAAAAAATAAAACCCCACAGTGTGATGTTGTTTATAGAATATGATAAACAAGCCGATGTAAATCATCTCAACTGATTATAATAATGGAGAAATAGACTCAGACACAGCCTGGTGGTTTATGCCTTCACTCTGTTTTGTTCCCTTCTCACATCTATTCCTGCCCAAGGCTGAGAACTGCACTGAGTTCTGCAGTCTTCATATCTCCAGGCTGAGGTGCATATATAGGTGTGATGTAGATGAGGCGCCCGTCCTGCCGGATTTGACAGCCAAGTCGCTCCATTTTTCCATCAACAAACATCTTGTTCTCTCCTCCTCTCTGATGCAGCTCGGAGCTGCCCCGAGGCACAGCTCAGCAGGACCCAGACCAGCGTGACTGACAGTAGAAAAGCAACAACTCACATGGACATCTCTCCCTGGTGCTGGCCTTCTACTGCCCACAGTTACGTGTACCTGTGGTGGATCAATGCTGTGCTGTCCCCCTTATTAAGTTACTGTGGGATGATACAAGTCAGATCATGGGCTGCTGATTAAATCTAGCGGCATAGTTTGCAAAATAACTTCATCTAACTGGCAATGTATCTGTTTATCTGTGAGTTATCTCTATTAAAAGGTCCTGCATGTGAATGTTCAGAATCTGTGGGCGGGTTTGGGGCCGTCTCTGGTTTCTATTTGTAGTTCACACACCGATTACATTAGAGCAGGCATTGCTGTCCTCCGGGGCGAGCATCGGTAGAGCATTGACCAAAATGCCTGGTAGGTTGGCAGAGTGCCATGATTAATGTACTATGAATAAAGCCAAGAAATGCATGATTTCACTCATAAGCATATCGAGCAACCTATTGCTTCATGTTGTCTATTTGTAAAGTGTGTTCAGTCAATTATGAAATCCATCCCGCCGAATCCCAGCTGACATTGAATAAGAAGCAGGGTACATCCTGGACGTCCAGTCCATTACTGGGCAGACACACAGAGACAAACAACCATTCACTCTCATATTAACACCTACGCTCATTTTAAAGTCTCCCATCAACCTAATCCCAATCTGTCTTTGAACTGTGGGAGGAAATCGAGGTAAGTGCAGGAAACTGATGCAGAAACAGGGAGAACATGCAAACTCTATAAAGAAAGCCCCCGGTCGAACCCAAACTCTTTCTTGCTGTGAGGTGACAGTGCTACCCACTGCAGATCCGGGTCACTGTCAATAACTCCATTACAAATATGTATCAGGAATAATAGTGCAAAATAAATACATCAGGTTGGGCATTCATTGCTAAGACAAGACACGTAAGCCCCGATCAAATCAAACATGTCACAAGTCAGAAGGGAAGGGAGAGCCCGTCTCAGTTCGGGAGGCAAAGAGAGGAAGGACAAACCAGAAGAAAGACAGAAAAGAGGAGGACTAAAGAAAGGTGGAGAAGATGATGTTGCTTTCAGTGAGGCCTAATTGATACAGTCACCTCAGGCAGTGCTGGCAGTGCTGGTGGAGTCAAGGAAAGAACTAACTGCATGGCTCCGGTAAAATACCTCTCGCTCCTCATTCAGGAGCCAAGTGTCAAAACTGCTCTTGATTAATAAATGAGAAAACCAAACACATCTGGGTGTGTGTGTGTGTGAGAGAGAGAGAGAGAGAGAGAGAGAGAGAGAGAGAGAGAGAGAGAGAGAGAGAGAGAGAGAGAGAGAGAGAGAGAGGGTGTTGGAAGTGGAAGTGTTGTATTCACCCTGCATTTGTTCTCCATCCCATCATGGCTGCACCTTAGTTTGACTGAGAGAGCGCACACACACACAAACACACACACACACACACACACACAAGCAGACAGACAATCCCTGCCTGGCAAGTAATTTGCATCCTGTGTTTTTTATTCATGTGGCTCTTTTATTCATAGGCTTTACTTTTATTTCAGTTTCAAACAGATGCCCCTGATGCTGTGATGTGATGAGCCTCTGGCACAGCTTCACTGAGTTGAGTGTGAACACAAACAGAGACACACACACACACACACACACACACATACACACACACAAACACACAAACACACTAAGTCTGACTAAAGAGAGAACACACACACCAATATGTGCACCAATCTCCTCCAAATTACCATAGCTCGGTGTTGTAGGTTTAATACAGATATAGTTAAAATGTTAAAGCCTGAGCGCAACATTAAAGACATCACAGTTGGTCAGTTTCATGCGTGATATCCACCTTTTGTCAGCGGCATCTACTCCAAGCGTGAGACCTCTTAAGTAGTGAGAGGAGACGAGGAAGCAGTGAGAGATTGAGCATAAAATCATGTATCTCCTGCTTCAGGCGTGACAGTTGGCGCTCCACTCGCATTTCATGTTTAATCTGCATCCTTTTAGAGTCTCTCTCCTGACTCAAACGCAAATTACGATAAGTTCTTTAACCTCTGACACTAGAAGTGAATCAACAGCGGGGACAGAAAAAAGTAGTAAAACCATGAAATTAGACACAAGCATGAACACACATCTACACGTGGATCCATGTGTGCCGGCACCTGTGCCCACACATAAATGGAGCTTTGCATCCCATTCTTTTGCAGGAGACCCAGGGGCTTTGCGACAGGCTCTGTACGTGTATGTAGCGGGGGCCCTGTGATGTTGCCACTGCCCGCGAGGCACCAGGGCGAACCAACAAGCGAGCAACCACATCCGTGTGAAACTCAGGTGGCATAGTTGTGGACCCAGCTGCTCAGTACAGCCACTCATCAAGCACCATACTCAAAGCACTGCTGGGGTAAAGTCATGTTTCAACCTGAAAGGGTTTTTAATTTCTCCATGAGCTTTGTTCACGTTAATGGAGTTTGACTAGGAAATTCAATAAATCCTCTCCAAGGGTTTCTGAGTTTATTTTATTTATATATTATGGACTAGACATTTTGGGAAAATCCACTTTTTCAAGTTACTTCTACGAGAAAAACCTGAAGATTGATGCCACCATAAACAACATACACATTTGCAAAGACCTTCGCTTACTGCAGTTTAAAAAAAAAGGAGACCAAAATACCCCGTAATTGGGACAAGCCACTGTTGAGTAAGTAAAAGCCGTCAATCACGACGTTGCACCCTGTTTTAATAGCAGTAAATAACCAATTAAAACTGAAATTGAGAACACATCAGGTTGATATGAACTACCTAAAATGACAGAAATCCCATGTCCCATCTGCAAACATGAAGGAGGTGGAGTTTATAGCCTATACTGCAGCCAGCTACCAGGGGCATTCAAGATGACTGGTTTCACTTTTGGGGAGCTGTCACATCGCCCATGTTTATATACAGGCTATGGTGTAATGGTATAGCCAGGAGACTTAGCTCGACGTAGTAGAATTGGCAACGGGTCAACGACTCCATGAGCTTTGTCCAAAGATAAACGGATCCAACTACCCCTGAAAACAAACAAAAAGAAAACAAGTTTCTTCACAGGGGTAGGGACTATTTCTTGGATTGAACTCTTTGTATGGTTGGTACAAATTCAAATATTGTGCATATTCTATCAAGTGGTGTCATGCACATATACATGAAAGACTTGGTACGACTTCAGGTTAAACTTCCTCATATTTTTATATAGTCACCAAGTGGATGAGATATTTTGCTGCTTCAAAAGGAAATCAGATGATGAATCCTTTTCTTTTCTTCCTGCATCCCGCATCCAATGAAAGAACCTTTAAAAATCTCTCGCTCATCTTCCCCATCCTCTGCTGCCCTGCCCATCCTGGTTGGACTCGTCAGACTGTACTCAGTCTGACGAGTCCAGCTCACTGCCCCCCTGATGCACCGCCACTATAAACCCGAGGCCTCACAGCTCACATATACAAGCTATGGCAGCAGTCACTGTGCCCATAGCCATCGCTTGGGCAAAGGGATTGTAACTAGATTGATCTGTATAGCAATGAAAAGGTATCACTCCATCCACTCATCCATCATCTAAGCCACTTGCAACATGTCCACACTGGCCCCTCATAAGACAGACACAGTAGTTCTATAAAACTATTTAACATTTTTTTTTAATTGAGAAATGTAGTCTAGTGAGACAGGAATGCAAAAGTCAATGATGAACTGAAATGAAATCCTGCAACAAGACTGTTATAGTTTAATTTGTGTCACACATGTTCCTAAAAATGATATGCAAATTTCAAAGTGTTACTTTGAAATTGGTAGCATGCGACAGGGAATATTTTATATGATGAGTCACTACGCAGCGACTGCTCGCTGATGCAAATCAAGTTGGGGAAAGTTATCGTGAGCAAGCTGACGGGTGATCAACCAAACCAGTGTGCTCGGCATGTGTGCGCTGAGCGAGCAGAAGGTTGAAGTAGGCCACTGCCCTCGTGCACAGATAAGCTCGGGCACTGGAAGACTACTGCTAAAGCAGCAAGCAGATGGCTCTGCACATGAAGCCCTGGACACCACCATCACACACAGACACATACACACGCACACAATGACCACAAAAATCAAATCAAGTTCCAACTTCAGTGGAGTACACTAATCACAAGTACGTACTCAACTCTGAGCTTAAACATTGTTCTCATCCTGGGTCACACTGCATCAGACAAAAAGAGGAAATTGCCAGGACAGACTGTTCTGCTTGTTGTTTTGAATGACAGCCGACGAACCAGACCTGGATTTCCCAAAAGAAATAGAATCTGTCCCCGTCCCCAGCAGCCACCTCACAGCCTTCACACCATCACTGTGTGTAGTAACTCTACTCCCTGGCAGACTTGCATGTTTGGCAAACCTGTCACAGTGTCTGCACGTAAATCTAACATCCTGCCAGGCATACTGATCTGCCAGTGAGATGACATGATTGGCAAGTGGCTGTGTTTCGCTGTTTGGCAGCTGCCGTTCTCACGTCCATTTTAACTAGGTGACAATTGTCAGGTTCATGTAAGGACTTTCACGTGAAGCAGCGTGTGTGATGTTGTCGCCTGTTCACAATAAAGATTAAGGGTGTAAATATTGCAGCTCTCTCACAATACAATGCCTAGACATGACATAAACATCGAGATGATGCATATATATTGTTGTTACTTAAATTTATGTTTTAACCCCTATCTGATTGTTTGTTGATTTGTTTGTGTGTTTTTTTGTTTGTTAGCAAGATTCTGCAAGAACTACAACTTGGAAAACCACGCAACTTGTTGTAAGGATTTGGTATGGGTCAGGGAAGAACTTGTTAAATTTAGGTTCGGTTCCTGATCGGAGGATCAAGGATTTGTTTATTATTTTAAATTCTTCTCTTTCTTTTTAAATTTTGCAATATTTTCGACACTTTCGTGGACATCCCAGGAATAATTCAAAGGGCACGATGAAAAATGAAAGCATATTTAGGGGACCTATTTCTGTGTGTGCCGCTTGGCGCAGCTAGTTATTGCATGAGTTGCATTACATGTCTTTTCCAAAGAAAATCCAATTTATGAGTATTAAACAAAGGTAAACTCCACCATGAAACTATTTTCTTTTCATCACTGGTCCTTGAATGTGCTGCATGCTGTGGACAGGTAGCACTGTTTACCTTTCTGTGCTGCATGTCTGCCAGACTCCTGGCAATCTCTCAACTGTCTGCACGGCACAGGTACACAATACAGTCTTAGCTTCTCAGTCAGCCTCACAACACCAGTCAGCTGATTATACTACAGGACTATTCCTGGAACTAGCATTTAGCCCAAGGTAAGCTTGTCTGCTGCCCTTTGGTTAGTAATTGGCTTGGAGGAAGAGACGGTAATCTGTCTACATGAAATTATTATTTTTCTGATCTTTACTTTGTTTCTTTTTCCCACTCCTGGTTCTGCCAGTTTGATCTTTCTCTCTATCTCTCTCTCTCTCTCTCTCTCTCTCTCTCTCTCTCCTCTCTCTCTCTCTCTCTCTCTCTCTCTCTCTCTCTCTCTCTCTCTTTCTCTCTCTCTGGTAGTTCTCCAAATGAGGACAGTGTTTTTTAAGCCTGCCTACTGGCCTGGGCCTCATGGGAGCAGCAGTGCTTCTGCAGGTGATTCAGACCTCAGTAAGGGGCCCGTAATGATTTATCTTCTGTTTGAGTCCCTGTGTGGCCTCACCTTCAGGATGAACCCTGGCTCAACTCTGTGCTACTGATGTGGACTATCAGCGGGAAGCAGAGAGGGAGCTGGAAGGCTGTGGTGTGTGTTATTACTATAATTCTCCATTAGATTAGTTTAGTTTATTTCATAAATAAATGTGTAGTTTGACTCATGATAGTATAAAAGACAAATAATTGGATAAATATTTGTATAACAGGAAGAAATGCTGAGATGTAAGAATATATACTATAAATACAGTATGAATATAAATTCATTACAAATCAAACATTTAAATAATGGAGCAATTCTAGACTCTATTGAAAATTCTGTGTTGAGTATAACCAGTAGCTTCCTATAAAATGTCTGTGACGCACAATATATTCTTATACATCTACAATACTCATACAAAGATCGGTCTCAACAAACTTGTGCTTCATTTGAAATGACTGAGAACCCAGACAGTGCACTTCACCAGCTGTCTCAAACACACACACACACACACACACAAACACACACACACACTGATGCGCCACCTTGCCTGCAGTGTCACAAAGGTTTGTGATCTGCCTGTGCACAGCTGCTCTCATTTGACTCAACCATGACATACACCCAGGCAAGTTATTATTTTTATTATTATTTAAAAATGTAATAAAAACAACGATCAATTCCCTTTATAAAGACATTTGAATCTCATTTAATGCAGAAACAATTATCTTTTCTCTGCCATCTCTCTTAGTGACGCCGTTTATTGATCAGCACAGTTATCTTTTGATGAATTTTCTCAGTTGATCTTGGAACAAAGGAGGGGTGAGATGACATCATCCGTAAAGGAGCACTTGTGATGAAGTGCATTGACATATTGGTATTTTACAATTAGGACTGCAGCTATTGATTATTTAAGTAATTAATATTCTATTGATTATTTCATCGATTAATGGAATAATCGGATAAGAAATACTTTTGCGTGTTTGAGTGAGAGAGGTTATTTGTGAGTTGAGCCAACATGTTGATCGGTCAGGACAAAAGAAAGCTGTGGACGAACGACGCTGCAATTAAACATAACATTGACAATTATTTTTAATTATTCAGGTGTAATCAATACAAAAAAGCCTGCTATGCTTTAGTAAATGGGTCAACTGTGTACACAGGGAGACTTTAGTTTGGTTGTACTCTGTGAATTCATTGGGTTTGTGGACAGCACCTGAAGACAGCACCAAACGAAAGTTATGGAGTAAATGTCGTTTGCATCGTAAACAACGTTTTCTGTCGTCTTGCTCCTTTGTAATGCCCTGGGAAACAGAGAACAATAAATGGTTGTGAGAAAAGCAACTGGCAGCGTAATCTGTGAACTTTCAGTGGAACTCTGCCCTACAAGAGTATTTGACTCTACTGATCAAATACTCTTTTAAGTACATTAGATTCACCCACTAAAAATGTTATTCTTTTACCAAAAAAGAATAACATGGTTTGTTTTCTTTGCTGTTACAAACCAGCAGTTGTGCTGCCAATGGTTATACTGTTTATAGAGCAGCGAAGAAAAGGGGATTTTCAGATGCGGCATTAGCCAGAGGGAGTTAAAATGTCAGCAAATTGGCAAAATGTCCCACTGGGAAGTCCCAAAATTAAAAAGGGTGGTATGTACCTTATAAAAAACCTCAGTTTTGAAGGGTGGCCCTAGTGTTGTCTATAACAACAATCAACAATCATCAGCATAACACTTTTAAAATACGTATAATTGCTTTTTAAACACACTGGTATGGGATCAGACCCGGTCTCTACACAAAGTCCAGCTATCGGAATCTGTATTGCGGAGAGAAAAATGGTATCGTAACATCTCCATATCTACAAATAGACACATGGGGCAATTCACATGCAACTCAGATCATATTAATCTATTTCGTTGCCTGACTGGCAGTAGATAAGCATTTCCAGTAATGGAAAAGCTCTGCCTCCTCCTTGCATCACAAAATGAGTTTAAATGGGAATCTATTTAAATCCTGTCTTACTGGAAATATTAGTTTAAAATCTTATAGGAGGGCTGTTCGTCCAAATGGAAAAAAGCCTGTAACATTAACAACACATCAGGCAGCAGTCATTACCGTACTGCTCGATTCTGCTTTGATATAACTTCACTACTTAAATCACAGCAAACATAATCTTGGGGTGCTGGAATGGTAATTCAAGGGAATAAAAACTCAAAAAAATGCTTTTGAGTGAAGAGCTTTTTTTTTGCACAGCCTATTTGATGTGAGCATCTGCTTGGATGTTGACCCGCATAGTGATGCTTTCTAACTTTATTCCGCTTTTGGGTGTTTGATCTGGATCGAACGCTGGCTCAGCAAACACTGGGAACCTGCTTACATTCTCATTCTGCACACTGGTCAAATTTACATGCCATTTCATTCAAGGGAAACTGTACTGTAACACACACACACACACACACACCTCCATCATTCTTTTACTATTCAGCAAAAACAGCTCTAAAAAAAAGTCAACACAAACCCGCTGAGTCGGCGCTCTTCAGGCAACGAGGGCTCTTTTCCCAGGCAGCGAAGAAACGGAGAAGTCAGAAGCACCAAACTCTGATCACAGAGCAGTTTTCTCACACTCTGATCAGTCAAAAGCAAAAGCTTTGATCAGCAGACCAGCCTTCAGTGCACGCATACATAAAGAGTGGAGCGCAGAAGGCCTCTTTTATATTCTGTGATTAAGACACTTAATTTTTGACAAACTGCGACATTCTATTGACCTAAAAGCCTCACAAAGGAAAGATGTTTTCTACGGCTGTGCTTGGATTTCATCGTACACGCGCTTATCATTGTGTTTTTTTTTGAGATGTATATTCTTCCAGCTATGTAATTGAAATGTAGAATAACAGCTTAGAGCCAGATACACAGCATGACAACATACAAACTATGAAATGCTTTAAAAAAATTCTGTTGAGGCCCTCATTGATTCAAAGTCCCGCCGAGACCTCCAAAGTTCCCCATTGTCGCTCCTGCAGCCGGCGTAGCTGCACTTTGAGAGTTAGATAATGCTGTTGTCAGTCTGTGACCTCTTCCTCTGTAACAGGCGCTGCTGCGTAAGCCTCTGAGTGTGTGTGTGTGTTACTGTGTGTACGTGTGTGTATGCATGTGCTTGATGGAGCAGAGCCCCAATGCCGAGCACATCTGCTCCGGACGCCCCTGGCACTGCCATATGGCTGGCAAACACGCCTCCTACTCTTCCTTCACAAAGAGAGTGTTTTTTGCGATGAAAAGAGAAAATGAGTGAACACGAGTGTGTGTGCATGACAGGGGGAAAAGTGTGCGAGAGGCAGCGTGAGGGAAGGAAGGCAGAAGAGAGTAACAGCTGATGAATAAGGAGCCGCACGTGCTGCCCATTAGGCATAGCGGACAGATCCACTGCACCTTCCAACACACTAATGTTTTAAACTCCCCAACACTGCTGCCTTCTTCTATCCACACCACGTCGTGGTCAAATACTGACTCAGGAGAGCTCACTTCTTAGCTGACAGCGTACTCCATTACCTGTGGTGCTAAATGAGAGAGAACCATCAGATCGATAGAAAGGAGTTTCCTGTTTATTGGTGAAGAGAATCATCAGAGTTTTTGAAGCCTTTCCAAACCCCTGTGCAACTGCAGCCAAAAACAAGCAAAGTCACCTTTTAACACTGATGTTCCCCCAAACATCTAATCCTCTGAATGTGACATTCAAACACCTCCAGCTGTTATGAGGGTATTTAAGTTCTTCATTGTCAACCAAGCCTTTGGTTAGCAAGGACTCATGACAGTAACTAGTGCAGCGCACGTTATAAATCTGCTTGTTTGTAATGGACAGTGTTTTGGGCTTGTGGTGATGCTGGTTGCAGTTTGTCTCGCTCTAAAGACCAGCTGCTGGTCCCAGTCCGAGGATCCATAGACCGGCTGCTGCACAAAGAACCGTTTGAAGTTCGGTGATGCTCGACTCAGTGCATAGAGCCCCAAACTTGAGAAACTGTCGTCTTCACGGTTGTTGTGATCACGCTGTGGATCGAAAATATCACGTTGATGAGTTCCAGTCAAGCGCCTGTCGCCTGTTCGTTAAAAGGTTTTCATTGTTGATTGAATTTAATGTGTCAAAATTGCTAAATTCAACACTGTAGCACTACAAGTGTGTAGCCAATAAGACGAATGGTTCTTAAAATATGCTTTCCACAGACAGACAGGTTTTCTTGTATTATTCAAATTTTTTAAACGTGCATAGAAATTTCACAATAACGACTGTAGCCTGCTGTTCTACATCTACATTCACTCACACAGTGGTATGTTTGCTAGTTATTACCCATTAGAGGACATGTATCCAAAAGCTTCTAGCTGGCAAATGAAAATAGACATCTGGTGACTCTACATTTACTTGTCCAACTCCATCAGCAGCTAACTACATCCTCTGCATACCAAGAGGCTGGGGAGCCACACAGCAAAACTTGGAGGGAAAAGTGGGTAAAAGGACATTTTTATATTCCAGTTCATATGTTTATTAAACATGTACTAACAAGGTGGTATCCTCCACCTCCTCAGTCCTCCATGTAAAGCTAAATGTCACACCATATCACAAACACACTTAAAAACTCCCACACAAACACACACACACACACACACACACACACAATTGAAGCTTCATTTCTGCATTTCAAAGGCCGGAGCGAGAAGTCAAGTTTAGGAGTGGCTTATATCTGACATGTGCATCTTTTTGAGCTCGATGTACAGTATCAGAAGGCACCAGGCATTACTTTAAACTCCTTCCTCCTGCCCTCCTCCTCCTCTCCCACTCCATCTCCTCTTATCTTCTCCAGCCTCCTCTCCCTCATCCCCTCCTCTTCTCTTCTCTTCTCTTCTCTTCTCTTCTGCTGCCTGGGGCTTTTGATGAAGGCTGCGTTAATATGTGGAAATCAATACCCTCACTACGTTGGCTGTCGAGGCACAGGTCAGAGACTTGGTGCTATTGAAGGGGGTCTGGTCTGTGGGAGGGAGGGATGTATCTTGCTCTTTAAACGCAAACCTATTGATCTTTTCTGCACGTCTCTGCGTGTGTGGGGGGGTCCGCTGAGACTCCTCAGGGCCTGACTGACAGGCAGTGAGCTGGTTGCGGGCCTCCTCAGAGGACCATGTGAGCATGTGTGTGCGGGTGCACTGTCTTTGTGTGTGTGTCCCTGTTTGTGTGTTAGTGTGGTCATGTATGTCTTGTCTACAAACTATATGAGAGTCTTGGTAAATTGCCATTGGTGGGAGGGGTGTTTACTTTACTAAAGCTAAGACATGTTCTGATAGCAAAATGCCACTGATACTGCAGAAAATAAGATGGGCACAAGCAAGTGTGGGAATCTATAAACCAATCTGATACCACGACTTGAATGTCTAAGTTATTTTTTTACAACACAATATTACCTACAAAAATGATAAGGAAATGTATGTTTTACGCTATAAACATAAACCACTGAAATGCAAACTACTAAGCTCCGGGATAGAGTAAAATTTTCGCAAAATCGAATTTACTATCATATGTGCATTTTCACTTGGTCTATCAACACCAATCAATAAGTGAAGCACTTTTGACTGAAGCTGAAACCATTGCTCCATGTGGCTCTTTGTTCAGGCAGTGACGTCTTGAACAATCAGAACATCTCTTCATAAAGCTAGGGTTTGTAATCCTGAAAAAGCTAGTAAAGGCAACCGATACACTGCCCTTTAGTCAAAGCCACGCCCCCAAAACACATGAACATGAACTGACTGACTAGAAGCCGACTTTTAAGTGACTAGTTCGCCATCTTCTGGCTAACTTCTCTGCTCTAGCGTTGTATGTCTCCAGGGCTTAAGACTCTGGAGATGTGCAGTAAAAGAGCACAGACAGGGTTCATGCAGGTCGGTCAGTGAAGGGAGGGCCATAGACACCAGCTCCTTCTCTTAACTTTGTTCAGAGAACTTTATTTATTTATGGTTATCACAATATGAAGAGGATTTTAACAATCAAAATAGAAAAGTGTTATAGAAACAACTCAGCGACCTTACCTGTAAGTTAACTACTAAAAGAAGCAGTGGAAAATATTCCATAACATATGAAATCCTTCCTTCATTGTCCACTGTAAGTAAAAGTGCAGCATTAAAGGCAAAATGCTTTGTAAGACGGAGTTCTGATTATGTAGTGGAACGGCTCCTTCTTCTCATGTAGTCTCCATTACTAATGCATAGATGTTTAAGTATGAACTGTATGTGTGGCAACTATTTAGTTATTTGATAAATGGCACATTTGTTGGGAAATATGCATCACTAAATCCCGGCGTCATGGTCCAATGAAAACCATGGATCATCTAAATGTCAACTTTTCATGAGCTGAGACAAACAGCCTTGTTTTCAGCTCTCAAGCCCTTTTTTTCATTTTACTTCAAACGAAGGGGGATTTTTTTCCAACCCATAAAGAAACTCTTTATCCCCAAATTTATCTCCAAAATCACCAAATCTGGAAATGTGGTTTTCATTGAAAAGCCGAAATTAAAATGATAAGGGCCCCAAAGAGAGTCCCTTACGTCGTTAAGAGGGAGCGTGTGTCACAGCTTAATTAACCCTGACTGTCGGTTGGATTGATCTTTGGCGATACACCAAGCATGAAATGATCAATGTATAATTTTAACTTGCGAAATAATTCATAATTACATCCGCCAGCAAAATCGAGTGGACTGAAAAGTACAACATATTCCTGCATGATGTCATGGACTAGGAACACAAAGTTGACGGACTGCCACTCACCTTTGCACACACACAAACACAGATGGCAGCGTCGCTTTGTATGCAACACAGTACAGATGTGTGTTTTCTACAGCCCAGCCCTCAGAGGCTTACACTAATGTTGGTCTGTTCCGGGGGTTAGATACGGGAGCTGTTGAACGTTATCCTTCCATGATCCATCTTTTCAGCTCTGTTTCTCTCTCTCTCCCTCCCTGCCTCTCGCACTGTATCCCCTGTGTGAAGGAAAATCCATATGAGCTCGACAGCGAGAACGTGGTATTATCAATGGAGCTTAACATCCATCGAAGGGGGTTTAAAAATGTTGAAAGCTTGATGTGTGTGCCTTAATGTTTCACTCAGATCGCAGAGAACTGGTGTTGTCATAGAAGTGGCAAACTGACGGCTCGGTCAATAGTTGTGAGCGTGTGGTTGGACAGGGGTCACAGTGGCGGCGGGTGGGGCTCTACATGGACTACCTCTCAGCTGACAACACTCGTTGTACATGCTGGGACTCGTTCATTGAGGCATCAGTTTTGGCTGGAAGTGGAGTGAGCATTAATAGCTCACTCACACACACACTATATCCTCTTTTCTTTGAGGTTCTTTGTTTCAGTCGATCTATTCTCATGTCTTCCTACGAGAACACACCCCTCAATAATCAGTTGGGCTATTCACTGCTCGGGGCTGCACACAGAATGAGGGCATTCATCACATAATTACTGTGGAGGCAGTCACACACTCCATCAGTCTATTCCTGTCTCAAAGAGCCCCGGAGAGAACAGTGAACGCATACGATTTCCAAAAAGATATTATGGGAATCTTGTACCTCCGTCTGAGGAAAGTCAAACGAGAGGAGAGGAATTTCTACGAAGCTTCAAAGTGACATCCTGACTGATTTCACACATCTACGCCAATCAGGCTGCGCAGTTGAAAGGGGAGGAAGCAAGGGAAGGCGGACGCTCGCATGATCGAAGAAGGCTGATAAATGTTTAAAACCTCACCAATGCTCAGAAATATCTTGAAAATTATAACTATTTTCCTCACGGGAGAAGCTACTGTATAAGTATCAGTTAAGAGAGGCATTTGTGTGTAGTCAGAGGGGCAGAGAGAGCTATAAAGGCAGAGGTTTCTGTAAAGGATACGATGATATAAAGGGAGGGATATTAAAGGTGATGCCTTAATGTAGGGTGATGTACGATGCCAGGGGTGAGCGGGCCGAGGGCTCGCATTGGGAGGAGACTGAAAATCAATGATGTTGTAAAAGACGCAGGAGGGTGAACGTCATGTTCAGCGCTCTGAACGTGAAGGAAGCTGGAGCTGCCTAATAAAATACAGTGATAAGTGGGAGAGGGGTCCAGTGTGTGTGTTGGCAAATATAAATTGTGGATCTTTATGATCCTAAATGGGTCTAACATAGACTTAGAAGAGTATAAATGCATGGAACTCCTCAGGGTGGAGCCTATGTCTAAATAAAATGAGTGATTTCAGTTTTGTTATAACCATTTGTGAAAATTGTTGCCCTCAAATAGAAGAGATATATTTTTAACAACATTTAGAGATTTGACAATACATTCATTTAGTTTTATTAGTAAATTATTATTTAATCATTACCTGGGAAAATGTCCCCCAAAAAAACAACAAAAATCACCCTATCTCTAAAACAATATTCCTGGATCTGCCTCTGATCTGCATCAACACCAACATTTATTGGGCTCTTCCCTGACCCATATCCTTCCACCAAGGCTGGTGATAATCCATCAGGTGGTTTTTAGGTAATCCTGCTAACAAACAAACGCAGATAAAACCTCCTTGTCGGAGCTAATGAGGTAGATGAAGTAAAGGTGGGGGCTGGGGGAATAGGAATATGGAATTTTGATAAATAAATGTGTTATCAAGATGAAGGCAGGGATAGACAGAGGATATTATGGAAAACAGCTGACATTTGAATGGGTGAGAAGTGTAACATGAGCATAAAAAGAGCTGAATTAGGTAAAGGAGAAAGAAGTGAGGTGAAACAGTGCCATGAACGGGAGAGGAGAGTAGAGGAGAAGAGAGGAGAGGAAAGGAGATCATATTTGTTATTTATTCTATATGTATTCTATATGTATTCATATTTATGTTGTATCCCTCAAACTCTCATTTCTCACGTAATTTTCTTGATTAATTAATGAGATTTATTCGATATGTATCTTCATATGTTCTTAGCCCTGCAGCTCCATTGTATCTTGTACCTGGGTGTGTTTTTGGTTGTTGTTGTTTTTTTTTGTTCAAGCTGTTCTAAATAAAGTGCCTCAGTTGGATTAATAAAGTTGTTTTAATTGAATGGATCTAGAGACCTAGCCTCCAAGGAGTTTATTTTTCTACTAAGCCATATTCTACAGTGCCTTTAGTCCTATAAGCACACTTAAAGTATGCCCACACATATTAACAGTATGCTCTTTCATTCTCACCACATGTCTTCTGGCCTACTTGACTAATTTGTGTTTAAAAAAAATGTCCGCCTCTAATCCGAACATCTCTCACAAAAAAAACTGACATTTCAGTGGTTTGAACCTCCCCCCTTCTCAAAGGGCCATACGTCATGACACAAACGACCCCATTGGAAGTGAGTTAAATTCACAAATGAATAATTAAGACATGTATTGATCAAACCATTGACCCAATCCACTGAGTGAAAGTGTAATTTCATTATGTTCTGCAGCTGTTAATGGCGTCGGGAGAATCTCTGCCAGTTGTTTATCATTGCCTGTCCCTGCAGACCGGCTCAGACGTCATGGGGTATCTCTCTGTGTGAGAGATCTTGCGCTGGGCCCAGTGAAAGCTTTTTTTCCATCACAGCGTAATTTACATTCAAATTAATGCCATCAAAAGCAAAGCTGAATGTTCAATGAGCAGAGGGTGGGGACTGGCTGTCATCGCCCTCCTCTCTGGAGAGAGCCGAGGGAAAGAGAGAGAATCAGAAGAGTGGAGCGATAAAGTGATGGTAAAGCGAGGTGTGGCGAGAGATAGAGAGGGAGTGCAGTGGTAGATTTTAGCATTTGAATGAAGTAATTGGAACAAAAGGGAGCTTGCGAACTAATGACGACTGATTCCTTTAGTGTTCAAAATGAAACAATGCCAGCAAACAGTTGCATTTCATATATCCATCACTCATTGATCATAGTTGTTATGCCTGCACCAGAGCAATCATCCCTATTGATCCATTTAAATCAATAACATAAGGATAAACTCAACCACACACATGCACAAGAGCTTTAGGGCAGGGCAGAGAGCAGCCCAGCAGCTTGCCTGCAGTGGCATGATTGCATAGCATGTCAAAAACACTGATAAATAAATCAGTGATTACTTCCCTTTGTGAAGTGCTGCAGCCCAATTATTGAATATTCATGTAGGTAAATACATTCGTGCTGGCTCGTCTCCTGGGTTTTACAGTTTGCCTTTTTTTTTCCTGCGGTTTTGAAAACCACTGTGCAGGAGGGAACACAACAGAAATGCTTTGAAAAGACACGAGTGCTCTTTATGTGGTTATGCATATTTTAAAGCTTCTTACTGAATCGGAACGTTTGTTTTTTTCCATATGCATGAAAATCTGTGGGTATTATTTTGCTTTGTTGACAAAGGGTGATCGATTTGATACAGAGCTAGGAGCTGATTGCTATAGACAGAGGGATATTGATCGCCGGGCCCCCTGAGGCAGATATCTGTGTAACACGTAATACAAAGTGTCATTTCCCACTCAATTGTTTTATGTCATATCATACTGGAACTGGGCGGGAGGATATAATGGCACCTTTTTGACCTGTTCTTCTCACACAACTAACACTCTCTCCTTTCGCAGCTTTTTCCTCTCACCCTCTCCTCGTCTCCTCTGATATCTTGATGGCATGAGAACATTTTTGCTCAATCTCTTATTCGCTCTCTGTCTTGCATTCTCATGCACGAGCATACGTCTGCACACCACCAGTTTAAGGTATGAGGCGCCACACACACCAGCACAAACGTGCATCTACACAAAAACACACACAAACATGCACATACACCATTGATGGCAACTTAGCCTGCGTGATTACTGTGACTCTAAGCTGCTTAGGGGTTCTGTCCCATCTGGCTCTGGTGTTTGCAGCATCATTCAACCGGCCTCCACCACCCCCACTACCTCCCCCCACCACACACATATATACACACATCGGCCCTTTCCCCCAACCTCCTCCTCCTGTTTCATCTCCCTGTCCTCCATTCTCCTCATACAGTGACACACACGCACACACAACAGAGGCGGAGCCAACGGGATGATAATCCTCAATAATCTGGGTTTACCAACTCTAGGTCTCTGCAATGTTTTCTTACGTAATCTAATCATCCGTAGAAACGTGCAGTCATCCTCCGGAGGGAGCTTGTCTGTGTGTGTGTTCAAAGAGGAAGCCGGAAGGAATGCCTCCTTGCGCCACCTGGCCCATGTGGGAGACAACATACTCACACACACACACACACACACACATGCACAGGCCAAAGTTTCTCACACACAGATATAGATTATGGTGTTATGACACACATATGGAGGTCTGTGCACATATTTGCTTAATCCACAAGCCCCTCACCAAAACACACACACATACAAGCATAAAGACATGCACACACACACACACACAGGCCCTTTCACAAGTCACTTTTGAGGACATTACAGAGATTTGCATTAAATTCCTACACATAAACTGTAACCTGGACCTTTAACCGTAAAGGTTAGAATCCTAACCTTTAAGGTCAGGCTGGATGTATAGGATTTAGTGGCAGCCAAGTGAATACTGCTTCATCCTGCCCTTTCAAGATTTTATAGTAAACCTAGTGTTTGGGTAATACAAAAAGGCGAGAGAACTTTTCTCACGTTTGATTAGTTTGTACAGTGGAAAGCGTTAATAGTGATAATGTTAGATTTTTTTGTTGGAATTGACGGCACAATATCAAAACCGATCATCACATAATAATCCATACTTTTCTTGTCCCACTTGCTCTCTTCCTCTCTAATGTGAGGCTTTCTCCTCACAACATGTGTGATCAGACACATCTGTAAACTCAGACTGGGTAAAAACAACAGAATTCGTAAACTAAGACAATGTATGGGGAGCCAGAGCAGATGGTGGGGCGCTCTCTGCTTGGCTCAATTTGGTTGGCAGTGTGGAGCACGAATGATAGACACAGAGAGGAGCAGTAAATTACTGACATAGCCACTAAAAAATATAATAAATTACTTTTTTATGATCCAAACATTTATGAAAAGACCTGATCATTATACAGGATACTGAAACAGCTTTTTTATCGGGAGGATTCCCTCCCAAGCTGTTGATCCATAAACGGATGATCACTATATCTTAATAACTATGAGAGTTTTCCATTGTATATGTAAATGGAATGTAATACTATAGCACTTTGACCACTTAGAGTACAAGTCACCCATTCATTCACACCTTCTTCCAGCTCATCTAACATCAGGGGCAATTTCAGAATAAGTCCAGAATAACTGGGAATCAATCCACCAACCTTCTGGTTAGTGGACAACCCTCTTTAACTCCTTGAGCTGCTGTAGAAAAGTGGTGGATTGAGAGATGCCCCTGAATCCTACACAGTGGCTCTTTTGTCTAATGATGCAGAAATGTGCTCTTTTCCAAGCCTATGACACACACACAGACACAAACACACACGCATACACACACAAACACAAACACAAACACTGAGAGAGTGCAAAGTCTGTAATTTAAAGTTTAGGGCTACATCAGAGAGCGTTCAGACTCCAGCTGCTCTAATAAACCGCCTGCCTCCTGGTGATGGATGAAACACACAAACAAATAACCACAGCAAACAAACACATGTTCCAACATAACAGCCATGACATATTAGCTTGTGTTGTCTTGTCACAGTACATGAACCTGGAAGACATCATCGCAATGTCTTTTGAACGCTGCACTTTTTGTGACCTTTGTACATGCTTGTATCAGTCACGTTAATGGGTCTGAAGATGGAGAGACATTCAAGGTGGGGCCTGAGAAAAGAGGATTGTTAATGTTTGTGTGTTAGATTATTCATGAGAAATAAATTTGTTTGTTAAGGACAACTTCACTCACGCATAAAGAATCAGGCATTACCACGAATGTGTTTTATACTTATGTTAAATACCTTAAGACGATAGGACGATTGTGCTATATGCTTGTGCGTCAGCATAAGCTTTGAGAGAAGCAATAAATATTGCAATGTGTAATCTCGTTTATTTCAGTGTAAGTCAATGTCATTTTGCACTGTGCTGCGCGAAAGATTCTGGGGGAAACAGATTGTGAGGACAATATATAGTTTCATGCTTTATCCTCAGAACACATGGATAAGAGGGATTAAATCTATCCATATACTGAATCATGCAACCCTGATTCGGCACAGTGCACACGGACTCGTTTGAAGATCTGGGGATGATACAGGAAACAAGGGACACATCCTTAGAATATTTTTTTCATCTGTTGCAGAGAAAGCTCCGCCTCATTGCATAGTGCACACATTTTTTCCACTACATCACAACCTTTTAAGGAAATAGAGAGAATAAAAAGGGCACTGTTAGTTCCTCTGACTCTTGAAGAGAGAGTACATGTGAGTCTGTGTCAGATGTGGACCTGAATCAAACATTTATCCGCATTTGCAGCAATTCTTCTCCTCAGCCTGTGCCGGCTGGAACATGGCAATCCCTCAAGAGTTAAAGCTCTCTTCGCTTTCACTCCAAATTCCCTCCAGAGGATTTCCACATATGACTATCAGGTTCTATTTCGCTGAGTCTTCTTGAGTATTCTCATGTTTTTTTCTTATCTCTTTTTCAAATGGTGCCTGAGTTCTGGCAACAAACAGAATCAATAAAGATAAAATATCAGATAGTAAAGCCTTAACATTTCAAAGGGGAATCACTTCACTTCTTTTGCAGTAGCCATGTGATCCTCATACGTGTGTGACAGTATTGTGAGAAACATCACTGCTGTTACAAGGCTCATTTAAAGGGATGCCCGACTATACAAGGTATAACCATAAAACCTGCTTTTAAAAAGGGTTTCTAAGCACTGCAGTGTACATTTATGCTTCTTTCATTTCCATAAAACACACTCAATGACCTCTCTGTATGATAGTGCAATTACAAACCGTTTTCTTTGACTCAAGCTTTTACACTGGACTCACAAGTGTGTGTTGCACACGTGAACCAAAGCGCTGCTCATTCACTTTGAATGGGGTGAGGTCATACGCTGCCAAACTGCATTGTGGTTAAGTGGCCTTACATTTCCTGTGCATTTAGCAGAAGTAAATCTGCAGGTGCAAGTTCAGGCACAAGCCAATCACATAACACTTATGTGAAAGCATAGCAAGAGGCAGCCGGCTAACCCTGTGTGTGTTCATCTGATTGTGTACTTTATTTCCAGAGTACTTATTAATATTGCATAAATAGCTAGCACGGCACGTTATTATGCGTTTTCCGAGCATGAAACCATGATTTGGTTGTCGTTAGGACGATTGCGCCAAAACCAAGCATCAGGAATACCGACTGCCAAGCGTTAGGGTAGCACGTGCATGTGAGTCCAGCAGTACTCCTTTCATCAGCATGGTGGACAATGTGAGAAATCAGAAACAGACAGAGGAAGGTTCCACTCCAAACTATAAATGCCAAACAGAGTGCATCCCTAGAAAAGGTGAATAAATTCCAAGCTTTATTACTAATGAATAAGCTCGAAAATAAATAAAAACAAAACCGAAAGAGGAGGAGAAAGATGATGACCTTCCACTACTGTGTGTGTGTGCGTGTGTGTGTGTAAATGTGTACGTGTGCATGTGTGAGAGAGAGAGATGGAGAAAGAGAGAAAAGGAGTCAGGGAGCAAAAAGGAGTGAATTAGTGGCAGAGGAACGAGGGGGAGAGATGAGGCACCCATCGTCCTCACGGAGGCTCACATTATGAATGATTCATGGGTTCATCTTTAACGATATTTGAAGAACGTTCGATTCCTCAAATGGATCGCTCCACACCCCGCTTCCCCAGCAGAGAGTGATGTCTCAGCTTGATATTTCTCATGCGGGGTGAAGAGGCAATGCATATCTATCTTATCACAATCCATATTTTAATATATGTCCAATTCACACGCTTTTCCAGACATATATTGCTCAGGACACTATAAGCTAATTTGATCGCTAACATTTGAATACACGCGGGGAGAGAAAATGTCATATTGGGCCCTGAATGAAAATATTTGATGACATTAGATTATAAGGGAATGAGGAAGACTGTTCGTGGGGGGTTGCTGTGTGAGTTATGCTGGTGTAAGATAATCTACTCCCAGTGAACAAAGTGCAGGATTCATTGTTAGGGGAAGACACAGGGTGGTGGGGACACACACTGGCCTGGCTGTTATATTGTATGCTCATTATAGTGTTACCATGGAATATAAAACCAGGACAGTATGTGTTTTGAGGGCCATTATGATCACCATTCACAAGTCTCCACTGAGGGAGAGTAGAGTCTGGGAACCTTCAGTATAATAAGAGTACAGTTGAAGTACATGCATTGTGTTTTTTTGTACCAGCAAGTGATGCAAATGGTACCAATGTGCAACTCTGCCTCACTGTTGTCTCCTTTCGATTCACATTAGTCCCTTGTGGGGGCTACGGCTAATGAGGTCATGATTACTGAGCTGTCTGCGTGCTAAACGATTAACAAATAATGAGGGAACCAATCAGTCAAGGTTCCACAGGCATCCTTCACCTGTAAACATACAGACTTGCGTGGGGGTGTCAGAGAGAAATGTCGCTGTTCTCTTCGCTGCCAGCCGCGATCAATTTAATGGGCCTCCATATGGTGCTGTGGAATCAATGAGGGATCATCGCGGATTCTTCACAGCACTTAATGTTGCTTGGGAGCTGCAGAGTTTAAATTTAAACTGGAATTCCACAGAGACGTCTGAGACGAAACGGTGACTATATATGTACAATAACTTCAGCCCCCCAAACCCCCTTTTCCTTTTCCTAAAGCCCTTTATCGGAGGGTCAGAGAAAGACAAAGCTATGACCCATATCTGTACCACAGAACTGTCACAGGCTGGAAAATGAATGGGTGACCTTGGATGAATCTCAAACCCACGTCTTGTCTTTGGGGATAGTCCTAGAAAGTGTTGGCTCTCGGCCTGGCCAAGGAGATAATGGGAGGGACAGAGGTGCTGCAGAGAATGAAGAGGGAAAGGGAGGGACCACAATGCCAAGGAGAGAAAGTCATTATCACCCCCCTCCCAGTGTATTTTATGTTTATCTGATGGCAATAAGAGCTTCTGAGGCTGGCTCCTTCTGGAAAAGCCAGAGAATCATACACTCAGGTAATCAGCCTGCACATTCGAAGCAGAAATTGTCACTTTAATATGGTTATAGCAGTAGTGGCTCAGGGAGCAGTCCATATCATACAGATGTGACAGATGTGCCTCTCTGCTGTTGCACCAGTATATCGTCTTGTACTATGATGTGTTCCACATGATAAAGATAATGGGAAATAATGTTTGGCATAAAGGGATAGAAAATTCACTGCTGTGCCTTTAGATGGTTGCCTTTCTTATATCACGCTTGCAGTGTCTAACATGGTCCTTAATACAGTTACAGGGTTACAACAGCAGGGAGCAGTCATCCAACAACAGTAGTAGTGAACAGTACACCACCACCTCATCTTGTGCCTGTGATAGAAAGTAGAACGAAGAAAAGAAATAAAGAACAACTTAGATGTTCCGTCCTCTGGAGCTCGTCCTCTAGGAAATCCTCTCTCTTCTCCCTTAGATGAACAAGACAGGAAGGGTTTTTTTTTAGGTTATCCTGTTGTGTTTAATAGAGACGGGGTTGCCTCAGGGGTGGACAGGCAAGTTTAGAATATCAATTAGTATCAACCAATTCTTTGAATATCTGCCTGGGGCAGTTTTTTTTTCATTTAAGCTGCATTAAAGATAAAAAATAAGCAGTATTGGGGGTTGGGGAGCATGGGGTATATAGCACTGTATATTACTGTATCTCTACAGCAATAAGGGGTCTGAAAGCAATATGGTCTATGTGAATGAAAATAATAGGACTTTTTTTCCTCTACTTATAAAGTGTGTAAAATCCAAACATACAATTGACTAATGTTGTTTTTCTTATGCCTACATTCCTCACCTTTAAATGTTTCAATAAAACTGACAGCAAAATAGACAACTACAGTAGGTTTGCTTTGATGCCAAACTGCGTGTCTGGGGAAGCAGTTGGCTGTTGTGTAACAAAAACAACAAATGTGCAAGAAAATCGGTGGACTTGAAGCCAAGACGGCAACAATAAGAAGGAACGCCGTTTGAATCTGAGAGTGAAACTCATTGTGACTCACTGGACTTCGTAACCTGCTCATCACAGCAAATGTAAGTGTGTGATCCTACATGATATCGGATGTAGCTTGTTTGGGAGGCGAGTTAAAGCAGTCTCTTATAAAGTTAAGAGACTTCCAAAGACAAATCCCCTAACCCAATTAATGGCAAAGAAGACAGAGAGGCCTCACAAAGTGCTGCAGAGAGAGACGCATTTGTCCTGGGGACAGACAGGGGGGATGATCAGCACATGATGCAGCCCTATTTGACAAGGTTACGCCTCGTAAACTCAGAGATACACACACAAAGATACACACTCATACAAGCACTTGGAAACCTTGGACAAGCAAACTTGTGCGCACACTGACACACACACACACACAAACACATACATTTCAGCTGGGTGATATTTCACGTCAGATATTACACAAGACAAACAACTATCCAAAAAATGAAAAATGAACAGCTTCCATTATTTAAAGTACAAAGTGATATAACAAAGCTGTTTTCTGCTACATTTTGCCACAATTGAAAAAGATATGAAAGGTATATTTTCCCCTTGTTATAAAAAGACAAATCACATGAGATCTTCTGACAATAGATGACTAGGCAGGGCCTATCACTCGGCACAAAAGTAAAAGCCTGTAAAACAAACAGTGTCAAGTCCATTCATCTATTTGTTTAATGTCCCACCAGACAGTAGACGGCAAAACCTGATGAGAGGGAGGGAGGGAAAGACATGGCGGGGAGATTGTTAACAAACTTGCCATCTAAAAATACAAACTGACAGTCAGTTCCACTTTGCAGCTATCTCCCCCATCACACACTCACTTTCACACTTGAATCCCAGAGAGGCTGCATTTCTGCCATAAGCCTATCCGAGGATCGTTTTCAGCCCAGCGGAGGCTTAAATCATACACAGCCTCAAACACACCCCACGAGAGCTCCCAGGAAGCATCATAAACACCTGGCTATGATAACAGTGGGTCAGATTCAAGGCCAAGTATGGAGACATGAGAGGTCTGTCCAGAGAGGAGCACTTACATACTGTAAGGGAGTAGAGGCAGGGCTATGGTGTCCAAGCCTTTATATGATCAACATGGGAACATGTAGGGACACACAGACCAGGGGCTCTTGATCTTAATTATTGGGTTGATTTAATTTGGATGCTGCTCATTTAAAATGGGATGTGTATACTTGTATATTCTAGGCCTTTCAATTCCAAACCACTTTTTGTCTGAATATTTGATCATCAACCCTATGAAATGACAGAAGACCCAACGCATGTTTACTTTCACTGATGAGGTTATGATTTGTACGTGTTGTATGTGTTTGTTTGATTTTTTCTTACAAGAATTGGACTGGACAGATTACCCCGGGAACCTAGTGGAGGAATGTGGTAAGTGTCAGTAAGTGTTTTTGAGAAATAATACAGACAATGATTTAAAAAAAAGTCAGTCAGATGTAGGGGACTGATTTCAAATGTTTGGTCCCCAGCGGGTGTGTGTGCAGCAGGTGACAGCTGGGTCACTGATCTGCTGCGTCTCCCATGCGACTCCTGTTCACACAGGGAGCGTGCCTGCTGCAGAGCTGCACCGCGACAACACTATGACGACCAGTATGTACTCAACTAAATGCCAGAACTCTATAATAATAACAATAAAAACCCTTTTAAAACGCATGAATGGATTCAGTCAACACTCAACCCAGGAAATACTTTGAAACAAGTACAGGAAGTGACAGGTATGACAGAGACTCTCTGGAGGAGCCAGGTTTCTCAGGCAGGCAGTGTGGGCGCTCTGACCTGATGGGTGCCGAAATGAAAAGCAAGATGTTCTGTGACGCACACAGAGCGCACGTGGCCCAGGAGTGAGAGTGTGTGATTTGGTGCAGCTTGATTGAGTTTGTATGACTGTTGGGCCTTGTGTTCTCCGAGTGCATTTCTAGTTTTAACCGTCTTTCATCTGAATATGTAGCTGGTTTTCAGCTCTGACCCAGAGTTGCCAGAATTAATGTAAAGTCTTCGGGTGGGTGTTAAGGTCGAGACCCTGGTTTCACTGTGAGTGACTTCGGCGGCTGAATCAGTGTCTGAATATAGAGACGGTGTAATTTCCATCCAATCCTTGAGATTTCACACTGGCGCCTGTGAAAAATCACACTTAAAGGGGGCTCCAGTAAGCAGGGGCTTGATTGGCTGTGACGTGACATGCATAACATCAGCTAACTCTATTTAAAACACACGGCAGCAGATCTCACAAACACAGACGCACAACATATTCACAGACACAGACACGAGATGACACGCCGATTATACACAATTACTTTACGCACACCCCGGATCTACGCATCTAGGCGCAGTGAGGAAAGCAGTTAAGAGGCATCGGCGAATCATGCAAATAGGTTAACTCGCACCTATTGCAGCCTGGGAGCCGCGTGTGTGCGTGAAGTGGGTTAGAACGGAGCAGTAATGGGCAAGTCAGATTCTGTCATAAATCACGAGGAACACGTAGAGCAAGCAAAACAATGGGAACATATTACCGAGGCTATTATCCTCTCACTGCTGTGACCCATGGTACGAGTGGAGATGTTCACATATGTGCACAGGGCCCGTCACTCGTAAGACGTTTATACACTTATACACTGTAGGTCTAAGCTCTCGTCGCTTGTCAGTCGCCCTGACGGCTCGTTAAACCACCCGAAGCTTGATTACTGCTGAGTTATTACATTCCCCCTTTGATTAATTGTATTCAAGTGCACTCATGCTTTGGCTTGAGCTCGAAACGATCGCAGTGGAAATAGATTTTGAATTGCAGCGTGAAGAGTGATGACTCAAGTTTGGTGTATATATTCAGTGTAATCCGGCAAGTAATGTTGTGTGGATTTTAAGGACTAGTAAGAGAGCTATTTATGCATTCAAGGTTCACTCTAAGCTGATTAACAAGCGCAGTGATCGCTGGTGAAGACTAATTATTTTGGCCCATTAGTTCCTGGAGCTCGTTAGGCGAGCGCATGAAGAATGTGTCCTCTGGAGTTGTTGTTGTTTTGCCTATTAAAGGACATTTAGAAAACAAATTCACTGAAATGGGAGATCTGTATAGGGTTGATTTTGTTTTACCATCTACACTATGTCTTATGAGAAGAAATTGCCGTTACCATGTAATTAGTGAAGCATGCAGGGTGTCCCAAAGTAACGGTATGCCACTGGAAATGTTATTCAAGGGAGAGATCCTTATTGAACGATAACAGATGCATTCCCAGGCCCTGTGGTGCAGTATCAATAAGAGTCAGTGACAATCTTTAGAGATATCAGATAATGGACATGGCTTGTACAGTCTAATTACAGCTGGACCAGCAGGGAAGCTTGATAAAACATATGGCTGCCGTGATCATAACAGGGACCAAAATTAGCAGCGGGGATTACCTTGACACATAATGGTGGACACAAGTGCAATTTTCCTGGTAGGGTGCTGGGGGCCGGTATCTGTGTATCCCTCAATCTCAAAACAAACACCAGCTCTCAGTGCCCCCCCACACCTTGGGATTGAGATGCAGACGGAGACTTCTCGACATGTGAGTCCGGCAACATAAAAAGGCGTCTGGAAGACGGTTCCAAATTAGCACGGACCGAAGACAGTCAGACAGACGGATCCGGCCTGAGCGTGGCATTTCAACATGACAAAGATGAAACCGCACACTGTTTCTTGGAATAGCCACCACACTTAATGGCACCGGCAACATGATCCCCTGCTCACTTTCGCTGGGGTCAAAGAAGCCTCTCTCACCTTCTCTCTTTCTTTCTCACACTCACACGTACGCAGGGTACACAGATGAGTGTGTTTATATGGCTCGGCCCGGTGCGTAAAACTCTCAAAATAACTACAGGCACAATTTCCCCCTCGCCGTTCACATGCCACAGCTGCTGTCGAGAGAAAATAGTACTGCCATCTTAGGGAGTCTTGCAAGAAATCATTAAGTCAGACGTGAGGTGCTGATGGGTGATAAGACTCTGTGCCATTGGAAAATGAAGAATGAATTACACACCATTGACAAGCAGCAACACACAAAGTACGGGCTAAAATCCTAATAAAGCTGGTGCGGAGTGGGAACCTTTAGTTTTAATGTCAAGAAGTACTTATTTATGACCTGTGTTCATCTTTAATAATCCTCAGTATGTGCCACACTTTTGTGTCACATCATTTTCTGAAGCAGCTCGAACGATCTGCGTCCCAGTCATGTAACTCTAACTTACCATAAAGAGCTGCTCTTGGTCACACAGATACGACTTCTCTAAACAAAGAAGCTTCTGTTATGGTGTGAGCAGTGATTCCCCCCAGGGTTTACATGTGACCATGAGGTTGTGTGTGTGTGTGTGTGTGAGTGTGATGTTATGTTACTTCTGAAACATGGACTAAAATCGCTTAAAATCAGTGAAACCTCTCTCCGAACAAAAGATGTTCCGACACCTGCATCGCAAAAACCTCAGATACTGCAGAAAATGCTGTATTGTGCATTAGCGGCTGTGTAATTCTACCAACCCAATACTATGTCTTTAAAGTTTTCTGTTCATATAAATTACTTATTCTTTGCTGCTCTGAAACAGAGGTTTTGCTGTACTGCCACTGGCAAACACTGTTTTTAGAACAGTGAAGAATTAAATGTCGGAAATTTGGCAAAGTTTCACACTAGAAAGTTTAGTAAGTAGACAACCTTTACAGTAAGCAAGACATCAGTTTCGAGTGATTTAAAGAGATCATATCCCGCCCTCCTGTGTACAAATACTTAAAACACAAGTCAGCTAAAAAAATTGCAAGCAGAGTATCTTTAAGGCCAACCTTTGAAATACCGTGTCCTGTAAGTTTCCCCTATAAAATACAATCTGGGTTTTATGTTACACTCTCGATGGGGAGACATGAGGGTATAGGGAGGATGAAGAGAGAGTAAACACATCCTCTGCAACTGTGATGAAGACTCAGTGGTGGTAGGTGAAGAGTGGAGGTGGCTGCCAAGAGGTGGTCAGGTGTGATGTGAGGAGATCGATGACCTGAATGAGCCACTGCAGGCCCCATGTCACACCGTGCATGCACCGAAGGGGGAGCCGAACTCTGCACAGCTGGCTACACACATACACACTGGTTTCCACAGCTATCCTTGTTAGGACACTGCTTTGACTTTCATTCATTGTGAGCAGCCTTACCTTAGAAATTACATTTTTCCCCTTAAGGACAAGGCTGTGGTCCCATGAGGTCTAACGGTCCTCACAAGGTCAGTGATTTTACTACGTTTATCCTACATAAACACACACAAACAAACACACACACAAACACAGCAGAGCCAGTGAACAGCTGGGTGAGGTCACAACCTGTAAAGCCACACTGACCACAGAACATGCAGCGGGACAGGTTGAAACACTGTAGAGCAGAGCGGTCACACTATGGGCAGGGTGTCCAGGAGGATGCCCTGCTACTGTCAGCTGAACAGACATGAGGCTGAGTAGTATTCTTATAATAACATGTTATAATATAATGTCAGATGAGGCAGGGTAAGGGTAAACCAAAAGGTAAGTGAGCCATGACCTACATTTGCCTCATCATGAGGAAAACGGCACCAAAATAAAATTAAAAAAATTAAATTTCCAGACAAAGCTGTATGGGCTTTGTTACCATAGAGATTATATCGCTGAATAACTATTATGCTATCTATTATGTGAGGCATTAGTTATAAAAAATATAAAATATATGTTACATAATTCTCTACGTGGTTAAATTAAGTAAACGTTTTCCTTTACTGTTTGTTTGTTTATTGTTTGTATATTGCCATTGCCATAAGACGATAATGTCAAACTGACTAAAATGTATTGATAATAAAACTCTCATAAAAATGTTATCTGAATAATATTACAATGCAGTATTGGAAAACAATCAGACAATAGATTGTGGCACCGTGTTTGGCCCAAACTCCTCATTTAACAGAAATATGTCAGAATCCAGCAACATATTTTATCACCTTCTTGATCCCATAATTCCAGAGTTTAATTATGCAAAGCAGATGCATAACATTCTGAATACAACCTCCTCCATATTTAAAATTCTATTATGGCCACGCTTGATTAGTTAACCCATTAGTCAAGACAAGCAGCTCAAAGTCAACTCATGCTTCCACTGATATTCTACTGTGTATTATATTGCATGCTGTTAGTTTGATCCAGTCTCTCCCTCCGGGCTCAGTGGAGAAATAAAAACCCAAGTAACAGCAGCAACATCCATACACGAGCTGAAACAACAATTCACTCAAACCAATTTCATTGCATTGTGTATCTAGCATGGGGCTTTGTAGTCGCTGCTCTATAATAATTTACAATAGGCTTTCTATAATTGCAATGCTCGTTGTTACACCTCACAAATACACTTTGCAGTGAAGACTGGTTAAAAGCAGATTTCACACATCATCTGGGAGACCAGCGAGGGACGGGCTGCGAATAGACTCCAGCATCTGCTAGCTGTGGGACTAAAACCAAACACATACAAAGTGATGACAACTTAACACTAACAGTGCAAACTTTTAATTCTACCACTGGGTATTACAGAGGCTGCACTCACGATATATGGATTCAATATAAAGCCGAAAATATTTAATTTAGCCCCCAGATGCAGACTCTGCAGCTGAGGAAGTTATTAAGTCGTATCATTAGGGCTCTTATAAAATATTGTACAAATCTTGGTTATTGGTTTGATCTGGAATACGCTGTAACTGTTTTACAGCAGGTGTGATCAAGTGGAGGATGTGTGAGATGATGAAATCAAACTCAAAAAGCTACAGAGGGTAAAGAGAAGAATCATCCACTGTGTGCACACAGGATGTGTTTGTGCTCAGTGTATCTGTGGGAGTGAAGGTGCAACATTTCTGTGCCTGCAAAGTAAACAGCCTCAGATATTGGATGTGATATTACTCTTTGTCTTGACCCAAATTTAAGTTGTCTCCTGGATAAACAATGGATGATTCCAGTCTACTCAGTGGGTGTTGCTATCATATCGCAAACCAGTGAGGTTAACCCCAGCCATTTATCCGACGAGAGGACAAGAGCTGCAAGCCAAGCAGAAGAACTGCCTGGAGCAAGAGAGACGAAGGCGAGTGTGTTTATGTCTGTGTGCGTGCACGTGTGGGTGATGTGCGTGTTGGATTGCCCACTGACATCGCAGCATAGCTCTGAGTACAGTTCTGCGAGTGAGCAAACGTGCAATGAAAAGCCTCAGACAGCACTGTACCAGTACTTTTGATCATTAACGCAACTCATTTCATTAATATTGGGGGTTTGTCTTAATTTCTCCGACCATAGAGAATTGATATGTCCAGAGAAACAAGTGCTTTGGTGGACGCTGATCCAGCACTAAGAGAAAACAAAAGGTCTCTCCATTTATCTCTTCTTCCTCCACACTATCATCCATCCATCTGGCTCTCTGTCCTCAGTTGTTTCTCTCATGTTAGATTCCGACCCTCTCATCACGACACAGAGAGCCAACACACACTAACTCACACAATTCTGCAGACACACACGCACATCTCTGACATAAACAACCCTGAACCAACAGTTTATGTAGTAACTGTATACATCCTTGGTTCAGTTATTGTTGATTAAATCACTGACACAATTACCCTGATGTCGCTTCAAACCTAAACAGTTTGGTTTCTGTGTAAACCTGAACATGTGTCAGACTCCACATGGATTTTTCTTTTTCTTCCTCCCAATATCGCCATTAATCTGGCATGGCACAGGCCATCTGTGGCTGACATCAGGAAGTCACTGCTCACATGCCGTCTGTGTGGCTGCGTTAGACTGTGTCACAGAAATGCTGCAGGGGGGGGAGAGAGAGGAAGGAGCAATGAGTCTCTTTGTATTTCTCCCTTGATGAACAAAAAAAACTACCCATACCCATAGAGTCAATTGCATTTCAACCCGAGAAGCGTTGTGGTCGAACCGCTCAGTAACAGTATTTCGGTTCCCTCCACAGGGAGTCAATCATTGCACGGGCTCCAGCCATGAATATGTCCATATATTAAACTGGCCAGCTACCGATACAGGACCTACTGATATATAGTTAGAATAAACGATGCATACTCTTTGACTGAGTCATCAAATCAGTCAGAGGGCTTTGTGTCATTAAGTAAGGTAAGTAACATCTATGTGTTATATACGTATACAAATAACAGTTGTAGAATTTGATATACAGGGTGTTTATTTTTTCAAATTAAAACTATTGCTCTACATCCGGGTTGGAGACGTCCAGAGAGAGAAAATTTCCTCAAAGAAAAGTCCGGATCATCATAATGTCTCAGTTGTGTTGGGATTCAATGCAATATATATTGAAATATTATATATATATATCAACGTATGGGTAAAGTCAACAACAGATATGTTAAATCCAGGAAAGTAAAATACAATAAAGTTTTAACAATATTTGTTTTCCCATGGACCTGCAGGGATTATTATTACTTTGATAACAAAAGAAATGCTCTTACCTCATTTCAAGTAAAACATAAAATACAATTTACAGAAAGCTTTTTAAAATATATGCATCTTGAAATAAAGTGCTGAGTTTAAAAAACAATGTTCTACAGTTTCAACACATCTTAACAACTGCACTGCTTTAACAAGTGGTTTTCTCTTTCTTTCTTTCTTTTCCTTTTACCTCCCTCCATCAATTATCTTGTTCAGCGATAGAAGTGAGCTCTTTGTAGCTTTATTATCTCTTTATACGTATATGATGCAAACCATTTGGAAACAATAGCAAATAGATCAAGTTGTTACAACGAAGCTGAGACTCAACCATGCAGCGTCTACATGTCATTACTGCTGATTATGAAGGAAGGGATAGCAGTGGAGGAATAGCGTGTATTGCCTTTCTTCCCTCCCTCCTGCGTCGCCTCTCTCATTGCACTGTACATGGGCAGCATCGTTACCATTGAGGGTTGATAGATGGCTGACTTCACCCTGCTCTGCTTCTCTTTAACAAACTAGAAAATAAAACCATGGCGTTGTTGAACCTTCCCCACTGAGCTCACTGGGTCAATCTCATACCATCACATCCAATCGCCTTGCTTCGTTTCAGTTGAGAAGCGATATATATATATATGAGATTGTAAATGGCTTCATCTGTGTTTGAATGAAACACGCCGGCAGTGTGCAGTTCGACTATGCCAAGTTCAGCAGAGAGAGTAGCATTGGTTTCTCTGCTCCAATACACAAGGGTCATTAAACTTCGGCTGGCGATTAATTAAATGAAATTTGATTTTCTGTCTATGGCACCTTACATGAAATAAGACCCAGTGGCGAGCAGGTTAAGTGAGCCAACTCCCCGTTAATCTGCTATCATAACCTTCTGCTCCCACTTGGATGAGCTCATTACATTTGAGGGCTGATTAATGAAAGCCATATAAATCATTGGTATTGTTACAGGCAAAAGAGCAACGCTTCTTCGAGTGAGCGTATCGCAGTTCAAAACAAGATGGTTTCTTTAAACCAACATGGGTTTTATCCATCAAAGAGAGTCTACAATAAAGAATGGGCACAAACCTCTACAGGAACATACGCACTCTTCATGTTCTAGGAAAGTACAAAGGAGTTCCTGAGCAATTTTAGCTGCTACCATTTGGTGTTGCTTTTCCTCATAATTCCAATACAGAAACATCTGAAGGTTCATTATAGCAATATGATTGGGAAAAAAAATTGTAGCTAAATAAACCTGCTGGAGTGTAATAGTGTATTCAGATATTCCTCAGAGAGTCTAATTTTCTGAGTTGTGAAGTCGTTGTTCCGACTTTGTTGTGTTCATGTGCTTTGATTGTGGAATACAGTGTTGCATTCCAGTGTTTAGAGCATCCTAACAACACATTGTCACCTTTTTCCAATGCTATAACAAAGAGCATAGAAATTGAATTGGTTTCAACTCTGCAGCTCGTCTACAAAATTTTCAGCCAACTGTCCGAGTTGTTGTTGTTTCCGAGATGTTGTCTTTACTTTAGTCGGTGTCTGTCAATTTTACCAGTCAGGAAGATAATTATATGAAAAAGGTAAGTAATAAACATGTCTTTTTGCCAAATAGCTTACAGCCCGTTAGCTTTAAAAAGCATGACATGAATGCATTTTTTGGTGTTTTGGGGAACATTGAAAACAAAAGGTAATGGTGAATTTAGCTAGATTTGTAAGAATAGTTAGACATTTTGCCTAATAGGAGAATATACATGACCAAATTTTGGACAGTACCAAGCTGGCTTTTTTAGCTGTTCAAGGGTCCATCCAACTCAATTAACAGCCAGCATTTTAAACACCCACTTCAATTTTTAATCGTAACTGTATTAATTAAGCTATTTTAGATCTACATAAAATATGAAGTCATTTAAATCATCCACTCTTCCCTGGAGAAGTTTCACAGTCTCCACGGAAATGAGCTGCTGGTTAAAATCATAGACATCCATTTAGTGGGATAAGGCTTTTCAAAGCTTATATCATGGGATGTGAAACGTTATCCTACAAACCAAGCTATTTCTTCACAGGCTAGACAGACGAGAGAAAGTGTAAAAGGACACATATTTTGTATTGTTACACACTATTAACACATTCCCTCACGTACGCAGCCTAGTAACTGCACGTTTCTGAAAAGGTAGGTGTCTCCATGTGAATGTCCATCCAGGACCAACGTTCTCTGCGGAGCCATGAACCACCCTGGGTGCCACTCGAGCATGAGCTGTGTCTCTACACGCCAAAACAGTAATAGAGTTTACATCAAAGATTTCCCTCCCACTGTGACGGCTGAGTAGATAGATCACACACTCTCGCCATCTCCCTCAGGCCTCCCTGTTCTCAACCTATTGCCCTTACCTCCCTCTTTCTCTCTCTGTCTCTCTCTCCCTCTGCTTCCAACCTCCAGTGGTGTTGGTAGCAGGGTGGAGTGTCACCTTGCTCTGTGCCCAGTGGCCTGTGCATTGATGATGATTTATAGCTTTGGAAAGCGGGGGGTGTGAGAGATGAAGTTGGTGGATGGCTTGGTTTAAAATCACTTGTGGCGGTGTATGAAGGCATAGCAGTGATGAATGAATGTAGTCTCTGGACGCCAATCAAAATGATCTTCCTCCAGCATACAGGTTTTAAAGCCATCCAGAGGCTGAGGATGCGTCTACTTCTAATGATCTGCTTTCCCCACTCGACACTCCTGTGTATATGAAGATGTATGGAATAAGGTGGGCAGGGCAATATCCTTGCAATATTTAAAAAATCCAAAGGATGCCCTCAAAAATGTTGTTGATGATTTAGAAAACAATCAGGTGTCGGTATGGTTTAAAATGTGTAGTTTATAAAACCACAATGGAAAACATAAATCTTTGTTTTAATGCCTTCCGGATTTATAGCTTGTCGTCTGACAATTGCATCCCACTGAGAAGAAATCATTAAGGAAGAAAGCATCACCCTGTCAGATGCTGACTGTAAAAAATGACTTGGTCTTAACAAAGACAACACATTCTTTATTGTTCCCCTCAACACATTTGTCAATAAGGATCATTGTACAAAGACACAAAGGTCTGTCCATAAAATCCAGATTACAGCTATATGTAACAAATGTAGGGTGCACTGGCGCACCAGGTAACAGACTTATCTCTTGCCTGCTCTGGATAGCAAAAATTATAATATAATTACTCATTTAAATGCATGTTTTAGCCGATATCATAAGGAGAGCCAAGAGCAGGTTCTTGTTTAGTATGCTAATATAATTCACATTATATTCATTTCATATGAATAAAATCATACAACGGTGGGACTCGCAGTGATGTGCGACTCTCAGTGAGGAGCTGCTCCCTGCGGCTCCCTGAAAAACCAGAGAGCGACACAGCATACAGAGCAGCACGTGTTCTCCTGGACATTTGCAGTGACACTGGCATGATGTTCAATTTTCTGTTACACTGTAAAAAAGAATAACCTTCTCAATGCACAAGTGTTTCTTTTAAACCTGATATATTTAGAAAACTTAATTAACAATCAATTTCAATAATTTCACAGTGTGGTTGAAACCTATTTTGTAGTTGAAAAGTAAGTTTTTGCAGACCTATCTAAAGTTTTTTTATGACCTGACCTTTATGACCTTTTTTTTCACTTATTTACTCTCCAAAGAACTGAATTCATGTCTGCTTTATCTCAAAAAGAAACATATGTAAATCAGATTTCTGTGTTTTGATTCCTCCCTCAAACTGCGCCTAGACAACCAGTCTGAACTGGTTCATGGTTCATAGAGACAGCCTTAGTTCTCCTATATGAGATCCTTGCATTCCACTGTTCTCCATCTTCACTCTGAGATCCCTGTGACTCTCTGTGTTGATCCTTTCTGCAGAAAGCCCCTATTAAAGTACACAAAGATAAATTTGGTGTTCCAGCCTCTTGTATTATCAGATTTTCATCACCGTAGCATGACTCATTTATCACTCCTTATGTATTTCAGCCACAACAGCATGACTGAGCAACTTGCTGTGGCCATCCCTGTTGTCTGTACTGTATGCATACTGTATGAGTCATACAAGAGCAAGTCACACAGACAGATTGCTTTGCTCTCCATCTGAGTCCATTCATATGTCAGTGATATCACAGCCACATATTGTTTCTCTGTTCTGCCATTTCCCAGTGACCATATTGTGCATTAAACCAGAAACTGGTTGATATAACACAATTATTTGTTGTATAAAAAGATAATTCTGTATTTAGCTGTCGTCCAAGAACCCAATGAATAGAGCAAAAGCGACAATGAACTGTATAAGTGTATTGTATGTGTACCAAAGCCTGAAAAATCATATAATCCTGGAGCAAATTTTCAACAGGGGGTGAATGATGGTGCAGTGGTTGAGACTCTGTGTGGGATGTCCCTTCTGTGTCTGCCTTGGTTTTCTCCAGGTAACTCCAGCTTCATGCAGACCCCACTTGTCGTTTAGTGGTAAATGGGATTGGAGGTGGATGTAGGGAGGGGGGGATGGGTGAGGGGATGGAGGGAAGGATGGATGGAATTACTGTTGTCCAAAAAGTATATAAAACACCTAAATGAGCCATACCTTTGTACTAGGTGACATGTTGTATCTACATCGTCAACAGACATACTGGTTTATTTTCATTCAGTCCCAAACAAATTCTCCTGCAGCCATGTTTAATTAATCACTTTCGCATCAATGTGTATACATTTGAATCAAAAAGTAGTCCAGTATTTAAAGAGTGTCTAAATCAACTAAGAAGTTTGCTGCAAAGGGCAACAGGTTAGGAAAGTCAACATTAATAGACTAACATATTTGTTTTCTGGTGTTTTCATGGGAATTATTTCTAACATATCAAATATATACACAAAAGCCTGAAACTAATGAAGCTCAATTGTAGAGTCCAGATTTGATTTTCTATAATAGCTGGACCAACACTAGCTGATAATGTAGAGCACAGCCTCACTCCACACTTGGCTGCCTTCAACTTTCATGAACCCCATGGGTTTGGTTTGGCTTGGATGGAATCACCTCTAATAAAAATGTAGCTCTCTCACAATTGGCTCAGAAATATCAAGAGAAATTCTGGTAAGGTTGATTTGCGGTTCAGGCTGGGGGCGAGAAAAAAGCCACACCAGTTGGGGCGCTTGATTCACATATCATAGTTTGCTGGTTGTACCATCTTCCATCAGGATATTTCAAAGCTCTACAACTGGCCCAGTTCCCTGCATGGGGCGACAATAGCGTCACCACGCAGTAATGAATCAAATTAAATAGTATGTCAGCTAGGCTAACAGAACTCTCCTTCTCCTCTCAGCATGAAAAGGAATAGTTTCATGGCTTCAATTTGTCTCTCTCTGCCTTCACTGGCACATATTCTTTGCGTTTCATCTTTTTTTTCTTTTTAATGAAAAAATGATGCTAGTGGCAATGCATGACGAGGAGAAGACGGCAAAATCCAATTGGAGGTGCAGAATCTTTATTCATGTCTAGAGTCAGAGGTAGAGGGGTTGACTGATGGAGAGCAGGGCCTTACCTTTCGGATTGAAGTAAATATATGCAATGACATAAATTATACCCTAAAGAGGGGGGGTCTACTCATCTTTTCCTTGTCTGTTTTTTCTCCTCCGGTCTCTCCGGTGGAGATTAAAGTATGTAAAGGTGATGTGAAGGGAGAGTGATGCTTCATAGTGACAGAAGAAAGAGAACGACACAGCGATATGCTGATGATATGGTGATGAGCAAGACAGAAGATGAAAGAGTAAGAGAAAAAGACAGAGCAGACGAAAGGGAGAGCAATATTTTGAATGAATAAATATGCGTTGAGGCTTGTGTACAACTGTATAAGGGACGGCTATTACAGGCCTTTTATATTCAATAGAAACAAAGGTTTTACATTTAAAGCAGCCATCTGTGGCCTCTGGGTGCAGGAAAAAGAAAAAAAATACTAATAATGCATTTACACCATTATACTAACGAGTTGTAATGTAGGAGGATCAGAGCAGAGTCAACGGAAAATTATGACAATTCTTCTGTCTATATAAACAATAGATTCAAGATTCAAGATTCAAGATTTTATTGTCAAATACACAACAATAGCATTAAGCAGTTGCTGGCAATGAAAAGCTTGAGTCACAGTACTTGTGCATGTTGGTTGTTGTACCACACAAAGTGTTTAACTCCTGTTGCCTTTGAAGCTTATGAACTAAAAAGTTCAAAAGCAGCAGGAGATTCTGCAGTCAGACACTATCACAAATACAACCAAATGTCCATATAACTAACAAATATATTCCCCTGCTGAAATCCTGTGTTTTTGTTTACAGTACATGAAACCTGCTGTTGACCCTTTCTGCTAAAATGTCTCGAATCTTATTGTCTTGCCAAGTCAATGGAATTTGTGGCATAGTCTACGTTTATGGCAACACTTTTTCATCCTGACCTATTTGTATTCTTTTGACGTCATCGACGTGCTCGTGGTAAATATTTCGGTAATTTTCTTGTTTTATTCTCAAATGGGGTCATTCTGACATTTTCCTGAATCTAGACATGGGAATGGCAAGAAAAAGAACATAAAGGTCCGGAGCTTCTAACATATGTGTTCTCACATGTCAAACTCGCAGGCATCACCTAGAAAGGAGGTCAAAGATGTGCGAAACACATCTTTGACTTGAAAGTGACTGGAAAGAAATGACTAAAGATTTGGTCTGAAAAATCTTCCAAAACACTGTTTGGAAACTATTCTCGGATTGTTAAAAACCAGCAGAGCTACATATGAAGCATCCATCAATATTTGTGAGTATATTCATGTCAGAGGGATTACAATGGAAGAAGCCAGCTGTATTGTTTTGTAACACAAATGATCAGTCTTCTGAGCACAGACTAAATCCCGGATAGAAATATCTTATGATTAACAGCGACAAAAGAAGGCAGAGGGTGATGGCAGAAAGAGAGAGAGCGATAGAGAGAGAGAGAGAGAGAGACAGAGAGATAGAGAGAGAGAGAGAGAGAAAAGAGAGAGAGAGAGAGAGAGAGAGAGACAGTGAGAATGATGGAAAAAAAGAAAGTGAGATTATCTGTGGCCTTTCACTGTGGTTCTAATCCATACTTTACAATATTGTCACCCAGAGCCAGGAGAGCGTAAATCTGCAATATGACAGTCTATAGGAACACTTAGCGGACAAATGGGCAGGTCGGAACGGAGGATATTACACCGTGGACCACGGTAATCTATCTCTCTCTTTTCTATGAGCCTATAGGGCACCGAGTGTAAGACATATGCATGAGTGAACTCACCACTATTTTATCAATTGTGGGTCACCCTAAAGCTGGAGAAATATAATGCTATGCCGTGGTTTGCTTCACTGACAGAGCTACTGGTATCATGTCAATTTAAGACAAAGGACTTTGGTTGACTAGTGCAACAACACCCGCTGATAGGTGCGCCTGCAACCATCACCCTCGCTGCGAGTCTCCGAGTGAAGCCCTGTACCATTTACGGAAATGAGCGTCTCGAGCCATTGAATTTCAACAGCACTGTGATGAGGCACAGGGTCTATTTGCATTGCAGTCGCAACCCGAAAGGTGTATCCAGTGTCTTGGGGGCGTGGGGAAACGACGAATGAGGGGAGCGGCATAAGACTGCCTCTATATATAGTAGGTAATCTATCATTTCAATTTGTTTTTCTGCCGTCCCGTCGTTTTTTTGTTTTCTTGCGAGGGATTGATGCTTAGTAGATCAGAGAAGGTAAAGGACGGATTTTTGAAGCCTCTGAGAGAATATAATAAGTGTGTGTGTGTGTGTGTGTGTGTGTGTGTGTATGTGTGTGTGTGCGTGCGTGTGTGTTAGAAGGAGGGAGGCTGCGCCGAGCGACTGATGGCTGCTGTTTTTAGAGACCCAGTTGCAGCTGGCCAAGGTCCAAGCTGAATAGTTCGGATCCCTCACAACTACAAGGAAAAGAAGTGTGTCAAAAAAAGAGGGGGAAACTATCCTTCTAACACTTTTGTTTCAAAAGATTTTTGCTGAATCCCGACTTACTCTGCAAAAATTGCATTTCCTCCCCAACCTGCAACACCAGTGCTGCCTGGAGTCAAATATTTCTAAAGTGGAGGTTGTTTGAACGTTCTGTCAGCTCTGACAGGTTGAGTTCCCTGGCAGCGAAATCAGTTGGAGACAAATATGTCTTTTTCACACACACGAAAACTCTGCTGGGAAAATGCTGAGGGGCCTCTTGAAGCTCCTTTTGATAAGCTACGCCTTGTGGTCACTTGATGAAGGAGTGGATAAAGAAGGAGCAAAGAGATGGAAGGAGGAAAACCTGCGAGGGGGAGGATGGACTGAGGAACGATGAAGGATGGGATGTTGGGGAAAAGGCAGTAGAATGAAAATGGGTGAGGCATGGGTAAGATGAAAAGATGCAGGGAGGGATTACTCTACAAAAAGAAAGAGGGAGAGAGATTTGCACGGAAATGGTAGCGGGAACCACAAGCTTAAAAAGACACAAAGACATGTTGTACACATCAATCATGCACGCACACACATCACACTCACACACCTGGGGGAGATGTATCTGGAACAACGAGAGGTTTGGGTAAGGAGAGTGTCGTCCCTTCTATGCACGTCCCAACAAAAGGAGAAACTTTCTGCTGAGAGAGAATCCTCCTTCTCTCCATCCATGAACTCTCTGATGAGCTATGCTAAAGCCTGCAGGCACGCACTGATACATACAGGATAGAGGTGGGGGGGGGGATCATTAGAATAACTCAACACAGACGGTAAGCTAGCTAGCTCCATCTAGAAACACTTTCCTTGAATAATTCACAGAGGTGTAAATAAAATATATCCAATGGCCTTCACCTAAAAAAAAGAGATAGCTGCCATGCTGAGTAATGAATTCTCCAGGAGATGAGTTCAGATACTGTATGACATGCAAGCAGATGTGTAAAAAGGAAAAGGAACTCAGCTCAAATTTCAGTTATTCGAAGTGATATTCAAAGAGGGGCCAGTGTGGCTTGGTCTAATACTGAATATTTCATCCACCTAAATACGACACTGTGTTAGGGCACTGTTGAAGAAAAAATATCTGATTTTGAGCATTAAATCGTTATATTAATGGAATAAATAGTAATATTACAAGAAAATAGTTCTAACTTTATCAGAATAAAGTTGTAACATACATAAATTGAGAAGAAACTATTATATATATATATTATGAGAAACTGTGTTTGGATCCAAAATTTTGGATCAATCTCATTGAATAAAAAAGAAATCCTTTCAAGTAGATGTAACCAGTGAAATAAAGTCGTAATACATTTACTCACAAAAATGACAAGTTCCTCCAAGTCTTTGGGGTGCTTTCTTCAGAAAAGAAATTTTCTAACACAACCTTATGATAGTGTGGTGTTTATTTGTCAAAATATTGTAACCAATACCAACGTATATCTCGACAAGAGGCTATACAATCCTCATTTTAAAGCAAACAACAGATGAATCTTATGATATCCCCTGTCTAAAAAAGCAATAAGCCTTAAATTATAACTTTATACTTGTAATATCATGACCTAATTCTCACTATGTAACACATAACTACCTGTCCAGAATTCTCCGTTGTGATATAAATGCCTGATGTAATGACCCTGAAACTTGCCATCTCTGAAATTGGCATTTTCAATAAAAACCATCACTGGGAAACGTTCTTATCCGTCAGTCATCGCTCATAAGTGATGAAAGCAGAATATTAATTGCTTTTCTTTCCGAGAGAAGTGCAATATGATCATTCTTAAAACATTAGTGCTACGACATGTCCAAAATCATCCCCAAAACACATTGCTTTAAAATCTGTGGGGTGGCGAGCTGTGTGTGAACGTGAGATATCAGTCCTCCTAGTGTATATGAGAGGACATCAGTAGACAGACCGTCACACAGGCAGATAGAAAGAGGCGAGGACATGGAATCTGAGCAGCAGCAGGCAGTCAGAAGAAGATGAATATGCCACAGGTCGTTTCCACCGTGTCACACTGGTGCAACAGCGTTAACACGCTTTGGCGGTGTAGGCGTCAACCTGTGTGTCAAAACCACAACAGAGACTGAGCAGAAATCAATGAACACTCCTGCCGATTCCTCATCATGGCTACTGGTGGTTGGGGGTATGGATCACATTGCTCGGATGGATCAGGGCTTCTGGCACACAAAAAAACGTTTTATTGAAAAAAAAAGTCTTAATGGAAAAACTGGCTCATTTCCAACGTCACCCACGTCATTCTGAAATTGTGCACTAATCGGTTTTAAACAGGTCTCATGCGATTCAGATCCTGGAATTCAAATTTAAAAACCAAGGAGCGAAAGTTCACAGCCCTGTCATGACTGTAGATGACTTTTTGTCAGTCGTGTACAAGAAACACTGATCCAAGAACAAATCATCCTATTATATGTATTTCATTAAATATTAATCTACCATCTGAAGATATTTGTTGAGACTGAGACAGATTACAATACTTTCCAACCCACTGTCCTTACAATGATATTACATGACTCTATTTTCTTTGCTCTCATGCCAAGGTTGAAAAACCTAAAGACATCTCCTGGTTGAACCCTCGGGGAGAGACATCTAAGGACAGCTGCCCCCATGCACGCCCGCCCCTTTCACTCCTGGCCTCCCCCTCTCAGTCAATCACAGACAAACTTTTAACTCCCCTCTCCCCGTCCCACCTCTCCAAACTCCCCCTATGCCCTCCCCATCTGTTCTCTGTCCTTGTAAAGGAGTCTTACTCTTCTCCAGGCTTTCCACACTTCTTCTCTCTTATTCAATTACAATGAATAACAGTTTGAAACCAGCAAGTGGGTCAAGTTTGTTGAGTCAGTTCTTAGTCAGTGACAGAGGTAGCAAGAGTGTGTGTGTGTGTGTGTGTGTGTGTGTGTGTGTGTGTGTGTGTGTGTGTGCGTGTGTGTGTGTGTGTGTGATGTATCAGGAGTTTCCTCTCAGCTCCTATTACTCTGAGTCTACACTTTCTATATAAGTCGCCTGACTCTAACCACCGCTCAGTCTCAGGGCTCGATCGCATGCTTACCCACCACGTCCCCCACGGGCTGGAACACAAAATACTCATCAAACCAAAAATGATGCAAATCTCAACATCCCTAAGTGATGAGCGTCAACTGCTGAAAGCTTCTGTGCTGAGAGAAACAATGGCAACCAGCAGTACAATGATAGCAGCCCAGTCACTGACCTTGTGGAAGACAAACATGGCCGGTGTCACTTTGTCTTGGCCTACATAATGTCCATTATACCAAATCTCCGCTAGCCTTTGAACCAAACTCAGTGTTCATCCTGAAGGTCTCAGATACTTGAAGGTGTGATGATTAATGATAGCACTGTTGACGGTAATGAGCAGTGGGACTTAAGCTGTGCCCTTTTTCTTCCGTTCTTGTGGCTGGCATCTGCCCACCTTACACATGTTGAGAGAAAGTAGTCCTATCCCTGTCTGGAGGGCAGAGCAGAGCGAGCCACCATATATTATATTCTGGGCACATCGAAGAATAGAACATTTCCCATCATGTTTAACCCACATGGAGAATTTGGAATAACATACTTAAGAATCATCCCAAGATTCTGTGGTGGGATAGAGCAGATAAAATAAATTTTGCCTGAAGTTGGATGAGAAGATGGATAGCACTCTCATGTCCTCATAGTCAAGGGCGTCATTTCCACTGGGGAAAAGAAGGACAATGTTTTTACAGGTGGAACATAATGGTCTCTTACAAACTAAAACAAAAACCCCACCAACAGCTGCTGATACGGCCTCAGTCATCATTGTTTAAAAGTAACATTGGAATTCATTCATGGGTCAAGTACTTGCAGTATAGTCACTGGTATTTGTCAGCTCCCACTTGAGTCACACTAGTTTTAAGTTTCAAGTGAATGTTGGATCCAAATGTGTCAGGCTTTCCTCAAGGCTTACAGGAGAAAGAAAATGTGTTAAGGACACAGACCTTGACCTTTGAGCACAAAAACCAAATCAGCTCAAGTCAAAGTGAATGTTTGTGCAAAATTTGAAGCAATTCCAGAGATGTTATGTTCACAACAACTAGACAAATAGTTGTATGTAAGAATGGACAAACCCCAAATATAAGGCCTTTGCCCACTAAAGACCTCAAGATCGGAGTTGCCGTGTTTAGCCTGAACACAGGTTGAAAACAGGAGGTACAATCACCAAAGCCACTGACAATCCAAAATTATTACTATCTGCAAAGGTTTTGGTTATGTTTTTTTTCACTGTTCTGCTCTATATGAATATAATTTTTGCAACGGCACTATGAGCGTCTGCATTTTTAGCAGATTGATCGAAAAATTAGGGGAACTGTTGTGCCTTGTCAGAGGTATGAGACCTAGAGTGTGCCATTCTAGTTGAGTAATACGTTTATGCTTATTTCTCAAAATATGACAAACTGAACAGCCCTCAAACACAAGACAGTAAATCACAATGCTAACGGTGCAATTACAGTCTACATTCAGCTACAAGCTATCTTAGCTTAGTACAAAGACTGAAAACCAGGATATACATCCTGCCTGGCTTAGTCCTGAGATAAACTCTGATCCTGATTCTCTTTGGACAGAACAATGTTCGCTCTCTTTATCCTGTAACCAGTCTGTGCACGAGGTTGATAGGCTGCGGGATGTTACTTTAATTTGATAGCCGGGAATGAGAGCAGTTTTCATCTAACTCTTACCGCAACAAGGCAAATAAGCATGTTTATTGAAATAGTGAACTACTAAATACCTGAGGTTATCTTTAGATTATTGACATTCATTTTCCAATCGTTTAGAAAAAATATTACATTTAAAAATATGAAATAAGATACAGCTCATGTGTTGTGCCAAGTATGAGGACAGTGAGAGCAAGGACAGGTTTAATTGGACATCTGATCTCACAGAAGCCCTTCAATAACTAAGTGGCATGCATTGTTAATTCCGACTGTTGTTTACTTCAACTTTCAACTTTAATAGGATTATAAAATTGAATTTCCAAATGAACTTTACAATGAGGTAATAAGAGTGAGGGGGACTGGTATGCTCGGAGATGTATATCACACCGTCTCTCTCCATTTCATCCAGTAGGAAGCTGCTTGGAAATGTTCCCTGTGCTGGTGCCCTGACCTTTGCCTGACTCATAAACAGAGCTCTCAAAGTTGTGTGCGTCTATGTACAGAATGTGCGTTCGTGGAAAGGAGAGGTTGGGGGGTCAGAAGGAGCATTAACGAAAGTTGGAAGTGAATGACAGACAGTCCGCTGAGAGTCGTATGGTGGCTGTCCATTACTCCACCAGCGCCACCAGTGAATCTTGATGCACTGTGATTTTAACTGTACGCACTGCAGAACTGATTCCTCAGTTAATTCAGAAATTTGGTGCATTATTTTATGAAATAGAGCTGCCTGTCAGAAGGGGTGGAAGCAATGATGTCCGAACTTAGAAACCTTTACTTCTACAGGCGCTTGTACCTATGAGTTTGTTTGTACAATCAACAGGATGTGGCAAAATGAAAAGACACATGATAACCCAAAAGCCTTATTCCAATACCAGTAAACAGTGCATATTCCATTATATTTATTTAAATTGGGGACGCATCCCGCTACTTTAGTCATATTGGACAGCGGATGTTTATGGGGGCTGAAACTAGGATCACCGCTCTCTGCTGCTTTCTTGAAAACAATCACAAGATATTCTCACACCTTAGAAGCTGGCATTTATCGTGAAGAAATGTTTTTGTCAACTTAAAAATGTATTAAAAATGAGATAATTTCCATCATTATGTGAAATGGAGAAGATTTATCATATCTGTATTGTTTCTTAGATCAAATACACAATCATTTTTTGAGTGGTCAGGTGCGAGAACTGTATGTCTCCTCCTAATTGCACCAATGACACATTTACATTTTCCCTCCATAAGAGCGATGATGCAAATGACTGACCTGCGGTTTGATTATGTTAAAAATAAACAGTTTGTCTGATGTACTGTGTAGAACAGTGGTCCCCAACCCCCGGGCCGTGGCCCGGTACCGGGCCGTGGGTCATTTGGTACCGGGCCGCACAGAAAGAATAAACAATTTACATTTGTTCTGTTTTATCTATTATCCGGTATTTTTCAAAATAAAAACGTTTTATTTTGAAAAATTACCGGATCCTCTCGTTTATGACTCATGCTTTACGCATTTCAAGACGCTTGTCTCGGTCACGTCACTTTTTCGCTGAACACAAACCAACACGGTATTTGTCGGACCCATTTGTCAACAAACCAGGTGAATCCAGCATGTCTGTTTAAGAATAAGATCAGCTGCTGGAGATCGCACATGACGGCGGCCTTAAAAGTATGTTTGAGAAAACAACTCCGGTGTCCTGGATTAAAGTAACGGCAGAATACCCTGAGATCGCCACAACACCACTAAAAACTCTGTTGCCATTTCCGCCATCCTATCTGTGGTGACATCGGTGGAATTGTTTTTAATTAACGAATTAATTTTTTATTTTAAATAACTAAAAAAAAACTCTCCAAATTCCGTTAAATTAAAAAAAAATCTACCGCTGTCACCAGAGGTACCAGAGGGACTCCGTAGTGAGGCTCCGTAGACACACCTAACGGCCGGTCCGTGAAAATATTGTCTGACATCCAACCGGTCCGCAGCGCAAAAAAGGTTGGGGACCACTGGTGTAGAAGACACAATTGTTTATACCAGATCTAAACAGCCACAGTCAAAGGTGGAGTGAAAAGCCCATGTTTTTAAATGTTGGGATAATAGAGCAGACTCTCAGACGCCCTTTCCTGGCAGAAATCCATCATGTTGCACTCAGGATAACATGTTTCGACCCCCTAAGAAGCAGTTCTAACACAGTGCACTGGTGCCTTTAGGACCAAAAAGAGAGTTATCATTGTCAATGACACATAATCTATCAAGGTGCAGTTTTACACCAAAGACCATGAAGTCAAAAACAGACATTTTTAAAAGTCGAGGCTTCTTTAAAACAGGTTGTTCGTCATTCGTCATCCACATTTTACTTTCCTTGCATTGACTCCAGTAGATTTTATTATGTATCTAAACTTCTTACTATGAGAGCACTACTCCTGCATGAAGCTTGTAATTAAATAAAATTTCCCCTCGATGTAGCATTTCTCTTTTTTAAACTCCTTTCTGAACCGTGGGAGTCAGCTTTTCTTTCATTTGCCTTTGCGCTTCTTCTCCCAGCCCTCTGCTCCCTCTCTCCCAAATTCCCCATCCCTCCATTGTCCTCAGATCATATTATGTGAACTCTCATTACAGGGGTGGTAATAGACTCTTCAGCACTAAGATCCTCTTTATTATCCCTCAACTGTAGCCTACATCTCTAAGCTGATTAGCCAGTGCTGTCTTTTCAGCATTTCAATTAGGAGCATTTTGAATAGTCAAGCAGATTGCAAGGCTTATATTCATTACTGACATTTTTAGAGCGTTATGCGATGTTTAAATACAGTAATCCAAGGAACACGCTGCGGCGGCGAGGATGAAAGCACTACAGAAGAGTGACATCATGGCAATGGAAATGGAAAAGCAGTGGAGAGGAATTACATTTTTGCATAAATCCATCACCTTCCTATCACACACGCCTACAAACTCATGGTATCTTTAAAAATGAATTTGACCAATGAAATAGAAGCTTCTTCTTATATTGGTGTATGGACCCCTGTTGATCCGTGATCCAGACGGATCGACCCCAGCCGCTCGGAACACATGTGAGCCGCAGAACTTTAGTTTTATTGTTTAAAAAACTAGTAACCACTAAATAAACTGTGCCTGTTGAAAGCAATTTCAGGTTGAAAGCCATGGCTACTGGTTGAAGAAAGAAAATTCTGCCACATTACTTATGTCCCTTTTATGGGAGCATTTTGGCTTCCTGATTAATTATATTGATGACGGAAAAAGGACAGTGGACAAAACCGTTGCGCAATGTCTGCAATGTGCCCCCTGAAAGCCATATGTCAGGGGCAATACAGCGAGCATGGCCACACATGCAACATAGTCCTAATTTGTCTTTGGCACGTAAGACCAGTGCTTCCAACAGAATTGATTCAGTCTGTGGCAGTAGCACATGCACAGATGCATTCAGTTCGCTTTAAATCACGACAGCGGACAAGTGACCGGCACGCAGAGTGGAGTGTGTAAGAACTCCATTGTGTGCCATTTGCAGTTAAACACAAAACTGCAGCTGAAATTTTGAGGTCTGTCGGCGTGGATGGTAAAAACTCTCTGGAGAGACAGAATGAGACAGCTTGATGAGGAAACTTAAAGATCCCATAGGTTATTATTTGCTTCATTATGAGACTGCTTGTATGAAAAATTATCCAATCCATGAGGAAAAACGTGATCTGATCCAAACCGTTAGTTTTGTGATCAGGTGCTTGCCTGTTCAGTATCATTCGGTACTTTTTTGTTTGGACCAAAAAAAGTGTTTCTTTGAGGACAACTAGCAGTTGTTTTATAATAATGAGTGTGTCGCTGTGTTTGAATTTATCTTTGTCTGCCTCAATATGACTGTCTGCTATCTGATGACTGTAAAATGGTTAGAACTGATAGATTTTACATTTTGAGTGGTGTGTTGAGAGGCAGGCTCTCTCGCTGCCACTTACAAAACTGTGCACCACAACTGCCCACGCGGCTGTGAACACCTACACGCATAATCTCACAGTTCTTCTATCTCTGTTCATTTCATTATCAGTTGAGCTCACAGAGCAAATGTCCCACATAGAGGATGTGATGTCTGCTGGAGAATGAGCGAAGAGGAAACGGACGACAGGGGAATTGGAGGGATGAGGTTTAGACACCTGTTACTGATGGATTTATCACTAGGAGTGGCAACATTCTGAAGGTCTTCTCAAAAACTGTGTGTGTGTGTGTGTGTGTGTGTGTGTGTGTGTGTGTGTGTGTGTGTGTGTGTGTGTGTGTGTGTGTGTGTTTGTGTGTTAGTGTGTGTGTGTTTGTGTTCACACGTGCATCCGGAGTGCACGCTTTTGTGACGTCATTAGCAGTTGAGCCAAAATATGATGATTTCAGGGTATTACGGGTATCTGTTAAAGATATCCTGCTTTATCAAATACGTATTTGACACAAGAGTTACCACCGTGCTTTATCATTCTGCCTTTATCTGACTGTCTCACTTTCTCTCACACACACACAGACACACACAATCACTAATCCATTCAGTCATTGTTAATCCAGCTGTGTGTGGTGGTAGAGATGTCTGACAACCTTGTCCCTGAGGTGCTGATGTCGTACCTGTCCGCAAATGTTTGTGTCACTCGTGTACCATTAAAAGTACATCTGAATCCATCAAGAAGAACAACCCCTGCGCTCTGCCCTTTACTGAATTTCTCTCTCAGGAGCTCATGAACGTCACAAATGCACGCGTCTCTCCGCTAAGTGACATGATGCTGTCATGTTCTGAGTTGTTGTAATTTGGCTGAGAGCTTAGCTACTAGATCAGAGAGAAGAGAACGGAAGCAGTCACACTCAAGGGTTTCTGCAGTAGTTGTTTACCATTTACCATTTTTGTACAGTTGTGAACTGTATCATAACCACATTTCCCATGACCTCTGAGCTATTGCTGTTCATGTGGGTATATTTTAAATGCTTCACATTCAGGTGTCAAAGTGAAATGGTGCAGCATTTGTATAAAGTGTTATTACAGGATATAATAATGCAATGTCTGATTTATTTTGAAAGACCTATTGTTTACCCAGTTTGGAGCTATTCTCAAAGACACTTAGCGGGGTACGGATTTACACATTGTAACATTATAATGCGTTCACTACTCAAATAATGTCCAGCATAGACAGGGTGCAGTGATACATATACGTTACACATGCTACAAAAAGAAAAGAAACTGTTGATGAAACATTTTACCTCATGAGACACAGTTTGAAACACAGATGCTTGAGTGTGTGTGTGTGTGTGTGTGGACTGTAATATGAGGATTAGTGTAGTTGCTTGTAAGAGGTGAACCTATGACCCGCTAGTATACTTGGTAGTTGTAGTATGTATCTCCGCGAAATTGTTGATGGCTTGATGCACAAACACACACACACAAACAGAGCATGTTTTTTTTTCTTATTAGTGATTTACACAGTTTCTTAATCATAAACAAATATATAGGTGTATTTACGATGATATAAATACATTTTAATCTCTTTAAAGAGCAAATGTACAGCCCTGATAGATACATGTTACTCAATACATATAAAGCAATAACTTCCAAGTGTTACTGAACCAATTTACAGAACAGGCTAATTGATATATCGTATGACAACATTGTTAATGTTTTAATGAATCTGGTCGTCATGTCAGACCTGAAACATTAAATGCTGCTCGACAATGCTGTGAACTGGAGAGCTATGAAGCTACATTCACTGCCTGATTGGCAGTAGTAACTAAATCAAATCACTAAGCTATTATACACAACATAAGGCGAGGATTTAGAAAAAGCTTGTGCGACCTGTGGAGAGGTTTTCCTGGAATAATGCACATATTAAAAGTATCTCCCTATAGTCCTAATGGAGCGGATTTTAAGTCTTTTAAATTTGGAGACCCGGGGTTATGGTGTGTTTTCATGAAACCCAGATTAGGATTTGAAAGCCTGTGGAGAGTGGTTGGCGTGGGTGTGTGCATATGTGTGGACAGAGAGAGGGATAAAGAGCGAAACTCTGTGCGAAAGGTTTAAGACAAGAGAGACGAATAGTAGATATCAAAGAAGTAAAGCCACGATGAAAAGATCACTGAAAAGAAGACAGGAGAGAGATGGAAAAAAGAAACACATGAGAAAGAAGAAACAATGAGATTGAGATTAAGTAAAGTTTAGTCAAGAGATGTGAATTGAGAGACTCAATGGGTGAGAAAAAGGGGCATCGCAATAAAAAAATAAATCCTGCATAGGGATCACGGACAAAATATAGAGAAATCAAAGAGAGGAAATGCGGTAGGAAATAAATTAGAGTGACAGATAGAGGGAAAGATACTGAGCGCTAAAACGTAGTACAGGAGACAGCAGATGGTGGGGATTATTCTGGACTAAAATACTCTGGGATCTACAGAGGGGAAGCCACAGACATAAACCATTACAGACTCCATCTGCCAGAAATAGACCAAAAGGAGCTATAGGTCCACCATCACAATGATGATAAAATGCTGCCTAGATGGAATTATCATCGAAAAAAAACAAAACGTTGTATGATTAACATCCTAAACAAAAGTTGACTGACACTAAACGCGGCTGACACTAAACGCGGCTGTGCTTTTGATTTAGTTGAAATCATTTGGGAGCGACAACCCGTCAGAGGCCTTACACATGCAGACCACGCATAGCCCAGCTTCCACCAGACGTCAAAATAAAAAATAACTCAATAAAAACTTTGTAAAACAACCATTAGCAGCTCACAGATGGCATCCATGTGGAAAAATAATATGGGTCATAAACCCAAATTATTTGCAGTCTTTTTTTTTGCAGTAGCAGCAGGTGCATGTGTGCATTATTTTAAGTATTTTGGAGAGTGTTCATTGTGTTTGTGTGTGATTATGTCTGATACCATAAAACAGCCTGAATCCACATTTTATATTCACTGCGATAAGTGAGAACAGCCTCTGGCTCTAGCTGTGGATGCGAGTGTGCAGTAAAAAGTAGAGAACAAAAAAAACACAATGACAAACTGGTTCACAAATCCCTCCAATAATGCTTCTATATCCATCCACACACAACCTGAGCACACACAAAAGCAGATACAGTCTTATGCCTGCTAATCATGCCGTCTCCCCGGGCATGCAGAAAGGGGGAAGAAAGTGGTGGAAAAAATGAAGAGATTTGGATTACCTTTCCCCGTGTTCAGATCAAATCTTGAACCTGCAACAAAAGAGAAGAAAACATAATTACTGTTTTGTTGTGAGGGAACATTAACAGATCATACAGAGCGACATCACACTGATGAAGCAATTTAAACAAGAAGCTCAATGTGAGCGTCTCTCTGTGGGCGTACGGAGCCCACACCATGCTCAGGTCCTCCCTGAGGCGCTTTGCAGTCGTCCTCTGTAATTGCCCTATTGAGCCGTGTCACTCAAGACTTGTACTTTTTAAAAGCGGGTGATTGTTAGAACATTCCAGTCTCAACAGCAGGGTTAGGATGGCAAACGTATTGACTAAACGTGTTTGTGCGTGTGTTTGTTTGTTATTGACTCATTATCGACCCCGACAGGGGACAGTTAATTAAATCCTTCCCGGCACTGAGCATAATAACTGAGCATGGATGGATTTCCACAAAAAAAAATCCACATGTGATCAAAACATACAATATGATATAGGTGCATAATTTGCTGAAAAGGCAGCGCACACACTCATTGTCTTGTGAGTTCTTACACAAAAATGTCGGCCATATGTTTACCCTCACCAGCTCCCAAACCTCCCTCTGACAGAGAATGATGTGACTCCATTGACTTGTATCTGACAGAGCTGGGTAAGCGAGTTTAATCAAACACAGTTGCTTATGTCACCTCACAGTTCGCCAGCTTTATGTTCTGTGTGTGAAAGATGGAACAAAAACCTGATTTATATACTCGCTCCTGGATCTGTGTTTGGGAAAGAGAGCCGGCTGGATGACCCGATCACCACAACAGTGTTCCAGCCAATCAGCAACAAGGGTATTCATGCTCATTTACAGGGCAGGGGCGTGAAGGGGCAGTAGGAGAGAGACGTATATTAGAGAGCAGGGAACAGTGATTTACAATGGGTACGATTATAAACAGAATATGCAACCAATCAGTTGTTGGCAATATGTGTGTATAAAGGAATCGTTGACTCCACCATTAAACTCGGAATGAAATGCACTAGTATGGGAGCAGCATACAATGCTTCTTACTTTTCTCTGTTACAATATTAGGGAATAAAGTGACACAGTGCTTTACTGTGAGGTCACATTAGCTTCTTTGCTGCAGTGCTAAATATGATTAAGTCCATTTCCCTTCTGTGATCAGAGGTTCGGTAAGGCTCACTAACCACAAAGGATGCGAAAAGAAGAAAATACTTATACAAAATAATGGATTAAGTGTGAATTTAAATCTTTTATCGACCTCCCAGTCCCAAACCTTTCTCACAAAACGCTGCCAGTAGAAATTTCCCCCAAATCCCCAAACCACTCTGCCCTCCATTACTGGTCTCCGGTCCAAAGCCGACACGCTGGAACAAACCAGCTCCTGTCTACTGGATGAAAGACCTGTCGTGCCGTTGGTTTGTACATGTGCTAACAGATACCCGCCTCATCTGCTGTCTGATAACAGGATCTGCTCAGTGGGATGGTCCACCCCTGGCTGTGGACTGATCTGTGACATTTCTGTCAAGCTGCTCTGAGTGTTTGTGAATCTTTACCTTCACTGAAAGAGCTTTTTCAGTGAATGTTAACATCAGTGATAAAAGCATTTTGCCTGCATGTCACCACTTGACATTGCTTCAGTTGGGCAAAAAATACACTTAGTTTAGAATTTCTATCTGCATCCTAGATTGCAGTGCTTTGTCCAGACTCTAGTTTGACTGTAGTCCAGTCAGCTGAGCGACCAGGGCAGTGAACAAACTATACATTTTTGATATACTCTTCAATTTCAAACAATCAAGTCTCTTTTCTCATGATAGTGAAACACTGCTTCCTTGTCCTTAACTTTAGTCCCATTCACAGTATCATGAAAAGAGCAACCACCGTTTAGTTACAATGTGAAAGCCTTTGATTCTCTCTGGCTTGACCACCCAGGCGACAGGAGCTCTGGAAACAACAGGAGCTACTGTGGAATACAAGTATGCCTCACAATCATGTGCACAGGATCTCTGTCTATAGCTACGTTGTTCATCCAGTTCATGGATCTACAAAAATGCATGCAGAGGACATTCATATCACGCAGCCAGATATCATTTACCGCTACAGGAATCCCTTGTCTGACACATCATGTATTTCACAAGTAGACCTCTGTTGTATTTATCCTAATGGCACAAGTATTTTCACACTACTGCTGTTTTCTGTGGGGTTTTATTTTTTCGTGAAAGCCTTTTGGACTTGAACCAGTTCTAGTAGAACCGATGCAAGATTACAATAAAGAATGAATACTAATTGTGGTGATATCAAACCCTGTAGATTTTGTGTTCTGCTTTACACAGGGTTTTGTGTTTTGTATAGAGCTGGGTGCTTATAATCTTAGACACAGGCAGTCATGCACTTACTTAACGGAGAATCCTATAAAATCCGTTTAATGTGTGACAAGTTTAAATTCAAAAGCAATAGGCCAAATTCAATAAGAAAAGCATACCTTGTCCTTGCTTATGTAAACCCGCACATTGACTCCAAGTCAACTAACGGCTCTCAGTGATGCATTCAGTGGTAGAAACAAGCGCATGGTAATAATCTTCTATATTATCTGCATGAATAGGCGGCGAGGGCAAAAGTGTGAGACTCACACTTCGCCTGGCTGATTCTTTTCAGCTGCTTTCACGTATACAGGCCCATCAGCAGCAGCCCCTCAGACTGTACCTGCCACATCCGTCTCCCGCCCTTTCAAACGCAGAGGAGCAATCATTTCATCAGTTGTTAGGCAGCGGTGCCTAAACGCTTTCATTCAGATAGGTCTGCCAGCCGAAGCGAAGGCTCACGGGGGAGAGGGAGAGAGAGAGAGGAGAAGAACTAAGAGAGAAAAACAACTGCTGCACATGCTGTTAGTTTAATAGTTAATTTTGAGTATCTGACACAAAGCAGTGCTGCGGCTGAATAGAAATGATGCAAACGCACAAATCCACAGCCTGGATGAGAACAAAGCGAACATTTTACCGGGAGTAAAAGAAAGAAAAGTGAATATCAAGGCAACAAGTGCCTTTTTAATGAATGCGAAGTGCTTTTTCATGCACTGCCTGGCAACCAAGAGCTAAAAAACCGTAAACATTTGATATGTGACATATGTCATTATAAGCTCTTTTTCCATCTCCCTGAAACTGTGAAGACTCACTGCATGGGTCTGCGGCGGGCAGGTAGAATTTAATCTAAATGTCTGAGGCACTTTACGGACAATTTCAAACCATTATCCATCCTCAACAATTGGCAAGTGGCTGCCAAGTACCTTCAAGGGAATGTCAGTTTCCATGGAGACCAAGCGACCCTATGTCTTACTCTTCCTCTCGTGCATTGCCTCTGCCATTGTTTCTCCCTGTTTGACACCACTGTGTTAATCTATGTCTCTGTTCTCGGTTCAAACATCTGCCTCTGTGTTTATCCATCTTGGTAATTACTCATTTGCAGTTCCTTGGCAGCTTCCCCTCGGACTCCAAGCTAGAGGCATTCGTGGGAATAAATGGAAGGATGTACACATTTTAAAGAAAGTTGGAGAGAAACTAAAAGACTACATAAGGAGAGTAATCAGCACTGAAAGAGGATGAAACTTACTTTGAGAAATCATCAATATAATCATAAGCCGCTTTCGGATATGCACTACAGTCCAGACATTGGACATTTTCCGGAGGGGCTGTATGTGGGCAAATGTAACAGCTATTACATTTGCAGGGATTTGGTACGTTTGTGGGAAGGTGAAAATCTGTAGCTTGTGCAATAAAAGTGAATTCCAGTGATGTGCTGTAGGAAATTTCCTCGGTTGAATTTGTGTTATATCCTTCCTCCTGCATTATCCAGCCTGGTAAACATGTGAGACTGGAACAATCAAATATTCTATTATCCAGAGGTCATGACTAAAATCTGTTTTAGTAACAATAGACAAAAACGACTGCAAGTCTGTTTATTAATTCTATTGTTCCTTATTTTTTATAATAACTCTCAGCTCTTGTTTTGTCTCTGTGGTGTAATGATGTGGATTCAACCAGCTCTTTATTCTGCTTCTAAGAGCACACTGACACCAATAAAACAAATCACTGTTGGGCGCCTTTAATTTTGCCTCCATTGGGGATACACTGTTTGAGCAGTGAAAATAAGTTTGAGGATTACTAAATTGTGTGTCCTCAGTAAAAGGGAGTAGAATATCCTATATTACCTGACTAGAGCCAGTCAGGCCCCGGCGGGACTGGCCTGGGTTAGGGCAAATACTTGAAATAATAATCGGGTTCAGATTAGTATGGGGTTTTTAGTTTTCTCTTAAACTTGTTTGGATTTGGATAGAAGATTGCAGCCCAGGCTCATTTTAAGTGTATAGGTAAAGATTTGCTTGTCGTAACCTTAAGCATTGTATCCAGTTATTATTACAAATAAAATTGTATTCGGTGAGAAATCTCTCTTTTGTGTGGCTCGAACACCTCCTGGAGATGAGAACAATAACTAAAGAAAGAGAACTTCTCAGTGGACACACAGGAAATGCAGCTTCAAGGTAAAACAGCAATGTGAATCCCGGGGGCAGATTCAGCTCAGCTCTCTGGCTGGTGTGCTCAGCCAGAGGATGATCACCAGGTACAGCGAGCAGCAGCATTTGAGAGAACATGCCCAAAAACACTCCCGCAGGAGGTGGAGCGCTCCTTAAACCATACAAACTGCATCTTTAAAGACGCATCCCTGGCATACGTTCACACATGATTTGCTGACACACAGTGCTCACACCTGATTGTGCCCCCTCCTGAGTCTTAATCAAGTTTGTTTGTTTCGGAAAAGCTTTGTCTCTGTTTTTTTAATTGATTGTGTATTTGGGAATGCCCCTCGAGGGATCGCGTGTGTTTCTTGGATCAAAAAGACACATGAGCAACAGAGAGCCTGCATGACTACATCACACTGATTGTTCCTCAGCGTCAGCTCTCTTTGTTATTGGGAATACAGGTCATTATAATGCACGCCACAGCGAGGAGGGTGATAAAAGATGCTTTCCTTTATGGAGAATGATTTGTTTGTTTTACGTTCCAGCTCGCTGGCCTCCTGGGCCCTAACCTACATTACAACACAAAGACTATTAATCATTAACGATCAGACCTTTTAATATTACCTCTGAAAAATGTATTTAAACGTGAATAAAACAAATGAAGGCTGTATCCTTTGTGGGAGAGAAATCATTATCTGAATATTTTTTCGGATGTACTCTGCCCAAGTCTATTTTTGTCTTCTATGGTACATAACATGTTTGCATTGTTTGTTTAAAATGTGTCGATGACTATGTTTACATATACATATACTCTGATATTAACATGATTATGACAAATATCTCAACCTAAATAAGCTCATACTTGGAATAATCATTTTAATTCAACTAAAATGTCCGATAGGAGTTTTCACAGCACTTTGTGACAAGAACATACATGGCAGTTACCAATTACTTTAGAACACATGCCCTTAGTGTATACAAGATGAAATATCCCAAAATTCTTTAAATAATCGTTGCAACAATACCCACATTAAAAATTATGTAAATGCATTCATAAAGTAATTAAGTAACAGTTATCTCTATCTCCACACTAGAAAAGACAACATTAGCAGTACGTTCCTGATACATGGGGGTGGGGTGGGGTGGGGGGGGGTGGGGGTGAACCACCACAGAATTCAAAGGTTTACAAATCTAACATCTAAGGCAAACGCAGAATAATCACATAATCTACACATTCATTATCACCGAGGAGAGAAACGTCTCCAGAGGTCAATTAACCCGGTGTGTGAACTGAGAACTCTTGCAGCAGATATCCAATATGCCAAGCTAATAAAGACAAGGTGCACATGTCCACACACATGCACCTATGGAGCCACAGCAAAGCAAAGATAATGAATTTTGCAGATATTATAAAGACTTGCCACAGAAAACGCTTGCCAACATTGTACGACTCACAAACACACACAAAGTGCACGTGTATCAAGCAGACTGCAGTCCTTTAATCACAAGTCGTGTTGTAATTGCAGAAGGTGTGAAGGAAATAGCAGTCGCAAGTGGCTCCGTCTGGCACGGACATGTTGGAACATGAAGCTGCTGGAGACAAAGTAGATTCATGGACAGTATGTTTCTATCATGAGATCCTTTTACAGTCCATCAGTGGAGATTTCTTTCAAAGTCTCTCTCAATCACACCTCCATCCCATAGGGTACTGAGATAAAGTGTGCTGAGGATGTTGTATGTGATTAAGTGTAGTTCCACTTGTGATAGTGGACGGAACCTAATATTGTGTCCTTGTCTACTTTCCATGCGAATGTCCGTTATGTGGCGCTAACCAGTGCTAACCCAACGCAGAGAGACAGTATTTAAAGCCACCATTGTTGTTGTTGTTTCTAGGGCATTATCATTCCATAAAGCAACAGTGGGCATCCCAAAGTAATATGTGACATAACAGCTCACAAACGCTCTGTTTTTTTTATATACACAAAGATACACAACCACACAGCCACACAATTTTGGCTTAAAATTCCATGAGAGGCTCAAGTGCTGATGAAAACGTTTATCCGCAATAATATGGACAGGGTGACAGTCTGCAGACACTTTGAAACTAAAATATCTTATTGTGTCTATAATAAGAACAATGTGTTCAAGTCCTTATCAGGCCATCCATTTACATCAGATACCTTAAAATAAACTGTGAGTATATTTATTCATCATTTTAAATTGTTTTTCTCTCTTGCTCTCCTCTGCTGCTCCTATGTTGGTCCTGCTGCTCCATGTCAAAGAGATGATGGGTCTCAGCTGAGCTATCCTGGATAAAATAAATGTTTAAAAGCGCTCAAAACACCTGGCTCCGAGCTATTTTTTCATTCGTTTCATTTATTATGATGTGTGCTTGTGAAATCCCTTAACCTCCATGAGCCCACTTCACACACCCGGTTCACCTCCACCTGAGTTCAACCCACTGACAGTCACCAGTGGTCTCTATTATGTATGAGGCCTCACCCCACAGCGGAGCCAATCTGGATAACTGAATCTGTCTAGAATATGCTCGTTCACACAGGTGTTGTTCCGCTTCCCATTTATACATAATAAGTGTGTGTGAGCTGCGTGCAATCACTCACAGATGCAAATCAAAGCATCTCAATGTTGCTTGCACAAGCACTTTGCGGCACGGTTTCATGCATGCATGAACTCGCGTACATACAAAACATCCTCCCACCTACACACAAACACACACACATACACAAACACACACCTGACTTAACACACCGTGAATCGCACCACATGCAGCTTTACAACACCTCAGGTCTGCATGAGCACAGGGAGCCGAGCTTGTAGGACCCCACGGCTATATTCAGGCCTTTAAATTGGTCCCAGTGAGATGTGAGAGCTCAGACCACAGGGCTGACCTCTAACTCTACGCCTGTGTATCGAAGCATTAGTCACTGTCAGCCCAATCAATACCCCCATAGCAGCTAGAGGCCCAGCTCCGATGTAAAGGGGGCATATTAGTGGGCTGATGATGATTATAGAAAGGGCCATTTGCTAGGTGGTTCAACTCAAGTTATTATATTGGTTGTTATATCACCTTGGATGTTGATTAAGGGAACTAGAATCAATGCAAGTGCTATATCAGCATGGTTAACACCTGCTACAAGATGGACGCTCCTGATTTGAGCAACTGAATGGATTTCTACAAAACTTGGATCAGGAAGGAACCCATTCAGTTCGGGCCTGGATATGGATCAGGGTCAATATCTGGGAATTTCTTAGAGGATGTGTGATATGAACTATCGGGCCTTGGCAGAGGTGTGTGCTCTACTTCTGATCACTGCTTCAGAGAGGTCTCGAATTATCCCAGTTGTAATTTGTCATACAGAAAATTTCAAATATTTAGTCCACCCTCCTGGATATAAAATCAGACTGACTGACATTGAGTGTCACAGCACAGAAACCTTCTATCTGGACAACGTCTATGACTGAGGACACCAGTGACCGAGAGTGGATGGGCTCCTCGCTGCTTCCTGGCCACCACACCTGGCTGCTGTACAAACAAACACACACACACACACACACACACACACACACACAGAGAGACCCGACAGACGTCATATTTGGCCGGTCAGAATCACCTGCCAACCTGCCGCAGAACAGTCCAAGGTCAGTGCTGAACCAAACTGGGTCGGCCACCTCAGAGACCCATTGAACACGACAGAGCAGTAGAGGGCGACGGCTGTTCCCCTCCCTCTCGTCAGTCTCAGGTGCAAGAGGGATGCTGGGAGGCTTCTTTGGCACATCTGCTCAATGTTCCTATCTCATCGGAGTGTTTCATTAAATCTCATCGTCCATTGATCAGGTTCAGAGGTAAACAAAACTGTTTTAATTCATTCTTGCAACCCTGCACATAGACACATATTAGATAACCATAATACATACCCTGTAAAGCCGGATATTTGGTTATTTATAACCAAATCCAGTTTCTAACAAGTCCTCCATCAGCCATGTCTGAACGGAGTCTTCCCATTTCATTCCTGCAGACTGACTCAGCTGTTGAGATGCCAGTACAGATGGACTGAATCGAGATGAGGCCAACAGCAGTGTCTGTGGAGCTAAACTCCTGGTGAATTGAGCCAGCACACAACAGCACCACGTTGGGGCCTGGCCGCTGTGGCTCTCAAGCCCTGGCAGAGGGAACAGGGACCCCCTTGTTTTGGCAGAGCCGCGCTGACAGGAAAAATAATGCATTCACATGATAATGAGCCAGTGAATGCATGCCCCTCGTACTGCCCCGCTTTCTCCCCCTCTTACATACAGTGCACATCTCTGCACCGATCAGGGGCAAAACACACACACACACACACAAAATTCTCTAGCACTGTACGCTGACACAAACACACAAACCCCTCTGTGTCTGGCGCAGAACGGCCTGATTGCCTGTTTCATCACCAGGGAGACCGGCACTAAAAAGGCGCCTGGCAGAGACAGACATCTAGCATTTAGGACCCCACAAAGATTTCAGGCCTTTCAGAGTATACAGGCCTTTTTCCAAGAAGAGAGAAAGAGGGTTTGACACATGGAGAGAAGAGGGAGATGAATTACAGTTTTGATGATCACCTTTAAAGAGCAGGATGGTTTGAAGAAGAGGGAGAAACAGAAAGTAAGTTGTAGCAACAGATAGAGGGGGTACAACTGGAAAAAACAAGATAGAAAGACAGAATACATCATGGTGACTATGAGGCAGAAAGGACGAGAGAGGTTTTCTTTTCTGTTGACAGGGGCTTTGCAGCACTGACTAAATAACCACTGAGAGTGATGTGTGGAACTAACATAAAACACCATCTGAGTGTTAGAGAGGCGCATGTGTGATGCAGCTGACGTCACGAACGAGGGGAGCTATTAATACTCATTCTCACCTGAGTCTCCACCAGGCAGGGGAGAGAAAATGAAGTGCAAATGAACTGTAAAAACAAAAGATTTGAATTTTTTCATTTTCATTCACAACACCCCCAAGCTGGGAGGGGAGACAAGAGGAGGAAATGAAATGAGAGGAAATCAAGCATTTAGGTTGTCGAGAGGCCTCTGCCCTCTGAACAGAAAGCGGAAGATCGAGGGATGGCACGAAGCAAACAAGTGTTAAATGGTTTAAGGGGGGGATTTAGGCTGTGGCAAGCTCCAGATGTTCTGCTAGATGGAGAGAACGGAAAAGAGGAGAGGAGAGGAGAGGAGAGGAGAGGAGAGGAGAGGAGAGGAGAGGAGAGGAGAGGAGAGGAGAGGAAGCAGCTCGGGGCTAAACTTTTCAAGCCCTCTGCATCTTTTCCCTCTCACTCTCTAACATCTTCTGTTTTCCCTCTGTTCTCCCTTCGCTCCTGTTTGTTCCAACTGCATCCCTGCTCACCGACAACAGCAAGTCCAAGTGGGCGTGGTGCACGACACAATGTTTTCGTATCAAAAAAACGAGGAAAAGTGAAGTGATTAAAGGTTGGTTGGTTTAAGAACCACAAAGACTTGGTCAGGTTTGGAAAAAGATCCTGGTTTGAATAACTATAATAACCTAGTTAGGGTTATGGGGGCTTCATAGTAATTTTAATACAATCATTGACATGTATTTTAGGTTTGGGAGTGACTTTGGTCATGATCTGACCAAAATGTTGATGAGCATTGTCCCTCTGTATCAATATCACATGGTCTCCTCCTTATCTCCTATCATTAGAGGACAGTAGGGGGCTTTGTCACTCGAACACAAACGTGTGTTGTTTTGAGGAACTTGCTGAATAAATTGATGCTGTCGAAATGTGGAGATTAGTTTTTTTGAACTCATAGCACTTAAAGGGATAGTTCACAGAAAAAAGGCGAATTCGCTCGTTATCTACCCAGCACCTTTGTTTCGTCAGAATTCAATGCAATGAAGTCAATGATCTGTCAGCCAAGTCAAGATGATGAGTGAATTTAAATTTTTTGGGGACATATCCTTTTGAGGTTAGGATTTGGAAAAGATTTACTGAAGAAAAAATAACATTAATTGTATATGTAAACATTAAATATGTAACTTTGGCCATAAGGAGATTACGAAGTGAAACTTTTGGTTAATTAAAGTACACAAGTCAGAATATATAACACAGTTGTAATTGGTTTTAGGCTTTGTAATGAAGAAAGGACTTTTCTTGTGCCTGGAAATAAAATTACAAAAATGGACATTCTCACTTAACGTAAGACTGGGAGTAATTACAATTCCTTCAACACATTTTAAACACTGTTTAAACAATTATTTGTTAAGAAAACTTCACTTTGAGGAAACAGGTGTCATTCGAAAGATGAGGACCAGCCCAAACCATCTGCACTGTCCCCCCACATCTTCACCCATCCTGAGCCCTGCGTCTCCTCCCCCGCCTCAGGCTCAGAGTAACTGTTAAACCAGGTGTGAAATCTGCATGAGCAGCAGATTTTTTTCTGTCTCTGCTGTTTTTTCACCTCAGTAAACTGGTCTCCAGTCACTCTCCCCCAAACGTTCCTTAAGAGTTCAGCACCTGAGGCCCGCCACCCCTCCATCCTCTCTGTGGCTGTGATGCTTTGATAAGTCTCTCTGGAGCCCTGTGTCATATACACACCCGATCTTGTCTGCACAGCCAATTCACAGTATACATTTTTCATCCTAAATTAAACAAGGATTAATTAAAATTGGAGTCATTTCTTTTTACCTCTCCCCCCCCGCTGTGCTCTGCGGTGGTGTAATCCGTTACAGAGTGGCTGCTTCAGCTCTACCAGGAAACCTGTACTCATGATCTTTTATCCGAGCTGTGTTTTATTATAACAATGGTATAGAGCGTGTCATGTTGCTGTGCAGGCACACTGATGGCAGTCCCAGCAGACCTTCCTTCTCAACACAGTTCTCGATTTAACAAAGAGCCTTTTTCCATTGTGCTCAATTTCACATCTCCACTTCCCTCTGATCACACATTACGGTAATAAAGACACGATACATCTCTTTCTATTCTTCTGTCTCACTCCCAACGCTTCGCATAGCACTTTCTGCATAATTACAATACACAAAAGAGGAGAAGCCACAAATTCATCTGTGGCCTTTGCAAACCCACATTCCAATGGGGAAATCATCCTCTAAACATGGAGAAATCGTTCTGGAATGGGACAATGTCCCGCGTTAATAAAGCACCCTCCAACAGAGTACAATGATGTCATTGATCATCTCATGTCATCGTAGAAACCCTGCGTTTCATCTCACAGCTTTAATAAAGGGAAAATGTCAACCATTTACAGGCCAGAAAAGATGGATGACTTGATATTCAGCAATTGATTATGAGATATGTTTATGAAGCATTAGGCTGTGACTTACAGGCCCCTTCAAGGATAATCCTCTCTGTCCTGCTCTCTCCTGTCCTGTGGTGTCCATCCATGTCGATATTATAAACAGCAATTTTCTGTTATCTTACTGACCCTTTTTTCCATTGTTACTGACATCACAACACTGAAGAGCAGTGACAATGAGCCATGACTACACATCATTGTTGCTTTGCAATAATTACAGTTGTGATAGTTCACTGGGAGAAAATGACTTAATAGTGCGTGGGTAATTACCCCAATTGACTAGATGCTAGCTAATTTGATTGTTTGAAATTGTGGATGCGTATATGCATTTGCATGTCTGTGTATGTGTGTTAATATAAAGGGAGCAGTTGACAATTAAAGATTAAGCCACATGAGACTTCATTTCATCATCAAATCAACAGCTTCCAGTAAACTGTAAACAATATGCTATCCATTGCATAACATGAATGCCATATGTTCAACAAGGCCTTGTTTCAGATAGTGGGTTTCGTGAAAACTTGCAGTTTGCTGACCCGAAGATGAGAAAACATCCTGAACTCATAGTAAACACTTCAGGGCCTCATCTGGGCTAATTGGGAGTAATTTCCTTTCCCTCAACAATTAAATGGTGAATTTTAAAAGGTACACTTCATTATTACTAAAGTTAGATGTTTATTTTGAATCATACTATAATTCTATCTTTGTGGTTTAATACGTTTCATACAATTGTAAATTGTCCTTTCATCTTGAATTACTCGACCAAAAAAGCTCAAAACAACTAATTCTAACTTAATTTGTGATCAAGAATATAAAATGGTCTTGCCATTTTTGACAAAATATACTTTAAACTGTTCATCTCAACATTACTCCCACAGGTTTAAGCTTTCTAATAAGAAAATATATCTGGGTGTGCCACAAGGTTCTTTCCTAAGCACACTTCTATTTTCTATTTAGATGTTACGTGTTGGGCTGTAATGCCGGAATATGCATAATCCCAAAAATTATATTAGTCAAGTTTGGAACTCATATTGAATATTACTATATTGTTAATATGACTTTATTATAATGTCCTAAAATGTCATACTATACTGGACTTGATTAATCATGTTTTAGTAATAGTAATATGATTGCATTTCATTGTTTCAAGGCTACAAAAATCGCTGTGATTAAACAAAAAAAACTCACGCAAAAAATAGCTTACAGAATATTTTTTAAATCAGATGGTTCGATCACACTGAAAATACTGTGACGTACCTTCAGTGGCTCTACAGTCAAACTAACCATTTTATAGCTACTGCTAGCCTATAAATAGTAAGCAAGTTCAAACCATGTTTATCAGATCTCACCATCCCTTATGTACCCTGTCACATCTTCTAATCACAGGTTGCTGTCAGATTGTCAACAACAATCAAGATGAAATTAGAAGGCAGCAGAGCATTTCCCACCAGGCAACGTATCTTTGGAGCTGCCATTCCTTCTGGGAGATAAACCTGTTGATATCTTCAAGTCCAATCCGTTATCTTAAGGAAGACACGCTATCTTCTTTTACTTTAATTTAAACTGGAGAAAAAAGGTTTCCAAAGCTATCTATTATGCATTATGCTCATTTCTTTACTGCTATCTCTGTGAGTTGAACATCTCTGCTTCAAGTGTGTGTGTCTCCATGCTTGTACAGATGCAACCACATGATGTGTGGTTGTAAAGTCCTTTCAAACATGTTAGGTACAATAACTTTACCTTAATTCAACGGTCACTGAACAGACGTGGACCATTCTCTGATCTGCACCAAACCTGTTATTGGAAACCGCATCAATCACCTCCGCCTGAGCAAACATTGCTTGCCCATGTCTATGTCCAACCTCTGTGTGGGTATACATGCGTGTTTTCACTCAAGAACCTGCTCGTGTGTCACTAAACTGATCAAATAAAGCCAAAGCTATCCATAATCTATAAGCCAGGGGTCACAGACCAAATGACAGACATAATCTGTAGTAAAACCCATCTTAGCAGATGATTTGGACCTTGGCTCAAAAGTTGACACATTGTTCCATATTCACAAATCACCTCTTAGCAAGCAGGCTGGGTGCAGATCAGCAGCAGCTGCTCATTAGAGGCGGCGAGTGAGCAAGTCAGAACAATCAGTTGCAAAAATTTACAAATGTATGTGGTTGAAGTTAGTCTCTGCAAACAAAAAGAGATCAGGAACAAAAACATGGCATTATTAAAGTCACCATCTGAGAGGCATTAAATGATGCTTATGCTACACACAGTCTTTAAGATATTTCGTTTAGATGTTACATTCACAGTATGTTTTTAAGAACAAATTTAAAGCTCCCCACTGCTCTTCTTTATGTTGAGGTATCCGACTTGGACATTTGTATTCTCACATACAGCCCCTCCGAAAAGGTTCAGGAAAAGGTCCAGACTTTAATGCATGTTTGACAGCAGCTTAAGACAATTGCAAAGTAGCCTCCCATACCAAGTGCAGTAATTTCTGTACCTGTGAAAATGGAAGCATATGCACCGCTCAGTGGCCACACCACATTTAATGAGCCTTAGCCATGAGGTGTAAAACAACTTGTGAAAAGGAGGTGATAACTAAGTGCTGCAGATTGGTGACAAGTGATCAGTGGTCACACAACAGCTGTATCAGTGATATTATACATCCACCAGTCTGACCAGTTATTGTCATTTGGTATGTGTGATCATTAACACCCCGTAAAGCCCATTGGTAAAAAAAAACAAAAAAAACACTAACACCCACTGATGTCTGTCTTTTGTCTGCAATGGGAATGGATACAATCAGCATTTACACCCAGGTCAAATGATTGTGCAGTTGACACAGGTTTTATCGGCTCTGGCACTGAGCAGTGGTGATTGAAACATGACACCAGGGTGAATACACTATTTTCATCTTCCATATTTTGACAGTCTAGACACCTAACGTCATGACGCGCATTGAACTTCAAGGTGTTTGTACGAAAACAGCATTAATCTTTGTGTAATTATTGTTTTTTACATCTTGGAAACAACATGCAACTACGATTTCTTCCTTCATATCGGACAAGGTGCAGCACTGATAATAGGTTATTCACCACTGAGTTTAAAAGAGGGACTGAAGTAAAAAATATAAAAGTTAACCGTGACATTGTCACAGGTCTCCATGGTTATTTTCTTCTGTTGTATGTTTGTTCCCACTTCCGACGTGACGTCAAATAGTGGGGGGAAAACGAAAAAACTAACTCCTCCTGCAATGGGGAAGTCAATCGACTTACTTGTCCGGTTAACCCGTGTTTAAAAACAAATCTGCGTATACCCACTAATTGTGTTGTAAAACAAGTTAGAGCGTTCTAGATGTGCTTGGTTTCGCTTGAAGTGGGGACTTTTCATACAGAACTATTTACTTGGAATAAAAAACAAAGTTAGAGTTCGTATGTTTCTCCGAGGCAGCCATGTTTCCTGAATAGAGTGTTTCTACCCTCAACCCTCCCTCCGGCCGTGGTCATGTGGGGCAAATGTTCATGGACAAACACTCCATTATTGTGTTATGCTTTATTTAAAGCTCCTCCAAAAGCTGGGATCTACTTAAAAGGCTTTTTGTAGGATAGTGGACAAATAGGACGCCAACACACACAGTGTGTCAGTGGGGTCGTTGACAATAGTATCTGGCATTACCAGTTAAGTCTGTGCAATATCCTTGTGATATTAATGCGTGTGGGATGATGGGGTGATCTTTGTGTGTGCACGGCAGTTTGTGTGGGTGGGTAGGTACACATGTAAAGATGTGTGTTTGTGCTGTGTGTAGTTGTGAATTTGGCCTCTCACACTCTGGCAAACTATCTGGGACTGAGTGGATTTGCATATTGAGCACATTACGACACAAAGCAGCGCGCGGCGCACTGGACAGTATTTCCCCGCCCCCACCACCAGTCTCCAGGCTGTCAGGGAGGGCAACCAGATAAGACAGTAGAGGCATGGATTAAGGGTTGAAGGGGCACAGCAGCATATGGTGCCCCCAGATATCCATGTCCCCTTATATTGTTGCAAGACTAACACCGCCTACATAGTCAACACAGGAAGCAGAGCTCATCCTCGCTGTTTTATTCAGCCGTTACAGTTTAGAGGCGCTCAACAAGCTTTAGTGCCCTAAGGGTCATCAAGCTAAACCATGTGAACGGTTGTTAAGATTCAATGGGGGGGAAAAATTCCCAGAAAAAGAGATAAACACAGGAGATCAGTTTGAGCCAGTTTTCACTTTGCTTACATCCATACACATATAAAAGGCTGTTGATTGTTGAAAATGAGTTCCTCTTGTGATTAGAAACGGTCATTCCTTTCCACAGTAAGAATATTGTTTTAACTATTTAATTTATTTACTTTTTAAGGGAAGGAGTGAAAAGTTGATTGGTGGACAGCATCTGGTCGATGTCTGGACCAAATATTATACCTAATACTAATTTTGATGATGCTTAACCTGACTTCCAACTTTACCCTGACCAGAAGGGAGGGAACAGACCTCAACACACACTACTACTAAGCATCAGAACAAAATGAACCCATTTGCAGTGTAGAGGACAAGCTATGGGCAGGCTGCCTTTTGTCAGCATATTGAAGAGTGGGGGTCACGCCAGCATATAAACACACCAAATTGCAAGAGCAGCTAATAAACCATTTAGCCTAAAAGCTGATCGAGTTATAGCTTTATAGATTTGTCCCACATCCGGCCCACATAGTAGCATTCATCATTTACCATATGGGTTACTTTAAGTACACATCCAGATTACACAAAAAGAGACCAACATTTGTCTTGGGATATTTTGGCCACATTTTCCTTTTTACAAGTGGACAACTTTAGGCTCAGATCCATTTTGTTTGGAACCATAAGAAGAAGTGCTTCTGCACAAACAGTATTTTTTGCTCTATCATGTTGTGTGTTTTACTACAGCCTTGTGTAACCTTGCACATAATACCAACAACTATAGTAATGATACTGTCATAGCAGCAATAATATTAAATTCAGAGTTTTAGTATTAAAGCTTTTAGCACATATCAGAATTGGATTCTAACAAAAAAAAGTGGATCTTTGCTATACAGAAACCAAAAGATCTCAAATTTAACGTTTCAACATTTAAGTTTTTGGAGAACAACACATGATAAGTTATTTGAGGATATGTATACTGCACCGGAAAAACATTCAAAAATCACAGATAAAAATCTCACAACCAGAAGACCACAGGTTCAATCTGCCTGTAGCTCCTTGACACCACACTGTCCTTTCCCACCAACCACTGGATTCTTCCAGAGAGGCTGTGTCAAAATGTACTCATCCTAATAGAAATAGAGCAAAGATTTACACTTTGAAAAATGGGAACTATGAGAAATTCTGTATGAGGCTATTACAGGCCTCAGCTGTTTGTGTGAACGCATCAACATGTCCACACCTTTATTCACCCTTTTTTAATAACGGAATTATTCGAATGTGTTTATGTGCAAGTGCATCTGAATGTGTGCATACTGTATGTCACGCATGAGCTATGCATTCCCCAGTTTGTCTAAGTCCCACCTGTGCCCCATCTCGTTCTATTGTAAACAACATTGACGACGTTAAGGTGAAGTCTGCTGTAACAATTCACAGATGGGATCTCTCTTGCTTGCCTTGCTCTCTTTTTCTCACCCTTTTCTGTCTCTCTCTCTCTCTCTTTCACTGTCCCTTAACACGCCGTTCTTCCTGCCTGTTCACATGCATCAGATCTGACATGTTCATTCGTCGTCTGCGAGGACAGAACAACCGGGGACCAATTCTCAGTCTCATCCTCGTCCCTGGGAAGTCGTTTGTGTGTCGACGGAGCGTGTGGGAGGATGGAGAAATAGAAGAGAGCGAGAAACGTTGAGTATTTGAAAGAGAAGTATTAGAGAGTGGGGAAGAAAGACGCTGGACAAGACTGGAGCTGGACACACAATTGGTGTCTAGGGAAATCACTTCGCAGGGAGAAACGCAGGCCTACACGGAGGATGAGGTGGAACGTCGAGGGATGTAGGTCACGATGAAGACTGAAAGTGAAGTTGGACCTGTGTTTTGAAAGTAAGACTCCTGAGTGAGGAGAACAACGCTAGAGAGAGAGCAAGTGGGGGCTCTGGGGCGCCGTACAAAACAGGGACTAATAATGAAACTACAGAGAGCTGCTGCACAACCTTTCCTACAGGGAGCGATTCAGGCACTTAACACACATTTACCGAGAGCCAAAGTGTGTCCCACCCAGAGCTGGCCATCCTCTCCTGCAGGGACATCTCACGCTGGTGTCCTTACTAAGCAGACAATAACACTGTAGTGGTTAGCAGAGGCTCAGTGGGGTAAGCAGGACACATACATCACCAGCGACAGTGAGTGTCGTCATTGTCCTGCAATTGGACTTTTAAAGAAAAGTTTCATTGTTCATGGCTCAACTTTTCATAGTTTGGACCATGCTTCATATGAACCCTATTCTTTTCTATGGCGTGCACCTCGCAGGAGGGGGTTATTCACTTTGCTCCCTAAGTGGCAAAATGTTGTGTGGCAAACCCCCTTTCTGTCTAAACAGTCATTGGTGATGTCATTGCTCAACTTTATTGCTTCTTCTTTTGTATATGAGTTTATATAAAGCCTCTCAGATCATCTGAATGCTCCCATTCTTGTTTCGATCACACTTCTTTTAGTTCATGTTACTGCATTCCCTTATCTCAGTGACTAGCTTGGTGATTGAACCAGTTTGATACTGAAACTAAATCAAAATAAACCAAAATCTTTATGCCACTGATTACAAAGGTAATTCGTTTTTAAGAGAAGAGTCATTTAACAGTAAAAGCACAATTACTGTAGCAGTGCTTTACCCAAAAATAATTTTTGAATTCACTTCGGTGAGAGAAAACATCCAGACATGTTGAATGCAGGAGAATCGCGCCTCTTTTTTTGTCTCTCTTTTTGTCGTGTTCTGCATTTTCACTCAGCACAACATGTGAGTGTGAGGACAACAGGCGGAGGGAATACAAGTTCAGTTCATCCCTTCACCCCGACCACATTGTTTTGGAACGAGCGGAATTAATTAATCTTGAAAGAGAAAGGACTCCTCTCCACCATGCTGCTTGATTGAGGACATTTCTGCATACACAGAGGAAAAAAAGCGGTTTCAAAAAGCTCAAAAGCTGAGACGTAATTTCTGTCAATGCTCTCAAACAAGCACCTAACAGTCGAGGTAGCCATTACAGAAGAGCACAGACAGCCCATTGTGTGCAACAGCAAGCAATTTACAAAATTACAATCCTCTTGAATATGAAATTATCTACAGTGTATTTTTAGAGGCTGCGCAATTATCTGTTTAAGACAATAGACCACCATGTACTCAAAGCAGGTCACAGGATCTGCATTATCTCTCAGTGTGACACCAGCGAGCTCAGCCCCTGGGTTCATCAAGTGTTGTAAGGTCATTTAGTCGTCGTGCAGATCAATTGACAATCAATTTCAAATTAGTGAAGCAAGCCCACAGGACTCCAGAGAGTACAGTGGAAAATACAGATATATAGTCCTTGCTTCAGGACTTGCTCGTGTCAGAGAACTCTGACCTAAAACCACCCACAGCGGAATCTGCATCCCTGCAGCTCCCAATGCTATATTTCAAAATGTCTGTCAAAAGCTGCTTTCAACTTGCAAAGAAGTTCAGATATTTTCAGTGGTTACTGACATTTTCAGGGACTTTTCTTGCCAGTCCCCGAGCAAAATATCCAGAAAACGTTGGAGTGAGCCCCTAAAGCCACGCCTCTCCTTTTCACGTGAACACTGACAACACAGGATTTCTGTCGCAAAGAAGGGCAAGGGGAGAGGGGACTTCACATTAATATGGCATCACTACATGTAATGAAAATGGACCATAGTACTGGCAACACTAGTCATTTACTGCTGTTAAACATAGTCCACACATGCTAAAATAAATTGTTGGGCTGTTCTGATCCAAATCTTCAAAAGTGTTTACAGTTTACCTTTCACAAATGAGCAATGCATCAGGAGATTGTGTGGGTGAGACAAGTTCAAATTCCGCAGAATCATCAACTTGCCGGGACTTTTCCTGCATTATTCTCACATGGGCTCACTCGGACAATGTCAGAGGGCAACTGACATTTTTTAGTTCTCACACAGTCCCGTTCAGAAAATGTCCGGAGTTCAATGCATATCTGAAAGTAGCTTCTATCACATCATGAACATATTGGCTATTTTCACATTTCAAACATGTAAACCCCACCGCTAAAAATAAGGAATGATGAGTCATTGTCTGAAAAGAATGGGCCAATACGGAGATCCATCAAGACCCGAAACACCCGCTATTAGCATCAGATAGAAGTAAGATTAGGGTCCAGCAACATAACATTATCAGAGCTTCTGTGACATGAGGAGGAGGCTGAGATGGTTGAAGGAGTTAGTATGAGGGGTCATCAAAGTAATAGGGAGAGTTGACCGTTTACAATGAGGTCTCAAAATCCCTGTGACTGGATGTTACTATAGTCAGCTGCTACTTGAACAAATGCTGTGTTCAATTCCTTTAATTTAGAAATTGTAAATGTGAAATTGGAATAATTAAGTCTGTCTAATTTCCTGATTTGTAGCCTTTTGTGAGACCTCGTGTGACTTTTTACCAATTTCTGTTGAATCAAATTCACTCCAGTTCCATTCGAAAAGCAGATTTATTTTACTGTGAAACCAGTGTTTGGTCTGCAGAGGAGCGGGGTGGGGGTTAATTCCCAGAAAGGTGACCTCAGCTTCCCCAGAGCAGAGTTTATGGGGTGGTCAATAACTGTTTACATTCCTCATGCTGCAGTTGCAGTAAGATGAATTCTTAAAGTAATGTTCATATGAGTCTTTTTATGTGCGCCAGTCGCAGTGGTGGCCTATTTGCTGTCAGTGTTTCCTGTACCATGACCGGCCAGGACATGTTCAGGGTGTTTCAATTCATTAGATCATTTATATTATGTCAGATCAGCAACTTTCAAATGACCGGATACTAGAGGAACACCTCAGGCAGCTCGTCTGATTAGCACCCTCCCATAGTGATTTTTCCGAACAATGACAAATGAATTATGAAACAAATTAATAATGTAACTAGAGACAGGGCTGATCTAATTCACTTTTCTTTTTTTCTTTTTTTTTGGGAAGCTACAACAGCTTCATAAAGTCTGTCTCTCTCTCCTCCTAGTCGGCTCTCTGTCTTTCCAACAGATGTTATCACCTTCAAACCTTATGGTCTGCTTGGTCAAATAGCTATAAGTGATTTTTCTTTTCTTTTCAACTGGTCTAAAACCCACTAACACCTACGTACTGGTATCTGCTGTAGGATGAATACAATAAGCCTTCACTTCTGGATCTACTCCCAACTCGGCAGTGATGGAAACATGACATCCAGCTAAACATCGAGGAGCTGAGGCTTCACCTTTTACGTGACTTTATGACATTCATTGAACTTTCTAGCATTGGCAGTTCACTAACAATTTTTTTCTTCATATCGTGCCAAATGCCACACTGGCAAGAGGGAGCTTCTCAGTTACTGGTGCATTTGTGACGTCTAACATGGCAGAAAGGAAAACTATGTTCTGGCAATAGCAAAGGAATCAATCTGCCTTTTTAGTGGGTGAACTGCTTATACCCAATCATTTCGGTGTAAAATACGTTTTATTCATTGCTATCCCCCTGTTTTTGAATCGTGCCAATTTTTCAATTTGTCTCCTAAAGGCTCCACTGAAGGAGTTGAAAGGCTGTTCACAGATTTCCCACTATGCAGAAAGAAGGAACAGCTGGACAGTCTGAAGTGAGGTTTCTTTCATCTCCACAGTGAGCTCACTGGAGAGAGCTCAGATCTGCTTAATGAACCTAAAAGACAATCTGACTGTCTGGAAACCTGGAGATTTGCGATTGGTGGATGAAACTGATGAGGTCATTACAGTCAGGGGGAAACCTTGATCCTCTGGGATCCACTGTAATTTATTTGCCAGGGGAAAAGACACACACACACACACACACACACACACACACACACACACACACACACACACACACACACACACACACACACACACACACACACACACACACAGACAGAATGCCTGTTAACACACACCTGTGGGACTAATGTGTGCACAGGAGCATTTCCTTCTTCATTGATCGGCGGTCGTAAAGGCTTACAATGATAAACACACTAACTATTCTTGGTAATACCTGCGATCAACTTAACGACCCTTCGGCAGACACTTATTGAAAACCACAATATATCACACAGCGGGGGAAGTGAATGGTGTAGGAGGAGTCTGGTCAAATACAAGTCAATTAACATGGATTGTTTCCAGCATGAAAGTGTGTGAGCGGGTTCCCTAAAGCTGGAGAGAAGGGCACTATTTGTCCCAGGACTGGGAGGATGAATACAAACCAATGAAAGACCTGCATTCAAGAACAAAGTGAAAGGAATTGATCCAGGCACGTAACCCACTTTTTGCCTGAATACGATTTCTGTTAATAAAACTGTTACACAGATGTAGAGTGAGATCACAGGTCTAACTTTGTTATTTTTGTGCTATTGATGTGATATTTTACAAGAAATGCAACAAAACAGTGATTATTCAGTCAGAGTATCGTCTGTAGAGAAACCTAATCTGTGACGACTTGCGAGCGCTGAATCACACTCATGACTCTGTTCGGACACTTTTGGACTCAGGGGGATTTTTCCACTCTCTCTGTTCACGCTCGGCTTTTGGAACATTCATGGGAAGTTAAGGGTCTACGCCCATGTGCCATGTGGCCACAAACTAAAACTTTTTTTGTAACCCTATGACGCTTTCGGAATCTTTTTTATCAGCCGGCTAAATGTGAGTTACTGATGTGATGTGCGAGTTCTGTCAGCAAAGGTCCTCCAAACCTCAGGAGCCAGTAAAGCAAAACTGCTCATTTGAAGGAGAGGAGCTTCAGGGTGCCACGACATGAGGAAGACATCCGCTTTAAATATGTATAAGCCCAGGGCTCCTCACACTCACACACACACAGACACTCACACACACTTGAATGGACAGCCAAGCTAAAAGATAGTCTCATCCGTATGGCGCAACCTGTCACAGTGTATGTTATGGACCCGAGATATGACGCATGTGTAGATAGACTAAATCTTCCCCTCAGCACCAAACATACAAAGAACTTTTACAAGTCAATGTACAAGTTTGTTTTTGGGCGGTGTATAACTCACCTGAGGCCTGGGTTTGATTCTTAGCTTACGCTCTGTCATATCCAATAAAGGCAATAAAAAGCCCCAAAAATATATATATTTTAAATGGTGATTAGATTTTCATCCTTGTATTATAACATTCACAAGTGCCCCAAGTTTATGAGGTTCCTTCTTTCTAACTTCGACTTTATCATCTCGTGGCTCGAGCATGTTTAAACAAAACTGTTGCTGCTGCTCAGTGGTGTGTTGGAACAAATTACTTTCAGTTTATTAATGTACATAAGCAACTCTTTTCATGCACCTTAACTTTCTGTAGATTTATCTTCAGATACTTTTTACCTTTACTCTAAATTTCAGAGAAAATCGATACTTTCTCCTCCACCATGTTATACAATGATTTGCGTGACATGTTCAAATTCCTTTTTACATTTATTAAAGTCATCAATAATGAGAGGGGAATTGGTCCATTGATCCAATCAGAGCAGACAGGTGACATCAGAGCCCGCCTCTTGCAGCAGCATCATCACTGGTGAAGAAACATCTGAAATGTAGTCGGCCATATGTAGGGGGGCATTAGAGAATAGTCTACACTCTGCAAGGGCTTTCACTTTTAATTCTTTAAGTATATTTAAAAGCAAGTCCTTACTTACTTCTTCTAAAACAGAAACATTATGATCGTACTTTTCCTTGAGTGCATTTTCGTCCATTCATTTGTATTATGTTTCCTCCTCCATTGCTGCTCATACTCAGGAACTGCGTCACAGATTTTGATCCCTGATATTAAATCTTAAAATTTCTCACATGGCCTAAAATAAAACTTTTTAATATAGTTGTATATAATCCCGATGAGCTGATGCTATGATAAATGCCACCCTCCTTCCCCAGCACGCTTTTTAATCATCTAACACAAATGCAGCTACACAAGCCCAACTGATCACATTTCTGCATCAACCGCCTCACCCCGCTCCCTCACCTCATTCACTCATGATTTCCCCATTCGCCACCCTGATTAAAGGTAGAACCAGCCCCTCCATCTCAAAGAGCCAAACTTCCAAACCCCCAAACCTCTGTGAACTGACCACATCAGATGTTTTGCCCCAGATGCTTGGCCCAGCGCCGCCTTGCTGAGCCGCCTGTGGACTCCCTGGGACCTAGTTTAATGTGTGCTTAAGAGACCGCGGGACCGGGCGGAAGCTGCGCTCTCTCCCCCTAAATATCAGCCTATCATTTATTCATTCACACTCCCAGAACGACCGCCGCCGCCATCATCTGACGACCCTGTCGTCTGAAGCTCTCTGCGCCTCTGTCGCTCAAACACACACACGCACATGCACTTTGCAAGCGGTCCCAGAGGTCTTTTAATTTTTTGAGAGGTTATTTTTAGAGGGAGAAATAATCGAGGTGGAAAGTTCCATCTGTCCAACACTCTTGTTCCAGCTGCTCCTTTTTAGCGGCAGGCAGGCGGAGGAGAGGAAAAAACACTACTTATCAGATCAAACTGACACAGACAGGATTTTTTTCATCATATGCATGTTCTAGTTATATACTCAGTGTATAACATGATTAAAACATTTTGCAAGATCACCTGGGGTCACCATAATAGGTAAAAGTCCTTAAGATAATGTTTGCTGTGATTTGGTGCTATACAAATAAAATGTAATTTAATCATTGAATATAGATGGTAAAATAATGTTAGTTGTCCATAATTATTATGTGCATGGTTGATCATTATGTCAGATTTATCATACCAAATAAATACAATATGTAATATTCATACTAGTTATTATATCTATAACTGTACTTCTATTGTATATTCGTTGCACCCTCGACTTGTTTTTCCTCAACTTATTTTATACATTAGTATATTTTCCAAAGTAAATCTTCGGAACAGGAATAATTTGAAGGATTTGATTTGTGGATGACACTTTTCTTAATTTTGTTGTGCTTGGGCAATGCCAATGAAGTTCTTCTTCAAGTTATTACAATAATAGCAGGATGTCTTTCTGACTTTGAATCATCAAAAACGTGAATCATACTCGTTGATTCAAGTGAAAGCAGCCGAATTAGCAGAGGAGACGGTGGGAACAACAAACGGAGCTGGCTCTGTAATTTCATCCCGGGGACTTTGCGCAGAGACTCAAATGTTAACACGCTCACGCAGAGAGAGCGCAGAAGGGAACTGGTCTAAGTTCAGCTTTGATGCAGACACGAATGCCCTGAATGTCAATGAGCTGGAGAAAACTCCACGTCGTCCTTCTTTTGTGATGCTCCAGCGTTCCTCATCCCTCGCTGGACTCCTCATCTCAAACAGCGGGATGGAAGCCTGCGGGGCCAATCTGAACATTCCTCTGTAGGCAACTGTTTCTATAGGATGATATTATGCAAACGACCAAAACAAACAAGTGCAGTTGAAAAGTTCAGAGCCACCACCTCCTCCTCTGCTTTACTTTAATTTGCTGAATTGATTGGACCTCCACATCGGTCCCCACCACACCCCAGAGGGTTGTTGGCGGTGGATCGTTAAATGGGGGGCTTTGTGGACAGAGCAGTGTGTTGGTATCACCAAGTCTCGTAATGTCAACACGCTGAACTGATCATGTTGTGATGCATGAGAGCTTCTGACATTAGTAAATTTTGCTTCAAACATTTCATGCAATACAGATTTTAAAAAAGCCAACTTTTCTTCAGTGTGTAGCTAAAATAAGCTAAAGAATAACGTCGTCATTTGTTTACTGATCATTTGTGTTTTTCTTTCAATGTGCTTTTTTTTGTGTCAGTACATTTTTGTTTTTTTACGTCTATGTCTTATTTGTATGATTTTTACAAGACAAACTGCAGACAACGCACATTTAAAGTTCTAAATCTGGCACATTTACATGTTGGACATAATGACGCATTTTAATGAATGTGCACTGTTCCTTTTAAATAAACACTTACAATATCTATGTGTAACAGGGGTGGGGGAGAACATGACACGTCCATTGACAAAGGCTGAAAGTACTTGACCACGGCTGACAAACTTGTCTCCAACGTTTACTTCAAATCTCCGGGTACAAGCACACACTGGACAGCATGTACATCACATCCAAGCCAAAAAGACACGGACAAATCCGAGTGGAACAAGCCTGCGAACATAATGAACAGATCAGATCAATCCGTACAACGTCTGACATGCAAAACGTGGAGGTCAGTAAACACAGCCAAAACAAGCAACCACAATCAATACAGAGTTTGCTGCATCAGAATGTATTTATAGAAACACTGGCAGCTCCCCACCAAGACGCAAGAGGAAGGAAGAGAAACTGTCCAGAGACAGAACTCACGCAGCTTCTCTTGTTAATGGAGCCGCTCAGCTCACACATGCTTGTTTGTTCTCCTACTGTAAAGTCATTTGCAGTCATGAAGCTTCTTCCCTCACTGGAACAACGAGGCAATAAACTGGGTAGACTATGATCACTTTGGGGGAGAAGGAAGGGATGGCCACCATCTACTGCCTTCATTTTGAACCATTTTGCAAAGGGCAGACGGACGGGAAACCTAATCATGTTGTTGCACATATGTGTACGTGTGTAAGCCTGAGTAAAGCTGACAAGACACCGTGGGTCCACTCAGCGCCGACGTACACAGCTAAACAAGTGAGCAGCGGAGTGAAACGCCTTGGCAATCTGCCTCTAAATTCAATCTCGCACAATTGTTCTGTCCAAATTGACATGTCAGGCCCGGGTGTGTGTAGGTGTGTAGGTGTGTGTGTGTGTGTGTGTAGGTGTGTGTGAGTGCGTGTGTGTTTTTGTCTGCATGGTTCGGTAGAAATTATTTTCTTGTCCTGACAGGAGGCTCAACAGGGAGACTGTGTTTTCTAGTATTTTTATTTTCATGAAATATTATATGAGAGTTGAAGTATTTCAAACAGAAGCTCATTTGTTTTCAACACACAGCTATTTATATATAATATAATATATTTAAACCATCATCATTTATTAGCTTGCATCATATTTGCTTGAATACAGTGATGTTCTTTTAGACATTAGCACAGATTCATCTTTTCTGCTCAAACTTCTTTCTCTGAAATACAGGAAACAGATATATATCTTATATAATACTACAATATTATGGTTTAAAACCTATGGCATAACTAAGTAAAATTACATGCACTCGCAATGGAAACATTTTTGTATTGCTAAAATAAAAATAACAATAAGGCCATTGTACTTCGTGGAAATTAATACATGGTCAATATTTCCATCAGTAGCGAAATAACAGGTTAAATATGAATCTATATATATTAATTTCAGCGAAGTGCTATAAGGTTGAACTGATCTTCCTCAGGATTGTAAAGTTTCAGTTGAAGTATAAGTTCAAAACCACAACCTTCACTTTTGTCGGTAAACTGTACAGATAATGATAATATGAAATGTATCTGTTAATTAAAGATAGTCCCACATGAACATTATTATCTTGATATATTTTAATGCCACATCCTCCATCCCTTAACATAAGGACAATGAACTTTGCCATTTAGTGGCACATGCACGTGCAAACAAAGCACAATTTCCCCATAGAACAATTATAGGAATATACAGTGATTTGTTTTCCTCTCTCCTGTGCCGCCTGGCCACCGTGCGTTCCGTTAATCGGGCGGATTACGCAGCGCAGCCCAGCACCGTCTGCTCCGTTTCTATTTCAAAACACACACTCTCCCGCTCCTGAGCCACGTCTAAAGTGAATCACTCGCGTTTTTTCTTAAATAAAGCCGCAATTTGTGTTGTGTAGGGACGCGCGGAAGCAAAAGTAGTATCAGTCGGCAGAGCGCATTATGGACGAGACGCGCACAATCAAAAAGTGCTTTTTTGGGGGCGGGGGTGACTGGAATACTGAGGAAGAAAAAAGGGAGTCTAAATCTGTGCTTTAGTTTGTTGTGATGGAAATGCCGGGGATTTATAAGCTTGATCCAAACATACAGTATTAAGAAGGGAGGGAGTTAGCGGGGGGAACGCGCTCCTGGAGAGGTTGAGCCCCCGTGGCACAATTTAAATCCAGATACACCTTTTTTTACAATACTGATGCAGATGATTTGTAATGATGATTTGTCCACGTGATTTACACTTTAAGCCCTCTCCATCAAACCTACTATCATTATTATTATTATTGTTATTGATATTATTATTATCATTATTATAGTTGTGGGGTAGTGGGTGTACAAGGTGCGAGCTGCGTACAGCTTGGATGAAGTAGACTGAAGTTTCCAGAGGTGGATGAACTTACCCTCCATGCAGAAGATGACCATCCAGGCTATCCATAGGTCCGAGTTATGAAACTTCACCATGGTTCGTAGCTGTTGAGTGACTCGCTCTCGGTTCTGAGTCCAGTTCCTTCTTGTCCTTGTGGAATCACAGCTCCTCTTCACAGTTTACTTAAAGAAAAGTCACAGCTCCTTCTAATGGCGTCGGACATGAAAGCAATCAGCGGGTCTTTACGCACCACATTTTCCAGAAACAGCGAGAAAAGCACAAAGAATAAAACACGCAGAGCATTTCTAACCGCCGCCGGGCACTCGTCTCTCTCTCCCTCGGGCGCTTCTAGTTCTTCTCCTCCTTTGCTCCTGCGTTCTTTGGTCACTCCAAACTGTTGTTTTAAATGCTCTGCACCTCTCCTGTCACTTTTACGCACGCCTGGATGGGGAACGCGCACCGTGCACCCGCTGACGAAGGAAGATGTCCCCACAGTCGAGAAAGTGAGTTTAGGCAGGGAGCAGGAGCTGGCACTTCTCCCGTGCGCTCAGCGAGGCTCTCCAACACGTCTTGTTGCGCTCCATGGTTTCTTGTCTGCTCTGCCGCGGGAGCTGAGGGGAGCCGCGAGCAAAGTCACACAGCGGAGGGAACAACTACACTTCCGACCGAAGTCTTTCAGAATAAAAAAGTGGAGGTGATGCGTAAATGGGACAGAGCGGATTATAGTTTAGACAACAGTGTTGTCACGAGGTGGCAAAGGGTGATAGGTCAGTGAACCACTAACTCTATGTGTCACACATGTGCACTTTCCTGCATTCAAATAGAACACATAAAGGACTAAGGAAATGTGAAAAACAACATAATAAAATGAAATCATTTTAGAAAGCAATAACATCTAAATTAAATATTTTATAACTACCTAAAAATAATTTTTTGTGTGAATATCCTTGATGAAATGCCCCGTTTTTTCCAATAAAGTGAAGCGTAATATCAAATTGTTCTTCTTGGCACAATCTGAGCCATTCTATATGTATCATTATAAAAGTCATGTTTCCCCATATGTGTCACTAGTTTTTCTATTCGAATATAACCTTTAATATTGATGTTCAAGTTAATACTTTAAATACTGTATTTTGTAAATGTTATAACATCAGATCAGCAGAAAGTGGATTTAATGGTTTGGACATTTCGTGCACCAGAAACTAGACTTTCATATTGAATCGTTTATGTGGGCTGTTGTAATGTCTTGTGGGTTTTCTACAGGTATCGTTAGACAAATAAAAGCAAACACATTCAAATGCTCATATTTGTTGCATACGATGAAGAAGTGATTCTCCTCCACTCCGTTGTGACAAAATCCACTTTAGTTACATGTTTGATCTACTCCGATGAAAAAGTCTTGGTGTTATTGCTGGAGAAGAGCTAATTCCAGTTAGTCTCCCAGGATAAAGCTACAGGTGACCAGTCTGAGCACGTGAGCGGAAGTCCCAGAAACTTGCCTGAATTTATTCTGCTTTTAATTTGTAGCATAGATAAATCCATATGGCTTCCTGTTTTAGTCTGAGCGCGTGAACGCGGCTTGACGACAGCGCTCAGCGGCGGATGATAGAGTTGAGCTCGAGCCGGGCTGTTACTAGGATACCGCTGACGCCACAGAGAGAGAGAGAGAGCGAGAGAGAGAGAGAGAGAGAGAGAGAGAGAGAGAGAGAGAGAGAGAGAGAGAGAGAGAGAGAGAGAGAGACGTGCATGCCCTCCTGCGGTGCGTCCACTGAACGACCGATAGATTAGAAAAGAATAAGTCAAATGAATGGCCCCGTTAAGCCCCATAGACACTTCTGACAGTAGTCTACACATTAAGTAATATTGTCGATGTGTCAGGGAATTGGATAATAATACACCCTTTTAAAACCTTTAATATTGTGTTTGACTTATATAATAATAATAAGAAGAAGAATCACACACTCTGGAGCCGCTCTAGTATTTTTTTTATTATTAATATTATTATTTATATTGATAAGAATAATAATTCATGACTAATAGTGACCTAAACTGCTATTGATTCTCTCCTATTTGGTTTAATACTGAAATGCTTCTATTGTACTCACGTTTTTGGGGTTTAACTGTCCACTTGTACATTAGAAAAATAATCTTCTACGCATTATTTAACTCATATTTTCAACCGAGGCTCATCAAGTTAATTATTTTTATCCACCTCTGTGAACAACGTTTAGAAATTCAGCCATCTTATCTGAGCAGACGATGTTTCTTCATCACATTATGAACTCACAGCTTCTAAATTGGGCCCTTTCTATCATTTGTATACATGTAGATATCAGTGCGGTGTTGCTACAGCACAGAGGAGACTTTCATTCAGGTGATTTATTCACTTGCTCCAAGTCTTTTACCATCAGTGTCACCTATAAAAATCTATATAAATATTCTGTTGTGGAGACTAATTAAAAGACGTGTTCACTTTCAGTAAAGCTCAGCTGGATGAAAACTCATGGCTATGGGCTGAAGCCTCCACTTGATTAAAAGGAGCAGTGGTGGAGACTGATTCAAAACCAGCTCGTCTCATCCCTCTGATCACACTACGCTCACCTCAGGACTCCACACACAGGTATGCAACTAAGAAACTCATAAAAACAACTAATGAACTAACTTTTTTTCTTGCCCCAATTTGTTTAACTAATCATCAAGAAAGCTAAGAAATCCGTCCAAACTCTATTTAATATCACATGAGACAGAAAAGCTGCAAATTCTCACAACTGAGGAGCTTGTATGAAAGCGTTTTTTTTGGCATTTTTCCCCGGTGCATCATTTATGTTATGAAATGAAATTAGCTCAACGCTCAGCTTTTTTGCATGGATGTATGTGTGCCCTAATTTTGTAAACTTTACACCTTAAGGGCACAAATACATCCATGCAAAATCGAGATTATGGGTCAACGTTCACCAAAGTTAAACTCCAGATTAAGCCACAATGTGATTTGCCACAGGAAGTGGGGTTAGGGTTTTTGTTCGCCTCCTCGCACGCAGAGATTGAGAGACTGAAACATTCACTTAAGTATAAGGAAGAGAGAGTTGAGGAATTACATTTGAGCCAAATTAACCTACATAGGAAAAGAGTTTTTGCCCAGATTTGCCCACATCCCACATCTGGCACTTTAGGTTCCCTCCAGATTACACCTTGCTGGGAGCACTTCTCTTAGTTCCCATCCATTTTGTTCAGACCACGAGAAGGAGGAAGTGTTGCCTCATAGCCTGAAGTGGCCCTCATCTGTTTGCCCTCTGGGGCCACAAGGGGAATTATCTCATGACAAAACTTTTGAATATATAATTTTGAGGGGTGTATTGGGCTGCTGGAGGGAGACTTTTGAGAAATTTTTTTTTATGCCAAGGATTTTATAGCACCTGACTAGTGACTAGGCCTGTAAGAATGTTACATAACATTGTGGTAAACTGACAATTCACAGACGAAATCAGGGACATCATGAAAGTGTTGGATCTCAAACAACTTTACACAGAAACAACCGGAGCAGCTTACAGTAACTGGAGCGTTTGGGTTTGGAGTCTGGTCTCTGCACCTCCTCTGGTCACCAGGAACATCCTGTCCAAGTCTGAAGTCTACTCGCATAGAGGCTGTCGGGGGGAAATCATAGAACAAACAGATTTCTGCATTTATTAGTGGAATTTCAAAAGAGTTGATCGCAATTGTCTGTTATTTAGCAGAAGCTATGGACCAGTGCTGAGGACGTCAGTGATGCAGCCAGTCAGGTGGCAGAATTAAGACAAAATCAAACAGACGCAGTTCACAGAGCCACATGCTCCATGAGGGATATGTCAGATGGATGAAACACATGCTGCTCCCAAAAGAGATGCACACTTTTGGCCCAAATGAAACCTTGTGCATGTTTCATTTGACCACATCAATACATCAAGAACCTGCTCTCGTACCTCGCCCACTGATTCCTCCCTTCAATATTCCCTCACAGGTTAAATAACATGAGGCTTTGAACATGATGGATGGGTTAAATTGGGTTTCTCCAGCAGCCACCGAAAGATGCATGCTTGATTTATTATTGATTCCCTTCTGAGACTGCTTCATTTTTCTTCTTCTGCGCCCCATAAAAGATTCAAAAGACCTGAAGGAGATCCTCGATGCTTAATGTTGTAGCTGTCTTCTGCCGACAGCCCTGGCTGCAGTTCACAATAACTGGAATATTGATGTCAGGTAAACGGAGAAGTTGTCTGAGCCGTCCGACCGTGTGTGGAGAGGCTACAGTTTTTGAGCTATGTCAATGTCAGACATGGAATATTAATTAACATTAATTTACTGTACTTTTACTGTGTTTTACATAAAAGTCACTCATGTACTATGATTGTACATAAGTGCAAATATTTAGTTATATTGCTTGAGTTATTCAACGCTGCTTAATATGGTTAATGATCTGTATTTATAAAGCGTTTCACTTCCATTCACAGGTACTTTTTCTACCACACACCTACATACACTGTCAGCACAGCTCTGAGTATTTTCAGACTGGAGGAGTTGGGGTTCGAGCCACTGACCATTTATGGGCGACCCTCTCTACCTCTTGTGCCACAGGTAAAGGTTGTACTCTTCACATTATCTCACAAATATGGCCACTAGTTAATCTGCAGATCACAGATATAAAATGTATTACCTCATTCATTTAATATACTTTTACTTTATATTATACATATTTCACTCACATTGCAGCAGTATTCTTTACTTATATTACAATTTAAATGCAGAACTCCAACCCGTTGCACTCTGGAATGGAAATGCTCCGTCAGGGACAACATTGAAGTTGCAGTCATTTGACATCCAGGAGAATCTTGACATCTTCAAATGCTTCACTCCGAACAACACAAACTAACAGGGTATAAATCATACAAGTACTGAAATTGTGTTCTAAATCCAAAAATCCAAAACACTTTTTTTCACCAAAATATGCCCCATTATAAAAAAATATATATTTCTTAATACTTCAAAGATTATTGAACCCTGTACATTCTTGGTTTTGTAGATATTAATCTGGTCTTCATGAGTGTGTAACTTGATGAGGTGGAGGACAGAGGTCTTGGCGTTCTGCTGCCAGAGGATTGAATACTATGTTGATAGAGCTCAATGCACTGCACATTAAGAAAACACATGCAAATAGAATAAACACTTGCAAATTAAGAAAATGGACGACACATGCGCTGAAAATTGCGAAAAACCACAACGGAGATGTTTCCAGGGGACCAAAAAAAGTTAGGAACCTGGCTGTCGTTCAAAAGTTTGTGAAGTTCCATCACCACTGACGAGTAGCAGACTTCAATAACTTCACAAATTGATGAAGACGTTTTCAAAGATTGCTTGTGTTGTGACTTCCTTGCAATTGTAGTGCATTGAACTCTCTCAGCCACTGTAAAATACTGAAATTTATGGTTTTTATCTTAGATTTTAAACAGGATCATGCAAGTAACAAGCCCCTGCAGCCGGTTAAGAGCTGCCCACAGGGGATTTTCAGTGGAGGATTTTTAACACTGTGATTGTTGTATTAACTGAAGAAAATCATCTGAATACTTCCTTCAGGTCCATTGTCACCTGTTGACAGCATCACTTCAAGTCGAAATAAGAACGATGCCGATTGTCATCTGTCACTGAGGAACAAGGTTTTCCCGTTTAATGGTGAAGCAGGCGAGCCCTGGCTTCCAGTGAGAGATTGTTGCTTTCATGATCCTGTTTAACTTGATCTAAAATAAAACAGAACATTTGTTCTTCTTGCAACAGAAAGCCTCGGCCTCTGACTTCTACCTCATCATGTTGCTACATTATTCCATTTAATTACATGGGCTGGAAAACATGTTGATAAGGCAGATAGGCAACAGAGAGTGGCAGGAGAGAATGGGATGAATAGTCCTGCTCTATTTATAAAACAATTTCTGTAGTTTTATTGTTTATTATGGTTTGTTGAGCTACAATTACAAAGCTTATAGTTGAAAAGATTTGAGATATATGAGATATGAAGCAACAAGCAATGCCAGAAATTAAACATTATGTTTCAAATGGTTAACAATAAAAATGAATTCCTTTTGTTTATCCATTATTTTACTAGAAGAGTAGAAAATAATTTTTAATTTGTATTTCTACACGCTTGATGCATGTCTGCATATACAACCTATTTGAAAATGTCCCCTTTATCATGTTTATTAAGTGTCTATCATTTCTTTTGTATTCTAAAAAAAGAAATCCTAAATATAGACCTTCAACCGTATACCTGGGATACCTTAAAATAGAAAACGCTGACATCTAGTGGTGAAGACAAGAAAATACACTTTTACTTGACAGGAGAATTGTACGGAGAGAAAAAAAAGAGTCGTTTTGTTTGTCGTCAGAACATTTACTTCTAGGAATTGGCACATTCGTTTACACAAGACCGTGATGTTTCTGTGACACCAGTGCTAGGACGAGAAGAACAGTTGATGCTTCTGTACCCTAAAACACAAACACACACAAATAGACACACAAACATACACAGATGGACACATACTCATTTTGTCAATAGACGAGATGATAAGAGACTAACAGAGCAGCCCTTTCCCCCAGGAAGCATCACTCCTGAAATGACAAAAAGGACAATGCTGTTACTGCAGAAAGGATACATGATTTATTAAAGGACATCTTAAGAGCCACAGCTCCATCTCTATCTTTAATGTATGAATCATTTCTGCAGCAGCATGAGCCGTAACGAGCACTGGGTTTTGTTCCTTTTTCTGTGCAGGAGGAATGTCGTGAAGTGTTGTCAGGCCATGACAGGTCTGAGAGCAGCACATTCCCGTCCATTTAACAACAGCTCTTTTACGACTCTCCTATCTGAGGGAGGTGGGTCTGAACTCATTTGCCTCTCCTCTTCTCTTCCGTCATTTGCAGTTGAAACAGGGACGGAGTCTCTTGACGACAAAATGAATCATAAATGACACACACACACACACACACACACACACGCACGCGCACGCGCACGCACACGCACACGCACACGCACACACACGCACACACGGTGGGTGTGGTGTGGCATGCAGGGTGAAAACAGGAGCTGCGGGTCAGACCTGTTTGTGTGGATGTTCGACGCAAATGAACACATCACTGACTATTAAGCAGTCAACCTTTGAAACAGGGCGTTTCAGCTGCGTTACCTGCTGAGCTGCATTCTATTGAGCTATAACCAACAAAAGGGACAAAGTATCAGCACTAAAACAATCAAAAGCAGGTAAAGCATGTGGTGACGAATGAAAACTTTAACCTTTAAAAGAACAGCATCTGACTCACCTCATCGCTGCTGGAGGAGGAGGAGGATGATGAAGAGGAGGATGAGGAGCCATGTTTCTTTCCATCTTTGTGCTCTTTCTTATGCTTCTTATGGCCTTCGCCCTTTGACTTGTGGCCACTCTTGTCCTTGTGGTCACTCTTGTCCTTGTGGTCACTCTTGTCCTTGTGGTCACTCTTGTCCTTGTGGTCACTCTTGTCCTTGTGGCCACTCTTGTCCTTGCTGCCATGCTTGTCCTTGCAGTCGCTCTTGTCTTTGCCACCCTATAAATAAAAATAAAAAGGGCAAAAGTTGACCACGGGAAGATCTTCAATTGAGATTTATCTCTTAAGGATTGAATTTGGACCCAGTGATTATAACTAACAGCTAAAATAATTAAGATATGACACCCAAAATCCAGATTTAAAAGGGGCAATGTTTTTGTAATCAGCTTAAAACACTAGTTAATTTGTTTTTTCAAAGCTATCCGAAGAAAGATTAACCATATATGTAAGTTCTTAAACTCAGGGATGGGCAATATGGCCAGAAAATGATATCAAGATAATAATTGTCATATCAGTCGAGGTCGACAACTATCACGATAGATGTTGAATCATTATTTGTATTATTTTAGCATCTGGCTGTCAACTTATGTTGATGTGCACACCAGGCTCCTACCTTATCACCGTCCTTCTTCTTGCTCCAGGGGAAACTGAACTCATCCTGTTGAGCCTGCTTACTCTTCACCTCATCCTCATCCACAGCTGCAGATCAGACACAGAGAGCAGATTCAAGTTAGAATTAAAGGGTCGCCAAGAGTAGAGGGAAGTGAGGCTACACATTAAATACACGTTTGGTCTAGGTGTCTCATTACAATGCATATTTTGGGTTTGTTTATTCTTTTAGCTGCTGCCACGTGCAAACACTAAACGATCTGTAGCGGTTTCAAATCAACAAATGAAAGTGGATTAAATTGTGCACTCACCTGATGCCAGGTTGAAATCCATTCTTGCTCGTGTTCTGCTCCAAACAAACCGCGAAGTGACTGACAGGCTGCGTCTCTCTCAACCACATGAAGGCTGCACCTACAGCACGTGATCCAGCCGAGCCACGCCCCCCACCCACCTGATTTCACCCAGCTTCACCTTTTTCTGCAGAGTAGCTGCGTTCACATGCAGTCGGAATTAAGAGCTTTACAGGATACACCTGCACATTGATTGGTCCGTCGATTACATACTCAGTATACACAGGGTTATGAATGCAGGAAAGGAGAGAAGAAGTATAAATGGATGCATAATATACTTCATAACTATAGGAAATTAATATCTGTGTGCTGGTAGGGAGGGGGGGGGGACTGGGTAACTGGTTTGTATGAAATTATTTGTGGTTAGTGGTGAAAGAAGTCTTCAGATTACAAAAAACAACATACCACCAAAAAAAAACACTGCATTAAAAGTTGTATTCATTTCAAAGAACCACAGTGATTTCAGTGAAAGATCTAAAGAACTCATATGCAGAGTGGCTCTTTTATGTGTTTGGCTGTTTAAACATCATATAACTGCTGCTGTGTCTCAAGTCAAGAGCTGCGTCACAGCAGCGCAGTCAGGCCGCCCCATCCCTGATAAATATAGGCTTCAATGGGTGAAACCTGTATGGGCCAACCTATCCCAGGGTTCATTGTGCTTCAGTGACAGGGAGGTCATGTTGCGAGCAAGCAACGAGTACTCCAATGTTTGATCAACACATTCCAACTCGAACTAAAGATCCACATGTTAAAAGGCCAATGGTATTTAACCTGTTTTTGTGTCCAGCGACGACCTGGTGACACTAGTAATTACAAACATCCTCTGTAGTCTCATTTTTGTTCGGACTTCACACATTTTTTTGCTCAGAAATGATGGTGGAGGTTTCATTTCTTTTTTCTCTACAGTCGTTCTAAGCAACAACAACAAAAAGACAAATAATCTCAAGCAGTCGGATGAATCTGTTGGAGTGAAAAGCCCAATGTTACTCTGAAGTGTTGAAGAGTGTAAGTATAAAAGTCAGCCTATAAGTAAAAATAAAAAAAACTAGTAAAGTACACGTTCATAAAGCAGGTGTACTTTACTAAATGTTCTGGTTGGATTATTAGGGCCGGAGCACCTCCGGTGGGAGGCCCTATTGAAATTGAAAGGATTATTCTGAGCGTTTTTCAACGTGCTCAAAAAGTTGTAAAAGTTTGCAATAAATTAGAGTTTGTGTGAACATTTACGTATTCTGGAGTATTTGGAAATGGGCGGAGTAAAACTTATGGAGCACCATGATGTGCTCCGCAAAATGATGTGCGCCGCAAGATGATGTGCGCAGCAGGATGATGTTCACCGCAGGATGATGTGCGCCGCATGGTGATCTGCGCCTCACGATTATGTGATGATGTGCGCCGCAGGATGATGTGCGCCGCACGGTGATGTACAGCGCACATCATCCGGTGATGTTCGCCGTTGATGTGCGCAGCATGGTGATCTGCGCCTCACGATTATGTGATGATGTGCGCCGACTTGGATGTGCTCCGAATGATTATGTGCGCCAACCGGTGATGTGCGCCGCAGGATGATGTGCGCCGCAGGTTGATATGCGCCGCACGGTGATGTGCGCTGCATGATGATGTGCGCCTCACAGTGACGTGCACTGCAGGATGATGTGCGCCGCAGGATGATGTGCGCTGCAGGATGATGTGCGCAGCATGGTGAAGTGCGCCTCACGATTATGTGATGATGTGCACCGCACGATGATGTGCGCCGCAGGATGATGTGCACCGCACGATGATTTACAGCACACATCATCCGGTGATGTTCGCCGTTGATGTGCGCCGACCATCACCATCATCCGGTGATGGTCGGCGCAGGTTTATGTGCGCCGCACGGTGATGTGCGCTGCACCATGATGTGCGCCTCAAGATAAATTATAAAAATTAAGAGATGCAGATTATTATCCCAAACACATGCACAGACACACTCATGCAGGTAGGGAAATGTAACCTCTGCTTTTGACCCATCTGGTGCAGGACACACAGAGCAGTGAGCGACTATGTACAGCGCTCGGGGAGCAGATGTTGGAGGAGTAAGGTGCCTTGCTCAGGGGCACTAGACAGGGTCTAGAGAGACTCTTGGATTTTTTGGGCAGATCAATCCAGGTTCATCTTTTGTTGTCTTTCCGTGGAATCGAACCAGAGAGAACCAGAGACCTTCTCTGCCCATAGTCCAAGTTTCTGCCACTAGACCACCGCCTCTCAGATGATGTGCGCTGCGTGATTATTAGAGCAATACTACTACTACTTATAATAAGTACAAGACACAAAACAAGTAAAATCATTATTTTATTCCCTAAAGCACGCGTTTGCAATTAGCTCCTGTGATTGTGAGTTGAAAATTCCTCCACTCACGTGCTTTTTTAAAACAAAGTGATACAACTATTCTTCAACCTGAACATTCTCATCATGTCCCCATGCATCTTTACAAAGTAACCTCTGCATTAAAACAGAACAAACACCAAAAATTACTCCTTTTATTTATAATGGTGAGTGATCTTTTTTTGTAGTTGCTTTAATTCAGGGAAATGAGAGTGTCATTAAAGATCAGCTTGTCATCACAATCAACTTCCTCCAGTGTCATGTAACACACTTTTTTTAAACAAACAACATATTTATTTGTAAGGCTTGGGGCCTCTCAGCAGATCACTTGAGGTGAGGTGGGTTGTGGGACGTGTCCCTGCTTCTCCGTACCGCCGCGGGCTCCCCATCAGGGACTCCATGGGGCTGGGGGGTCTGCGAATGTGGACCCGTTCTCCGATATTCACTGAGGTGCCAGGGACAGCAGGGACAGCAGGGACAGAAGGGACAGCAGGGACAGCAGGGACAGCTTGGAAAGCAGGTACAGTTGGGACAGCAGGTACAGCAGGGAGAGCTGAGACAGCTGAGACTCCGGAAGGATCCAGTTTAAAGACAGGTTTGGAGGGTAGTGACACATAGGAGACAACACCTGGAGAGACACTGGGCTTGGAGCTGCTGCCGCTGCTGCCACTGGGGGCAGAAAATTCGCCACAACCTGAAGCTGAATCTTCCACTTTTGGTTCACTGCTCTGCTCGCCGTTAGGACTGTCCTGTAATGACATCGACACCAACACACAAAGAGGGACTATGAATTGGAGGCTGAACCGTTTGTGAGGACATATTCTGTAAGTTTCCTTAGATTGAGGGAAAATCAGTTTAACCCAACAATTCATTCCAACTTGGAATCCCCCATGATAGTTTTCACGGAATCTATATCATGAAAAAACTTACAGTCTTCTTCTTCTCCTTATCAGTTTCACTTCCTGATGAGCCCGAACTCTGTAAACAGGAAGCAGGGAAAAAAATGTCACCTTCGCAGGGGATATAATTTCATTATCTGAGGAGATTCTCATTTGACTAATTTGAGTAATTTACCGTTTTCTTCTTCTTTTTCTTGTCCTTCTTGTCCTTCTTGTCCTCCTTGTTTTCCTTGTCGCTGTCACAGGAACTATCAGATGAACTGGAGTCCTGCTCAGATTTAAAGGATGTCAATCACCTTTTTTTAAGGACAAAGTGCATAAACACTTTTAAACCACATAGTAAATTACCTTCTTCTTGTCCTTCTTCTTTTTCTTCTTCTTGTCTTTTTTCTTCTTCTTTTTCTTCTTGTCATCATCGCTACTAGAAGAATCTGACTCCTTGGACATAAATAATAACTGTGTTACTGTATTGCCTTTTTTCAGAAGAAATGCCCCATTTTTAATACGCACAGGAAACAACACTTTTTAATTTTAATAGACCCATAAAGTATGCATGCACATTGCTTTACCTTTTTCTTCTCTTTCTTTTTCTTCTTATCCTTTTTCTTCTTCGTCTTTTTCTTCGTATCATCATCGCTAGAGGAGTCTGAAGAACAGGAATCCTAGAAAGAAAATAACAAATATTTGTAACACAAATTATGTTTCATTTGAACCATAGAATCACACAGTGATGAGTTATCATATTATTACTTTCATATTCGCATTGAACATGCAATGAGTCTATCTATCCATCCATCCATCCATCCATCCATCCATCCATCCATCCATCCATCCATCCATCCATCCATCCATCCATCCATCCATCTATCTATCCATTCATCCATCTCAAGGAGTTCATATCACTGAAAATGTAAACACATTTAATCAACTGAAAACCTGGGATGGAAAACAAAGATGAGGCGTTGTCACCTTCTTTTTCTTTTTCTTGTCCTTCTTCTTTTTCTTTTTCTTATCTTTCTTTTTCTGAGACAAGACAAAAAGATGTTGAATTGTGCAAGTGCTACATCTCTTCACTGTGTGGAGTGTACTGTGTTGTACATGTGTGTTAACTCACCTTGTCATCATCACTATCAGAGCAAGAGGAGGATGAGGAGGGACAGGAGCTGTCATCAGAAGAGCTGGACTTCTACAAGCGTTTGTTCATGGATGAAATTTAACAAGTAACAGTAAGAGAACAGAGGTAAATAACCCTTTATTACAACACCACACATTACAAGTAATCCATCATGTTTACCTTCTTCTTCTTTTTCTTCTTCTTCTTGTCATCTTCACTGTCAGAGGAAGAGGAAGAGCTGGAATCCTGAAAAACAAAAGCAACAGTAATGATATAATACAATACAAAACAACCTATCAAAAACATACAAAACTGTAAAACACAATAGTATTAAAAACCTTATCCTTCTTCGTCTTCTTCGGCTTCTTTTTCTTCTTCTTCTTCTCCTTCTTCTTTTCATCTTCGCTATCAGAGGAAGAGGAGGAGCAGGAATCCTATAAAATAAAAGCAGTGAAAATGATTTATCATTAACAATATACATTTTATATATATAAAGCATAAGGACACAAACTTTGATACACACAAAGGTTGTGAAGACACAAACCTTATCCTTCTTCTTTGGCTTCTTCTTCTTCTTCTTTTTCTTCTTCTTCTTTTCATCTTCGCTATCAGAGGCACAGCAGGAAGAGGAAGAGCTGGAATCCTGTAAAACGAAAGCGGCAAGAATAAGTTAATATCGATATAATACACAACCGAATTTGCTCAGAAAAACACAACAAAAAAAATTTAAATACAGGAATGTTGTGTAGACACAAACCTTATCCTTCTTCTTCTTTGGCTTCTTCTTCTTCTTTTTCTTCTTCTTCTTTTCATCTTCGCTATCAGAGGCAGAGCAGGAAGAGGAAGAGCTGGAATCCTGTAAAACGAAAGCGGCAAGAACAATTTTATATCAATATAATAATCAACTGAATCAGCCCAAAAAAAGCACTACAAAATAATTTAATTACAGAAATGTTGTGAAGACACAAACCTTATCCTTCTTCTTCTTTGGCTTCTTCTTCTTCTTTTTCTTCTTCTTCTTTTCATCTTCGCTATCAGAGGACGGAGAGCTGGAATCCTGTAAAACAAAAGCAGCAAAAACAATATAATATGAATTTAATTGACACAACTGAATCAGCCCAGAAAAAGCACAAAGACAAAAGAATGAATATAAAGAAGTGTTGTGAAGACTGAAGACACAAACCTTATCCTTCTTCTTCTTTGTCTTCTTCTTCTTCTTCTTCTTTTCATCTTCGCTATCAGACGAATCCTGTAAATAAAAAGCACAGAGTGACTTAATATCAATACAATTCACAACAAAACCACACATTAACTGTACAAGTAAAAACAATTTATACACAGAAGTTTTATGAAGAATCTAACCTTGTCCTTCTTCTTCTCCTTCTTCTTCTTCTTCTTTTTCTTCTTCTTTTCATCCTCGCTTTCAGAGGAAGAGGAAGAGCTGGAATCCTGGAACACAAAATCATAGATAATGATTAAATACTACTACAATACACACCTGAAACCACACAAAGAGTACAACAAATGTAATACACGTGTCGTGAAGAAACAAACCTTCTCCTTCTTCTTCTTCTTCGTCTTCTTCTTCTTCTTCTTCTTTTTCTTCTTATCATCTTCACTATCTGAAGAGCAGCTATTAGATGAAGAGGAGCTGGAAGAGTCCTGTGTATCATATTGAAACGATCACATTTACACTTCCAAATAGTTATAATTTTGTGTCATGACTTTTGTGTCAAGAGTCAAGTTTAAACAAACAAAAGGCATAATGTGATACTGTCATAGGAGGTGATTGAGGGAAATAACACTATAAGCAGATATATACTGATATATAAAGAGATTTCATGGCTCTCTATACCTTTTCCTTCTTCTTCTTCTTTTTCTTCTTCTTATCCTCATTATCATCGTCACTGTCTGAACATGAACCAGACTCCTGTACAGAAAATGATTACCAGTTTTTTACATCACTGTGGATTTTGATCTTTACACTGTAGCATAACAACAATTTGTTGTAAATATTGCATTAGTAGGCGCTGGTGATAACATACTAGAGCAATTGCAATGCCCATTAAAGTGCATTAAAGGGAGACTAATGCATTCTCTTTAATGCAGCATGAACATAGCACAATTACCTTCTCCTTCTTCTTCTTCAGCTTCTTCTTCTTCTTCTTCTCGTTATCCTTGTCGCCCTCTCCCTCATCATCACTCAGGTGGCCTTCCTCAATAGCATCATGGAATGCCTCTGTCCCCCCTGCTGGTCGGGAAAATCATTACAGCCAAAACAAAAACACTTTCACTGACACTGACTTTGTGTTTGATTTGTTTAATTTGTGTACGAGCACACGTACCAGCCGATGCAGTGCACAGCTTGTCTTTGCCTGCTGCTTTAAGATCTTTGGATTTTGCCTGTCAGGAGAAAAGAGAACAGTAACTCTGTATGTGTTTGTACGTATACAGGAGTATGTGTGGCATGCAAACAGTTTCAGCGAGTATTTCACCTTCTCAGCATCTCCATCTGTCTTTTTATTTCCGTCAGTACTTGGTCCTGCAGTCTCATTTTCTGCAGAAAGGGACAGAGTTCAACATTGATGCGTCGACACAACAAACAGTGACGATTGTTGCTGTGATTTCCCGGCGTTGGAAATAAGGTGAACGCTCACCAGCTGCTGAAAGAGCGACCACACTGCTGAGCTCATTCTGCTCTTCATCCTGTGAATTCACACAGATACAATCAAGCTTAGGCTGAGGATATATAATATACCTAATTTCTTTCTACAAGTCTACACACACTCACACTAGACATTCAACACATAAGAACACTTCCTTATATACAAATAATGAGATATCAGTATCCACACCGACTCAGAGCAGTGAGGCATTTGAATAAATATGAGGCAAGGTGTCAAAGCAGAGTGTTAGAACTATGTAACGTAACATGCCGTTCTCCTGCAGGCCCTGACAGGTACACATGCTTCTACTTTTTATTCTCAGGAGGTGTGTGCAGAGTTGAGGAGTAAGGTTCGCTCGCTGCTACAAAGTGAAGACTTCAAAGTGAACACGTCATGCTTAGAAAAGTGAAGAGTTTAACCCAGATCCTGCTTGATAACACCTGAGCCTTCTTTATGCAGAAATCAAGTAAAGTTGTGATCTGACCTGAAACCTACATTTAAAGGCATTGATCTTTGTTAAATACAAGAAATGAACATATATTTAACCTTCTTCTTATCCTTCTTCTTCTTCTTTTTCTTGTCCTTCTTTTTCTTATCTCCATCACTGTCAGATGATGAGGATGAGGATGAACATGAGGAGCTTGAATCCTGTGTAAATAAAACAATACAAAAATCCAGTTTACTATTCAGAGTACAGCAATACTAGCACTTTATTCTGCAACACAAATCACACATTATAAATAATAATAAATAAGTTATTGGCAAGAGAGTTCAAACTATATGTGACTAGTGACTTATAATTCATTACAGAGATAAATATATTACTATATCTTTCTTTGGAATCCTCCCAATCTTCAGTTACATTGTAAATTACAGATCATTACCAATATATGTTGAAGGCTGAAATGATAAAACAGACACTTTCCTTTACCTTTTTCTTATCTTTCTTCTTCTTCTTTTTCTTGTCCTTTTTCTTTTTCTTCTTGTCGTCTACGCTGTCAGAACAAGATGATGAAGAGGAGGAGCATTCTGATGAAGAGTCCTGTAAAATGAAGGAGAATAGATTAAAACACAGATTTATTAATATTAACATTATTTGTTCTTATACAGACACAGGAACTGTTATATTGGTTAGTTTATATTCATTATATTTACCTTCTTCTTTTTCTTTTTCTTTTTCTTCTTCTTTTCATCCTCACTGTCAGATGATGAACTGTCAGATGAAGAGGAGGATGATGATTCCTGCGACAGAGAAAGCACAGCAAAGACATGAAGTAATAAAGCAGTGTCAATTATATATATATATATATAATATATTGTTTTCATTACATATGATTCATAAAATCATTTTTTGCAAAATGATTCATTATGAAGTGTTACTATACCTTCTTTTTCTTCTTCTTCTTCTTATCCTTCTTCTTCTTGTCTTTATTTTTCTTGTCCTTCTTCTTCTTTTTGTCTTTCTTCTTGTCATCCGTATCATCTGATGAGTCCGAATCCTGAAAAACAAACAAAGTAAAAAAATATTTAATGACAAATGTAAGATCACCAGCATGCTACAAATGGAGAATCGCTTGTTTCCTCTCTCACCAGGCTGTTCTTCAGACCCTCTCCACACACCAGCTCCGTCTGGTCATCAGGACCTGGAAATATTTAAACAGTTACAATTTAAATGTAAATCGTGTATTCTTACGTCGTTAGTTGAGAAAAATCTCTCGACCTATATATTTGATTTAGAACACAAACATATGTGGACAATCAAGAAGATCTAAACATAGTTTAATGTAATTCTGTTTATTTCTTCCCAAAATCAACCATCTGTGTAAAAAAGTAAGTTTTAAACTGACTGAAAGAAAATCTAAATGTGTAAGTTTGAATAAGTTCATGAGCTGCTGAGAACGCAGAACTTAAAAGACATCTATGAACCATACAGGTGATAATGTTAGAGATTGATGAGCAGCCGCAGCTGACTGTCACCATATACAGGCGCCGGCTTAGAAGACAATTCAATTACATGAGAATCCGGACTAACTGGAATTATCAGGAGCCCCTCAGCAAAAAATACCACTTATATGCTCAACCTTCAGCACAAGCTTACCTCCACTGAAGTAGAAAGTAAACAGGCATATATCACCTCTTCATCGCTCTAACTCCACTTTCATTGGCTTTATTTAGTCATGTTTATAAGTTTATGAGCCCGATGAGAAAGAGGACATTTTTGTTTTAAGTATAACAACAGCAGACAATATTTAACAAAATGATTTGTTATTTCTTTAGGCGGGACAACTTTATGCATTACATAATTTTGTAATTGCAGTTTTAAACTGTGCAAACTGATTACACAGCAGTATTATGTATCCAATATGCAGAAAATCCATTAATTTCATCATTATAATTACACTGAATTGTTGTACTTAAGTAATTACCTGGTATATATAGGCCTGCATTGATATTGGGTATTTAGTTAGGTCATGAATCCCTATGTCCACTTGTGGGGGGACTCCTCCTTACAATAGTGCATCTCCTGCTTTCTGATGTTGAACCCATCAAAGAGGTACATAACATTTCGATCACTCAGGTTTTTGTATGTTAGCCTCTGTTTGTAAGACTTCAGGCTCGTTTAAAACTAAGGGTAATATGCAGAATTATTTATGTTGTTTAATCTGTGTCGAGGCCCCACATATGTACAGCTACATGAAATTTGTTGTTTGGCTTGTTTAGACAGAATAAACAGAGATTGCCTCCATCACATTTATTCATTTTTCATCAAATAAATCACAGCACAAACATCGCTCGATAACTGCTAATGAGATTTACTGTGGTTCTCTTACCAGACTGAGATATGATAACACGGTCCCAGACAAACTCTTTCTTCTTACCCTTTTTCTTCTTCTTCTTGTCATCCTGCAAGGTAAAGTCGATTTGTTCATGACATCAGTTAAAAAATATATATCTTTTGTATATATGTGCATGTGCATGAAAGTCATTTTCAAAATGAGTGTTCCATTTATTTTATACAGAGTAAATAAAGAAAAAGGATTGGGTCAGGCTTGGGTGTTTCCTACAAGATCTAGATAAAGAGTTTTCTTCACTAGGGTCAGATAAGAAACGCCCGCACCTACTATGATGGTGCAGCTAAAACCAACACAAGAGAAATGATACGCATAGACTTTACATATGACTCATACAATATTACAAACTGGATATATGAGTATACAGCACAATAACTGTGTAATTATTCTTTCAACATAGACTCACAACCACATGTTTAAGGTTTCTAGGGTGTTCCCAATCCAAATAACTCTGCATAGATCACACATGTTTTTTTGATTGCTGTGACATTCTGTGTTAGACACAGAGGGTGTGTCTAACTCCGTTTCTGGGTGTGTCACTCTCCTGTCAGATACCGCCTGCTATCAGATCCAGGGCATTTGGCTCGAGTCAAATGTATTCTAATGAGAACTGGTCGGCTCTAAGTGAACAGTTGTGGTGGTAGCTACATTTTTTGAATAGTTTCACCACAAAGTTTATCTTGAGCTTTGTTTCTCTCTTTTGTGTTGAACTTGTCACTTTCTTTTCCTGACTCTCCTGTTTTTCCGCCCACACCCTCAGAAAACACCCCAGACATCATGCCATCGTGTGACTGCAGTCACATGAAGCAGAAATGTTACCAAACCACTTGAAAAAAAGGTGAAATGTTTTTTTCCTTTTTTTCCTCTCAGTTATTACAAATCTGAATCTGTTGACAAAGCAGTTCTGGAGATGATTCATCTTCTTATCCCACATCTTTCAGAACAAAATTACATCTATATTTATTGATACATACAGTCAGATTGAGAGCCATTCTATCCTAAATATTCTCGTATTGTCAGCTCTGACAAACTCACATATCCTCACCTAAGGCGGTGACATAGTTGGAAGGGACAATCAGTCCCCTGTAAGCTGCTGTGAAAGTGTTTGTGCTCGTGGCACATGATTGAATTTAGCAGTGCCTCAGGAAAGAAAGAGCTCTAAATCTCAGGGATTAACAACAACAAAAAAACTGCACTGTGGAACCTTCAGATCAACAGATTCTTTGACGCAACTGAAAGACTCCCTAGAACGGAGCATCGAGGGAGAGCTCCTCTCATAATGATTGACACAAACATCAAGTCTCAGGGAAGCTATGTGGAAGGAATGTGACGACTGTGACATGTTGCAAGACAGGAGATGTGAGGAGGCAATATTCCTCTACAGCACACTACCACAGCCTTCCTTGTTCAGCACCTACGTAACAAAAACATCTTACCTCACTGTCACTGTCACTGTCTGAAGAGCTACTTGAAGAAGAGGAAGAGGAGGAAGATGAGGAGGAGGAGCATGAAGAAGATGAGGAGGAGCTGGAAGCCTGTGCAGAAAGAAAGGGAAATTATTGCTCAACCTGTTGTACACAGGATTATTAATACACACCTTTGCTGGTGAAAGTGCAAAATGAGAATCTAAATGAATGAGTCACTAAAGAAACAGTTGAGTGACGCTTTGTCAGCGACACTTAGAGGCAGCTCTGTAGCTGGCAGCAGAAGGGAAGGGCTCTGCAGACACACAAAGGAACTACACTAGCAGCCATTTTACAATACACACACACACACATACATAATGATGCAAAAGTGACAGTTGACATGAGTTATAAACCAATTAATTTGTTTAGTTATTCTCTGCTGTTTGACTGGCCGTTGCTAGGCGCAGCCCACACTGGACAGCCGCCCTCTGGCAGATGTCAGGATTGTGCAAACTGATGATTTCTGCAGCCTCACCTGAGCAGATTCCACTCACCCTCCAGTAGCAAGAGATCTCCTGACTGTTGTCAAGTGACGGGATTTCATCTCATCATTTGACACTTTTCAACAACTGACTTGGTAACAATATAGAACATTTCACAGTGAATATTGCGCGGTTAGCAGTGAAGATAAGTTTCTTCAAACACGTACTTTCTTCTTCTTCTTCTTTAGCTTCTTCTTCTTTTTATCTTTCTTGCCAAGACCCTCATCCTCATCGGAGGACAATGAGCTGTCGAATGAGAACTTATCCTGGGGGCGAACAAAAAGAGAAAGAGCAGAGATTTTTTCATGCATCCCAGATGTGATGCAGGAGATTATATTAGTAGTAGCCTCTGCATTGCTACACCAGATAAAGCATGAAGTTGCTCTACACTTTATTATTATTGTTGTTCTTGGGAGGTTTTTCCAAAAGATATCCACTTAGGAATTGACTGTTACAATTCATCTGATGCACAGTCAAATTCTAGGAATATAACGTCATGCAATATCATGCAGCTGCAGTATAGAAGGGAGAGATTGAGCCAGGTCTAAACTGAGCTTCTTAACAGTACAGGTGTGGCCCTATAGGTTAAGAGGGAGGAAGGAGGATTGGTCATGAAGTTAAAACTAATAGATATCAGAATATTTGATATTAAAATGCAATGGATCTCTGCACTTAAATGATTGCTCCTGCTCACCTGACCATCTCCTGCTCCTGACGGGTGTTTAGGTTGAATCTTCTCTTGCAGACCTGCAGGCTCTGCCTCCTCGGCGAGGGGCGGCAAACCACAGGGCAGGGGGACAGCTGCCGGCTGCTCCACACCTGCAGCGGCTGCTCCACTTGGAGCTGAACAGCACAGTGTGACAGGAACACAGATGTTTTGCAGACAGACGCCAGAAACTCAGAATAATTGTTATGAGCTGCCAGTGTCTACAAACTTTATCAGCTGTTGTAGCAACCAGGTTTGCTGGTCGAATGAAAAAAACTAAGGGACTGCACTTCCCTGTTGCTTCACTTCCCTAAACTAACAAGTTAAATCTATCAAATATAAATCAAATAAGAGCTGCCAAACAATTAACAGATTACTGCAGATAATGACTTTTTGCTGATCTTTGCCAGAAATCCACTTGAAATACCAACATTTTACATCAGTTGACAGGTGCCACGCCCCTTCACAATACAGGGAAAGGAGAAAGCATATGTGTTGTGTGCTATGTTATGTGTGGGACCACATTAGTGTTAGCAATAACTACATAAAACAGTTATATAGACAGTACTTCATCAATGATTGTCATCTGCTGATTAGAGCTAAAAAATGTCATGGAACAAACACTGATCAAGCTCTAAACTAAGTCAAGTTAAAAACAAATCCTAGTTTAAAAGAGAACACACCTTTGGGGAGAATGGACTCCATCCAGGTCCAGGTCTCTCAGTCCAGGGGCCCAGGTCTCCTCTGACAGACCTACCTGGGCAGTTCGGTAACAAGGTGAGGAGCTGGACTTTTTTATGGGTGGGGACAACAGGGAAGTGTAAAGGACACCAAAGTCAGACACCTCCCTTCACAGATTTCAAAATAAATTCCACTTTGAAAAAAAACCCTAACTCTACAACAACTGCACCTACTATAAATCTACTGTGCGTAATCAAGCTGTGAATGATTTAATTTTTTTTATATATATATGTGAGAGACAGCAGCTGACACAGTGTTTGTTTGTATTTCAGACTGATCCATACAGTGTTTTATTTTGAAAGCAGTAGTGTCTCATAGCTGTGACGGTGTCTGACTGGTGAGGCCTCTGCAGCCAGAATGGCTGGTTTACCTGTGTCAACAGGTAGTGCCTGTTTCACTGCGTGGGAGCTACAACGTATGCATGAGTGGAAAGTAACGTGGTAAAGTTGTGTCATGTTTAAACACAGTTTAAACAGTTTCACACCCGTATATATTATATTGACCCGTATATTATATCCAATGATCAAATTAAATCCTACACATTATAAATGATAAACCTGTTTCCTCTCAGCCCAGAAGGAGGGTTTGTTCATTGGTCTCCAGTTACTAATGACCACTACTTCCTCTGCACATATATTTGAATTTTCCCACACATCTTTCTGTAGTTGTAAATAAAACAGATTGCTTTTTGATATTTAGTATGCTATGGTGAACTTAAATTATTTTTGTATACAACACCTGCCTATATACTTATGGCAGTCTATTTTTGCATGTACGGAAATGTCGATCTCAGTATTTCCTTTTTCTGATGCGTTCTTAATACAGTTTATATTATGTACAGTACTTATATTAAATGTTTGTCTTTATTGTACAGCCCTTTTCATTCTCTTGTCTACCTCACTCTGACTTGTGTCAGCAAATGTCCCGATCTGCGATCAATACACTTTTATCTGATCTGATCTAATGAGGTGAACCCTGAGAGAAATCAGGTAGTGCTGCTCTGTCGCCCCCTAGAGGACGTACCGAGCGTTGACCACAGGGTCAAACTTCGTATTCAAGTTCCCTTCCAGCTTCCGTAGTTAAATAGTTTTGTGAAGCTAACAATATTTATGTTAGGCAACTACGGAAATAGGAATTGAATTTCAGAATAAAACTTGATACACATTACTAATAAAGTTAAAAAAGAACAAATAACAAACGCTATATGTCATGTTTTCACGAAAAAATAAACATAAAATTAGAATATAAGCAATTTAAAATGAAGTTGATATAAAATCCATATTGGTAACCCTCCAAGGAAAAAGGAAATGATTCTTGAACAATGTAGTTGGTTGACAGTTGTGTGTCAGACAGCAGTGATGTAGTTATGGCTGAACATAACTTTCTTACCTTTATCTACTTGAGTGTCATTAGCACTGTTCACTGTTTGATGTAGCCTGACCAGCTAATGCTAGGTTAGCTTAAAGAGGGCAGCTCGTGTGGCGTCATCTCCTTTTTTTTAACCTTTTTAACCGCGTTTCGCTGCGGCTCCGTTCGTGGGACTTTACCAAACTAATGTCTGACGCCCTGGAGCTGGAGGACCAGAGGGACGCCATGACTACTGTTGTGGGTCCGTTCCCACTCGAATGACTGACTGGTTGTGTCGCCATGTGGGGCCGAGCGACCTCCCGGCCGCTGACAGTGACGGTGCTGGCCGCGCTGTGGGTCAGTGTGGGTCGGTGCGGTGCCTCCCAGTCTCCGGGGCCAGGATGTGACAATGGAAAGGTACATGTTATTACCTGCTGCGCGTGTGTGTGTGTGTGTACATTAAGTATTCACGTTAAAGTATTCACCTGCTGCAGACATGAACATTCATTACATGCGTGTGTTTGTGTGTGTCTGTGTGTTAGCTCTCATTAGAGAGGGACCTGCCTGCAGCCTCTCTTCATCGGGACTGTCCAGTGTCTACCTGGGCAGAGCCTATTCAGGTAACCATGGAGACAATAGACCTAATCCTCATCATCTTGTGCATGTCCGTACCCATGTTTGGGATGGGCATGTCCCAGACAGACAGGGTGTTGCTCTGTCAGTGGTTGACCCTGTGTCTCTCCCCTTATCTCCAGAGACGTCCCAGTATTGACACAGTGTATGATCCTGAGGTAAGTAAACACTTTACAGAGCACTTTTATCTTTATTGAGTTTTCACTCAACCTTTGACACTCCACACTTCCGTGTAATAGTCATTCACACATCCATACTAGGAGAGCACTCAGTCGAGCAGTTTCCTCCGCCAATAACCCACAGTTTAAATTCACTGAATCCAGCTTTTTATTGTATCTGCACCACATTTTACACACTCTTATATTGAAGAAAAACTAATGGTCAGTCGATGAATTAAAATCTGAGCAAACATGGAAAATGTTGCTAAACGCACTACCTCGCAATGGTAAATAAAGTGTGTGTAGGGGGGAATCCTGGATCAGCAACTTACTAGCACACAAACTAATCTAGATGAAAACTTGGCAAAGGAAATGAAAGTCTACAATTTAGATGCAAATGCTTAAATGATCAAAAGCATCAAGGCTGCTTGACAAGTGGTGTGCAGAGTGGATACAGTCTCACTGGACCTAATTGTTCTCCCCTGCAGCCAGCCAGGATGATGTGTATGAACACACCCATCTGCTACAATCACACCATTCCCAACAGGTAAGACTGGGTGAGCTGACGTTTTATATAGAGGGTTCAAGTGAGGTGGAAAGTCATTCAGTGGATGTCCACACCCAAGTTTAAGAGCTCCTGTACACACAGTTCACCCACATTTGTAAATACACTTGTCGTTATTGTCCTTATCTACTGCTTTGCAATACCACAAGTTATCAGCAGATATAACTTTGTCACATACTGTATAAAAGAGCTGTCAAGGAATCTAAGTTGTGTGTCTGTGTGTGTCTTTGTGCGTTTGTGCAGTGGAGCATACAGACCAGTCAGGGCAGAGAGTGGAGAGTACGTGTACTGTCCTCCTCACAGGTGGCTCAACAACTTGCATGTAAGTTTAAACATCAAACATCTTTGGGATCTGCATCTGTCTCCACTCTCACTGAAATCAAAATCCAATTATCTGCTTGGAACAGAAAGAAATGGTTTTATTCAGGGCATCAATAAGGAGACAGACTGTTTTTATAGTAAATGTGGTTTGTGAGATACATATCTGTGTGTACATTCAGCACAAATATAAAGGTGGCCTATATTATTCACACCTTTATCTAGTGAACATTTAAATCATCTTATTTATTGATTATTTTTTGTACAATTTCCTTTATAATCCCTGGCCTCCCAGCCCACTATAAGTCTATATACACATATTTATACATGTGTGCATGTTATTATATTATTATCCCTCCATTTATTTTCACCCTCCAGATGATTATCGGTCATTAGTGATCATCACAGTTTAATCTTGACGGGAACATTCTGAACAGGCATAAAACAGAGTCCTACTAATAAATCCAGAAATCTCATTCTGTCTATCCGTTCCCCCTTTTGATAATAATTGATATCAAATGTGTGCTTGTGTTCCTGTTGTGTCTTTTCCAGCAAGGAGCTACTGTTTTGCTCTACCACCCCTGTGCTCCTCTCCACGAGCGTCGCTTTCTTTCAGTCCTGGCCAGCTCCTGTTTGTCAGAATACATCATTACACCACATCCACACCTCAATCAACACATGGTAAGGAACATGAAGTTGCTTTAAGACATGCATCGAGCTCCGGAGATCCTAAATCCTCCAGACCTGCTCTGGAGGGGCTGTATTTACGGTCCCTAATCCAGACTCTCAGAGAAAGTCCAGAGGATTTAGGGAGTTCAGTGTAATGTCTGAAAGCAGCTTCTGTTAAAATTGATATAACTGTAGATTTAAATGTCTCATTGTGTTGCAGTTTGTTCTCAGCGATAACTATGTTAGCAAGCTGTGGTAAAGCTACAAACAAGACCAAAGTGGAATTGATAACTGTTACAAACACCAGGGTCAGAATTGATCTCAGTACAGTTGGCTTGGCTGTGGAAAAGAAATACGCTCAAAATATAAGCAGGCATACGCTCTCATACTAATTGAAAAGTTAAGTAGGGAAGCAGGCGGGATAATGAACTGTGCCAAGGAAGTGTAGATTTAAATTGGTTTAAAGTTATTGAAAAGTCATGGAAATCCATTGGTCAAAATGTGTATGAACCCTGGGAAGTGTAATTACTTCTAGTTTTAAATCGCATTCATTCTGGTCTTAAAAGTGTTAAATGTAACTTGTTGAAACCTGTAGAAACCCAGTTTTTTAGATAATTTGTGCACCATGAGTAAATCATAAGTGGAGAGTGGGGATGAGTTTTCACTGCTGCCTCTGATTTCAGCCGATAGCCTTGGTGTCCTGGGGTCGCACTTTGGAGCTGTCTACTGGGGCCTCTTCAGACGTCTGTGACTGGCTGGAGACCCTGACAACCACAGGAACCAAGTTGAGAGGTGTGAACCACATCAGAAAGTACGACCTGCTGCTAGCCCGGCCGGCGAAGCTGCACCGGCTGCAACACACACATCCAACGGAGCATTCAACACAGATGAAGGTTCGGAGACTTTACAATGATTGTTGGGATTTCATTCACACGTGTTAACTATAATTCATTGTAAATGCACTGCAATATAAGCAGCATAAACGAGTCATTTAGCAGTCTATGAACTGTCTCTATTGTAAATCCCCAGGACTCTGTGAGGCAGTGCTGTGAGCAGACCATCTCTTCTCTGCTAAATGAAGCAGTGGAGGCAGAGCTGGAATCCAACAGGAGGAACGACAGCTGGACAAAAACAGAAAAGGAAGAGAAAGGCCGACAAATAAGAGCTGTTATGAGAGAAAAACAGACGACCAATGAGACAGGGGATATCCAGAACAACAACACCACACTAGGACCATCTGAGGAATCTCCAGGGAACAGAACTCTTGCAGATCCTCCTGGTCCAAACGAAGCTCCTCCTCAAGCCAACTTCCAGAATCTGAATCAGAGCCTTACAGCCGGGCAGGTGACTCCTTCATGGTCAAATATGTCTGAGGTTAGTGATTCTTTAGGATTTAAGACTTCAGATTCTCAGAAAAGCTTGATAACGATACAGAAAGTAACACTGCAGCTCACATCTAAACACTCTGAAGCCAAAAACACAAAACCCTCAGCTCAAACAGAGGTTCTCTCAGATGTTGTGAACAGTGAAGACAAACTCTCTGCAAGGCCTGAGGCACTGGACATCAGTCCCAAAGATGAAGGTACAGACTCTGTTGAACACAGCAGGAGAGAGAATGTCTCTAAAGAGAAAAGTTATATCGCAGCAGATGGAAAGTTGAAGAGCAATGAAGTTGTACATGTAAAAGAAAGAGAGCTGGTGCATAAGCAGACACACAGCCACCCACACTCCCACCACAAACAAAACAACGGCGTGGATTCCGTTTCTAAATCCCAGTCAGGGTCTCCACCCCTGCCGGACAGCACCAAGGCCTCAGCAGCTGATGTCCAACCCACCATCAGGAGCATTGGGTTGCAAAGGACCACCAGGACGGACGACGCTGTGTGGGCGGCAGCAGCACTGGGCTTCCTGTTGGTTCTCCTGACGCTCTCCGTGCTTCACACTCGCCTGTACCGCCACTGGAGGACCACACCTAGTCTGTACTGGCGTGATCCCCAGCAGGACTACGACAGTGTGGCGGGTAAGTGGGACATCACACGGGAATCAAACACAAGAGAAATCTGCCCTACTTAGTGATATAAAGTTCCTTGATCTGCCCCCTAATCTAGATTTGCACCACAATTTAACAGATTATTCCCAGGCCAATGTCCATTAAATCTGCTGTTTGTGTGTTATCTGTGTTATCTTGCTTACAAACAAACAAATATACAAACCAACCAACAAAGAAATGGAGAGAAAACCTAACCTCCTTGGCAGAGGTAAGAAGATACCTTTATATGTATTTCTAACCACTGTCATCTCTGTGTGTCTTCTAGATATCATCCACAGGAGGTTGAGGATTGCTAAGAGGAGGCGGAAAAGGGGCAGAAGAAAGGAGTGCGTTCTCCTGCCGAGCTCATCCAGCTCAGATGAAGTTGCGTAAAAAAACTGAAAGAAACATAAACAAGAGCGTTGAGTGTGAGACCCAAGTCTTATGGGATGTAGAGAAGGACAGAAGAGGGAGGGGTTGAGTTTATCAGACCTGTCTTGTGTCTGCAGACCTGTCTTCTTGCTACAGGGCTGGGCTGCAGGTTTTGCTGGTTAACCTCAAAGCCAAAGCTGAAATACTGCACCAGCTAAAGGGTAGATCCTGTGTCCAGAGGACTCGTCTCATTCGTTGCATGTTGATGCATTTAGATTGGTACTGTAAATATTTCTCTTTTTCCTTGTGAATGGATCCATGAGGAGAAATAAAATCAGTCTTTGACTTTGTGAGCTCTCATCAAATTCTGCACACAAAGACTCAGATTGAGCTGCAGTATTCCAGAACTAAAGGTCCTGGATAAATAATATTTAAGAAGACATAAAAACATCAGATCAGAGACTCCAAGACAAGCCCTCAGGTTTTATTCAGTGTACTGCACTTTTCATGGTATACTTGTATATTTTTCTGATCATACTCTCCCAGACAGTGCTAAGTGTATAGGGATTCAATTTTCACACTCCATTACTCTCCAGGTCTGAACTTTACTCTTTTTTTCTACCCAATGAAGGTTTTTTTATTGAGTCACGTCTTTTCTGTGAGCAGTGTTGTAATATTATGTTTTTAAATGTTCAGGTTTAGTTTGTGAAAGGGTAAGTTGCTGTTCTAAGCAACATTGTGTGCAATTTGTGTTACTGAAGGTACACACGTGTATCGCTGTATTTGAAAGATTGTGTTTAGAAAGATTCACACAGACAATAAATCATTGACACATGAATTGAGTGTTTGAACTGATTCTGGATGTCCTCTCATATCATATAATACCAGTGTCAGCACTTTAAACTTAATTATGGCTCAAATTACTGCTGGAACAATACTTGGTTTTGAGGCTGATAGTGATATTGACATTTGAGTTGAAAGAAATCTGAAAACAACTTTCTTATCTTGCATCCCTTTTTCTATGCAAAGGGGCAATTGTGGGGTTCAGTATCTTGCCCAAGGACACTTCAGCATGCAGAATGGGGAAACTGGCATTGAACTGCAGACTTTCTGGTAAGAGGTAAACCCTATGAGGCAAATATACATTCTGATTGGTTTAAATGATGTAGTTAGTTTACAGCTCGGGCCTTCAAGTCTTGACTGAAGCTAACAAACAGATGTAAATGCACACTGAACAAACTGCAGGCACAACCGGGACAATTTACTTGTTTTTTAGATTTTATTACAAATGTACAGCTTATGAGTTTCCATTACGATTGACCTTTTTAAGTCATTGTTTTCTCTACTTTATACAGTTTTAATGTCTTCTTTTAAAAGATAACTCTCCCGTCACCCATCTCCCAAAGTGTAGCGCTGTGAAGAAACATGGGGACTTCGACAGTGCGGGCCACGGTGCACTGCCAATGGCAGAGTATCAGAAGTGTGTGTATGTGTAGAATTCACTGGCTGCAAACGTTATGTTTGTACTTGTAGGAAGGCTTGGTCCAACTGAGAAGTGTGTGAGGGTGTGTGTTGGATGTTGGACAAATAAGCATTAACATTCACACTGGAGGCACCCTACGTAGTGTCCATACATATCAGGGAGGCTGAGGCTGTGTGCGTTTTTTGACCCTCTCCCCCTTGTTTTGAGATGACTGTAGTGCTAAGCTAAAGTGCGCTTCAGGCCGCTCTATCTACCCCCCCCTCCCACACCACACCGCTGCATCCTGCACCTCATGTACCTGAAATAAAAACCTTTGGAAGAGAGGTACATCATGTAGATCCTACTTCATCCAGCTGGTGTTTGAAAATAGTGCAACTGAGACCACACCTGAATCAAACATGTGCTCTCATTTCCCGTGGATTGTAATAGGATCAGTATTTGCTGACACATGGGGTGGGGGGGGGGTTTCCTCAGGATAACCACACCCACAAGTATCGATGACGTACATTCTGTGTGTCAAGAGTTAAGCGCGGAGAAAGAGGCAGTGAAGATTTGGCCTGAAGCTCACTTGAGCCTACAAATAGACATAAATATCTCACAAACATAATCCTAACATATAGCTTAATATAAAATATAGCATGAAAATATAAGTTCATATATATGGCTCTACTCTAAAACTTGGGCAATCATGATTGAGGGGAGAAGCTTTTCGGCTGGCCCCGATGTGTGTTTGTGTGTGTGCAAGTATTTCTGTGGTTTCAGCAGTCAGTAAAACATCACTGTAACTCAGCCAGTCATAAAAAGAGATGATGATGATGATGTGCAAAGGCATTCAATATCAAACAATGATACATTTCAAGAGTCTTCCGAACATGATTTGTTTTGACAGGGAACAGAGAAAAGGTTCAAACGTTGTCCTGCAGAGACGAAACTGCACGAGACACTGAGGAGCAGCGACAGGCCGGCGCCCCCAGTGTTGATCAGGGGAGGAAAAGAAAAGACTGAATGTGAATTAAGTGGACAGAGAAGTGCTGAAGGCGGTCTGGCATCAGTTTCTCAAAGTGTTGGGGACAAGTTGGGGTTTAATTGCTTCTTGCTAAAAGGCAGCGACATGAGGAAAATAGTCAAAATTGAGATGAGCGGTAGATGCTGTTTGAAGGATGACGTCATCGTTTCAGAACCAATGCAAGAACCAACTCTGAGAGCTGCAGACACTTTGAGAAAAGAGCTGCAGAATCATTGGAGAAAGGTAAGAGGTGAATTCAAACAAGATCCCATTTGAAACCGTAGTTACAGGTATGACCACAGAACAAGGTTTTAACCTACAATAGGTTAAGTGCGCTGTCTTTGAAAAGCAAACAAAAAATAAAACACTACTTTGTTCCCAATGCTGTCTCCCATGAGAGACGGTGAGCTAGAAGTTAAAACTTCTGAGGCCCGAGTCAGCAGGCCACGACACAGAACCAAGCGGACTACAGTGGCTGTGGGCTTGTTTGTGCTCGCCACAGTGAATGTAACACATGGCAAAGTAAATCAAGCGCACTCTGAGGTTTCAGAAATTGACTTCAAATGAGCACATTTTTCTCCAGTTGACTCGATCTGGTGCTTTCCACAGGTCGACTTGAAGCTTCAAGGTAGGGATGGTAATTTTTTTTCTAAAAGACTTTTTATCTTTGTTGAAATCCTCTTCACATCCCGAAAGCCATCAATAAATAGTTGTGAAAAAAAGAAGAGAAAAAATCCGGAGTTTACGGCCGTCGTATAACAATATGATTGGCTGGCGTACCTGTCTGTTACTAACCAACCTGCCTCCCTGCATGCACCCTGCCTGTGCATGGATCTTTAGCAGCGGAGACATGCACCGCTGAAGCAGAGGCTACAGCTAGAAGTTAGCGAGCCAGTCCAAAAAAGTTGTCACATTGTGCGCTTTAATGAGTGTGCTGATGGATGGAAGTGAAATGGATCGCTTCCCAAATGTAGCATGCTGCTAGCCTTTCCAGGATTACCAACCCAAGCTTTGACTGCAACATACCAGTATCTCCAACAAGCATGTCAACAAACGTTTGACTCAACGTTTGTTATCATTTGTGTAAATAATGTATGCTGTGCCAAACAAGCACCCAGGAAGGATGCATCCTCGTACACAGGCTGGACCAAACGGTGCACTTGGTTTCTATCATCATGCTTGGCATAAAAAGAAATTAGTATGAGATTCTGAGATGATTCCACTAGTTATATTAGAAGAGGAAAATAAAAGAGTAAACACCAACAGAGCATTTTGATCCAGATCCTGTCATAATGCACCAAGGGGTTTTCAATCTGACAGAAAATCTAAAACTTATCTCCCAAAAATCTAACTCCCCTTTGGCAACTTTTCGACTCCTTGGCCACAAGACAAATTACGACATGAAGAAAAGAACCTCAACTTTCACCCAAAAACAGAGCACGAGAGAAATGTTGAGGACCATTTCACAGGTTTTTTCTTCTCTTCTTCACGTGTGCATGTTGGTTTAAATCCCAGTTAGAGGTTGAGCACATTACTCCCCACCCGTCTCACTATTCCAATAAATGAGAATCACGTTGAGACAATGAAATAAAACATATATAAACAGTTAAATCAAGACGAGTCAGTAAAAATATCAATACAAAAAAAAACAATTGGCATGATAAACAATAATAAATCACAATTATTCCAGTGTAAGTGTTTTGCTTTTGTAAGTCAGTAAGGTTTGTCCTCAGGAGGTGCAGACCAAACCAATCTGCAAAGAAAACAAAGAAAAAGAGGAGAGAGGAAAGAAATTCAAACATGCCAGATCACGCTGTGTACCAGCGACAATGTAGAGAGAGAGACGGGGGGGGGGATAGGTCGGAGGAGAGCAGAACCTCCTGTTAAAGGTAACCATGGGTAAAGTTTCTGGGGTGTGGAGCGGGGATACGTTAGATGGATGCTAGGGGGCCCTTCTCTGCAGCGGGAGCTCATCCTGTATGGATAGGAGACAAGAGGGGCCTTGTGTTTGCATTGGCCAGAGAGAGAGAGAGAGAGAGAGCGAGAGAGAGAGAGAGAGAGAGAGAGAGAGAGAGAGCGAGAGAGAGAGCGAGAGAGAGAGCGAGAGAGAGAGAGAGAGAGAGAGAGAGAGAGAGAGAGAGAGAGGAAAGCAGAGGAGGCACGTCCTGACTCGTCACAGGACGGAGGACGGCAGTGGTTTGGGGGACATAGCGGTCTGCGGTGGTTGGTCTGTGGACCTCCCTCTCTCGCAGCTTACACTCCCTCCCCCTCTCAACCACGATCGGGGAGGGAGGGATGAAAACTGACAGGTGAGAATAAATAAAGCGGTGACCACCTCAGGATCCAGTTCTCTGTACATCACCACCTCTGTATTTCACATATGCTCATCACAGCTAAACAGTTTATTAAACACATCTGATTCCAACTGTTGCTCCACGCTCTGGCTCCCATGTCGGTTCCCCCCGCTTGTCCTCCCTGGCTTTCACTTCCACACTTGTGGAATTTCTCCTTTTTCAGTCCTCGTGTTTCTACTCAACCATTAGCCCTTCCATCCGATTCCTTTCCCATGCATTTTCCAAACTTCTCTCTTCTTCTCCATTCCTCGTCGTGGCCATCACTCTCTCGGTCACTCCCGTCCTCCCATCTTTAGTGTGATCCCATTATCCGTCTTCATCTCTCTCCTAGAAGCCCCTCCGTTCCCTCTCAGCCCCCCCCATGCATTGATCTGTTCTTTCATCCTCTTCCCTCTCCATCTAGCCATCCATGCATTTGGTGGGTCACTGTTTCTTCTCACGAGTTGTGATGGTGACCAGCTGCTTGGCGGCCTTGGCGATGTCATAGGCGCACTGGATGACCTGCTGAGTGAGGAGCTGGTAGTCCACTGCGGGGGCCCCAGGCTCCGAGGGCACCGCCTTGCGGCACTCCACCTGCAACCGCGATGCACTGGAGGCCAACAGCCGGAGGGAGCAGTGGACTGCATCCAACGCTGGACGCTGTTGAAAGATAAAGGGAATCAATAAAGAACTCAAACAGCGGATGATGAAACCAGACAGAGGAAGATAAAGGGAGCAGAACCCAGACAAAGAAGGAGAAAAACAGACACAAAGGGAAAAAGTAGAGGGAACTTACTTTTGGGAAGAGTGAGGCCATCTCAGTGACAGCAGAGTGGATCTTCTCAGAACATGGAACAAAGCTGAGGAGGAGCGAGCGATTCATTATTTTACTCAAAGATTGGGCAACACAATTTCAAAAAGGACTTGTTTAATTCAATTAAAACTAACCCTGGTGTGTTTTTCCTTTAAAGTAGGGTCAGTATTTTACATCCACCAAGGTAGTTCTGTTTTTACTACTTATAATAATAATAATAATAACGGCTTATATTTATAAAGCGCCTTTCACTGGAACCAAGCAAGCTTTACATACATTTATGAGGACAAAACAGTATATATATATATATATATATATATATATATATAGTTATAATACATGTACAGAACAAGAACAGGATATAATTCGGCAGCCAGGTGTAGCATGAACTTGTTTGTTTGCCTGTCTGTTAGTTGAACAAAGTGTATTGGATGGTTGGAGAGCCCATGCTGTGTTCTCACAACGGATTGTGCTGACTTTCTGTGGACTTTATACTAGGGGGCCAACTCAAAGGCTCTTACTCTGACATTCGCGTTCACACACACCTGAAGTCCAGAGCATGTCTGAGAGCAGCTTAGGTAAGTCAGCAAATGTGATAATCAGAGACACTCAAAAGGAGGTGAAACTTCACAGTGTTGTGTTTGTAGTCTTTGTTGTGTGCTTTGGCAGTTCAACAAGTGCATTAAAAGGTTGGTGACATAGAATTCCTTCAGTAATCCTCCATTATTCTACAGAAAGAGAATGCATTCCTATCTCCATCTGTGACTTGCTGCTGGGCTCAGAGCAACAAATCCTAATTGAAAAAATATGTGGTGGTGCGAGATTTTCCTGTAATTAAATTTGTCGTTCAGTCAGGAGGTTCAGGTTGCACTTGTCAGGACGTAATGAGAAGTATTATTATTCATTTTACAACAGACAAAAAAAATGAGTGTGTTTATGTCACTTACCTGTCATGTTTGAACTCCTGGGCGGCCCTGAGCAGCTCCTGGATGTTCTTGGTCACCTGCTCAGTCTTCAGTATGACGTCCTCTGTACAAGGCAGGGTGGGGTCCGGCTCCCACGTCTCCCCGCCCCCACCTTCCTCAGAGTCCCCACGACCCTCCTCCTCACTGCTGCGGCCCATACTAAAAATAATGGTAATAATAATTCACTTAACTTATAAAGGACTTCTCTAAAAATAGTTCTTCCCAAAATAATAAAAAACATAAAATAAATTTAATATTTAACAGCAATTAAATCAATTAAAAATAAAACAGAGACGGAAGCTTTTTTTAAAGACATATTAAGAAGTTCACATTATAGCAATTTTCAGCCCATTTTGCAAGTCGCCTATAACAACACTGGTTGCGCTTAATCAGCAGTCGCCAATCTCTATGTGTGAACTCTTCAAGACGCGTTTAGCGAGGCTTGCTGGTGCATTGCAAACATTTTGCAGACTCAGATTGGTCAGATTTCCAGCCTGCTGAAACTCGAGTTGTAGTCAGCACCAATTCCAGCCAATCAGAGCACAGGACAGTATGATGGTGGTGAAGGTACATGTAGAGGTGAGTTGCTCCCTCATTTGTAACACTATACATGTCTGTAATCAGGGAACACAAGTTATAACGGTGTGTGTCATAGACAGAGAACCATAAACTCTGTGTAGCCAAATCAGGCTCTGGTCAGGTTTGGACATAAAAAGCAGAATGCCTGGCGGGTTGGGGTCAGGCTTGGTTAGTTTTCTCTCGGGCTTGGATATGTTCTGAGAGAAAAATGCAGCCTGAGCCTCTCTCTATTCCGTACAACGGTGACGTCCACTAAAGCATTTCTCCTCTCCTGCTGCCTGATGTGTCATTTTGTAGCAGGATGACACAGAGAGCAGGGAGATCATTTGGACTTGCTGTGTCTCTTTTGTGGGTTTTCGTGATCAAACGTAGTTTTTCGAGAACAGACGTACAATAAAGAGGTTTCCCCTCTTGAAAGATCATGTAGTGTGTGATCCTCTGTCGGCAGTCAGGCGTATATGAAAGCACAACGACTGCAAGACTCCGGATCACAAGACAGCAAGTCATGCTCTGTGAACAGCACAACGATCTGACGACTTTAGTGTAGTGTGAACTGGGCTTTAAGAAAGAGCTGACAGTTAAAATTACTACATATAAAGATAAAATAACACTCATCCTTGTGTGTACAGTGACTTGCCGTGAATCTGACCTTAAGGAGAGGTCATATGTTTGTGTGTTGTCATAGTCACTGTCTGTGCCACTGCCGTGCTTCTGGGGGAGAAAGACACAGCAAAGATGATGTTCCATCATTACATTTATCAAACGCTTTACCAAACCGCCTGTGTTGTTCAACCCCTCAGAGTTCCAGAGATCAGAAGTCTTACACAGGTCCAAGCATTTTTCACATTTCAAAGCTGCAGATAAAAAATAAAAATCTGCACTTTTTCTGTTGTGGTTACTTCCCTGGAAAAGCTAATTATGCAGGAATGTTTAAATTTGCAGCCAAATATCATCTTTAGTCTTGACTTGTCTCACAGGACGTGAGGGATTCACTGATTGAAATGTTATATTTGTCAGGGACGGATTATGATAACATGTTATCTCAATTTCCTGAGTGGCCTGAGAGCACGATCAAAAGAGCATGAAAATCCATCTATTAAAACAGTTAGAACAAACCATGTATCTGCCCGTTTCTGTAGATCCAGACAGATGATGGCCTCCATACGACACTGGACCCCCTGTGCTACCCTTCCTTACCTGAGAAGAGAGGAGCAGACAAGGATGGAGAGAAAAAGAGATGGACGGACCGTGATGAGATGAGACATTAAAGATTTGCAGAAACAAAAATAGGTGATGAAAAGGAAAGAAAAAGAGAGGGGAGATGTTTTTATAAACTGTCGAAACACAATATGAAGGAGTCAGTGAGAGCAGCGCCAGATCAACTCAGCAGCTCACCCATCGTCCTATAAAGAATAAACAACTCTACAGTTATCTAAGACTGAAATTCAAAGGTCACACAGCTAAACTAAACAGTGTTGAAGAGCAACACATCACACAGAGCATCTAAAATAGACTACAAATACTACAAACTAATGTTGATCTCCAGTATTATAATGCATAATAAGCAGAAGTGGTGCACAGGGGGAGATTCCAACATTTCGTAGACGAAATGACAAACAATGGAATGACAGACAAAATGCTTACATCCAGAGGATGCACGGCTGCACTGCAGTGAGCAAAGGACAGACAGGTGAAGACACAGACAGACAGAAAGAAAACAAACAAACAGGTAAATCTTGGTGTAAAGACACATTGAGCTGGACACTAACGTGTTGTCCATTGAAGGCTTCTGGTGATCGGTGATTGTGTGTTGCAGCTACATAAATAGTTGCTGCAGATGAAATGCTAATAAACTCTCTGACAGATCCCTAGATGTCTCTTATACTAGACATTTTAAGCCTGGTCAAAATGTAGATGGATGCATGTGGCCTAAGATTGCAGACATGCATGCTGAGAGATCCGATCACAAGTAGTGAGCCTTAAATACGCCTGTTCACAACTCTTGTGATCAAAATGACTTCTGGTCAAATATCAATTCCCTGCACTTTATAAGAATTTTGATCACATGAGTACACATCTCAATACACATTTGGGTGCGTTCACACATGCACTCTTTTGATCAGATTTCTCAGGATTAATGTTAGTACAGTGCCAGTCCTGAAGGGGGTTTGATTGGATTGTGGTTGGAATAGGAGTTAATATATGTTGAGCAAAAGTTGCTAAAAGTGAAATGCAGAAAATAGGACATTGGAAGAGATGTTGAGTAAAACTATTGAACGGAGTGCTTGTTACTGAGAGACATGGATGAGACCAAGCAGACCAATCACTGTCTGATCTGCCTCACCACAACATGTAGTTACATTTCTAGGGAAGTGTACATCAAGCTGCCGCATAAATTACTTACTAAAATACACGGTTGATTCAATACAGAAGCCTAAAATGACCTTTACAAGTATATAAACAATTCTTTGGAGATACTTGTTTCTCATCTACATCCCCCTCTTTTCGTGTGTGTATTTGTGTGAATCTCCAGATTGAACAGCTCTACAGCAGCAGGAGAATTGCTTGGAGCTCAAAAAGTGTTAAAAATGTCAAGGTCAAAGGGTGCAAAGCAGGCTAGAGATCAGAGCATCACAGGGGTTGCTAGGCAACCAAACAGTCAGGACAATCCCTTTTTCGTCCATCTTTCTCCTTCAGGTCACACTTGTGCACTTCCTCACTTCTTCCTTTATGCCATTTAAAGCAAAGATTGATGTCTCTTGGTCTTTAAGACAAACCAGTGCTTCACATTCACATTTAACAAAGGATTGTGCACAACTGGACCTTTCAAAGAGAAGGACCGGGAACTGAGATGCGGGTAGAAAGGGAGCTGAATGGGAAATAGAGGGATAGGATTGGATTGTCACCCATCAGTCTGGCCAAAAAGAGTCAGTCAATCAGGGCCACCAATAAGAGGGTGGGAAGTAAAAGGGGCCGGGGGAGTTCTAACTTACGCTGGGTGTGTTGAGGGGCTGCAGGCGGGCTGCCAGGGAGTCCAGGGCTGGGGGGCCATGGACCTTGGGGCCGGGGGCCGCCCCTGGCTCGTACATAGAGAAAGCCTGGCGGTCTCTCCGGTGGGGATGGGAGTGGGGAGCCACGGAGGTGGGCACAGACAGCCCCGGGGTGTCCGCTCCGGGCCCAAACCCACCCAGACCCCCTCCACTTATTCCTCCTCGCATTACACCCCCTTGCCAGTGGCCTACTCCCCCTCCACCATGGCCTCCTACCCCATGGCCGGCTGCCCCCCCAGCCTGCTGGCCCCCTCGCAGGGCACTGTTCTCTGTCTGCATCCGTGTGATCTACAGGAGAGGATGGAAGGAGGGATGAAGGGAGGGACATAGGGAGGTTGAAGGGAGGGGAGGGGCGGTAACAACTGAATGGTCAAAAACAAGCATCCACAATCGCATGTACAGTAAAAAGCTGTTAGAGGGCTTCACATTTTAAGTCATTTCAAGGACTGGGGGTGGGTGGGGGGGGTATGTAGGATTAAGACGTTTCAGTAAGTTACATGGCGAGGCATGGATTAGGTCATGGGAAAGCGGTGGAAGGAGGCTACATACCTGTGTATATACATGGTAAACTTCAAAGGGGTCAGTTAGGAATAATGTGGATTATGATGGGCACTGATATTATCTTCACTACCTTCTCTTTTGACACCATTATTTGTTATTTGCTTTATCTTTGCTTGCACATATATTTTGGTCACAACTCTCTCAACACCAAATTCTCTGACAAGGAAAAACAAGAATACATGAATGAATCATGGGTCACGTAAGCTAACACTAACAGCCACCAAGGAATACATTAAGCTAATGATGATGACTCACCATAATCCAACATGAAGCACCCATGACTGCGCTAACACAACTGAACCAAAAAATGACAACTAAAATGAGTACAGGCATTTTGTAGCAGCCTAGCTCTGCATGAGACTGACTGCTGCTTTGGTTTCAAGATAACACTGAGAAGCTGTCACCAAATGCATCTTCCAATGACAACACTTTTGGAAATTGACACAATGTCAGGATAAATATATCAGCTTGAACAGATATTAAAATATTAACTTGTTTCTCCGTCACCCTGCATTCGTTCTGTTTAAGTCACTTGTTCATTCTCCCTTTGCCGACCTGTCTTTGTCACTTTGCCTTGTGTATTTTCAGTACAGCCCTGTAATCTAGGCATCTTCTCTAGTCCAAGCTTTCGAAGAAACAATTCATGCAACCTGTCATGTCAGCTCTCTTTTCCTTTGAGAAAGATTTTGAATGAACGATTTACCAAGAGTCTCTCCTGCTGCATTTCTAAACATTGGTTGAAGTTTTGGACAATTTCACCCTCTGCCTCTTTTTTTTTGCTCGATTGATCCCCGTCTATGCTTTCATCCACTCTCCATGCTCCCTACCTCCTTTTGAAGCCGCCGCAGCTCCTCGCTCAGGTTGTTGTTGACTTTCATGAGCTGCTGCACCTTGGCTTCTGAGGAGGCCAGGGCCTTCTTCACCTCAAGGTACTCCTGCAGGGTGATGGGGCCGTCTGACAAGTCTGACGAGTCCATACTCTGGATAGATGGATGGGACACACATTAAAAGTGAGGTACAAAGTGAGAAAAGTGACCAAATTATTTCAGGACAAATATAAAATATGTTCGGGGATTAATTTCACTCATTCGCTACATTGAATGTTTGAAGTTCTTATACTGGTGTAACAAGAGGATAACGTACAGTATGAATCAATGCTCTTTTAGTTAGTTAAAAACAGAGCTTACTACTGTGTGAGAGGAAATGGGGTGGCCTGCAGCGGAGTACTACAGCTGATCACACATGTAAAGACAGTAGAGCCTTAGTTCTCCTCTCACTATGCTATCCACCCCCACTTCCTGTGACCCTGGACCACGGAATGCACAGACTCAGTCCTATACCACTCCCTAAAACTAATTCAGTAAAACATCTCTCATCTACTATTTTTCAGAGATCCTTGTTTAAATGCAATCCACCTCCAATCCACTGTCTATGTCTATTATACTCTCATGCCCCCACTTAATACATAAATACAATGACATTTATTGCCAACCTCATAAGAAATAATGAATGTACATAATTCAATTGAGGATTTGGGAGTGGAGCCTCAGTCAGTATTTTGAAATCTGAGCTAAATAAGTGCACAGGAAAAGGAGAGTTACTGGTTGAGTTGTTGTTTACATTGATTCTACCACTTCTGTACCATTTCTCCTCTTTTTCTCCGTCCCCCCTTCAAAACACACACAGTCTCTCTGTATGAACAATGCCTCTCTGACAGTGACCCAGATAAGCTGATGATGTCACTCAGGAGATATGTGGCAGCCCTGACTGTGGCCACTCCCCGCAAAGCATGCTGGGACAAGCAGTTTTAAATAGGAGGACAAGGAAAGGCTTTGCTTGCTATAAACTAGACACTATGTGAAAGGAGCAGAAATTGTTGGGTAAAAGTGATTGTGTGTCAGCATTTGTAGAGTTGTGTATTTGTAGGTTTTTATTATGCATATTGTTAAAGCTATAGTTGATGTAGTAGGTAAGTACTGTACCTTTGCTCGGTTGCTGCGTTGTGTGTTGTTGTTGTTCTGGGTGGTTAGCTCACTGTCTGTGTCTTCATCAGATGCTACGCTGTCATAGTCATGCTGGTCATCATCAATACCCAGGTCCAGTGTGTCTGGCAAAGAGAAAGTTCTCATTTAATACAGTTATTTGAATACATCAAATATCAATCCCTCTCTTCCTTTTAAACTCTCTCTCTGAGAGTTACTAATAAGTCCTGTATTAAATTAAATTTGCAATGTTACAGCAGCAGAAGACATCACGTAAGTAGCATGCAGTACTTGGGTGAAGGTAAATAAAGATATAGAAATAGAAATAAAAAATGAAATAAGAGAAAATTAGATATAAAAAAAAAGCTCAGAGTGAGCAGGATCTGCGGCAACAGGCGGCCACTAGGGAGGCGCCATCTGAGATATCATGAATGGATTCCAAAAACAATAATTCCTATTTCTCTTCTTCTTCTCTCTTCTTTACTAAATTGCTGGACTGGTCCGTTCTTCCTGTTGAAGCTTGCAACTATAATCTAGTACATCTAAAAAATGTAATATGCTTTACAGTACTCCAATGCTGTACTGAAATGCACAACTGACCTGTAGGGCTGCTGAGTCCTTTTCCCTGCTGTCTCCTTTTAGCGTCGCTCAGGATATCGATGATGAGAGTGGCAAACTCCCGAGCATTGAACCGGGCCAGCTTCTGACGGCCCTGAGAGAGGAATGAGTCAGGACTTAACGACGTGGATTATTATGTAAACACATGCACACGTTGGCAAGAGCTTCTGAAAGGAGGTTAGTCTTCTTTTTTTAAAGTTCTGTCTAGAGTTGTGCCGTATGCAAAAACAATCCAGCCCACAGTCAGGGCTTCACCGCCTGTGTGACTGCTGTGGTCAGCTACCATGTGGAAAAACACAGTCATACTGAGCGCTGGCAACACACACATACACACAGAGAAAAATAGAAAGATAAACTGTGCAAGCACACTGGCGTGCTGGCATGCATGTATGAGAATGAAAAGGTCAGTTTCCATTGACTTTACTGACACGAGACTGGAATCACTACACAAAACCATGTGTTTACTATCACACACCACTTCAGAAGACAAAAGAAGGTAAAAAGTTCAACCCTAAATGTGACTCCGACCATAAATAGACTCAACTACTGTGGACCACACAATCATGGTAGAGCAAACGTGGTGATGTGGGAGTTTTTCAGTTGGTGATTAAAATGTTTACACGACTGAGCCGAACCAATGAGGAACTTTGTGAGAGGACATATGGGATTTCTCTCTCTCACATGGGGAGCGAGGGATAGAGTAGACAGGATGTTTCCTCCTTTTTAAACAGCTGAAGACCATCCCTTGTCAATTTCACACTCATTCTTGGCTTCTCCCCCCAAACACATGGACACAGACTGATAGACTTAAGATATCATGAGGCAAAACATTTTTGTTAATGCTTGAAAGTTGTGTCACCTTCTTCTCTACTTTCTCTCAGTTTGTCATCGTCTTCAGGTCACAAATATCTGCAGTTTCCTATGTATGTGTGGAACAGCCAATACTGATGTGTAAGAGTGTGTGCATGTTTACCTGGTTGCGTGTGGCAGAGTATTCAGGATTGACTGGTAGGAAGGGCACTGCGCTGCGTTCTGTTACCAGAGTGCTGTGGTTCTGTGTCGTAAGCCACACTGGAAACACAAATATGAAGCAAAAAATAAGTCTGTGTGTGTGCATGTGTGTGTCTTTAAGCCACATGGTCCTCTTGGCTGGAAAATGGGCAGTCAAACATTCAATTCATCCACCCACACATCCAAATAGAGACATAAACAAGTACAGTTAGAGAGAAAAAAATCAGTAGCCTTTAAAAGTGGATTGCAGCCCCGTTAATGCACTGCTCTGAGCACCTCCCACTGTGTGCAGCTGAGTGTATGTATCCTTGCCCCTTACCTGCAGTGCTTCTGTCAGAAAGCACAATTTGACTGCTGCTGAAGAAAAGGGAAAGAAGAAAAGGAGAAAGAGCGAGGAAGAGCAGAGGAGGAGGAGAAAGACTCAAGAATTTCTGAGGCACTTCCTCACAGCGACTCTCCTCCTCCCTCACTCACTCCATTTTGCCTTCCTCTTCAACAGTTATTTTATTTTTCTCTTCACTCACTTTTTTGCTCTCTGTACTCTCAACATCTAATTTCTCCAATTTCTACCTTTTTCTCTAAAAGATCTAGTGGAGGTAGTTCATATTTCTTTCAGCTTCCGGTTTCCAAACATGGGTAAAAAAAAATTCTATTAAAGTAAGGATGTAAGGGATGAGGCTTACCTGCATCATTTTCTCTGCGATCCACCTCATCGTAGACATCCATCGCTAGCTCCTCAAACAGCCGATTATTGAGCTGTCACATGCAAGCAAATGGACCCCAGATATATCAACATGTAAGTATTTGTATATTTGTACATACCAGGTGTAAAAAACACCAGTGTTACGATGCTAATGTTGATACCAAATTTGGGAATTAAAAAAATGAAATAAAACCAAGTAAAATGTTAACATAAATCCACATCTTCAGTGCATTGTTTATTCTGTAAAATAAAAGTTTCCATATTAAATTGTAAAACTAGCCATAAGGTCTTGGTTTTTATCATAAGTACGGAGATTATAATGGCATGAAATGGTAAATCTGGCTGTTATACCAAATGGCTTAATCTATTGTCTGAATTTGACCTCACACCTGTCAGTAGAATTGTAATGTAAACGTTAAACAAGCCGAGAGTTTAATATCACACTCTAACCGAACTCACCGCTTGGAGCTTCTTCTTGGCAGCCTTGGCCAGTTCTGACAGGTCCAGGCTAAAAGAAACACAGAGGATGAGGGTCAGAGTGATATGGTGGAGCAAAGAGACAGGGAGGTAAATGTGGAAATGGGAAAAAGGAGCAAGACGTAAGGACTGGGAAGGTGGTTTTGCTAGAGAGGGGGGACGGGAAGAGGGAGGGTACATTGAGGGTGGGATGGGTGTCAGATCAAAAGGTCTTAATATAGCTGTGAGTGCTACATTAACCTAAGAATAACCATCTTTGCAGTCCCAAGGACAGGGTGCATTTGTGCTTTTAGTAGATAGATAATTCAAATTCTAAAATATCAGCAAATGATTATGTTAGTCAGAATCTTATTTTTTCTTACAAGATGCTGCTGTAGACCTATTCCGCAGATATAAAAGATACTTGTCAAAAGTTTTAGTGCCTAATAACCTTCAGTCATCTATGGTTATTTCCCCTCAGAACTAACTGCAACTTTGTTTTCTCATGATAACGCAACACGCAGCTGATGAAGACATTGTTCAATGAAACAACAGGGAACTCTACAAAAGATGGGGTAGCAGAGGGGTGGTGGGGACAGCAATGAAGGACAGATTTCTGGGAAACAAAAGGAACAAGGAGATTAAAGATACCTCTGTGTCGGGCACTTAGGACGAGCTCTGGCTCCACCAAGCACAGCGAAATGGAGAGAACAGAAAACGAGTGAGAAAAAGAAGGAAATAGACAGAAAGAGGGGCAAAGAAGCCACATCAAAACAGCTTTAATTGTTATTTTCAAGAGGAACCATTCACCAGAACAGATGCAAGTGGAGTTAGATGGCAGCTCAGAAGAAGATCCACATATGTAATAATACACTTTGAGGTGTGCCTGGTTAAGGGTTGATCTGTTGAACAATGGCATCAGTGACCAATGGATCTCAGGGCGATCGCAGGTAGCAGAAGTCTTTGCATATGTAACAACGATATTTGGTTGCTTTATGTCATGTCCTGGCCATGAAGCCGAGAATTTAATCATTGTTATTAAGTTACTTTTTACATTATTCAGTTTAATAATATACAGTCTTACGCATACATACATTGATTTCCTGAATACTTAGGGGGTTTTCACATATAGTAATCTTTAAATGAACCACACTCAATCCTCTTAAAGTGGACCAACATAAAAGGGACTCTGTTCTTTTTGCGATAACATTGACTGTTAATTTGAAGGAGGACACATCTCTCCGTCTGGCCCACTTTTGCTCTGAATGGGCCTCAGTCTTCTCTCAGTTCACATAATACCTAGTTGACAGTTCTTTACTGCTCTGGATTATGAGTAGTTATCACTTGGAACAAGATGGCTGCTGCTGACTTGTCCTATTCACATTCATGTAGTATTTAGTTATTCACTCAGTGCTGTTGAATCAGTGATTCTCCTCCTCTGCTCTTTTGTAATCACTCAGTCTGAGTGTGTGTTTGCGTGTGCGCGTTTGTATTCCTCTTCACACAAACAGACAATCACATGTATTAATGTATTAATCTATGCCGTCGGATGAAGAACCCGAATCATGTGCTGTGCGTTTCTCTTCTTATGTGTGGCAAGTTTAACCCTCACTGTATGTGTCATAACTTCTGATTAGCAATAATGCTTATTGTTAAAGTGTAAAGTGAGCGCAGGTCAGCGGGGGAGTGAGGAGGAAGGGAACAAGAGACTGCGACACTCAAAGACGACTTAATCTATGAAGTACGTCTGTCCTGATGCTGTAGCAGCGCCAGAAATAATAATGCAGCTGTGGGAAGCAACAGGAGCCCTTTATGTTCACAAAGCAGCCATACTGACCAGAGTTTGTTTGAAGTGTTAACATACGCACAAAAAACATGACTCATCAATCTTAGTTCGTTTTGAGGGAAGAAAGGGACCAAGTGTTAAAATGCCAATACTTTATCCATAGTTACTACTTGCATAACACTAACCCTTACATAAACCTAAACCTAACATTAAAACATGTCTTCTTCATAATGTGACCCTGTAAACAGATTTATGTCTCCATAACGTCATTAATAACTTAACCACACACACAGGGATTTGCGCAACTGTCCTTTGTTTGCAATGACTTCCATTCATTGTGGAATGCCTAACCAAAATTATAACCCTAACCTTAACCCCATGGACAATTTAGCTCTAGCCTTAAACTAAGCAAAATTCCCATCTTACCCCTAACTTTAACATAGACCTAAGAAATTATGTTTTGCCTCATTAGGACCAGGCTTTGGTCCACATGAGGTCTACTGGTCCTGAAAATCAGAGTTAATGCTGGAATAGGTCCTAAAGAGGTAACAAAACAAGTACACGCACACACAGATACGCTTACACACGTCTGACCAGCATAGTCCTCGCAGAACCATGGACACTGCTATTTGTTGTCTGTAAGTATGGACAGATTACTTTTGTATTCAGACACTAAATATTTATTCCTGACAGAGATGCACAAGGCACTGTTTGATTATTGTCATGATGTGAAACACTCGTTTCACATTTATTGGGTTTAATAAAACATAGCACAATATTTATCTCTAAAATTTGACAGATTGTATTTGTTATCTTATCCAGGCCACATTTGTTTAAAGAAAGAGAGCAAGAGAGAAAGTCCTGAGGTTCCCCCCCCTCCACCCCCACCTCATAGAGAGTAGCCTAGAAACTGAGCCAAATGGCACTGAACTTGATTTATCATGGGCTGACTGTGCACTTTTACACCTCTCAAATAAAACCTGTAGATTACGATTAATAAACCAAGCACAACCTCCAGTACTTAAATCATCAAAGGTACATGTATTAGCTCAGATCGGCATTTACAACAAACATCTTTGATATGGATGGCAAGAACCTGAGTTATCCAACTCCTTTTTTTGGGTGGAGTTACATATACTATGATGCCACCCTCTGGACAGAACCCTAAACTGCATCATTATAAATTACCCCATGCCAGGCAGGCGCAAGTTTAACCAGGGCCTGTCCCAATTCACCCCTTAGCCCTACCACTTAGCTCTTCCCCTTTGTTTGGTCTGTGGCTGTGAAGGGGTATTGTTTTCCCACATCTGAATGTGATGTTTGAGTTTCCATCTAGCCCTTCAACCGTAGTGTATTCAGGACCTCAATAAAAATGAAAGGGAAGGCAAAGACTCCCAAATGCTTCCCAAATGGACGAATCGTATGAAGATGGGGACGACTGCAGGTAAAATCTTCACAAAAGAATGAAATCTTCCAAAAGAACCATGAATATTTTTTTTTAAATCAAGCTGAATATATTACTTAAATCCAGCAGATCATTAAAATGTCATTGTCAGATGTGTCTCTATTTTAGAACGGTTGTTGATATAATAACGTTAGTTCAAATTGTTTGTCACTATAATAACATTGCTTGGATGCTGATGACATAGTGACTGTTGTCCCAATTCCTAGGGGAATATATTCTACCCTCCGTTTGGAGGGGGACACTCCCAGCGAAGAGGACTTCATATCTGGGGTAGGGCCAAGGGAGGTGAATTAGGACTAGGCACAAGTCAGGTTGCTGCGAGGTTCAGTGATACCAACAAAGATAGTTCATGCATCCTGTCACACCATGTACGTTTCAACAGAGAGTCATCTGAAGAGTAATGTATAATGCCATGGTCCATACCTGTCTGCCATTTGAGGAATGATATAATGGCCATTCTTGTGATCTGAGGAGAGGAGAGGAGAGATTAACTGTTATGTTTTAGGGCATGTGAGCTGCATGTGAACTGGTGCATAGAGTTACCTGGACGCCGTCCACACAGGTAGAAGGCTAGCCTGTCTGTCAGCTCATACTGACACTCCACAAGCCGCTCTGCTAACTCTATGTGACCAGCCTGCCTAAAGCACACAAAACAGATTATTTTTTCTTTTTGATTTGAACCTAATTGAGCTCCTACCTAATTTCACACAGTTGGCTTGAAATTAAATTCCACTAAATGCTAACTGTTACTCTTGTACCTTGCATAGTCCATAGGCGTACGTCCGTTTATGTCGGGTGCTCCAGGGTCTGCGCCATACACCACTAAGAGCTCAGCCTGCAAGATCTGGCCGGCCTTGGCTGCTACATGGAGTGGGGTAGTGCCTTTTTCCTAGAGGGTCAGATACACACACACAGAGAGAGTCAGGACAGGAGGCAGGGCATGAGGAGAATAACTGAACGGACTGCCTAAGAGTTAGATGGTGTGAGGCTGCAAGCATATTTGGTCCTGACCGGGTGGAAGAAGTTGGCCTGAGCGCCGAGGGACAGGAGCCGAAGACATGTCTCTAAACTGCCCGTTCTCACACTGGAGTGGAGTTGCTAAAAGAGACAAGGAGGAGAGGCATTTAGGTAAGAGAGTGAGAAAGAAAGAGATGTGGGAAAGATTTAACATCATGGCGAGACAGAAACAGGCAGAATCCCCTCATTAGTTCAGTGGAGCTCCACAGCATTAGAGATCATTACGTCCTGCTGTGAAATTCAGATCACTTCCTGCCAGAGGGTGTTATCACTGAGTGTGCATGTGTATGTGCACGCACACACACAGACGAGTATGCATGTATATGTATGAGGTCTCCCTCTAAAAGTACCATTCTTTGTGCTTACACATGCTGTTCTACAGCACAGCTATGTCTTTATGGACTAATTAACCTGAACTCATAATGCATTGCCCCTGAGCTGTGAAATACCAAGCCCTTACCTTACTGAGGTCCTTGGTGGTGACGCCATCATCATCGCGGCAGGGCAGCTTGTGTACAAAGGCCAGCATCTGGTATTTGGCTCTAATGAACTCTGACTTAGTGGGGCTGCACAGGAGGAGGTAAGATGGTTAGCACAAATCCACACCGCAAAAGAAAATGAGCTCCATCTAATGATAAAATACAATACTCAAATTTCTGTTCATGTACCCAATAAGTTATGCATCAATGCATACATTAAATGTCCTTCATTTTCCAAATGCCCTTCAGCATCATGAATGTATAAAAGACGTACACACAATGTCTGCTAGCACAGGTCCCTGTGAGATGTTAAAGCTGATACAAAGTAGGGCAAATGGTTTGGGCTTTCAGAGACTTTAGACAATGCCACTTTATGTGTGATTTCTATTGAAGAATTTAAATCTGTTTTAAAACTGATTTGTATTTTTTACTTTAAAGTAGTTACATCTTTGATTTATCCTTTATTCTCTTTCTGATTCTTTGTGCTCGGTAAAAAACAAAAGTAAGTACCCACTCTCTTATCAAATATACAAATACATGTCTTGAGAAAAGGACTTAAAGGCAACAAGACTGCACATTCTCAGCAAATCACGAGAGTCAACATTTTACTTGATAATTATCTCCAGAATGAACCACAATTGACAGGTCCGGCTTCTTCTACGAAATAATAAATGTAAAGTATGCAACACAATACTTTTAGACAGTCGGTAACCTCAATTCTTTCCCCTGCAGGTCAAATTGATCTCATGACCTTCCCATAGCTAAATCTAAACTAAGAAAACACCATGCTGTCAAAAGATATGCAGTATGTTATTATATAACATTATTATGAGAGCAGATCATGATAAATCACTAAAGTAATCCATGACTACAAAAACACTGGGCACTATTATGCTTCACTAGCGAAAACACCAATTATTTTCAGAGAGATTATGTAATTTTCCTGCGCAGCACAGATCATTTCCTCCAGCAAAGGTAACAGAGGAGAAGAAGGGAGTGTGGAAGTGTTGTTTTGTGTAATTCTACCCTGTAGTGAGTATACTTACTGGACTTTGTCCTGGGGGTTGGGTTTCCTTCGACCACTCTGCACCTGAGCAGGGTCCAGGAGACTGTGTTCCCATATTGAGTTGGCCCCATTACTGGCCAAGGTCTGAACCATCTGATCACATACACACACAAGCACACACACGCACAGTTGTAAATCATTGGCGGAACAACATGTACATTAAAACTACTACCCTGACAACATTAAAAAAATATAGTTGAGTAAGGCCACTTTGCAGTTGAATTCTAAACTCCTCCCTCTGAGGATTATCAAAAACTTAACAAGGAATATGAACATTCCTGGAGCCAGAATTGATAGAGAAACAAACAAATGTAGAAAAAATAAGAAGCAAGAAAACCTGTGGATTAGCATCCTCTTTCTGTAGCAGTTCTGACATTCTGTGTCATTATTCTGGGTCTCAGGTAATGCATTTGCTTAACTTTTATTCGAGTCCTTCCCTGTTCATATGTTATTTTCCATCACTCTTCCATTTTTCAGCCTTACCTGCAGTAGTGCTGGAGGCCATCCGCTGTGCCTCAGGTGCTTGACTATGGAGATATGACGCCCTAAGCTGCGGTGAACTGAGCAGCATTCATCACAGATCAGAACCCCTCGGTTGATACTCGTCCAGCCGGGGTCTGACAGAAAGACAAACAGAAGGATGTTACACAGGATTTATAAACAGGCAGTTTGTGATGGTTAGCTTGTTCAGCATTTCAAAGAATCTTAAGTGCTTCAGCAAAACATTAAAATTAACTAGTAAAGGCTGCATGTAAAACTCCTCTTCATCTTCAAATAAGAACTCCTGCAATATCATAGCAGTCTAATGTGCAAGTTACAGTTTACTCTGGTGCCATTTTTCTCAGAGAGACATATACTCCATTTACAGTTTAATAACATGTCCAGGCTTCCTTCAAGTATAAGTCAAACATGTGCTCTGTGCAATAGGAAATGTTTAATGAAATATGTACGATGCATGTACACACAGATCAAGAGCCATTAAGATGAGGAGTAGCACTGAGCAGTAGTACTCAAATCAGATTCATAAATCTTTAAAATTCAGCGAGGTACATGGATTGGAAAACGATTTGTTAACACAACCGCATTGAGATTAACATCATTTCTACACAAATTTCATGATGGTCACTAGTATTATATGTAGAAGAGATACATTAATTATCATCCAGTCTATGGGAGTTGTTTTAGCAACCTTCTGAAGATTCAAGATACATATCAAATACCTGTCTCAGCTGATCTCAATTAATCCTATAAGAATAATTTAAACCAAATCACCTCAGTATTGTTTAAAAAATTCAGATAAAATGTGCAGTGAACAGGTCTGAAGGTTACACTCAAGGCAACACAGTCAACGTTTTACTAAATATTAAAGCAATAGTTGGCAATAAAGGAAATCAAATTCAAGACATTTCAATTTCTGATAAAGTCAAGATCCCTAAAATGTGTGTTCTCCTGCATGTGCACACACAACATGAGTCATATTTTTCAAGAGGAAAATATGTGTGACAATGAGATGAGGGTTGTAGGGGGAGACACTAAGGCTGTTGTCAAGTCTGCTGATACTGGCAGACGAGTCATAAAGTCTGGGTCATATTTATGCCCTCAGGACCCTGATGTGATGAGCAGCTCACAGCTAACACAGTCTGCAATCACAACAAATATATGCACAGTTACATGCACTTGATGCATGCACGAAAACACACATCTCTACATTAGTAGATAAACTGGGATAAAACGGTCAGGGCTTAGGGTATTATTGGAGCTAAAATGGTCCATCATCAGATGAACTGACAAGCTGCAAGTAATTTTGCCTGCATAACAAAAGTACCAGCAGATGCAAAAGTGTTTTGGTAAGAGCTATAGCTTAGTTCAAAAGAGTAGCCTGTAGTCTTTAATGCCAGACTGCAGCAATTTAATTCCTTAATCTGTGTAATAAATATAAAATCTCCCACAGGCTATGCTATCTGCTTGGCTCGCTGGATCAATATGAGGCTACACAATTAAGCTATTAGACCTGGATATACTATTGGCAGCAGTGCATTGGCCAAATCTGCAGCATGATATAATTTAGCCTAAAGTTGGCCTAATTCGTCAATACAGCATTGACATTTGTTTCTGTTACCGTCACTAAAGCCTGCATGACAACATGTAATGAGCTGTGATGGTAAATGATGACATTTCAAATCCGGAAAGGCTCCTGCTGAAATACACAGCAAGTTATATGTGTCAAATTTATAAGAGGTTGATTTACACATAACCGTTTTAATGGCCATATGCAACATGTCGGTCCACATGCTGGTCTACGACACCTCAAGATTGATTACAATTCATACATTTATTCATAAGTGTCAAACAATAATCAACTGAACACTGGTCTCAACAGAGACAGCCTTGACTTCACGACACAAAATGATACATAGATTCAATGCCACCATCAAATAGGTCAAAACACTTACACAAGAGCCTCCTTTTCTTACACAATTGCATCTGTGTCCAATAAAAGAGCTCACCATCATGACAAGATGATTCATTGTTGCTATAAACGCTGCATATTGCCATGGCATGACATTAACACTTCCAGAGGCTTGGCTTGGACTGGAAGTATCAATTGTCTTTTGTAGCCATGCCACGAAATTATCCCCCCAGTATGACACAAAGCTGGTCGTAGGGAGGTGGCCTATCACCAGTGGCTAGGTCAGCATTTTGTACAACGCACTGCGTGTGTGTGCATGTTGTCATAAGGAGGGGCTACATGTAGAGAAGAAATATAAAGCAAGTAACTGCCGCATGGACAAACTCAATCACAGCCAGTGATTTTGTCTGAGGAAACCCATGTAAATGGACAGAATTGATTTTCCAGGGATAGAACATAGTGATTATCTGTAAGTTGCTAAGGACGTCAATGAAATTGGTGCAGGTCATATTATGAAAAGCAACGGAGAGGGCGATAGGAAAGATATACAGATGCTGCTAACGTGAGAAGCTACATGTTTAGAAGAAGTAGGGATTAGGGTTCAGGTCATAAATCAGTCTTTGTAGCCAGCAAGAAACTGAAAACTATATTTGAACATTAGGGCCCTGAAGCTTACAGAGTTTAACATGGCACAAACTGAATCACACACACTGAATCACATGCACACACACACAAACACACACATGGCTGGAAGGTGGAGCAGCTGTGAAGTGAGCAACTGTTGAAATGCATGTACACATGAATGAATGCAAAGAACACAACACACATACACGCACTCAAACAGGAGGAGCAACTGGACATGAGGGCATGTGAGGCTACATGATGCAGCTATCCTTACATCACATTACAAATAAAAAGAACAACAGATGGGGTAAAGATGTAAATTGAACCTCTAAATATTGCAGAAATCGTCCCCATGTCAAACAGAAGCACATTGATAACTAGTGTGTGACAGGTGAACTTCAGCCATATTTATTCTGCTCGACTTCTTGTGGTTAAATATGCCACTCAGTGAAGCTTTTCAAATGAATTTACTTCTGTTAATTCCCTCGGCTTAGTGACAACACTTCAAAATCATATTGTTAAAAATTAGGTTAAACAAACACCCGCTTAATGAGCTACTTTAATGTTTTTAAATGTGATATGTACGCGAGTGGTCAGACACCGCTGTTGATACGACTGGCTGCTAGCCGACTGGTTAGCAGCAACTTGGCGTTGAAGCAAAAGTTAGCCACAAGAGCTAACGCCGTAGCTAAGCTAGCAGCGTTAGCCAGTTACACAAACTCAGAACCCCGGAGCCGTGCACTGGCGATAACACGGGGGTTTTGAGTTAGAATGAAAGTAAGTGTTAAATTCATTGATTGTGAAAAAACACGTTAAACACAGCCTATCCATTCAGCGGGTCAACAACGCCAGCTCGTTAGCCAGCCTAAGCTAACCCATGAAGAAGTCTATCATGCAAATCAAAACAAACGTCTCTCGTAGCGGCGACATAAATCTGACAATCACAGCTTCCGCTGCAGCAAACAACCCGGTTCCCCTCGCATGTGGTTCAGTCAGATAAACTGGAGATTTCTGCAGCTCAGTGGGGGAACCTTCGCTGTGTTTCCCGCTGTGATAACGCCTATTTTTCACTGTTTATTTTGGGCCTAAGCAACGCCTGGACGCCCTGGCCTCTTTCCTACTCTGCGGAGCCGCTGACAGTGACAGCAGCCTCGGCCCCGTTGTGCCAGCGCGTCGCCCCCTCGGCGCATTGTTCCAGTACAGTGGTCTATTTGGATTTGTTTTCCTCCCCCCTACCTGGTGCACTGCAGTCGGCGCAGACTTCTGTCCTCTGAAGCTTCCTTGACATCTCGGAAAGTGGCAGAAACCGAGAGGTAGATGTCGGCGATGATGTGGCTGCTCGCCCTCTTCCCCCCGAGCTGCCTACCGACGTCTGCCGTCAACCGATGCGGCCCCTGAATCCCCGGAAGCCGGGTGGTGTGATCGGCTTTCCCGGCCAGCTGACAGTTGGATTTCCCGTTTGTTCCTGCGGTGTCTTCGCCCACGTTCACCACTGAGCTCCAAGTCTGCAGAGAAGTTTAGTGGACATGGTTCATCCGGCGGCTGGAGTGAACCACCATGTCTGAATATTTACTAAAATCTGTTCACCGCAATGCCCGCAACTCACCGAGAGACGGCAGCTTTCTACCTGTCAGCTCACACACATACACGAGCACACACTACACGAACACACACATAACACAAACACACCCACACACACACTGTCATCCCTGCAGCCCACTGGGGCAGGGAGTGGTGAGGGGGCAAAAGTAATCCAAAAGGTGCAAGGCATTTCACATCAACACAGATAATCACAAGTGCAGAACAATACATTTACTTATATCATCTTAGTGAATTGGTTGAATATTAATATTTATTCCAGATATCTTTTTTGACATTTACTTAAAGGTTCATTGTGTAAGATGTAGGTGAAATGGATCTATTGGCAGAAATTGATTATAAAATATTCCTGGTGATGTTTTCACTAGTGTGTCTCGTCTAAATTGTATGAATTGTTTTCTTTACCCTAGAATAGTGCCTTTATAACTTAATAATATATATTTACATCAGGAGTAGGTCCTCTCTATGGAGGCTGACATGTTTTTTACAGTAGCCTAGACTGGACAAACTAAATAGCTTTGGAGCTTTTATTAGAGCTTGAGGTTCTCGCTCACGTTTGGAATGGGAGGGTGAGGTGAGGGTTGTTCATCTGCAACATGTAACTTCACCACTAAATTCGACATACTGAACCTTTAAGTTACCCTTGTCATTAGACCAACAAACAAACATATTTAAATAATATCAAAACATAATATAAAAAAAATTTAATGAGAAGGTTTACTAAATATATCACAGACATAAATATATGTATAAATTCATATAAACATATAAATATATATTTATTATGTATATATAATAACTATTATTATTGCTGTTGTTATTATATTGTTTCCATTTTGTATTTGTTTTTCATATTGGCCTATGGAGCAACACATGATTAAAGTATTGACAAAAAAAAATGAAAACCTCTAAAAACAGATATAATTGAACAAGGAAGCATGTACATTCATTTAAGCAGCTGCTTATATTCATTGTCCAGAATTGCATTCACACTGAACCTGGGCATTCAAAGTGGTCAATTTAAAATTTAAAATAAAATCAAAGTTTTTATTAATAGCCTATAACACAAACAGAGTGAAAACAAATACAACAGCCATAGCACAATATGATTTAAACTTGAATGCATTGATGCATTTCATATTAAATTGCCATATTGTAAGTTTTAACCTCCACTATAGAGCCTGTCACTATTAGGATATGCCTGCAGGGAGGTATACCATGCAGTTTATTTTGTATATATATATATATTTGTTGGATGCTTCTCCTGCGGTACAAACACTCTTCCGTGAGGCAGCAGATTGGCTGCGTGTGCGCGTATCCCAGTGCAGCTTGTCAGCGCATCTTTCTCAGTCACCGCCGGATGGGAGGAGAGGAGAAGGGTAGACGCGTTAGAGTCGGCAGAGGGAGAGGAGGAGAGAGAGAGAGGGGGAGAGAGAGAGGTAGGCAAGAGGTGGAGGAGCGGCTGGTTGTCAGACGTAAAGGTGTAGCCAACGAGGAGCTTCTTCCTCTAAATGATTTTCACTTTCACTGGCCGCTTATTCTGAGCAGAGAGCGAGTCGGGGAGTGATCCACTGCTCCTGACGCGTAAGGGCTGCCCCTGTACGCCTCCAGTCACCACCGCCGCCGATACAGGATGATAGGCTCGATTGTGTAGCGCAAATTAACATCAAAGTGTCATTATTCCACAGTGAAGGAAGAGGAGGAGGAACGCTATGATCCGAAGATGATCTCTGCCAAGAAAACTCCGGAGAAGAGTCGTTACCCTATCCACTATTTGGTGTGGCACAACAAGCACCGACAGCTGGAGAAGGAGCTGGCCACGAACGAACAGGTGAGACAGAGACGAGCGATCAGACACACACCACATCTCCTTAGTGATGCGGCCCTGGCTTTATTATAAGGGATTATATGGGCGTGTGTGTCGGTGGATTTCAGAGGTGTTGGTAGTCGGGATGTCATCCATGGACCACCTCACTGAGGAGTCCGCTCAGTGAACTGCAATAGCGCAGTTAATTGTTATCAGTAGGGTTGAGGGAGACACTTAACACAATGTCATGGTAATTGAATCCATGACAGACTTTACATGTCAAAGATTTGCTTTATTTACTGCATTGTGCTTAAAATATCCACCCTGCCAGTAATTTGAGTTATCATGCATAGGAAGTTGTGTGAGGAGTTTATTCCTGGAAATAAATCCAAGTGTAATTTACTGTAAATGCTGAGTCTGTTTGTGTTGCAGTATGAATTTGCTTTATGCCTGTGTAGCATTATTGCGTGATCTACTCAAAAACTGTAGGCTCTCTACCTTCCCACCAGCACGTTAACCATTTGTGAGTGGGTGAGACAATGCGCATACCAAGAATAATGGCATCCATCAGAGTAAACACAGTAATTGAATCATTAAGGTATTGTGTAAGCTTTTTCTAGAGGAGGTGTTTGTCATAATCAAAACCAGAAACTAATTATTTCCCTCTATACTGGTAATATGAAAGTACCCCAGTTAAGGTTGAAAGACTTGATGATATGATAAGAATGATTCTTTCTTGTGTGTGGAAGAAAGAAAGTGACTAAGCAAGAGCAAGTATGCGTGTAAACTCACTCTTTTTGTTTTCTGAAAATCTACTCAGGCGCTTTGTTATTACATAAGAGATGCTCTGCGGGTTTGCAACTAAACATATTTTCCAGTGCATGCATCATGCAGTGGTTTCAAGACAATGCACATGTACACCTGCCCACACCTGCTTGCACATGCACATTCTTACCTTCCTGTGGTTATAAAATCATAACCCAGGAAGACCTCTCTTCACACCAAAATTGTCAGCAAGTGCCCTAACCATCAATTGGTTTACCACAATTCCTGGTGAGGTAATGTGATAATGACATTTAACATTTTAACCCTTGACCATAATTACTTCTACATTATAAATAGCTAAACTGATCTCATGTAGAGGCTTCAAGAACCAAATAAGACCATATTCACTACAGGTAACAAACTATTTCTTAGAAACAGGAGCTGGAAATGTGTACACTGTGCAAAACCGTGCAACTTTGCCAGTGTTGAATATTAATCTTCAGCTCATTGTCATTCATTACTAAGATAAAATAACCTCTGGTTTTAAAAGTGGAATGTAGACTCCTCGTAAACATCCATCTTTAGCCTGTAGCTACACTAGTTGCGTGAACAGTGTCAAAAGTCAGTCAACAGTCAGTCAACTTCTATGTGCAGTTGGAAATGTCTTGAAAACTATTGGATATATTACCATGAACACAACAGACAACTAATGTCTCTTGAGGGTGAATAAGTGATATTTATCCACTACCACTACTATCCCAACATCCATACATACAGCTTGTCATTTTGAGGGTTGCAGAAGGAGAAGAAACCAATCCCAGGTGACGTTGGGCATGAGGCTGGGTACATCCTGGACAGGTCGGCAGTACATCGCAGGGCCAACATACTGAGACGACCAACCATTCACAGTCACACCTACTGACGATTTACAGTTTCCAGTCAACTCCAATCTGCATGTCTTTGGACTGTTGTAGAAAGAACATGCAAAGTCTACACACGAAGACCCTGGACAAACTGTGGAGATGTCTTGCTTTGAAGAGACAGTGCACCACTGTGCCGCCCGACACACACAGGTCAAAGACAAAATCCAATACTGGACCAACACTTAAGCTAATGACAGGATGTCTTTAACCCTCTTCATTAGTAATGCAGTGTTGACATCTTTCATGTTTCATTTTGTCAGCTCAGTCCCACGTCCATGTTTTTCTGCTGCAATGTGTGAAGATGCATGGGCATAACAATGGGTGCGGCCTATTACTTTATCAGGGTGCTGAGTTCCAAGATGGCGCCCATTTCTTTTTTTCTGCAACATGAAAACCACGGTAGTTGGAGGTTAGTTACAGTTTGCATATATAAAAGTTCACCATTTCCATCCATCCTGCTTATCTTTGAGGGGAGTTTGAGCCAATCCCACTTGACAGTGAATGAGAGTTATGGTACACCCCGGTCACCAGTGATCGCAGGGGGGACATATACAGACAAATAGCCATTCATTGTCACAGTCACACTTAAGGACAATTTAGTATCCAATTAACCAACTCCAATCTGCATGTCTTTGAGGAAGCTTAACCTTCATGCTCTAGGGCAACTGTACTGCCAACGCAATTCTTGTAACTATGATATTAATATCAAAGCAAGCGCACACAATGTTCATAAAATATATATATAAATATACCATTATATAATTCCAATTTCTTTACCCGCTGTAACCTAGTTTATTAAGGTGCTGTACTTTGCCAGTCATATTTTATAGTAATTTGTAAGCTGCAACTGAAGTATGAATATGAAATATGAATTATTGACATGGAGATGTTCTACCTAATCTTCATCAAGTGCTCTAAACTGAAACTTTTGGCTGTTTGTTTCACACAGATAGGCTCAATAAATTCTCCTCTCAACCCTCATCATCCATTTTTTAGGAACCCTTGTATCTATAAATATTTTATGATGCAGATTTATTTCTTTTTTGGCTGTGCATTTGAGGCAAGGACCTTTTATAATGTAGCTTTGATATTTTTTTGAACATGAAGCTATACAGATCATCTCAGAGATAATTATCCTATGTTTTATGAGAACAAACATATCTGCTGAACATCTCAAGGACCAACACTGGTGGCTTAACCTCTCTCCTCTTCAGCTTGTGCCTGATGAGGACTGATTTCTATTCTACTGGGCATTCTCAAAAAATACCATGGAAAACAAATGGCCTGCTTATATATTCTGTAATGTTGTGCCCTATGCCCACTAATACCTTCTACACCACTTCCTGATGATGTTAAATGTCATAGGTGCCATACTTGTCACTGGAATATGGCTCCAAAACTGTTTACTTCTGTCAAAAGAGGCACTTATAAATAAGAAAGGGAAAAAAGAGGCTCAAAAAGGCACAAAATATGAGGTTTTTCTGAATTCCTCGCTGTTTTCATGCCATATCAGAATCTCTTCTAGACCCAATCCTCCTAGACCATATCAGCTTGCTAGGTTTATTGGCAGATCAGATACAGTTGTGAGTAGACAGGCAGTAAAGCACAACACAAAAGAAAAACCTAACCTTCTGTCTTTTCTTGTTCACCTCTCATTGTTGATGAACTTGTCAATTGTCACTATCTCTGTATTCTCTCTTGATTATTGCTTGAATGTGTATGTCTATAGTTGTGTATAGGTGCTTTGTGCTTTTGCATGTCTTGTGTTTTGTTTTTGCTGCATAGTCAAATTGTACACCCTACTTCGCCACTAATACAATTAGCTTCACATGAGCAGATCCCAGAAGTCATTTGACATCAGTTTATAAACGAAGGCACTTATGTGCAGCTCTGCTTAAACTAGGACAGGACAAATACAAGCTGCTCAAACCTTGAGCTTCCGTCAGTCATGAAAATCACGTATATACACACATAAGGTGGAACTCCCATGACTGGTACGTAACTCATAACACATTTTTACCGCACTGGGTTTGTCGCAATTGAAGCAGAAAAGATATAGACGTTGAAAGCAGCAGGACAAATGACAAACATAAGCTGTAATTTAAATGTAAATCATTCTAGAGCTGCTTAAGTACCCACCCTTGCAAACCAGGACAGCAAAACTACCTCACAGAGTCTGTCCTAGCTCTAGTTGGCCTACCTGATCTGATGCATTGACCTAGATTTAGATTTGGATCTTGAAAAGTAGAATATTGCTAAGATGAAAACAAAGGCCAGCCACCTGCACTTCTCGATATCAGACTTTGACATTATCCAGATAGGCCAACCAAATGAGAGACATGGTGGAGTGTGTTCATGATTTTAATAATGCAAATATCAGTTCCACTGTAAATACATATATATACGATGGCGGGAATCGTGTGTTTGCTTTCATATTCCCCGTTACTACCGTGTTACATATGCTGGGCAAAGGTTTGTCGTAATAGTTTAAAAGTTACTTTGTTTGGACACTCAACATTAACCTACTATTATCATCTCATAACAAAAACAGATGGATTCAGTTGTGTGACTCTTGTGCCAGCAGATAAAGGCAGTAAACTCTCCTGAAGGAGTGAAGCCAAAATAAGGAGGCAGGTCTGGTGGATTAAATGCACTTCATGAAAAACCTTTATTGTACTGTACCTTTTATATTAACAATTTGTATTTGATTGCTTAAAGAAAGATCCCACCCTCATTTGGAACATATGTAGCTGCCAAAGTCAGAAAAATCTTGAGTCCTCAGTGTGGTTCAAACTAAAATAACAGGTGTGACTGGCGCCTAGGACCATAGATATATATAAAGGCTAGATGTCTCATCCGCGTTGCCGGCCAATGGAGTCGAACGTCCGCACATGGCGGCCATCTTGCCCCAGGCAGCTCGCTCACCCATAACATTGTGTTGGTAGTGGAACATGTACTTTTTAATTAACTATAACTTACTCAATTTTCAACCGATTTTTAAACGGTTTGGTTTGTTATAAACGTCAGAGATGTAGTTATGACACTGCATACTTATTCATAATTATGTTATGTTCTAAAAAATAGAATAATGTTCTAAAAAATAGGTACAAGATTTCCCTTTACAAATATACATCAACAAATGCTGCATGTTGAAATCCCCAAACTTTACAGATATGTATACTTATGAATAATTATAATTATAACCATGGGTTTTCATATGAAAATAACATTAAACAGAACAGATAGGGGCAATAAATACACACATGAACAAGGTTTTTATGTTAAATATATAGGCTACAAAACTCAACATACAGAATGGCAACATGAGATATATGTATACTTTTATAATATGAATATTACTAATATAATAAAATAATTTGAATTATTACATGTTTAGTTTAAACAAGTAATATTTAAAATTATTGTATTATATTAGTGTTATTCTTTTTATAAAAGTGACATTTATTTGGAGTAAGAAAAGGTGTAAGATTTCCATTTACAAATATACATAAAGAAATGATGCATGTTGAAAATCCCCACCCTCTAGAACTAGAATACTGTGGAGGTATACACATTGAGGACAGACATAAAAAATGACCCAAACAACAGTGAAATCAGTACAAATCTATAATATTTACTAACCTCTTAAGAGACTGGTGAGATTAGCCTAAAACCCTGATATATATATATGATTATCTTAGCTTTCTAACGATATGTTGCTTTATTACCTAGCTGTACGTCTGTTAACAATGTTTGACTGTCAGAGGCAGCAAAACGGTCCCTTCTTAGGGCAACTTCCCACATCCTCCTCCTCTCTCCGTTTTTGGGAAACCTTAAAAAAGTGAGAAATGTACCCAGATATGTAAATTATTGTCAACATTTTCATTTATTTATGTATGTATGTATGTACATTAAGAATAAAAACCACACTAAAAACAATAAAAAGGTGTCCAAAAGAAACATTTAGTGATTGTGTAAACAAACATATTCTAAAAAGCCTTGTGTCAACAACAATCTAGCAATACTATTATGTCATAGCCCCGCTGTTCCTGTACATACTTCCAATGAGTAACTAACGATTATCCTAAAAATAAATCATAATATTGTAATATCCTACAGGTGAAAGGTGATCCCACGGGTTCTCGTTTCGATACATCGGCGATTGGAGCATCCGTAGGCGGCACAAAAGTCTGGCATCTTCAGAATCAGAATCAGAAAGGATTTATTGCCAAGTAGGTTAACACCTACCTGGAATTTTAAACACAATAAGTACTACAAAAACACAATAAGTACTTCACGTAAGAAAGAAATAACTATACATAAAACAAACAAAACAAAATAAATACAAGATATAAATGCAAAACAGAAGTGAATGAGTGTGTGTAAATGTAACACAGAATTGAGGCGTGGGGATAAGAGTCAAAGACAGGTGGGGGTCCCAGTTGCAATCGGGAAGAAGCTGGTCTTGTTCACTGGCAATAAAGTCAGCAATTTCCTGTAGAAATCATAATGCAAGATGTTTTTTAAAAAACAACCCGATTAGAAATCATGTGAAAACTCAGTTAAATCATGTGCAGCTTAAGTTATATTGAAAAGAAAGAACAATTCTGCCTCTCCCATAACTGTAAAATTACTCGGTACTAGCCTAGCTTAGCCGTGATACACAACAAAGCTGCACGATTAAGTCGTTTTTCGGAGAGAAAAGCTGCGATTTCAACATGTTCAAGCATCCAGAATTCTAACCACATTAATAACGTTTGTAAGAAACCAAACCATTTGTAAATCCGTCAAGATTTCAGCGAGATAAGAGTAAAAGTGTTTGTGCAGATCACTGCCCCTACCTCAGGTACCACAGATCCTTCCAGAAAGCTTGCCTGGGGCAAGATGGCCGCCTATGATGACGTTCTAGACTCCGCCGGAAGACATCTAGCCTTTGTATATATCTATGCCTAGGACCAGGATGTTGTTACAGCATTTAACAATAGAAGAAGACAAATAAGCAGAAGGCGTTCATATGATTGAATGTCCTCCTAATATATAATGTTCAAATGTTCATTTTGTGACTCATAATAACATAAAGATATTACATTAGCAAATACATAAACGAAATGAACTGGTTTAATTCATTTTCTCAATTCAAACAGAAAGCATTTCCAAGCATTTTAAAAAAAAGAGTTGTACAATCATAGAACTGACACCGTCTTAGGTCCGCTTCCTAAAATAGAATGTGAAACCAAAACTTAACTGAACAAATGTAAACAATGCATCACAGACATGAAATTTCATTTGAACCATGGTCCAGATTATCGGGTGTGAAACTCCCCCGAAGTAAATGTATGCTTCCCCTTCTAGAGAGAGCAAAGATAAGAGTCAGAGTCCAATTATGAACCATGACAGGAAAAACAGAGGGTGTAGCAGAGGAAGAAGAATATTTGAGCGAAAAATGCATAATCCTTGTTGCAACATTGTTACAATACAGTGCATTGTTATATATTTGCATGATATCGCATTTAGGCGTTACAGCCCAAATAACAAACGCAGTGTTGTGCAGATAATGTGTGGTCTCTGGTTAATTTAGTTCCCACTCTGCCATGCATGAACAGTATATCACTGACCTCTGAATTATGCTACAGTAAAATAAAGGTAATCTACAGCCATCTCCATATTACAGGTTTTTAAAGTCTCCCTGCCCTTTGGAGAAATGATGAGACACGTTTAATTTCAACGTGTTCATGCATCCAATATCCGGCACTGTTTCTGATGGCACTCTTATTTCCTTGGTGTGTGATGGTGCTGACAGTGTTAAAGACTTGTGTTATGGCAACGTGAGACTGTCTGTAGGCTTCAGTGTTTTCCCATTGATCCCTGAGAAGCATAACAGATTGCAAATTTGAATAAGTGACTGGATCAGACATTGTGCCATGGCTACAGAGGAAGAATTGTTACAACGGATATCAATGTGACGACGCAGAGAGACGAAACTGAATTAAAAGAGTGGTTGAATAAATGCCAAAGACACACATCTGACCACAGCGGGAGCACAAAGAGAACCAGAAAAATAGGATTTAAAAGATGAGGGAAGATTTCATCCGTTTTGATATCTTTTCATGAGTCATAAAACACATTGCGAAACCTGTCAGGGAAACAAGATGGTTGTTTAGGAGAGAACTGGCAGCTGGGCAAAGAAGGGAGAAACACGTAAAGCAAGCGGGCAACATTCACTGTCACACTGTCCCGAGTAAGATGTGGGCACAGACAAGGTGATGACAGGAGTGAACACAGAGAATAGAAGAGAGGAGGTGGGGGGGAAATAATGACAGACTTTGACCATTAACAGGGATGGTCTTGGTTGAGCACAGACATAAAAACAGAGTGTGATTGAAACAGAACAGGGCCATGTAAGGAGTGATGGTCTATCTCAAGATAAAGGCAGGAAATGACACAAAGATGTCTGTTCTCTTTCTGCTCTTTCTCCTCCCTGTGTCTCTATGACTGACTGCAGCCCTCTCTTTTTCCATCCATGCATGGTTTTATTATCATGCCCTCGGCAAGGTGCTAATACTGAATCAGCATTATTAAATATTTTGCTTGGTTGCCGGCTTGAGGGAACAGAGCCATAAATTAGGGCTCTCATGCTCTTTGCAGTCACTCTAGGCCCAAATATTTACACAACCCATCTGCTCTCTGCTTGCACCTGTCACCTACAAACCTTTCTCCACTTCCTGCTCCCCTCATCCTGTCAGCCTTTTGTGTCTTCAAATTACATTCCGCCACTGTCAAGTTTCCTTATCCGTTTCACCTGGTGTCTTCCATCCCTCATTACCTCCCCCACTCTCAGCCCTCTCACTCTCCTCTGTGATAAGAAACCCCAAGTCCTTATTGTTTGCATCTGTCCTTCAGGGCTGATGATGGTTTGTGTTCAAGGCCGTACATTTTTGTTGCAGCAGCAATTGTGAACCTGCAGCCCTTCTCTAGAGAGGGAATCTCTTTTACTGTTGGCACAGATGAATGAAGAGGGGCCTGGCACTGAAGGGGGTGTTCCCGCCTGTAGTTTTATCCCTCTGTCTTTTCTCCTGCAGTAAAAAGGTGTGTCCTCATAGGCATGGTAGGTTCCTGCAGCAACAGCCTGTCTCCATGGCAAACAGGATTTTGTAAGCCTTGTGATGCAGCATATTTTTTATGTCTGGTGCAGGGGTCCACGCCACATTATCGAGGGGATGTGACAACTTTGGCAGTTCTTCGTCAAGTGAGAGGTTCTGAGTGTATACTATACTTTATACTGAGTTGACGGTTGGGCTTCAACTTCTTGGCCCATGATGGTGTTCTTTGTAATGCTTAGTTGAGGGCAAACTCTTCACAAGCTTGTGAGGGCCATCAGCCCCTTCAGCTCTGACCCAGTGTTGGACGCAATCGCTGCACTGTCTGCAAATAGCATTTTCCTCTGGAGCCCACTGGTCACGTTGTTCTTGGACCACACATGGGCAAGAGTAAAGACTTTGCTGTCAGCCCTGGTGCAAGCTACAAATAATATAAAATTGGCAGTTCCCTTTTTCCTCAGAACTTTTCTGGTTGAAGGCAGAGAGAGAATACCGAATGCTTGGCATGGTTGATCTGCTTGGACTGTAGCTCAACCTTGCCCATTATGAGGAAGTGGTCCATGTTGCAGTTTTAATTAACAGTTCGGTGTAATTTGAAACTGGTGATTGCAGCCCAGTTTCCTTCCATTCTTGTGCAAGTTCCCCAGTCTAAAGTGACCAAGGCAATCGGGCAAGGATTCCTTTTAGCATCTAGCCTGGCATTGAATACCCTTGTTGAATGGAGATGAGCGTAATGACCACGTCAAGCTCCTTGTAGACCTTGTTTTCTTATGCTGGTGGCAAGCAGAGAGTTGAGCTGCAGACACTACGCAGGGTTATCTTCACTGCAAAGCCCACAACATATTCCCAGGTTTTGTCTGCACACTTGCCATGCTAGAAAAAGGTGTGGTTATATTCCTTTAGGGAAATGCTGTCAGCAAACTGTGTCTCTTGGAGAGCAGCAATGTCAACATGAAGTCTGTTAAACTCTCGGTCAATGATGGCGGTCTTGTGGGAGTCTTCGATGTTGTTGAAGCTGTCTGAGAGCCCTGCATAGATGATCCTGATATTCCAGCTACATATTCAAAGAACTGGTGTCTTCATTTTGGAGATGTCCTATTTTTAGCACTACAAAGAAACAACGAGATGTCACACAGGCTGGGTTAGTGTCAGATTTATTTAAGTTTCTGAAAGCTATTAATAGAAGGCTAGAGAGTGAGCTACAAACAAATAGACACTGAAATATGTGAGAGAAAGTCAGATTTTTTTTGTAGGGAAGAATAGAAATAGAAACATGCGTAATTGGAGAAACAAGATGACAAACCAGAAGCACCATGCAATAAACACATTGCCATTACTAATTGCAGATGCAGGTCATCTCACAGACTATTACCAAAGACTGAAGTTAACAGTCTTTGGTTTTACTAAGTCCCAGACCAGTATTATTGATCCTTTGAAAATCCTCACCTCTGTTGTGTTATTCTAATGCATCTCCTCTCCCGTTTCTCCGGTAGAGGTGAAAGTGGTGGCAAGTTCAAGAGTTCCATGATAAAAAGACACCAAGGTTGACCTGTTCTAAAACATCCTTCAGGATTGTTGTAGGATTTTTGTTGCACTTTGGTATGACATTATCTGCTGGGAGTGGTGATCAAGAATTCCTCAAATAGTTTCTTGCTCATTCAGATTTAATTGTCAGGATCTAACATTGTAAGCCCCCTAGGAAGAATTGAATGCAGGAAAAAAGGCCTCCTCTTGCAACCACCACAGTGTGTCAGTCTTTAATAATAATGGTGCGGCCATTGACCATGAATTTGTGCAGAGAGGATATACATGAGACCCTATGGGATCTTTCGGCATGCTTTTGGTCTCTCCTTAATACATTTAAAATTGTGATGTCAAAGGCAACAGTGGGTTCAGAGTTTAATACTTAAGCAAGTCTTTTTATTTTCAAACGTGATGTTGAAAATGACCCGAAATCAATATGCTGACATTTCTAAATTCATTGATTTTTCTTTCTGTTTTCCCCTTGATTTCAATGCGTCTCAGCATAACTGAGGCACTTAAATTTGTCCACTTGCCAAGTGCAAATACATGAAGTAATGTCGATAAACACATACAAAATAAAATCTGGATATCTATTCAATATGCCCAGCAAATCTTCTTATAGTGCCAGATAAAATGAGCCTTTGATTTCACTGTCAGTCCTGTCTGAAACACAACCATTTACTTGACCAAAGAGTGACAGCTGTCGTGTTGCACTCCAATAGTCTACAGCTTCTACATCATGTGACTATGCTGTTTTTTTGGACTGCCTGCTTCATTCAAACAAAAGATTTACTCTCTCGTCTGTGTGTGTGCTTGCTTCTTTATGTGCCAGGAGTGAGAATGAGTGCGCTCTCTGTCTCTCTGTCGGCCTGCATGCACATCTTTCCTTGTGTTTCAGTAAGGTCTGTCAGCTCCCTGCAACAAACAGGTGTCGGCACCTTGAGATAAACATCAGATTCTGACAGGTCCATCAGCTTCCTGTCCGCTTTCTCCATCTCGGCCTCTTCACGTCTCTGTATCTATCTGCAGAAATTTGGGATGATAGTAAATAGACAAAGTGCAGTGAAACAGAGAAACATTAAATATGCTGGAATGTAGGTCAGGGTTTCACTTGCTGATTTTGTCCATTTGGGCTTATTTCCACTGCTGGAGTGTATGGCCCTCTAATGCACCTGCACAAGTGGAAATGAATCTCGGCTGCAGTGTTAAGATGAGCATGAGAAGTTGCCAGAGGTCTTGTCTTTCTTCTGCAGGGCTATCGGCACCATTTGTGCGGCTCACTCTATCATCTCTGATGCAGGTCTTGTTCTGTCCTTTTATTTTCATAGTGGTGTCACATTGAAAAAGGATCAGGACTTCATGGCAGCCAAGCTTTTGTCAAAGTCTGCTGGCGACAGAGAAAGGAGACAGGGGGGAGGAAAAGTTATTTTTACATACTCCTCCCTCCCATTGCCACCCTCTGCTCCTGTGCTGGCAATGCACAAACATTTTAGGAAAGATGCAGTATGTGTAAATGCGCAATTCCGTGTGTGTGTTAGTGTGTGCGTATGTAGTGTGCTGTTTGTATGAAAGATTGATGCCGCCCTAAGTACCTGCCAAGCTGCATCAGGCCTGGCACACACAGAGTGGGAGGTGACAGAAGGAGCAGAGGCCTATCAATAATGTAAACTCCACTGAGCTCACTTTTGAGGGAGTGCAAGAAGGGATGGAACGAATGAATCTGAGGGAGGTGAGGGGACAGAAGAAAGAGTTGCCCTATAAGACAGATATAGGTCAGACTGAGAATGGGGGTAGTTATGTAATAGAGAATGTAATTAGAAAGGTAGTAATACAAAGAAATAACCAATATAGAGCAAGGATAGAGATCAGAGGTTTAGGTGAAAAGGGAAAACATGACCACTGAGCTTCCATTAATTCACAATTGTAAGCAAGATGCAGAGCTGCCACAGATGAAAAGAGGTATTCATACATCTTATTACACATGCAGTGTAGATCGAACTATATTCCCATGATAACAGGGAATTTCTTCTTATGACGAAACAGTATGACATGATGCTGATGAACACTGATATACTCCATCACTCTTATTTATAGTAAACAGGAAGCTGTAGTGTAGTTTAAACAAACAAGCTATAACATGTAGGTGATCTTAAAAGTGCTGGTAGAGTGCTGAGACAGAATCAGGCCAGCTGCTCCTCAGGTTCCAGTCTTTGTATCTAAATTCAGGGGCTGCATCTTTCATCAGACGTGTAGGCTGTCTCGAAGATAAAAAACTCTTTAAAAAAGAGCATAACACTCCTTTTTTTGACACAATTTTTTTTTAACCATGTGTACTGTCAGCTGTTCAGTTTAGCGCTTACATTTAATAATATATTCTTCTGACGCTTTTCTCCTAGCTTGCTGCTGCCATTTCCTTTTTGAAATACAGTTCATCGCAAAAGTGCAATGAATCATGTGATATGTTGGGCAGGGAAGGATCCACCGGATGGAGCCTCCGTTGCTCGGGTAGGGAGGACACATTTATGAGTCATTCGGTCTTCGTATGAAGCCTCTGAGGGATGCCCCCCCCCCGAATGGATACATAGCTTAGCTAACTGTAGATTCATATTTAGTTTGAGAATGATTTCAGTTTTCTTTCCTAATGTGCAAATTAGGAAAGAAATTTGCTACAATCATATTGTATCCCTTCGATCCCTGAATAGAACAGAGCCGTTCTAAAAGTTATTACCTAAGATGATCTGATCTCTTTGATAGGCAATTTAAACAAATACAAAAATTAAGCATAACACATATAATGCTTGTTTGCTTATATGCCTGACGGTTTTCATTAAGCTCAATTTAAACTGACAAGTGCATGTGAATTAGAAACACACTCATACGTCTGTTATGTAATTTTTTTTTGTTATTCTTTGAACAACATTTTCCAAGCTATTGTAGTTTCATTCAATAGATATAGTGAAATTGTAATCTGAGCAATACAATTTAATCCAGGGTTTAATGTACAATGTACAATGGACCAGCATAGGACACACTCTTCACAACAGACTTCATGTAGCCACAGTACGTCCTCGATGATTTCATTGTTGAGTAAAGAGTGAGAGTCAAGAGATTAACAAGGATGACATAATGTCCCTGCTCGAACGACCAAACCACACATGTCAAACAAGGCCAATTTGACTGTCCTGTGTTTGTTTTACCCGGTACTTGTGTGTGTGTGTGTGTGTGTAGGTGTGTGTGCCTGTTTCAAGTGACTGTTGTTTACATGTGATTGAGTAAGTATGTCAGCATGTCTGCAGGTCACTGTGTAGCAGTGGATGACAAAGTATACTATATGTGTGTGTGCGCTTGTGTGTGTGTGTGTGCGCGTGTTTGTTTGTGTGTTTTGCTGTTGAAATTCTCGATACTACTCCCCTCTTTCCCATCAGTAAGGTTTGTAGTGTTTTTGAACTTCATCTCGAGCTCAGGGTGTAAATTCTATATCTGTTGGTGAACAGTTAACTGCCGTCTGTCCTCATATTCATGCCTCCTCCTGTCCCAGCTACATCTGAAGCAAATTGGACCAAATGAACAGCAGTAGTTCACTCAGGCTGCAGTTTGAGACAGATGCTGGAAGGTGTAAACAGCTAATTTCTCTCAGTACTGTCTTGTGTGGATTCAACACTTACAAAAAGGGCATGTGTAAGGATGCAGTGTTGGTCACGAATTCAGAGAACCTGCAATGAAGAATTGTTGTATCAAAATATCAGTCCACAATAGCAGTGCCTGGAACCTTTGAAACATCCATTCACATTTGAGCAAGGCATTAAAAAGGTCCAAGAACATGATTAATGATGGCTCTTAGTTATCAGGTTCTGACTTTTAGATACTTAAAAGATAGGAGTAACCTTCATTGTAAAACATGACTCATCATATCGATTCGATAGATCTTTGATCTTTGACCCTTTTTGCTGAACTGAGTCCAGTATTACACAGATCGACCGACGTAACCGAACCATCCCAGGACAAACACAAGTACTCACTGGTTTATTAGCCGACTGGTGTGTTTGTAGCTTTTAACACAATATTTATTTTTCTATGTTAAGCCTGCTTTAATCAATAAAACATATAATTTAGTTAGATTCTTTAGATATATCACAGCTGTCTCTAAATTCAATAATCCTGCAGTTTTGGATGATTAAAATAAGAACAGGCGGTACAACAAGTTCACTCACATCCAGTGTGAAGCGATTCGTTCTATGCCTCCACCTTTGAATTAGATTTAATTTTATTTCAGGCTCTGTTCTTTCTATCGTCTTCACTATCACCCACAGTATGAACAGCAGCAGCAGCAGTGTATCAGTGTATGCTCTTTATTATCAACATCACTGCTGTCCCATAACATCACTCTTCACCTCCACCTCACTAACAAACACTTCGATGTTTGGCTTCCTCTTCTCGTCGCTTGATGCCGTGATTCACAGTGAAAACCTTGTGGTCAGCAGGTTAATTTAATATTCATGCTTTGCATTGACCATTCCTAGTTGAAAGTGGGCGTGTTGAGGGCGGAGTATGAGGCAGTTCCAGGTACGTACGTTTCCAGGTGGACTGTGATTTATTAAGTGAACATTGCGTTCAGGTGTGCGTGTGCATGATTTATGAATCAGATTCCCCCCCCCCTGCGTATGACAATTATGGCTTATGTGCGCATGTACACTTTTAGTATGAATCCCATGCACTGTTTTATAAATGAGGCCCCTGGTCACAAGCTGGGGTGGGATTAGCCCCAGCTGGGTCGCCTGGAAGAGGAAGACTGATGTTACAAGACCAGAAACACCTGATGACTCTAGAAACATCACAGTATTCTTTTAGTGTGTTCTTTTTTTCTGTTGTGCGTCTGTCACATATTAGAAATATCATCCCCTCACTTGTGGTGAATTTTCTGCACATTTTCTGCTGCAGTCCCACATGGGCCCAGTCGGACATTCTGCTAGGGGGCTAGTAGGAAAAGTTGTTGAAGATGTCTGGAGCAGCTGACACAGACATTTGTATTCTCACTGACAGCCCCTCCAGAAAATGTTAAGAGTTCCGGGTGTGTCTTGAAGCAGCTTAACACAGGAGCTAGTTGGGGGAGAAGGGGAAGCACCTGCCGAAGCTCCACTCCAGCTGAATGCTCTCTTGTCACCCTGTCATCCTTTGTTACATATTGTACACTCAGCACTCTGTACTCTTCCCATACTGTCTGTCTCTATCACCCACCTTCTCCAATAACCCCACGGCCGTCAGTCTGTAACTTTCCCTCCATCGTTCCCTCTCTTTCTGTCTCCTCACCACATAAAGTATGTCTGTTTATATCCTCGCCTTTATTACCATCCCTCTTTAAATCCTCTCCTCCCCAGCTCCCCTTCTGTCTTTATGCCGTGTTTCAACTGTTCACCCTCAGCTATAGGTGTAGAATAATTAAAAGTAAAATTAGCTTTAATTGATAATCACAACATTACAAGCAGCCACTTGAAAGTGGAGCGATGGATGAAAAGGAGAGCCAAGTACCTCTTTTTTCTCGGCCGTTCCTCGGCCCCATCATCCTTTAACAATTGGCTTGTTCCAGTTTCGGTTGTTCTCTTTTTTCTCCGTGTCATGTGCCTGCGACATATGAAATGGGTTTTGTTCCAACTTGTCATTTAAATTGTAGTGGATATGTTGACGGAGGCTTATTATAAATATTCACTCTGTACGTTTAGGATTCTCCCTGTGACTTTTACAGTTAAAAAACACACTTTTGTGTCCATGCATGCAAACATATGCGCACACAGCACTGAAACGGTGGATTTGCATGTTACATCTGGGCTTCATCCGCTCTGCAGTACACCCAGATAAAGCTGACTGCTCACTTCCTTCCCCTTGCGTTGCTATAACGCTCCATCCCTCTATTCCCCAGCCTCCATGGCTCCTGAGGCTCCCTCGCATGTTGTTGTCTCCTCCAGCTCCCATCTCCTCCCATCTTTCTCTTTCCTTTCTCATATGCTCGCCCCTCCCCATATTTCCCCCAGCCACAATTGCAATCTGTCACTCTTTCCCCTTTCTCTCTCCATCGACACCTCCACCTCTACGACTTACTTGTGGCTGACAGGCAGTTTACTTACAAATGTATCTCACTCTGTCATTTTCACGGCCGCTTTTTAAAGCGATGTGCAGAGCAGAGAGCTGTTAACCAAAGAGCCAGTGAGATAATTCACCCATTAACACACTGAAACCATGGTGTCATGTTCGTATTATTGAGTTTTGCTGTACTAGACTCAATCTAGTACAAACATTTTAAGAGCATGTGAGTGTTCTTGTGTGTTTGAGGCTTTTGTGTATCTTTGTGTCTGTATTTGCATTCACAAGCTCCTTTTTGTGTTGATGGTATCCCATGTGGTTTTCCTCATTTCCTTTGCACACAGCGGAACCAGAGGGATGAGGTCACCATCATAATGTATCTGCCGAGTCTTTCTGTCTGTGTTCAGTACGTCAGAGCATGACAGTGTTGGACAGTAGCTGCCACTTATTCATATTATAGGATAATAAACACTGAGGACACTAAACTTTCAGGCCTGCTTATTTAGGTGAGACTTTTTGGTGTTTCCTGTTTACAGTTGCTTAAAAAGTGAGTCGTTTTTCTCCCTCTCTTTGTTGATGGAGAGAGCGATGGGCGTGATGACACGGTTACCCTTGTTGGATTGCAGGTGTATTGCTGATGGATTGCGACACATTACTGTGTCTGTATGCAGCAGAACACGTGGCTGACAGGAACACTAACAAGTGACTTTTTCCAGTATGCCTGGACGTGTGCTCCGATAAATGTAAACAAGGATTTTCTGCACAAGTTCAGACCTGCAATGGACCAGTACTTTCCAAGGGAATTAGATTGAAACCACTTAAATCTCTGTTTGCTTAATAAGAAGCTACGACTAGCTAATAGATCAGCTCATAGATAGAAGATATATGGCTGGCTGGCTGCAGGATAAACCATGCCTCCTCCATGTTAATGGATGGGACAAAGTACACATTAAATACTTTTTTCTCCAAGATGCTCATTTTTCTGGTAAGTTCATTAGATATTTGAAACGTGGGATAAAAGTGACTCATGATTGGTCAAGCATGTTTATCAACAGGATCTCGCTACAGAAACAAACTCAGCATACAATCTTCAAGAAAGCTAATTTGTGTTTATTTAAAGATGAATAACAGTTTCTTGATTCGACAAACATATTGCAGGAAACTTTACTGAAACGTGGCTTGGCTCAGCCTTTCTTCATTTGTCTGTTTCAGTGCTGCACAAAATTACAACAACAAGTTGCTACTCTGAGCATCTAAAATTATCTTTAGCTGTCTACCATCTGTCTGAGACGGCTTTAGAAGCTGACCGCTGTAATTCTCTTTAATTCAGTGCATTAAAGCAATGGTATGATTGATGTGAAAGATAAACACTGTAATATGGCTGACAAGTTAGGTCTTGTTGACATACTTCGAAATGCAGAGTGGAGATACAAAAATCAATTATGCTTTTGTTCAGCAACATGTTTGTCATAAAGATTCAAAGTGTATTTACTGCCTGCCAACATTCTACCTACCTTCACTGAAGTGCATCTCAGTCTTTAAGCACTGCAGACATGAGGCTTCATAAACAGCTCTGGATGCAGAGGCCTGGTTAAGAGAGCACATGTATGCTGCCTGTGTGAAGCTACACACATTCTACTCTGCCCAGAAAATAAGTGGGGTGTAGAAAACCAACCATGGTGGAGTGGTGACAGATCAAACGACTGCAAACGTTCCTCCCTTCTTTTTCCTCCACTTCTATCTAGCCTGATTTAGAGTCTCTGGACCCTCGTGGTCGGACTCCTCTCCACCTGGCTGTCACACTGGGCCAGCTGGAATGCACCAGGGTCTTGCTGCAGAATGGAGCTGACGTCAGCAAAGAAAACCGCAATGGATGGACCGGTGAGTGTGTGTGTGCACGTGAGTGCAAATATGTGCGTGTTGTCCAGGTATTACTTGTGTTACTGGACCTATAACACATTTTTACAGTCACATTATGGGGACTTATCTTCCTTATGGGACCAAAACCGAGTCACCATAAAATAAATCAGGAAATCGTGAGGGTAATAATAAGGGATATGCAAGTCGTAAATACAGTTAAGACTAAAGTAAGTCTCAAGGAAATTAAAATAATTTAATGTAATGATCTTTGGAGTCATGGAAAGACCACAAGTTGTGTGTGCACAGGATAGATTGGTTTGTGTTTGTTTCACAAAAGAGGAGCTTCATGTTGCATTTTATTCAATAATATGTTTGTAATATTTGTAACAAAGTAATTATGAAACTGCTGTAATTAATGTAAATGATGAGACCAGTGGAGATTAATGATAATGGTTAAAATTATGAACATAATCTTTGACCTCATTTGGAGGATAATACACTTACGGATTTACGCAGATAAAAGTGATCTCAAATGTGTGCCATCCTCCCGACAGAAACAACAAATAGATCTCCCACAGTCTGGCCCAGAGGTTTGTCATTCTTATAGGGTTTTTATAGAAAGAAAGTCTTGATTTGTTAGGATTTGAGATAGTGACAGGAAATGTTACAGAGGCACAGTGACAGGAGTGGGTTTAAAGGGTTTAATTTAAGAACTCCTGTGAATCAATACAGAAAATAATCTCAGAGTACCAGGTCTTTTGGATTTACTACAATCCGGTTGAGTGAGTGTGTTGACAGAGAGATGCAGGAGTCAGGACACGGACATGTGGCAGAGGAGTTTGAGGTTGAGGAAAAGGCTGAGGGTCATTAAAGATGATTGTTCCTTTTGTTATTGCTGCACATGATCAATATTTACCTATCTTTTACATTATGTAGGTTCTCCCTATTTAAAATTGAACAGCCTGTTTCAAAAGTATATGGCTGGTAGGTCAACCCAGACCAGAGCCATCCCCTCCCTATAAACCCACTAAGCTGCAGTTTAGGGCATGAGGGGGAGGGGGGGCCAAAACTCACTGATTTAAGTGACCGTGTTGGATGTAGGGCGATGAGCAACAATCATCACGTTTGTTGGACAGTGAAAATATCTAAAATATCTAAAACCCATTGGAAGGACAGTTGAATATGCCAAACATGGTGTGTCATTTGCAGAAACCCAGTGGAAACCCCTGATCACAAATTACCTGAAATGCTGTCGTTTGGTACTGCCCTCTCGGCCACAATAAAAGGACTATAAAAATATATGATGTGTGATATCTTATGCATTGGATTTGCAAAATAGTCAACTGTACCGTTTCACACTGGCTGTATTTTGCTATTGGCACTGATGAGGTGGTCCCCCAAGTGATTCCGATTGGTTTAAAAACAATGGCCTCTGCCAGATATCTCTTCTGTGCTGGCGCTGTGCAATGTAGTGTGGAGTTGGTTCTGGCAATGAGACTCAGATTATGAAATCAATTCAGTTTTTACCCTTGAAATTATATTGGTTGGTACAAGAATCCAATATCCCACCTCAATCTATATAGATTTGTTTTCACTCTCTATTTAATCACGTAACTTGGCCAATAAGGATTTTTTTTTATATCAATGGTAATAGATTATATTACGCTTATATTACTGGATTATGTCTACCCACTATTTCCATAAACGTATGACAAACCGTTCATCTTATCTGCTTCACACTTGTCAGGTGTACTCTTGAGGTCCAAAGGAGTTGAAGTGTCGAATTATGTGTGATATGAAGAGATAATTACAAATATTTTGAATGTGAATAAACAGCCGCCCAGTGCTCTGTAGCAGTCACATCCAGGAATAATAATATCCAGGAATAATATCAAAGTAGCTCCGGAGCATTTACATAGGACTAGTTTGTTCCAAACAGACAGGTTAACAAGGGGCATGACAGGAGTTTAAAAAGTTTTTTAACGTCATCAGAATATTGCTATGTGTTGGTGGTTGCAGCTGTAAGCGTATGTGTGTGTTGACTCCTATTCACTTGTTTCCTAATAAAGAAAAAGAAAGGACATTGTTCTATAATTGCCCAAGAGTAGAACAGCCTGTAAGATTAGCAGCAAAGTGGCGGTCTGATGAATGATGGGCCCGCTGCAGTAATTGGTAGAGCAGCTTTTCTTTTGGCCTACTTCAGCTTCTCTTCAATTCTCTCTGCCCCCTTAAATTTCTCTAGTGCATACATTTTAGATGAGGTCCTGAGTGATTGGCTCTGTTCTACTCTCTTTCAGTTCTTCAGGAGGCGGTGAGCACCAGAGATCCGGAGTTGGTGCGTCTCGTGCTTCGTTACCGTGACTACCAGAGGACTGCCAAGAGGCTGGCGGGCATCCCCGTCCTGCTGGAGCGACTGCGCCAAGTGGGATTTCACATACACAAAACACATGTGCAACACTCTGAAGCACAAATGACCACACACACACACACACACACACACACACACACACACACACACACACACACACACGTATGCATGGTCACAGATTACATATGTTAAAAAAGATTTGTCTTAGTGTTGCAAAATTCTTCCTGTGGGTAATCTGATTCATCACTATCCACTAAAGGGGGATGTAGTGTCATCCTTTAAGCTACAATAACAGTGCTGGACAATCTAAAAACTGGACAGAATGGAAATTGGTGATAATCCTGAAATGAATGTGTGGAGGTGCAGTAGATTGTGTTGTAGCTGCTGGAGCAGTGGTAAAGTTAGAGAAGCTGCCTTCATAGCATCTGTCTTCCTGTGAATCTGCATCCAGAGCACACACACACTCACACACACTCACACAAACACAGACACACACACACACATGCACACACACACACACACACACACACACACACACACACACACACACACACAGGTGTGCATAGAAGTTCATAGTCATTTCTTTACTCCGTTCCTAGAAATACAGATGTACACGGATATCAAGTGGCTGCTCACTGCAGGCTGTCTGTGTCTACTGCATCTAATAAATTCACATACATACACTCTCTGCTACCAGTACCACTCTCAACACTTGTGTAACCTGACAATACTCTGCAGACTCACATAGTCACCACTGATTTCCCCATTAGCAATAGGTTAGCTTCAGTGATAAACCGTTTTTCACAGAGGTAATGGTGCCGGCAAGTGGCGAGATGTCCAATGCTTGAGTATCATGATTAAAAAACAAGGGGCATTATAACTTACTCATTGTGTCCAATTTCAGCTCTGTTGCTAGGCAACAGCAATAAGGGTGGGATGAGCACGGAAATCCTCTAAAGACCAGACCATCCCATTTCATATTGGCCTTAGTGTTCTACTCAACCACAAAGAAAACGGTTTTCGTTGGCTGAGTAGACGCATCCTCGGAAAGCTGCAGCCCCGAATTCAGACAAGCCTGCGCCTCGTAAGGGGAGCAGGTGCCCTCCCTATAAGATGCCCAAAATGCCTGCGTGAACTTTATTTACTGCAACCATCAATTTACCTACTAATATATTACAGCTGCTGCACACTAGTATACTCACACAGCAGACACAACGACAACAACCCTTGCAAACATCCACCCGGCACATCACAATGCTCCTGATCTGCTGCTCACACCCACATCACTCTCTTCTCCACTGCTTCATCCTTCAGTTCTATTATTAACAAACGCACACACACACACATACGCACACACACACACAAACAAACAAACATAACTGTGCCAGTCCCATTTGGCAGAGACAATGAAGCAGCATCACTGCAGTGTTCACTGTTTCTCTTTACTCTCACTCTTTTTTACACTTTTCTTGTCTCCATCTACCTTTGAATTCATCACTCTCCTTTTCACCAACTCTCTCTCTCTATCTCTCTCTCTTTATCACTGCCCATTGACTTTTCATTTGTCATTTGGCTTCCTCTGCCAGGCCCAGGACTTCTATGTGGAGATGAAATGGGAGTTTACTAGCTGGGGTGAGTCCATAGTCTTTGTTCAGTGAGTAAATTGGTCCAGTGATGACCAGTCTCCCTCCTGAGCTACAGGGCCCGTTTCCTCCTGTTGTACCTGACAACAGATGCTCACACACTTTCTGCCCAGTAGAATGTAAACAGCATTTTATTCAAAAAGTGGATGAGTTTGCATTATGAGTCACTGATAAATTGCACAGTTAGTAGAGAGGATTTTATTCTTACATGTGTTATAGTGAAATCAGGATAAGCTGGATAAAATATGGTGCATTAGAAATGACATAAGTTAGATTCAAAGCCAGTCTGTGTTTGCCCTTAGTGCCCCTGGTGTCCCGCATCTGCCCCAGCGACACCTATAGAGTTTGGAAGAGCGGTCAGTGTCTCCGTGTTGACACCACCCTGATGGGCTTTGAACAGATGACCTGGCAGAGAGGAAACCGGAGCTTTATTTTCAGAGGACAAGGTCAGAGCTTAAAATTTGTGTGTGTGTGCGTGTGTGTCGGTGGTGTCAGGATACATTCACTTCAAAAGAACCATGTATTTAATACAACAAAATAAATAATACAGACAAAGATGAAATGTGAAGGCAGATGCCAAATAATTTAAAGGAATGGTATCACATTATAGAAAATATAAATTTTGTTTACTTTAAGAGAGTTAAGTAAATGAGAGGACTTTGGAAGGTCACATATAATCCAACACAACACACAACACACACAACCCCTCGTAAAATCATTACACGTTGTATTCTACCTCTGTACGGAGAACAAATACATCAGATTCAATGTGTTAATGAGTGAGCTTCAGGGGTGATGCTAGGCTAAATGTGTAAGAAATAGTCATCAGTGAAATTCCTTGTGCCAAACTAACTTGCTCATCTTCTCAGCAAGAAAGTAACATCCATACCCCTCCCAAGAAAAAGGGTTTCCACAGGGGTTCTGCATTGTGTGTCGAGCTTCACCAATCTCTGAAAGCTGAAACCAGCATTACCACAGGCCAAGCAAACAGCTCCTTCCAAACAGACAGGTTCACCAAACCATTCAAACTTATATGAAAGTCACACACATGAATAGTAATAAAGCAAATTCAGTTTCATGCATAACGTTTAATAATTCTGAAGAAGCTCTGGAGCTTTAATACAGTACAAGACAACAGAACATTCCAAACAGGCTGGTTTAGAACCGGCAGTGCACCAGTAGTAATAATACAATTATGGGCTGAAAGAGCATAAGTTAACAGTGTATGAGAGCAATGTTGCAGTTTGCATTCTGCTGTTATGATATTGTACTTGATGAGGTACACAGGCTTCAGATGAAAATAATATGTTATGGAAAATTCACAGAAACTGGTGCAGGTGTGTCTGAACCATTTCTTCCCTGGATGATCCAGATCCTGCCACAGCTCTCTTCAGCTACTGGGTCCAATGTGCATTGATTTGCCCAGTTCTTCCTTTATTTTTATCTTTCTTCTGCAGACAATTTTAAATTATTCCTTTTCTTCTGACCTTTGTGACTACTTTTTTGAATAAGCATAAGGCCATCCCTCACTCTATTATTTTATTTTGGACCTTTTCCTTTTACCTGTCCATTTGCAGCATCCACAATCTCTTGGCATCATCTTTTCTAACTATTCATTACATATTCTATATACCACTCTCTTGTCTCCCAGACTCCAGTGCAGAGGTGATGGAGGTGGACCATGACAGGCAGCTGGTGTACTGTGAGACCCTGTGTGTCTCATCTCTCACAGCGCTCTCACCCGGCCAGGGGAACGGAGGCGCCTGCAGCAGCAATGCCGCCAGTCTGGGTCTCCTAGGGGCGGTGCAGCCCAGCGATGAGCAGGTAGCAACCAGGCTGTCTGCACCTGTGGTGACCACTCAGCTGGACACCCGCAACATCGCCTTTGAGAGGTCAGACACACCTCTTTCTCATAAATACAGTCAGTAAGACTTAGGCTGTAAATCAAGCAATCTTCAATGTCTCTTCATGAAACTTTAGCACCATAAAAAAAAATTAGAATTAAAAGGGAAAATTCGTACATACTTGCTATGTATCTATGACCCTATTTTATTATTTACTAGTCTATTTTTCTGTGATGCGTCATAAAATATAAAACTTCAGGAGGTGCGTTCACGACGGACATGGCGCAACGCACCATTACATCCTAATCAAAGAACTAGGGCTTCCTGTAGTCCCACCATTTTGTGCTATTATTTAACAATCAGAGATAAATAGCTATTTCTCCTCCATCACTCGCCTCGCTGCAGAACGACACAATTCGGCCACAGGACCAAGATTCTGAGGCTCATGTCGTCCATCTTTATATATAGTCTCTTTTGTTTGTTTTTAACTATGCAGAGCTTCGTATACACACAACAAACCTATATGACACAAGAGACGAGAGGAACAAGAAAAACAAAACAAAAAGGCACAACGTCGGCTATACACACTCTGGGGTTTTGCTGCCGCTTGCATATTTTTTCTTAAACAGTCCGTGACTCATGATGGCTTTTGCTGCTTAAATTAGCTACTTCAACTAGTGTTGTGAAACAGACTTTAATCAGTTGTGATCAGCATTAAGCATTTAACATTTGTAGTTTCTATTTTTTTGTTGTCTTTTTGGTGCCTGACCAGACGCTCGATGCAAATTAGCCTTCTTAGCTAACTCTTGCTCATTTACATTCTTCCTCTTATCTGTTTGCACATTCCGTGACAAATTAACATAATCACGCTAAATTATTATTTTGTAATTTTTTTTTCACTTTAGCAGCTGTACAGCAACACTCACACTGGCTCCCTTGGTGCCACTGCACTAACTAAAAACAAGTCCACTCTTCATCATGTCTGTCCTACGTGCACTGGTTTGCTAAACATTTCTAAAAAGCTGGAAAAGATGTCAGGCGTGAACATCAGTCAAAGTCGGTAGTGCAGGACATGCCATTTCTCTCTGACTCCCGGTGTTAACATATAAGTAGACAGAACATATAAGTATGGAAAAACAGAACCTATAAGTATGCAACATATTCAGTACTGAAATCATAGTACACCATAGTATATGTAGTCATAAGGCACACGTTGTGGATGTAGTTAGGAACAAATTAGCTTCAGGCCGTATGAATCAGACTCATACCACTTTACAAAAAGATCAACTCTTCAACGCAAGTCAGACGCATCACTTAACAAAAAGAGAGGCCGACTAGACACAAGCTGACGTGAGGAAAATGGAAGAGAACGGAAAGAAGCAGCAGAAGAAAATGGGAAGCAGGTGGCTTGTGTGCTGTCAATTTAGGAACTGTTTAATATGCAAACAGTAGAGTTTTATATCTCAGTGTCACATAAAGCAACACTGACGCAGAGATGCGAAAGGAGTTGAGAAGGGAGGGGAGGTGGGGCGCCGAGGACAAAACTCATCTTATGCTGGTCAGGAGGTGAGATAAGACTTATTTGACAGAAAGAGAGAGGGGGCTGGCGTTTTGGACAAAGAGGGATGGAGAGAAGAAAATGGTTTAGGAGGAAGGTGAAAGGGGGATTGAAGAAAAAAACGGATTGAGGGAGAGATTTGGAGGAAAAGAAATGAGAGAGAGAGAGATGAGAAGAGAAAATAAGACATGCAGGGAGAAACAGCGAGAGAAAGATGAATGGGACTCGAGAAGAGGTGGGATAAAACTCTATATGTGAGCCAAAACAGTGATGGCTAGAGATGCAGGGACAGGAAGTGAATGTTAACAGATAAAAAAGAGTGCGTGACGAAGAGGAGAATGACTCACAGTGAGCATTGAGAGGCGGGGTGCAATCATCTCCCTGTCAGACTTGTACCTCAGTGTCACCTCTGTGCCTTTTCCTTGCTCAGCACTTCTTTCTACATGCCAATAATCTATTTATGATGCTTTACAGCAAACCACTTTGTCAACGACCCTGGCAGCACATCAGACTCTGGCGTTAACGCGTCTTTACACAGCTACGCACAAAAACGAGAGCACTGCAGTTCTGCCGTGGTAGGGTTGGGTACAAAGTACAAAGTTTAGAACCCTCAGAAATGGAGACATAACTTTACGTGACCATCTATGACCCCGCTAGTGCCCTAAAACTCTAGTGCTTCCACTAGGGATGAGGAGATGCCTGTTCAAGAAGTTTCCTCTTATTATGAATCTATATGCTCGGTCATGAAACCGAAATAATAATTGGATTGTTTATAGCACTCACCAATCGAACAGTCAGCACATCCTGGGCAATTTGGGGTTCAGTATGTTGCCCATGGACCCTTTATAATGCTGGTGATCAAACAACCAACCTTCTGGAAAGTGAACAACCCTCTCTACCTCCTGAGCCATGGCCATGTTAGAGGATTACCTAATTAGTACAAACCATCCCAAGGAGGGAGCCAATCGCAGCTGATATTTAATGAGACCCCGGGTACATCCTGAACAGATCGCCAGAGACATAAACAGAGACAAACAGCGATTCAGACCCACAGTCTTCAATTAACCTAACCTCAACCTGCATGTCTTTGGACTGAGGGAGGAGAAAAGCTTTGCAGATATGGGGAGAACATGCAAAGTCCTCACAGAGAGACCATGGCTGATCTGGGATTCGACCCAGCAACCATCTTGCAGTGAGATGACATTGCTTACCACCCACCACCCAATACCCCTTTTTTCAAAATGGATATTTGAAATTTGTTCAAAATCCCTAAGGTTGGTTCAGAAATCGTATTAGTTCAAAAGTATAGAGGCCTATATGAGGGGAAAACACTCACTGCCTGTTGTGTGGTCCAGAAGGATTCGTAGTGTAAATGCATCATGAAGATGGGATATGCCTCACAAATTTCTGGGAAAACTTCCTAATTACAAACTGAACAGATGATCTACTAACAACAAAGAGGGACAATGGCTGCAATGTTTACGTGCTGTATATTTTATAAAGGAAAAGCCAGCTCCCTGTGACTCGCAGCCTTAGGGGACTGTGTGTCATGTTAATTGTTTTCCTTCTTGGTACATTGCTTGGTTCCGGGTGATTATCCACACCAAATGTGATTGAAAGTGGAACAGAGTGGCGCACACTGATCTGACATGTGTTGAATCTGTCTTGCAGGAATAGGACGGGTATCCTGGGCTGGAGAAGTGAGAAGACTGAAACAGTGAATGGATATGAAGCCAAGGTAGAGAACCAGGCCGCTGCAGCAGCTGATCTGTCACAGTGTCCAGAGAAAACACTGCTGTCACACATTAGTTTGATATTTCCTGAAAATCCACTTCACTTGATCAGGTTAACTTCCAGGAAAAACACTTTCCAAAGTTATTTTAAAACCAAGACTGTATATTCAAGAACATGGCCTTCTACATTTTGAAATTATGACAGATGGATTTTCGGAAACCTGTCATTTTAAGATGATACGACAATTTGACATGTACGCAAATGATTTAAACTCAGATCAGGGAAATAATCATCAGCATGAAAAACGCCAGATCTCAAATCTAGTTTTAAAACAAGTCCATCTATCATAAGCACTTGCATTGCTTTGACCCCATTTGTTTTCTTTGACCCCCTGGAGGGATCGATCAGAGACAAGTGTCAGACACACAGGACCATCTGTCTCTGGTGGTTTAAAAGCACTTCAGACAGGATTGGCTCTGAAATACTGCTGCCTGGAAAGCATCTATTTTCTGCATCATTGATTTAGAGCTTCAAACATAAACAGACAAATCTTGTAGAGGGGGTCTTCTCCCGGACACTTTTTACCTCCTCCTTTCCCTCGTCTGTCTCCCAGTGTAAACTCAGAATCAGCATCCTGCTAAATTTTTTAGCAGTATTTTCTTTTTATGGTCTCTGCTGAGGAATCATAGTTCAGTACTGTGGACTGTAACTTAAAGAAGTTGGCCTCTATTCTGCAGACGTTGATGGTGTAATGTTCATTCAGTTCATGGCTTGGTGTTTTTACTTTTAGGGTCACACGTCTGCTCGCTGATCATTTGAAGAGTAAAAGGAAGTCACGCTCGAAGCAACACGATGCATTTCAATTGCAGCTACAAAATTAGTTTGATGGTTCACTGACTTGGAACATGGAGAATGGTTTCTCTTTTCACTCCCACCCCCTGAACGTCTGTTCTCGCTATTTGAATGTTACTCTGGTGATTCAATCTCCTGTGGCAAGTGTGCAACTGACTGAAAGTCGCAGCTTATATTGTCCAGCAAGTTCGAGGCCAAACTATATATCACTAAAAAAAGCCTGAGGGCCCTTTCACACCTTCTTTTCAGTTTAGTCCACACCAAAAGTGTGAAAGATGGACCACACTCTGGACCAATGAACCAAAAGTTTGTCCGACCAAAAGAGGTGCTCTCAGTTTGGATGAAACTGAACCATCGTTTGGTTCATTGGCAAAAACTTTTATTTGGGTGTGTTTATTATGCACTTTATTAAAATGTTAGCGAATACATCAGCCTAATAGACAACATCTGATGCACAAGTATAGGTAGACGTAGAACACAGGACGTACATATGTCACACAAACATCATGGAACCCGACATTTGTTTGCAGGGGGCCCTTTAGTTCAGTTAAAGTGACAACATTGCTTTGAGTTTTACATTTGCTCTCCCAGTCAGTATCACTTCTTTGCCACCATCAATCACCAACGGTCTTTTTATTTTGTGATTGTTGTTTCACTCTTTAACACATAAATTACTTTTCTACATTTTCTGAGAACTGCTTCTAATCACAACACAAAAGTGATGTATCACTTCTATTTTTGCTCTCAAGGTGTAGAACCCACCATAACCCTAGCGCTAAACATGGTTTGGTACAATGAATTTTAGTTTGCTTCCTATCAGTAACAAGCGTTGACAGAACTTGTTATAAAACACTACCCCTCCTAAATCCAAAATATGTAAACAGGGATTTCTGAGTTTTTATAGCAGTTTGCTGTTTATAGAGGTCGAGCAGGGAGTCTGACCTCTCTGAGGTCGAATTGAGTTACATCACAATGTAGGAAAACATTTCTTCACAATTCCATGCTGAAAAAAAGTTAAGTGTGGAAGAAAAAATTGCCAAATACTATCAATTTACATTGATGTCATGCTACAGTTTAAAAGAAAACACATTCAACAGTACAATGTGTATTTTGTTTTGTAACAATGAAGTCAATGTAATTTAATATTTAGGACTATAAGTCAGTTGAATATTCCTGTGAGAAGTGGGAAGGAAGTAAAGCGTCCTTCTCTTTCAGGTTTATGCTGCATCCAATGTGGAGCTGATCACCAGGACCAGAACTGACCATCTGTCCGACCAGAACAAGAACAAGACTAAAGGTGGGTCACCTTATTTCACTACTATACTGCAGTTCCATCAAGCAATGCTTCATGTGGAGCAGCTGAATTATCCATCATCATCTCTGTGCCATAACTTCCCTGATTAAAGACTCACTGATGAGTTCTCCCTCTCTTCACCCGAACTCAGTGAGCTCACCACAAGGCTCCAGCCAACAGGCTGCAACGTTCACTCACTGGCTCCTTCTTGTGTTCTGGTGCAGATCGTATATCAAACAGGATTTGCATTCCTCCCTCCCAGTCACCATCTGCACTTTGCTAATAGCCAGGAGAGAGTTGTTCTGAGAAGTGCTACATATATTAGTTAGATACATAGAATTCTTCCTCGTCATTAGTGAGTCCTCCCCAACCAGTTCTACAAAATACTGCCACTTTTTGTGGTTTGTGTGCTGGACCTTGTTTGCAGAGCATTTTATAAACAGAATATAATGCAGAGGGAAGTAACTTTGTGTTTATCCTACCTGGTTTCTCTGCAGTGAGGATTTTATAGTCAATGTTTTTCAATGAATGAAACTGAATTTGCTTTATTGCCCTTCACATGTTTGGTTTATATATATGTTTGAATAATTTACTGAACTGATGTTATGTTTTCATGGATGAGTTCTGTTAAACAACCATCACACTGGTCTGACTCCATTTTTTCATAAAAGCTCTGTAATCCTGCTTGGTACAATGCAATACAGCAACAAAACTAACGTGCTTTTACTGTGAAGAGGAAGTGGTTCTATTATTATTGCTACCCTGACAGGTCCACAGGAACCTGTGAATGTCTATATCAGACCAATATGGTGAAACTAAAATGATTAAATTATCAAAACCTTTGTGGAAATAGTAGGTGGATATACATAGTGCATCTTGACTCAAAAAAGGAAACAATCAGGCCAGAGTCAAAATGTGTACGACACCACCGACACCTCCAGTAATTAATGAGCCTTCATCACTCTTCACTTCGTGGTTGTTGAGGAGAACCGAAGCACCAGAGCTGATTGAAAAAACAAACCACTACAAAGCTGCTCATATTACTTCTCTGCTTACATCTCTCATTTCTAAATGAGCAGCTGCTTCTTTAATGTGGGATCCTTAAAAAGACACTGAAATATTATTTCCTCAGTCTGCTTCTTATTGTGAATGATGGCTCCTGCTTGAGAGCAGCTCTGATTTAATTTCCTGTGACATATTTCAGTTTCTTCTCTCTGCTTTCCTCACTGGAGAGAATATATTTCTCACTGTCTTTATGAATCAGATTTAAGTATGGTTATATTTTAATAAATATAACAATTGAAGTTTGATTGTTGCTCATTTGTTATAATTGTTAAAGTTATTGAGAATTACTTCCAAATATGCAGCCTAGTTTTCAGGGATGTCAGGATCCAAACAGAAAAGTTTGGAGTTTGAAGGATTCTTGCGAGGACCTGCTATTTTTTTCAATCACTTTGTTGTTTCTTGTTTTAACCAAGCCATTTTTTTTATAAGCATAAACAGTCCAGCTGTGACAGCTTTGTGTTCTCACATTCATCTTTATGCACTCTCACACTGTGTTTCTCTGACTACTTTGAATAATGTGCACAATTTAAGTTTTGTACAAAATTGCTTTGCTTATTTCAGCTCACTGTCTTGGCAGATGCAAGTCCACAGCACAAAAGCTTGAGTTAATTAAATAAGTTTGCTTGAGCAAACAAACAAGAGTATTATGACACAGTTGCAGTTGAGATTTGTGACGCCATTCTTCATCATCTCATTCACAAATATGTGCCAACTCTTTAAGGCTTAAGTAATCGGTATTGTACATAAGCCTGAGTTTGAAAAACTCATACGAACAGGACTTAATTTGCACTTTATTGTGTAACAGCTAAATTATCTCTGCCTAACTCATCACTGTGTGTCTCTGAGCAGGTGGGAAGACGCCACTGCAGAACTTCCTCGGTATCGCAGAGCAGCACATGGGCCCAAACAACGGGGTGAGTCCAGCTGTTATCTAAAAATCTCATTTCAGTTTTTGGATGTCCACAGTCTATTGTGAATTTGGCACATTCACTCTGACTAAAAGATAAACCTATTTGATATTGGTGCTTGGGGGGGTGGGGATGGGGTCAAATGTCAATGTCACGTTCCTATGAATGTGATATATGATGAATGCCCCAAATAAATGTCTTTACCTCTGGCACAATCCAACTGGACTCAAGAATGACCTGACTACAATTTCACTTAAAACATGTTTCTTCTTGTGAATGTGGTATCTTAAAACACCTCATGGGAATCACCCAAATTTAGCTCACATGTCCCGATTCATGGATTAGGAAATGACATCCAGAAAATTCATGTATATGGAAACTGCACAGGTCGGCAGACACACACAAACACACTCACAGTGCTGTAATTTTCACTTTCTTTATCATTGTGAGCATTGATGGATATTTCAGGGATTTGATTGAATTGAATTGAATTTTTTTTTAAGAACTGATATCTATGAGTGTGTGCAATTTGGTGCAACCTGATTGAATCAAATCTGACTGTTGAGCATTGGTGGAGTTATTGTTCTGTTTAGAGCCATTCTAGTGTTTAAATACACCGATTTTTTCAGGAGAAAATTTCAAAAACAATTCAAATCTGATTTTAAAAAGTTAAGAGATTTTTAAGGTATGAGGTTTCTCAACTGAAAACAGTGGGGTGTTTTTCTGCTGAGAGCTACAGTATAATGTACATTATGAGATTTAGGGTAGCCATCATAGTGACAATAGTAATAAACATCGCCAATGTGACCATTGAGAGGGAATTATCCCGTCCACTCTCAGCAGCCTACCCCTCCCCTCCCCCTTCAGATGGACACTGAGTGTATGAATCAGGCTGAGTTCACTGTGTCAACAGGAGAGCATGTCTGCAGAGTTAAACATTCACTCCAACCTGCTCTCAAATATTGATTATGTTTTGGTTAATTTGTTTTTGCTGGTGAGCATCTATGACTCATACCTGCCTCCTGCACTTCTTTCTGTATTCTGACTTTTCACTCTGGGCCATTGATGATTATCTGCAACCATTAGGAAAATAAAGTATTTTGCAGCCTTTACCTTTCCGGTAATGACGCCCTACTTTTAACAGTTTTGATAAAGTCACAGAACAGTTGACAGGTGAGCAATTAATTACTTCTGCAACCCAACAGATGCATCTACGATAATGATGTGAAATGTCTACAGTAAGAGAAAAACTGCTTTGTCATTTTTTTCTCAAATTGGGCTCGAGTGAAAATCTTTCTTTTTCACTGTGCTGTTAAAAATGTCAGTATAGGTAAGAGAAAAGCCTTGAAATCCCAGCTGAGACGTTTTTTTGTTACACAGCGGTGAATAATAGTTTGAATCGCTGGAAATCGTTGCTCTTTGTAAAGTACATTTACTGGTCGTATTGGGGAGGTGCAGTTCACTGGAGCCCAAAAAAGAAGTCAGGCAAGGAGAACATTTTTAGACAGTAAATAAGGCAGATTTGCCGTTCCTGTTTGCAGATTGGCAAAGGAAAAGAAAATCATGTGAGCACCACACACAGCTACTGTCAAATACAGATGACGCACAGAAGACGGACAATATCTTAACTTAACTAACAAATATGGTTGGAATGCATCCACAATGTTGGATAGGGGTGGGGTCCCAAAACATATCTTAGTCAGAAACAAACATCACACACTATAAACACAACACCAAGGAGAACTCTGAAACTAATGAAACAAATGGAAAAACACTCTGTTTAAATACACAAACTCCACACAGGTGTAGCTATTGGCGGCTGGGGCAAGCCATCAACCGAGGAGGTAATAGACAAAAACAGGAAGTGAAATGAGCGATTCAGGAAAGAATTTTCTGAATAAACGTGGAAACAATGAACTCAATGTGGACAAAAAATCTCGAGGACAGACTATGAGCACAGGTTTTTTTAAATACATCAGGGTTTAATACACGTTTACGCAGTTTGGGCAACACCTCTGGCACCACGAGAGATCGTTTATTGATAAACGATCCTCTCCTGTGCACATTTTATTTTGCTATATGAGATGTGCTTATATAACAAATGTTGAATGTTAATTCTATTAATTGTTTACTCTCTGCAGGCCCTGGTCACCCAGATGTCGACTCCTGCGTTGACCAACCCTGAGGCACTGACTGCAGAGGAGTACTTTAACCCCGGCCTGTCACCGACTCAGAGGGACATCGGCCACCAGTGCCAACTCACCACCAAGACCCAGAGGTGACAGCGACTGACAGGGAAACAGACAGGCAGCCATGCAAACAGTGAAGCCGCCCTCCAAGCACGCCGCCAAGTGCCAGGGCAGACGGGGCTGACAGGCTCACAATAGGCAGACGCCTGCACACACACACACACACACACACACACACACACACACACACACACACACAGACACACAGACACACACACACACACACACACACACACACACACACACACACACACACACACACACACACACACACACACACACACACACAAACACACAGGCAGAGTAAAATCAGCCATCCACGACAGCTGACCACCAAGATCCTAAAATGAAACACATAAGAGTCTCTCTCTAACTCACACACATTATGAGGACACTCATTGACATAATGCATACCCCATCCCCTAACCCTAAAACCTCAACCCCGAAGCTGCCATTAAAAAAAGTGGTTCAGAAATTAAGGACCCTTCAAAATATCTCAAAATGTTGTCACACAGCAAGTTATTGGCTCAAATGGTCCTAATGGCTGTCCAAGTAAACCCACACACTATCACTTCAGGAGTTTACAAAGCTGGTAGAGCATCAGACAGTGTGTCACAAATCTCTGGCACAATGACTCATGACAAATTGTCTTTGTGTCAGGTTTTTACAAAAAGTGTTCTTTTAAAACGTGAAATCAAAGAGGGATTTAAAAACTGCCTGAGGTCTCCAAATCAAATGAGAGGATCATTTTTGAAGCATCTGTTTGAAATGTTATTTTTGTAGCGTAGCTAATTATAATGCTTTTCGATGTCGTGCCCATGAATCACATTCGGGATTTGAGTATTATACGTTATAGATCTGAGTTGTGACCTTATATCTCTTTCACCTGCCAACACCAGCCGTCAGGTCATCTGCCCTGTGTTTGTCTGACTGGCCATTGACCTGCCTGTCAGTTTCACTGCTCTGTAGCTCTTAATACAGAGTGGCAGATGAGGAGGAAGTCTTTGTGGTTGCAGAGCTGCCTTTCAATCCTGTCTTCATTATCTGACAAGTTCAAATATAAGCATTGATTGGCCTCATTGTGAACAGGCCTCAGCAGCTTGTGTACAGTCTGTGTTGGCTGATGTGATCAACGTCTTTTGTGTAACTCTGGCCAAAAGAACTAACTCCTTAAATGACACCACAAATTGTTATAGTGAAAGTCGGAATCATATATGATGAAGCTCACGAATAATCTTTTCCTGCATTACTGCCCAGTATGTTGACTGCATGTGTTTTTCTCCAGGTTTAAAGCCAAGCTGTGGCTGTGCGAGTCCCATCCTCTGTCCCTGGCAGAACAAGTGGCGCCCATCATCGATCTGATGGCGATCTCCAACGCCCTGTTCGCCAAGCTGCGTGACTTCATCATGCTGCGCTTGCCGCCTGGCTTCCCAGTCAAAATCGGTGAGCGCCGGGGAGAGCAAGAGGGATGAAGGGAAGGAGGCTAAGAAGGGAAATTTATAAACAGGGATTAAGGGAAAGAGAGGTGGACAAACAGACACACGGAGTAGAGAGGATAGAGAAGATTGCAAGCTTGATTGATGATTCGCTCATAACTCCACCAAAGCCCAAAAGTCCCCTCAAGGTCAGTCAAGCTGCACCAAATTCCACAAACTCATAGATATCAGTTCCCTTAATATGACTTTGGGATCCATGAATTATTCCCTGGGAAATCATAAAAAATTTCAAAAAATGCCAAATATCTCAATGTTAAAGAAAGGGATAACAAAGATTCCTGGATCCGCCCCCTGAGGCGGATCAGCAACAAAATTTACTGAGCCATTCCACATGCTTTACCAAATTCCATGGTAATCCTGCTAACAACCAAACAAATCAAGCAAACAACAATTGGACAGGGCTGAAAACACAAGCCCCTAGGCGGATAAGAGCATGCATTGTTAACTGGATTAGGAGACAGGTAGAAAGCTGCAGCGTACGGACCACTGCAATAACAATGTCATCTTCCTCGTCTGCTTCGTCTCCCCTCCCTGCAGAGATCCCTCTCTACCACATCCTGAACGCCAGGATCACGTTCAGCAACCTGAACGGCTGTGAGGAGGGGACGGGTGTTCGTGCGGACAATGAAGTCGGCGTGGACGGGGACGGGCAGAGAGACATCCCCAGGACGGATACACCATCTCCTGGCAGCGACTCCTCCAGCGTCTCCAGCTCCAGCTCCACAAGTGAGAGCACACGCCCACAATGTTCTGTTGCATCCGACATCTCTTCTGACATCTTCTTCCTCAGCTGAAGAATCAGTCTCCACTGTAGATTTTTGGTTTCAAAACACTCTTGTTGTAAATCTTCACTTCATCTGGGAAATGCCTCAGATAATTGAGTTTACGGTTGCTTGATAGAGTTATGACCAGTGTTTATCACAGGCTCAGACAGCAAGGTTATGTTGTCCGTGTTGTGTGTAAAATTATGGCTTACACTTTCATCCTCCTATCACTTGATCACAATCAAAGCAGCCATATTTAAACCTGCAACCATGCAGAGAGGAAAGACAATTTACAATGCTGCTGCTCAGAAGGAAATCCTGGATGTTATCTTGCTGTAGTAGCCTATCTTCAGTTATTCACACACCGCTGAGTGGAGGATTTATTATGTCAACAACAGTGTGGAGGGAAAATGAGAAATTGCAGCTTTTTTGCAGTCAGGATTTCTCTTTCCTCTTTCCTTATCCCTCGCTTCTCCTTTAGCCTGTCGTCGTCTACTGCACTTTGAGATAACACTTCTTCCAAACTCTTGCCCTTTGCCTTCCCCCCTGTGTTCTGCAGTGTCGTGTAGAGCCGGAGAGATTCCCCCGTGTGTGTTCGAGCCCCCGCCTGGATACACCATGCTAGGTGGCAAACAGAGAGACAGCATGAGGGAGGAGGAGGAAGACCTGCTGCAGTTCGCCATACAGCAGAGTCTGCTGGAGGCCGGCTCCGAGTACGACCAGGTGGGCTGGTGCTCCTGAGGGGATTATCTTCAGCTCGGAAATTAAAGACAGCTTGAAATACAATTTTGTTTAAAGGGATAGTTCTCCCAGAAATGAAATTTCAGTCATTATCTTCTCTCCACTACGCCGATGGAGAGGTGGCTGAAGTGTTTGATTCCACAAAACACTTTTGCAGGTTAAGGGGTAAACATTGTTGGAGTAGAATCAACAACTGAAGCATCTGGTGACCAAATCTTCAGAGGTTTTAAGAGCGATAAACAAAAGAAATACTTGGTGTCATCCAAGTATCCGCAAGCCCCGATATCCATCCAAAAATAATTGAAACTAGATTAGCCACCTCTGTTGGACTAACACTTTACCCCTGAGACTCCAGAAGTGATTTGTGGACTAAATCACTTCCCACACCCCTCCATCGGCATAGTGGAGAGTAGATGATGATTGAATTTCCATTTTTCTGTCAACTATCCCTTTAATGGATAGCTCATCAAGTCTCACCCTCTTGGGTCGTTGTGTCAGTCAAGCTTTCTGTTCTCACCTGGCATAAAGGTCATTTTCTATTTATGGTGCCATTCATTGTAATATTTGCAATGTTCAAGGCCTTGATTTCAGACAGAATCAGGCTTCTCTTCTCAGGCCGAACGCTTCTGATTTTTTCAACTGTCAGTGGCAGATTTAATCGGGTAGCTAATGTTATCTCCATGAGTTAGTCCCTGCACTTTCTTTTTGTCGTTTTTGGTTTTGGCAAGTTTAGAAAGAAAAGATACTACCCTCTAAACACCTATCATTGATAGATTTAGAATGACAATGTCACAAATGATATCTGATCAATATAATGGCACATACCTCTGCCAAGGCCCAACAAACCACTTATATTCAATCAAGCTTACATAATTGCTAATAAACAAACTAGCCAACAAACTAAGGGACAGGGGTGAAAACAACCTCCTTTGTGGAGGCAGTAAGTGAAATGTAGGTGTGTGATGTGAGGTCAAAGGGAAATGCTAACCTATATCACCTATAACATAAACAAAGGTCTCACCTCGAAAAGCCTAACTCTAACCCTAAAAAACATAAGTATAAGCATAAAAATAACTTTAAAACAAAATGGTAATAAAAGAACACAAGTGACAGACATTTTAGCATGATTGTGCATTAAAATTAATAAAAAAACAAGAATTTGGTCAAAATATGCAAAACTGTATGTACGTTTTTGAATCAAAGGAGGCAACCGGCTCAGCCGTGTGTCTTCAGACAGAGCCTCAAAGCTCTTAATTCAAAAGCTCTGTCCCTCTAAAACTCCTGCATCCTGCTGCCAAGAGACCATCACAGGGTCTGAGACCATCAGAGGGTCTGAGACCATCAGAGGGTCTGAGACCATCACAGGGTCTGAGACCATCACAGGGTCTGAGACCATCAGAGGGTCTGAGACCATCACAGGGTATGAGACCATCACAGGGTATGAGACCATCACAGGGTCTGAGACCATCAGAGGGTCTGAGACCATCACAGGGTATGAGACCATCACAGGGTATGAGACCATCACAGGGTCTGAGACCATCACAGGGTATGAGACCATCACAGGGTCTGAGACCATCACAGGGTATGAGACCATCACAGGGTCTGAGACCATCACAGTGTCTGAGACCATCAGAGGGTCTGAGACCATCACAGGGTTTGAGACCATCACAGGGTATGAGACCATCACAGGGTCTGAGGCCCTCGGGCAGTTTCCTTCTTTGCCCAGTTGCTAATTCAGTCTGCGTCCGGAACTGTATTTAAATATTTGTTATGCATTGAAATGCACTTAACAACATGCTCAATCACAGGAGAGTTTTTAAGCTCCTATCAATATCAGCATCAGTTATTAATATGGAGTGTGTGTACTTATGCTAATGTAGTTTAAATTCAGTCAGGTCATAACTCAGAATGAAGCCGGCTACCTGTCTCTGAGCTGCATGTGTGTGTCTGAAACGTACTTTACAAACTTTACCAGGAAACAGCCTGGAGGGAGGGAGGTTTCTCATTTCACCTGCCTTATCATTTCTCTGTCTTTCTATACATCTGCCCTTCCTGTGTTCTCTTACTTCCTGTGCGCCCTCTCCTTTGTGTGTGTAGGTGACCATCTGGGAGGCGTTGACCAACAGCAAGCCGGGATCTCACACCCTGTCCTGTGACCCGAGTCGTCTCGAGAGGTAGGACTTAAAACGTCTTCGTCTCATGTGGCGTTCCCCTCTCTTCTTCTTCTCCTGTCGAGTTTTGTTTTCATCTGTCCGGACTTCTCCTGTTTGATGATTGAACCAACCAGGGGCTGCACAAAGAGTTGGATGAAAAGGACAATTGTTTAAAATATAAAAATGATCTATATCTTGAACCTTTAAAAAGAGAAGACCATAAATCGTCATGAGTGTCAGGACAAAGGCGCTATGAGCTGCCATCCCTTCAGCCTCATTGTCTCCGACTTCCTCTCACTTCTGTTAAGTATTGTTATTCTTCAGTGTCTTGAATCCTTCCATTGTATTTTTTTCCATCTTGTCGCTCTCTCCTTCCATCCCTGAGACACATCCTGTATTCCTGTCCTGTCCGACTCTAATCTCCTATCCATCCTGCTGTTCTCTCATCTGCTATCCACTCCTCAACTTCCAATGTGTGTGTGCGCTTGTTTTTTTCACCTCTTGAGGTCCTGCATAAACACTGATCTCGTCTGGACCAGTAAACCTCATGCAGACCTGTGGACTCTCACAGTCCACAGTACTACTGTTGACTGCTGTTTTCACAAACCCCTAACACCCTTTTATATTGTTTATCCAATCCTGATCCTTTTTCTTCCTCTGTTTCAATGCAATATTGGAAAGAGTTGTCAAGGTGTTTAAAGGTTTAAATGCTCTGAATCCATAAATACAACATTTAAAACATAGTTCAGATAAAACACATGAGGAAGTAATGGAAGATGTGGGAACACTCAAGAGGAGACGATATAAGGTGTCGCAGAACAAGAGGAAACCCAGAGACTAAACAGGTGAAAGGACTCAAGGAGGGGCAGGACATCACTGAAGGGGAGGAGGTGGTTTTCCATGTGCTCTGTCTCTTTCGCTCTCCACAAGGACTTTACCTGCGAGAACCAAAGTGTGCTCAAACGGGATTGGTCAAACCAGAGTTCCTGCATAGTCCCACACAGAATGTGTTTATAGAGATCGATGATTAGTAAAGTCTGAAGCCTTCTTAAAGCATGATTTATAATGTGTTCCCATACATTTTATATAACGTCTGCAGGATGAGGAGCGTCTCCACACAGATGATTCTTTCAGTCATGGATCAGTTTTATAAACCCGTCTTATTCTTTCACCTTTCCCCCACACCAGGACCCCTCAGCACAAGCCCCGCCCCCCCTCCAGCCTGTCCTCCACGCCCTCCAAGAAGAAGCCGACCAACTGCAGCTATGGCGAGCAGCTGCGCATCGCCATGGAGATCTCGGCCCGGGAGCTGGAAGAGGCGGAGCTGCGGCGGCGGCAGGAGGAGGAGGAGCTGCAGCGCATCATCCGGCTGTCGCTCATGGACAAATGAGAGGGGAGTGGCCCAGCGGGGGGCAGAAGGGGGTGGGACAGGGGCAGGTGTCAGGAGGGAGGGGTCTGGAGCAAGGACTCATGGGAGAAAAGGGCAGTATAGGCAACTTTAAATCTTTAAGCACATCTTGTAAGTGGCTGGAAACAATCAGTCTTAGCGGCTTCACAGTTCTCTCCCATCACCTCAGCCAGGCCTCTCCCAGGAAGCCATAGAGTGACGCAGCTGTCCCAGGGCCTCAGGCAGCCAACAGAGGGACGCCTTGTTCCCTCCGTCTGATGCCACATGGTTCTTTTCATGACCAGTGCCAGTTTACAACCAACAATACATCAAGTACATCAATTTAAGAATGCCTCCTCGGACGAGCGAGCCGTGTTTGCAGGTCTGTGTGTGTGTTTCAAAACCAGCTCTCGGCACAGGGGTCAACAGGGACCTCACCTCCTGCCCTGTAAATGTAGTGTGTTAGGCCGACCCTGTGCTCCAGCACCAACACACACTCACTGAGTCAGGAGTTTTTAGTCCTCACTATGAGGAGTCGGGGAGAGGTGGTGTGGAGAACACTGTCAGCTTCTTCATCTAAGGTCGGTCAAGTTGAGTAGAATGATGACCAAATGTAAAACTTCCTCCGTTTTTACTAAAAGACGAATCAAGAACAAAAATGAACATTTCCTTTTTTTTTATTTGCACAAATTTCAGATGTACTGTACTTAGCTTGTGGGTGGATCACATATATGACTGTTAATGGATATAGACGATGAGTTTGAGCACAAAGAATAAACTCAGGCCGGCTCTAGTTACCGCCTGACGTTAGACTTACAGGAGCACAGATATGACGAGATGTGTGTGATAACTGTTCTAGTATGTGACTGCGGAGGACTCTGTGTGTGTAACCCAAACAATAAAGGGACAATGCTTTGTCAGTAGATCATGGAGAAGATGAGTTACTGAAGGAGATGCTGTATATTTGCATCTTCTCACCCGACGTGAGTGGACCATTCCTCTGTTTGTGTGTCGTCACGTTTACAGTGTGTGTACAATATTTCAGCATGGTCTGCACCCGTGTGAGGATGAGTTTATTTGTCTGACTTCAAGTCCAGCCTCGAGGCCTGCAATATTCACTTCAATTAATATTTAAGTTGTATAGCGATCAACATCCATTATCTAAATAGTAAGGTTGAGACTGTACAATATTATTGAGTTAAAGTTCACACAATGAGCAGAACTTTTGCGACTGTGGTAAGAAAAAAACTCTTTGGTCGCCCATCTGCCTGGACGGGTGGGTGAAAGCAGAGAAAAATGGGGGAGAGAGGAGAGGTGGGTGGAAAAGAGGGGAGAGAAAGAGGGGGGAAGAGAAGGAGATGGACAGTTTTCTAACCTCCATATCCCACTGGTTACTATAATGAAAATAATAAGAGTGATATTTATAGTAATAATAATTGTTGACTAGTGTCAGATCTTGATCCTGCAGCTCTGGAGAGGGAAGGAGAAAGGGGGATGGGGGGGCAATCACTAAAGAACAAAGTTACTGACATGTAGTAATGTGATAGATACATTGGGCTGAGAGAGAGAGAGAGAGAAGGGTGCTCAGTGCATGATGGGAGTTCCCTGAGCAGTCTAGGCCTAAAGAAGCAAAAGGTCCTAAGTTGAACCTTAATTGTAGAGTCAGAGAGGTTTAACTGCACGTTGAAAGCTCAACAAAACATACTGGGAGCAAAAAGTGTAAAATCACACCAAACAAGAAAAAAGTTTGGCAAGATACTAACTCTTATAGTTGTGACTGTGTTGTTACTATTTCAGGGCTCAAGGCTGCCTAACACTGAGACACATGTTTAGTTGCAAAAGACGGGAGGAGAGGAGCAGCTTGTTCCTGCTTCGTTTTTATATCATTTCATTGAAAGAAATGTAAAACTTCCACACGTCAATATCAGCACAAACTGAGGAGAACCACCTCTGCCTCCTCTTTTATTTAAGCTTGCCTGGTTGATAAGAAAAATATATTTTCTTTTCTTTTTTTTTACTTTCTAAAAAAAAAGTTGGAGAAGAGAGACAGTCAGATGTTTTCATGGTGAATACTTGGAAGTGACCTCAGATAACGATTCAAATAAAGAGACTTCTTCTCGAGCAGCAATCTACGAGTGGGTTACTTTTTCTTTCCTTAATCCTTTTTCAAATTACAGACAGCTTTCCCATGCTTTTAATTCCCTTGCGAACACCACAACCCCCTCACACTGCTACTTTCTTACTCTGGAACTTCATCTCTGGTCCTCTTCAGTTGAAGGTGACAAAAGCAATTAATATCTCAGGAGATATGAAAGCTGCAGCAGTCAGTCAGCGCCACAGAGGGCCGCTCTGTTTTCAACAGCTCCCGCCTCCATCATCCTCCCTGTGACATGGATTCTCAGACAGATCCAAGGGTTTTCTTTTCTCTTTTTTTGGTTGCCTGTAGTTATTTTAGGCTTGACGGCGAGGAAAAGGACAGCTTACAGATTCTAAACCCCTCTAAGAATTACAACTCCCTTCACCCAGGCTGCTCTCACAGTGGGGGAGTGGGAAGTGTAAAAATGTAATTGCTTTCTACGTGAATCAGCCCCTTGCGCCGACTCAGTCCAACTTTATGAATCACATCGGGATGGAGGAAGCACTGGACTGCATGTGTTTCTGAGTGTGAGGGAAGTCTGCAAAAAGACACAAACATAAAAACATGATGTGCAAGAGTGTGTGTAATATAGATGCTGAAAGCATCAGCATGCAAAGAGAAGGATGTCATCCATTGAACCCAGTGAAGACAGTGAATCCAAACGTCTCTCTGCTGCCTCACTGTTTCAACTACTGCCCTTTTCATGACGGTTCAATTTGGTCCTTCTTCTTTCATCTGCTCGGTCTTTATGGTCTTTAAATGTTATTCTCTGTCGGTCATTGCTGTAATATGATCTGTGTGTGTGTGAGACAGCAGGATAACCGGTGGCCTACATCTCACTCTTTAATTACCCACATGAAACACTAGGTAAAATGTCAGCCTTAAATAAACTGCATTGAGCACCGCTGGAGATCATTTCCCCCAGGAGACGGGTTTGACTTGATCAAAGGCTCAGTAACGTATTTAAAAATGACAAGTAGAAAGTATTTCTGTTAACCCAGAGGTTATGAGGAGTGGAGGGTTTGCAGTACTCTGTGTTTACCATAGACTGTATATAAAGAGGTGTTAACACACATTTTTACTGTATTTTACCCATTTACAAACCTTCTCTATTCCCTATTTAAAGCCAGCAGGCGGCAGTAAAGTCAACAATTCGTTTTGATTTAAGAAAAGTTTGTGAGATGAAGCCTACACACAAGAAAAACGTCACTGTAGTCAAAACAAACACCATATTTATTAACTGCTAAAGCGTTGAATAAAAAAACAAATATCAGCTTTGTTCTGGTTCAATTAAAAATCTGAATAAAGACGTGTCTGCCCACTGTTTGAAAACGAAACACTAGTGGGACCAGTGCAAACAAATCCTGCCCCTGGAGTAAGAAACAGATTTCAAATAAAAAGGAGTTAATTTAAAACAGTAAAGTGCATGTTTGGAGAAAAAAGGCCCTCTTATTGGAGCTTCAGATGAACTGAGGAGGCTGCAAGGGTCACACAGTAATGCATATCGTTTAAAAAAAGGGGACACAGACATAGTGGAGTGCATTCAGTGTGCACTTAATGAGTCTTAATTTGGACATTCATATTTCATAACTGTACACACACACACATGAACTCCAGTTGAAACAGCACATCCAGTAGTTTACATGCATCGTACACTTATGTTCATCATTCAGTTCTTGCAAACTACATAAATCGGAGGTTACACAGAGTCTACGCATTCATACACATCTTGCAGCCTCTCGGGAGTGTGCAGGGCTCCAGTATGTCTGTTGCAGTCCAATGCACTGAGGTTACATAGTATTGTATAGCACAGTGGTGGATCGCTGCTTTTTCTCAGCAGATGCTCTGCGAGAACGCCTCGATGAGTGTCCCCGACTCTGCTGGCGTGATGTGGCAACCGCGCCGCTCCCAATACTGTCGGCCTCCTCGCTCTCACCTGTCTCTTCGGAGGAAACGGCCCGAGACTTTGGCGAGGACGAGTCATCGCGGAGCCAACCTGTCTTTTCAGCACAAACGTTTCGAGCCAACACCTTCTGCTTCTTCCAGGTATCGTCGAGGTGAGATGGGGACATGGAGAGAGAGTCCTGAGAGTGGGACGACATGGTTCTGATGTGCGACCTCAGGTCCCAGTCGCTGAGGTCATTGGCTGACAGCTCCAAACAGTCCAGTTTGGCCAATGAGGCCGACCTCTTCATGAGAGAAGGAGGGGTGAGGCCCGCCTGGCGGATGCGAGCCTCCAGCTCCATGGCTCTGTGCCACCCCGTCGACTCTCGGAAGCTCTTTCCTTCTCGTCCGTTTCGTAGACGCTGTCCTTCCAGTTCAGGAGAGGTCTGTTCAGAACTCGGCTCTTTACAAGGTCCGGGCTCTGTGTCCATAGCCTCTCTCTGTGCCTGAGGCTTCCCCAGCTCCTGTGCTTTACTGTCTGTTGCCTCAAGGCCGACGCCCTCATGGAGGAAGGCCTGCAGCTCACTCAGCGTCTGCTGAATCCTCTCTAGCTCCTGACTGCCATGAGCCAGCCTGCTCTGGGCGTCACAGCCGGGCCCACAGCCCCCCTGGCTGCCCTGGGCATTAGTCTCCAGCCTTTCATCAGTGTCTGACTCCTGCACTGTTGCCCCATCCAAAGTCATTTTGTGTGAGCAGGCCTGGGGCGGCGTCTGAAAGTGTTGGCTTTGGCTTTGGAGCTGGCTCTGTCCTTTGGACGGAGATGAGGTATTTAGAGATAGTTCTACTAATGGGCTAGTAGAGGTCAGTGATGATGTCAGCATATGGCTATCTGCGGATGTGTGCACAGTGACAGGTATAGCACCAGAGACTTGGCTGTTATCTGAGTGAGGGGAGCAGGGAGGGTCTGAGAGTTTGTGTATGCCTGAGGGGTTGAGTCTTTTAAGCTCGTGTTGTGACCCTGTTTGTTTCTCTGAGTCTTTGGATTTAGCAGATTCAGCCATGATCTCTCCCTGAGTGTCACTTTGTTCTGTGGAGTGAATGGGAGGAAGGTGTTCAGTGCTGGGGGAGCACAGGGACAGTCTAACAGGGGGCTGTTCGGCACTGGGCGAGTGTAGCGGGGATCGCTGAGATACCGCTATGATCTCTAGTTCCAGTCTCAGCTTCTGCTCCAGCTGCTCGGTAGCCCGCCGCACCGAGCCTGCTGGCCAGTCGCACTGCAACATGGAGGGAGACTGCGGGCGGGAAGGTGGCGATGATGAGGCGTGGGTGAATTCACAGGCCACTGCATCCTCCTGAGGTTCCGGGGGGATGAGCCGCGGGCTGTGGGAGGACGGAGTGAGGGGCGAAGACGAGCTGGAGGATGGAGACGGAGGAAAGCACGACTCTGGATGGCATATGGCTTCGATCTCAGTGACAATATGGCGAACGGATACTCCGTTGTCATGGTGAGGGTGATGAGGGCTGGCTTTGTCATCACTGTCTTCAGACAGCTGAGATACCTGAGAGTCGGAGAGAGAGAAAAATACAGACTGTATTAATTATATGTTTTTATAATTATATATTATTATATCACGTCGTTTCTCTATAATGTGTGTATTTATGAATCAGAGAAAGTCTTCCTACAATTTACTACTTTATTATTATTGCTTTGGTATTTTGTTTAACAATATTATTTTTAAAGCCCTATTGTGTAACACACAATACAAATGATTAACCACATATGAACAAGTGTTAGACCTCTATGGTCTTATCCCCCAGCAGGTGTCACTATGGTTTAGTGCTCGGCCCCTTTTAGTTCAGTACCGTACACGTTTCTGTTTGTAACAGACAAATTCTCTCTGTATCATCACTAACACACAACATCTGTGAAGTAACAACTATGTGTGTGAAATGTTGACCACCACTGGAACCAACCACACTTCATAATTAGCTCCTAATGCAGATGAATGTCTGTAGATTCTTTGTGTGTGAATGTGCTGTCAAGAATATGAACATGTGAAGTATGTGAAATTGCTCTAGAACAGGTTAAGGCTCGGCAAACATCTTTATGGCAACTAAATAATAAAAAACACTGTTTAGCACGCACACACACTTGAGCTGCTTTCAGAAATGCACTGAGGTCCAGACATTTTTGTGTTGTTGCAAAAATCCTGGAAAATCTCCTCCACATACGTGAAAAAGAAACTCTTCAAAATGCCTAGACTTAATTTTCCAGACATTTTCTGGAGTTCATTTTACTGATTGCAGATTTCAGTGCGAGCTACGTATACATTTTGCTTATTATTGCAGCATTCCTTTAATAAAAGTTATAATATCTAGGAGGAAAAAGGATAAAAGAAACAGAATGAGTTTGTACCTGACTCTCATTCCCCTGCTCCTCTTCCTCCTTATCGTCTGTTTCTCCGTTTTCCTCATATGGCGATGGAGTCCTCTGTTGTGTCTGCTCTGAAAGTGTCCAAGTTTTGCTGTCTTGAGCCAAGCCTAGAAACTTTTCTCTGGCGCTGAAGAAGTCGATGCTGTCCGTGCTGTGGCTTGATGAGCCATCGGCATCGCCGCGGCTGTCACAATCACCACCCACCTGTAACTCACTGGGGTTGTTGTTGTCATCGTTAGGAGCGCGGGGGGGAACCATTAGGAGAGAGGCAGCGGCAGCGTTAGCAGGGCAGAGAGGACTGTGTTTGTCACTTGTTAAATCGGATAATGACTGATCTATAATGTCTGAGTCAGTGGATTCCAGAGTGAGAGGGGAGATTTCCTCCGAGCTGCTTCGCTCCGGAAAAGTGAGGGATAATTCTGTGGGTTTGTGTTTGGGCACTGAAATGGACAGATGTGTAGGAGGACTCCGGCGAACGCGCTGGAGTTCAGGAGTAGGAGGTAGGATGTGGAGCGATGGTGGCGGGTGGGGTAGAGCTACATGCACAGGGACAGCCACGCTCGCTGAATTGTCCAGTCTTTCCTCTGGGACTACAGTGGCTGCTCTGGGACTCGGGAGGGGATGCAGGAAGGGACCTTCACAATCCGATCTGACCTCCTCCTGAACCGGTGAGTCACACAGACCGTTGGTGTGTGTGTCTGACTCGGACGGTGTGGAGTTCAATTTGGCAGAGTCTTCAGCACCGAGCGCTTGCAGCACAGCCACGCCCAGGATGTGATGTAAGGAGGGGGAGGAGGTGTTGTTGTTGTGAGAGTCTGAGCGGCCCAGAGAGTGGGAGGACGCTTTACACATGGACTCCGAGCGATCTGATAGGTCACTGTCAGAGTGGGAGCGCCATAGCTTATTGTGCCTTTGTTTGCTGTTGAAGGACAGAAATAATAGTGTGAGAATCTAAATGAAAATATTAATTACAGATGTTTCTGTATGACAGCTCACCTGGCCAGCAGAATTCCCTGATACTCCTCCAGCTGTTTCATGAAGGAAGGGTTTGGTTTGGTGACGGCCCGTTTCTCCTTCACAAAGTCAAAGGCGGTGTCCAGGTCCCAGCCGTACTCCTTCATGGCGTAGGCGATCACTGTGGAGGCCGAGCGACTCACGCCCATCTTACAGTGAACCAAACACTTAGCACCGGCTTTCCTGACACAGAGAGAGAGAGACAGAGATTGTGTTGCATTAGAGGATCTAAACTTGTTAGAACTCAAGGAGTGTGTGCCAGTGTGTGTGCCGGTGTTAAAGCTTACTTTGCTTTAGTGATGAACTTGTAGGTTTCGTTCCAGTACTCCAGCAGGTTCGTGGCTTCCTCATCATACACTCTGATGTTGCTGTACTCAAACATTCCCGGGAAAAAGTTGTCTATTTCCCTCGTCACATTCAGGATGTATCCCACTCTATATATATGACAGGAAGAAGCAGGGTGACTTGCTGATATTGAGCTCATATTTCAGTGCAGACTACCCAGATGCTGAATTACCTAAGACAACACAGGATGAACATTCCTATAAACTATTTTGGAGTTTAATGCTAACAGGAGGCTTGATAAGGTTGGTTACTATTTATGATCGGGTTAACTGTGGATTTTAACACTAGTAAAACAGAACATGCAAACAAGAACCGAGAAACAATGATGAAAATGATTATTCTGTCAAATATATTTAGGGAATGCATAAATGCATTGATTACAGAGGGAATCAAACCAATGCATTAGAATACCTTTTCACTGCATGAAGTCTTATTTATGTAAATGTATTAAAATTCAGATCATGAGAAGTAACAGAGGGAGAACTGTAGCGACTGATCTCTTACCCACTGTTCTGTAGCTCATCGAGGTTGGATGCGTTCCACTCGGAGCCCTGCAGATAACAAGGGTCAGGTCAATGTCAAAGTGAACAAACGCATGTTCAACGCACACTACTTACCAATCAGCTGTACATTAATCACTGACTTAAGACAAATAGATGTATAACTGCTAATACCTTATTTACGAACAGGAAGTTCCACTATGACAGGGACACAGGCTCTTACCAGATAGACGTGTTCAAAGATCTCAGTGGGACTATCCATCTGTCCCAGGATGACTATCATCTCGTTGTCTATGAACTCTTTGAACTCCCTCAGGTTACACACCATGTGCATCTCCAGCTCAGTTCGGATCTGGGAAAGGACAACAATTATTCAGAGACGCACCATAAATACTATTGATGAGTCAGTGCTGCATCGGTGGCAAACAAAGAGGACTGATATCAAATTCACTGCACGAAACGAGTCCATCTGTTTCGGCAGGAGTAAAGTTAAAATTCTATATTATTATTCTATATAATAGTTCAATGGTGAGGATTTCAACTATTTAAATTTAAGGGTGAACACCTGCATTTTCTACAACCTGAATTTGAGAAAACCCTAGATGTGAACATCAATCAACGTATGTGCCTCTCACCTCCTTGCAGGTGACATTCTCCAGATCTTTTTGCATCATGATCTCTCTGAGGCGCATCTTGATAAGCCTCTCTGTGCGCTCCCTCTCTGTGGGCCTGTGGATACAGACACAAACACCTTTAATAAAAAACAACTGTAACACACCCTTAAAAGAACAACAAAAGTCTGGACACAAAGGACCACCTTCGCAGTTCCAAAAACAACTCTTGCATTCTGTTCATTGATTCATTTTCACTCCAGTCTCAATGAGACTACTTGTTCCACGAGAGAATTGCCACTTTGTTCCACCATCAGAAACTAGAGCGGGGAACAGAAAATCTGAGATTGTGACCAGTTGGCGATTCCACAACAAAGTCTCCTTGTAGAATTTGCCTGTTGTTGTGCCTGGTTGTGTTTCTAACTGCTCTTCTGGGGGATGCATTTCACCCTCGGACGTCACGCTGATGATGCCAACAAGTATCCTAATTACCTCTCAGGAGAGAAGAGCTCAATTTGTCTCCAAGCTTCTATCGTGTTGCGTTGTCTAATTTTGTATTGTTATGCTTCCAAGTGATTTCTCATTATAGCAACACCCAGCAGTGTGAGTCAGCAGTCACATAGGGGATCAATGGGGTGGCCACAGGTGAGTAACTGCAGATCTAAAGGCATCGGTCTGTGGTGGGACACTAGAAACAGTCGGCTTCTTTATGTTAATGATAAAAGTCTTACTGACCCCAGGAGACTGAGTCAACTGAGCTAAGAGAAAGAGAAACTGTTTAACCTTGCCAACAAATACTTGTTATTGACATCAAGTAACACTTTAACCTCACAACAGGCCTTTATGTGCCCACAGACAGCCTGAAAGAGGGACGGCCAGTCAGAGAAATAAAGGAGAAATGGAGCATGTGTGTGACGATTGTATGATGACAGGAAGAATGGTGATAAATGGTGGTAACCAAGGTATGGAAATTCGGTTGCTTTGTTTAATCAGTGATAAGAATCTTACGGGAGTTTACCGCAAAGCCCATAAATAAAACCCCTTCCTGCTTTCTCAACCTTTCCCTCAGTGGTTCTACCAGGAAACAAGCTGTCATGTCAACAAACATTAGCAGGTCATATAGTTTTGGCCGTCGCTCTGTGCAGGAGGACAGACTATTATTGTCAGAGGGTGAGGTGTGTCTGTTTCCAGTCAGGCAGTAAATACAGGTGTTTCTTGACTGTCAAGTGTAAACTGTACCTTGCCCTCTCTTTTATTCCCCCACTTCTTATTGTTTTGATCCATGGGAAACGGGTGCATGCAGCAGCAGCAGCAGCATATCTTCCCTAATGCCCATGTCAATTCTCGAACTCCTTCTCTTTAGCTGCTACCTGCTTCCGTCCTTCCCTTTATTGCTTTATTTGTCTGTCTGGATTCTGTTTTTCCAGACGTACTTCAAGCCAGCTAAAGCCTCAGCTAATTTGGACACTCGAGCACATCTGAAGTGTGTGTACACATGACTAAGCAGGACGGAGCGTAATTTCCCTGGTATTAGTAAAGACATCAATCCAGCTGCCTCTGTCGTTCACTGCACTCTCTGCTCCCATGGGATCTGCTGACAACTCTGTGTCACAGATAAAAGTTGTGTAAGTATGATCATGATCCAGTGCACACAGTTCAGTCCAGGCTCTGCATGCGTGTGTTTTTGTTTTTGTTTGTCACCTCTGTTGGCATCAGAGGTCAAAGACAGCATGTGACCCCAGCACGTGAAGAGAGGTTGCCCAACTATGTTCAGACTGAGCAACTTATTTCCGATCTTGCTGAAATGAACCTTCTGTGAAAACATCTTCTGCTTTCTCTGAATCTGGGATCGAAGTGTGAGTGTGCAGTGTGAGTGACAGGTTCAGGTCCTTCCTGTGCTGCGTTTCTGGGAACATGTTTGTCGAGGTTTGTGTGCATGTTCGTCCTGCACACTATACCTTTCACGCACAGCTGAAATGCATTTGTAGGTTTCATGTATAGGATGCACATCTCTCATGTCAAACTCCTCGACTTTTCAAAGATGTTCAATCAATAATAATTATAGGCCTGGCTCCATCTGCACCAACTAACAAATTCCACCCTTGGTTTATAGTTTTAGTACAGTCAGCTTACTTAAAGCTGTTCATACACTGTACATGTGTGTTGAAAGAATCTCCTACATTGTTAAGAACTATTGATGATTTGTGTACGCAAATGTGTCCACTTATGAAGGATCAGGTATTCAGCTGACGTCCCCTGACCTGCAACAGTGTCACAATGAATCAAATGTATTTTTACTCAGCGGCCAAAATGTCAACAATCTCTCGTGCCCCCACACACGGCAACGGATACATCTGTAGACTCAGACTGGGTAAAGACATCATCATTTGGTCTTGGGGAATCTAAATAACATGCATGATTATAACAGAGCAGGGAAGTAAGATCCTATCACAAGTGGTCACAGGAAACACATTCAGGACACATTGTAACACCGGGTGAGAACAGACAAACTTCGCCCTGTCCACTCATGATTGGATCTCTCAGGTTGGATGTTAATACCAGATCTGAACAGGGCCTTGGTTAATTCTTAAAATCAGTATTAGTTAACAAGTGTTCGCCAAAAACAACTTTTGAAATGGATTCCAACTATTTTGTGGATTTAGGGATTTTAACTTATGAAATACTGGTTGCAGTATAAATGATTTATTATGTAGTTTATTAGTCTGTGGAATGCAATGTAGGGTTGTTTCTAGGTTTCCACCTCAACATATTTTTTAAATGTTCACTCCACAGGAATTTTACAACACACATCATTGGAGCTGAGCCACGCTCTGGCAACCAAAAGGACAATTGTGAAAATGATTCTATGCCTGGTACGCACCACAAACCACATTATATTCCAGATATTCCTCCATCAGTGAGAAATCTGGAATTTTGATTAATGCACTGTTTGGTCACTCCTGTTCTCTTACTCACAGGTCTGTGAAGGGGACAGGTGAGTTTGCACGGTGCGACTCTACGTCCTGCATGGCGTTCCACTCATTGACACAGATCTGGTTAGAGGAGATCCTGCTCTGGTAGTAGCTGATCCACGTGAGGAACAGGCTGCCGGGGTAGTAGTTGTGGCAGCGAGCCACGTCTAACGCTTTGTGGAGAGACTGGAGGGCTGACCTGAGGCAGACACAAGAGAGGGATGAAGATTCACACATGAGAGGTTGTTTCGACAGTAATAAAAAACATACAGAATGAACTAAAAGTCATGTTTGGAGATGTTCAGATACCAACGTTAGAAATGCCTCTGATACTGCAGAAAATGACGGGTCCAGCGAATCTATGTGCTGATACAATGCCACTTCTTTCAAAGTAAATCACTCTCACCCAGATAAAACAGCCATTTTCTTTTCACTTATGACTGTCAAACTAGATAATAAAAGTTATATTGCACTCTCTATGCATTTGTTTTTCAAATGGTTAAACCTAAGACTGGCCATACAACAATGATTGGTCATCACTTCCATATACGGTTAGCAAGCAGCTATTCAAATATGTTGCAGAATTTTTTTCCCCCAAACAATGAAATCGTATCAGTCTACTCAATCAGCCGATACACAACGTTCAGGTATTGGAAATGTCTAGTCTGGAGTGAACAAAACTGTTTTCATATGCCAATATTCAAGATTCAAGATTTTTATTTATCAAATGCACAACAATAACATTAAGCAGTTGCTGGCAGTGAAATGCTTGAGTCACAGGCTCTCTTCTAGCAATGCTCAAGTAGTTACAACCTAAAAGATCAAATAGAAATAGTATAAAAGAGATTGAGATTGAGAAAAGGATTCGTAGTGATACAAGTAGAAGAGAGGAATTAGTTACAGTTTATATGAGAAAGGGGAGCAGAGCTAAATAATTACAGAGGGATTACAGTGATGAAGAGATATGATTCAGAGATATAAACCAGGACAAATTAGTGTTTCAGAGAACGCTGAGGGAAGTGGGAGGTCAAAGTAACAAAGGGACAATAAAATGAGGAAATGAAGACAATGAGTAGAGAAATGAAGAGGAAGCCCTGGAATGTGAGACATGGAGAGATAAAGAGGAGACTGGGAAGCAGAAAGATAATGACAAAGAAGAGGGAGTGAGAGAATATAAGCAGCAGTGACAAAAGATAAAAGGCTGGAAGTCAAAGTCGAAGGAGGTAGAGAAAATTATGTAGTTGTTTCAGTATTACAACATAATCTAAATGCAACTTTACATAAATAAAGGTTGCTCACCACATGGCCTGGACAGAAACAGGCTTGAAGACATGAACCCTGTTCACTGTCGAGACACTAAAGCCACTGTGGTGAAAAAGAAAAACAGATTATTAACCATGTTATAACAACAACAAAGTGCCACAATCAAAATGCTAAATAAAGTGAAGAAGTTAAGAAGTTGCCTGCAGTCAGTCTGTCGCCCCTAGGTATATTGAGAAGAAGCCTAATGTATCTGTGGTGTCTTACCCATCTCCATCCAAGTGGATCAGAGTGTCACTCCACAGAGGTAGAATCAGACCCACCGTACAGCAGCTGGCAGGAGGATCGACATGTTAGACCACAGCACAACAAAGCAACATACACTGCTTTGAAGACGTTCAAGAAGCAAAATAGTTAAGGATGGAAAAAGACATCCTTTATTTTGAAAAACTTTAATTATCCTTAACCTATTTAGACCGGATCGAACATATTCATAAAATACCTTTAAGACCAGGTGCAGCGTTTATGTGCATCTTGCCGGATAAGACACATGACTAATGAAATACATTGTGATATACTTGCTGCAAAGGCAAACAGCATTATGGGGGGTTAGGGTTTGTAATGCCCTGTATTCAGGTAATGATTGACAATGAAAGCCAAAGGTTTTATCTCTCAAATGTATCTGCTTCAGGAACTAAGAATTTCAAGTGTTTGTAAATGTTGACAGCAATTCTGTCAGCTCTTCAGAAAACTCAGGTTTAAAGTGGTCTTTTTCAAACAACGCATTTAATCTGGAGAGTTTTTATTCGCGCCTTAGGTCTTAATGGTTTAAAGTCAGAGACTTATAAATAATTAGAAGACATTCTGGCAAATCTAAGAATACGATTATAATGTCAATATCACAGTAAAGCTAAATAGAGGGACAGTATGCCATGTTTCCTAAGTTGCTGTCACTAGTGTGGGATATAAATACATTTGATATAACAATTGGTGTGTTGTTGTTGTAGCACCGACCTATCAGAAGAGACAAAGTCCATGCCGAGAACGATGCTCTCCTCCGTGTCCTGTCTGCCGTTGGTGGAGACGACCACCATGTAGCGGGTTACCTGAGGGTAGGCGCTCTCAAGACGCACAGCCTGAAAGAAAAGACACAACAGAGAAAGATGAAGGACAAACAGCAGAAAGGCCTACTGTGTGAGAACTGTTAGATAATGTCTTCTTTGGCTGTGGAGGAGCTTTCTAAAGCCTGAGAAAATAACACCTCATATGTAATCAGGGTTCTTCTGAATTTTTGACATGAGGCTTCAATATCTTATCACAAAGTTGGTATTACAACCTTGGGGTGTGTAGTTGGAAATATGTGGGCGTTCACCCAAAAGGGCAGGTCGAGGATTCCCTTTTTTGTCTCTCACAAGCCTTTTTCGCAGACTTTCAGAAATAAATAAAAGATACTTCAGGGACTTTAGAGAAAGGACTGGAATACTTAAATAGAAAAACTCCTGGACAAGTTTAAAGTTTACATTTGCTTATGAAGAACTGCAACCATCCCCTTGGGTTTAATCTCCATGATAACAAGACCACTCTGCTCCTGACCTTTGCTATTGTGTGTGTGCGTGTATTACGTACCAGTCGGATGGTGTCCTCTGGCCGCAGAACGGTGAACATAGTCTGAAGGTGTTTCTGGAGATCACCTGCACAGATAGGAGTTCAACATTCTCCCTAAGTTTCAGTTTATTTTGGACAACAATCGTACTCTTGGCATTTAAAGGTTGACGTCACATAGAGGATAGTGTATCATCTCCCCTGTGGAAAGTTTCCAGTGCATTAACACTGGTGTCTCTTTCACTGAGGCCTACATCTGAAGAAAAAATAAATCTCAGCTGATCTCAAAACATAAGAGGTCTTCAAAAGCTGTACTTTCCACTGGTAGCAAATTGTTCTACTGGTATAATTTTCCTGCTTCATTTTCATTACACAAACACGTTGGTGGACATTTTTTTAAATATCCAACAAACAAGCAGTCCACCACTTGGCGTGCAACAGCAAACTGATTCATGTGCCTTGTTGTGAAACTGTTTCAGCACCAGCTGTTACCCAAGATACTGCACAGAAATGTCATTTGAAAAACTCTGCTGTTTAATCTCGAGTTCTGGAAGAAGGTGCAGCTTTCATTAATGTGCGAACAAGTCTTTACCTGTGTGCTTGTTCCTGCGCTGGCTGATAGGAGGTGCAGAGTTCGGTGTTGGGCTGTTACCCCTGGGAAGGAACAGGGCTGCACCTTTTACTGTGAGGAAGCTCTCACTGATACTGATGGAAGAGAAAAGAAGAAAAATAAGACATGATTGAGGCTTCAAACCCAAAGACGTCAGTTGTCATTTCTTTTGTGCAATTTATGCAATTCGAAACTTTACTTCACTTCTTTGCACATGCCAACCCCACTTTCTCATAATAAGCACGAGATGTGGACAAGGAACAGACGGGTGTTGTCATGGGCTTATGTCACTGTCACAATGGTCCTTTCAGTTGTCCTCTGATCGGCGGACTCCCCCAAATCAGACCAAGGCCTCTATGTGAACTCAGAACACAATGTTCTGTGCTTCTCCACACAGCTGGACTACACACACACACAGACACAAAGTTACTCAGACTAACAGCTGCCAGTACAGAGGGATGGGAGGATTGAGAGAAGAACAAGAGGTCCGAGAGGGAAGTCAGAGCATGTCCCTCCTCCACAGTTTTGGAGCAGAGATAAGAGCTGGCCAGCACATAACACTGCATGCCAAAGCAGGTCCTATTAAACGGGGTTCTGTTCCCCTCTGGAACATTTAATCTTATTAGCTGTGACTGAGGTCACTGCATCGAGGAGGACACCTTATTAACTGTGTCTCATGTGGACAAGAAACAATGATTGTGTGAGTGTGTGTGTTTAGATTCATACAGTTATACAACATACAGATAAAACAGGTTGGAAGGCCCACTTCTGTAGCATATTATGAGCGTGTCAGATGACAGCCATGGGACCCATAAACCTAAATGATGCTGTACAACAGGCCTGCCACCTAAACTACATCCACAATAATGTGATCATTTTTAAACCCTAAAACATTATAATCTCCGTCCTGATAAATCGTACAGTTCTCGCTGTTTATTAGAAATAAACTGTGAATCTTAACACACATGAAAATGCACATCTAATGGCCATACACATGGAGTAAACAAGAAGCAGATTGTCCAGTCTGCAGCTGTTTTTCTTGGTGCAAAATATTATGAACAAGAACCATCAATGGTTAAAAGTGTGAATGGAACACATGCACGCAGCAAAGGTGATGCATTTTACAACTAAAACATTTGTAGTGTGGACGAAGCAAAAGACTGCAGGCACTTAGGCACAAGTCAAACCTGCAGGAACTTAGTATACAGGAACATAAACAAATACAGTCACTAACTTTAAAACCAGGCATCCTAGATCTGAGATTTCGACACACACCAGCTTTTGGCTTAGTTTGATAAAACTTCCACCTTAGGCTGGATGATATTGCCAAAGATTAGATCAAGTTAAAGTTGTCATATCAGATGATATCTACAATTAACACAATAATGTTACATAAGTATAAGACAGTTTTTTGCTCCTGGGTGAGGCTTGTGGTTTTCAACTCTTCTTTATGAGCTTAACAGCTTAATAATTCACAAATATAATGTTGTCAAATATGTGATAAACAATATATCTATAGATATTGAACCTTTGTAATATTGCTTTGATTAAAACATTTAATTACACTTTTTTTTTATCTTGCCCTGAATGTTTTTTTACATTTGAGACTTTTCATAGGATATTAGCCTAAATTAAGTTAATAAGAGTTTTAAAGTAGACAAACGTCATGTCTTAAAGTATACGTCAGTGAATGCTCCAGAATAATTGTTCCTAGAGGTAACACTAATCCGGGGAGTTGGCCAACCTGTTCTAGTAAACTTCAATAAGGGCGGTTTCGTAGCCTCTGGGCCCAGAAACTAGAAAAAAAAACTGACAATGACACACGCACACAGGGAAGAGCCGTGGGATCAATGATAGGCAGTTGATGACATCAAAGCTACATAATTGGTAGATGTTACGCAAACAGTGGATGTCCCACCTCAAAGCCCGATTTGAGGTGGGATTTGTGTGTGATTTGTGAATATGGGCTTTACACATTTTTTTTTATTGATTTGATAAACTTATTTTAAATGGTAAACCACTGAGTTGGATAATCTCTCCACCTTGTCAGCAGGTTTACACTCAATGAACCCAACTCATACAGTTCATCAGGGTCAAAAGTTCTTTGGTTTCACAGTCTAGGCAACTAGAAAAACCACACGTCATCTGCCATTCAGGCTTCCTGTTATCCCCCTTTTCCCTGTAACTTCATCTCTCCATCCTCTCAGACAACCGCCTGTCCTTCCCGGATATTGCTGAGGCTGTGGAAGTACAGAATCAGGAGAAACAGACAACAGAGGGCTTATTTCCCATAACCCCTCCACCCTTGACCTAGCTGTTTCCTCTCAGTCCTCCCTTTCCTCTTTTTTGCATTTCTCACAACTTTGGCTGCTGGCCTAGTTTTCATTTGTCACTCTCCATAATTCCTGCAGTACCATGTCCCACTGATCTCACACACACACACACTCATGAACTGTACTTGGCATGACCATGTATAGCAGTGCTACTGTACAATGTCATCTGTAAGATAACACTCATACTCATGCAAGTGCATACACGCAAACTTGACCCCTTATAATTTTGCACAGACACACTGAGAAGGTGGCATCCAAGCCTGATGGTGAGAAAGGTGGGGGGACTCTAATGAGCGTTCTAAAAATACAGTAGTCCTTTAAAAGTTTCAGCTATTAACAGCCTATATTCAGATGTGGACCGCCAACTTACTGTACCTGCACTTTGAAATGACGATAACTGACAAGTTTAACACAACCTGCACATGCTTGATTGTTATGACAAGTTCTTCATGGGTTCTAAGGAAGGTAACAACTTGATGGATGTTTTGATGGCCAACCAACACAGGGAGATTTCTCCTGGTGCTGTCTATGGTCTGTCTGACTATGAGAGAGAGAAAGCGACAGTGGGGCAAGATTGACGTACATAGTGAAGCAGCAGTGCAAAACACTAAGTTAGAGACCTTTTATGAGAAGGGTTAAAAAATTCAGTTCATTATGAAACTTTGGTGGGCCAAATTAGACTTGCTGCCATAGTCTAAGTAATTAATGGGATTAAAATGGACCCACTCTGGAAATGGCATTATCATTAACTTATATAATACAGTTTGACTGACTAAGAATAACTACATTATAATTTAGTCATAAAGACAAATGGGAAAGTGTCCGTTCAATCAGATTAACTGATTCAACTGCAAAAATGTAATAACAAAGGTAAAAAAGGGGGCAACACGTACGACTGAATTTGCCTTCACAAAGTATGTGAATGAGGGGTGGACTTTCAATGATGGGAGATAAAGAAAGGAGACCCAGTCCAAGCATTCCAGCAGATTCGATGGGTCATCTTTTAGCATTCAGCCCTCCCAGGCTTTGGGCTGAAGTGAAGCAGTAGGTACTTGTTAGGGCAATAGTCACAGACACAATCATCCCTATGTAAGGACCACTCCACACACAGTGGGCAGATAACTGGGTGACCCCCCCCCCTGCTGTCCGTGCCCATATTAGTCACTCTTAAGAGGAGAGTGGGATAAATATAGGGCTTGGCTCTGTGCAGGGGCAGGCCCTGCTAAGGCCTCGTGAGTTTGCACCCAAGACAGATACAGTCCATAGGAGAGACAGGGAGCTGGCTGGTGTGTCCACAGCTGCACATTGAGCCCTGCAGCTTCAGGACACAGGTATAAAAATATGTGTCACACAACCAAAACACAGTGACAGATTACTAGAGAAAAAAAGTCAAGTTCATTCTGTGTCAGCGTCCTCATTTCAGCCAGGCTGGAGACCTTTGTTGCACTCCATCTGTCCATATTTCACATTCTACTTTCAAATAACGGCTAATTTCTACGTAAAAAGTTCAATGAGCAGTTTGCTGGTCAAAGCTGGAGAGTACAGGGTCCAGATGCCAGTTGACACACTGCGCAGACCCAGTCTTTTTTGAGTTAAGACCACGGGTTCTGCTACAGTTTTGATACAGTTTCCCTGATGAGCCAGGTCCAGACAACAGCCAGCCAAGTGAGCTAAACATACCTGACCAAGGCATGCAGGCTATTCTGAGACGGATTCAGATTACATTTAAACTTACAGTTCAGACAAACTAGAGGCAGACAACAGCATTGAAGGAGCTCATTAAAATATTCAAAGCTGGTCAAATAAGGCCACATCTAGATCAGTTTGATTAGAGGTTCCATTCAAACTTGGAAAGCTTTTGGTAAAAAAAATAAGAGAAAAGATTAATAACTTTTACAATCCATGAGGCAACCATTTACAAATACTATCAGATGCATGGTAACAAAAAGGCCTCAGTGTGATAAACAAGGTAGGTCTACAGTTAGTTTGACTTAATGTCATTTAAACCAAGTTATGTAGGTTATGCATCACATGCACACAGACATGGACACACAAGCATAAGGACGGACCTATATCCAGCTGCTGACATCCCTGCTCAGCTGCTGAATTCCCTCACAAACACGTCAGGTGGTCACGTTTCAGCCTTATCTATTTTCTTTGGAAAACAGAAACGTGACACAAACATTAAAGCGGAGCGGAAGAGCGGGGTTTACTGGTATTTCTAAAATTGGTGGGATAACAATGGTGTTTTAGATGCCATATAGCCACAGGTAATACTTAACTCCATCACCAGCCTCTAGGCTTGTAATTACTCATTCAAACCCTGGTTAAACATTAGAGGCCTGCTGAGACACTGGCGTTTACACAATAAACAAACAGACATGTGCACACACACACACATTACAAACCCAGACACATGACTTGGTGCTGTAAAAAAAAAGGATGCTACAACCCCTTGTTGTGACAAGCCGAGCATCCTTTTCCATCCTTAACATTACAATGGTGATGAAAACAAACATAATGCAATGTAACCAACAACACCAGGAAGTCAGAAGATTCCGACATCTGCTGCCATTTACTAGGCACACACCTACCAGTATGTACCTTACAGAAACACTATCCTATCAACCCTCCTCGTGCAAACTTATTTAAAAAAGAAATGTCCTTAAAAACTGGTTGCAGTTCAAGTAAAAACTACATGTTTGGTTTCCGGGGAAAAACTTTGCGGCTCGCTCTTGCGTAAAAGAGCTGCAAAACAACACAATCATGACACACCATGTAGGTTGAGTTAGATTTTTGATTTGATAATCTTTTAATCTAGTTGCAATAATTTATGCATTGATTTCCACTCAACCCTCACCTCTCACATGAGAGTTTTGAAACACTCCAGCAGACGAGTCTATGATCTGTTTGGAAGGGCAGACTTGTCAATGCGGTGACAAGTTGACTTACATCCCACAGGCAAATAACAAAAAAAAACTCACTTTGCCTTGATCTGTTTAGACACTGTAGATCAGATAAGATCACAAAAGGATGAGCTAACTGGCCAAGGACAATCTCTTCATTATTCTCAACGAATCCAGAACATATAATATTAAGTTAAGTCTACTGACTCCCTGACCTAAAATCCCTTCTAGAGAACATGAGTTTCTGACCAGTAGTCGATTGTTTAAGCATTTCCAGTGTAGCCTTGTAGGCTTTACAACAAGATCAACTTTATTAATGGATAAAGGTTATATTAAAAGTGACATCTTTCCTGTTTTCATAAATTAAGTGTCAGTAGCCAACTGGATGCACGCCAACCTTTTGTGTCTTTGAAGAAACGTATCTCTTGGTGAGTCAGAGACTTCCAACATTTGAACATTTATTTTATTTTTGGACGTGACATTCCACAGAAAACAAGAATGGTACTCGGAAGAGAACAAACCACAAACAAGGTCCAACAGTCCCCTTAAACACGATCAAGTTGCAACATATCACTCACACACTCAGAGAGATGGTTCAAAATATGTGCCTGATTTTTTTTATTTTGATCAAGATCCATGCCAAATGAAAAAAACACTTCTTGCAATGTTAAAGAAAGCGAAAACAATGAGCCAGATCCTCAACAAAATGTTATGGGTTGTCCATGACCCATATTGAATCCTTACACAGAGTTTTGAGAAAATCTGTTTGTTTGTGTTATCTTACTTACAAACAAACCACCAAGAAACAGATGGACCAGGGTGAAAACAAATCTACCTTTGTAAACATAAGAGGTCTTGAGAACATTACTATTACTTATCTTATTCATGCTCATTTACGATGTTGTATTCTTCTGATTGATTATTCATTAAAAAATATCCTAATACTAACTTGATAGCAACTATCACTCCAAATGCCCATGTGTTTAAACAAATTGCATCACAACCTTGGACAAACAGAAAACTCCTCGTGTTATATGGTGCTCAGGTGATCTTTTACATTTGTAACAGCATGTTGTGTCTGGACCTGTGAAACAGGTAGGATGATTCATACCATATGCTGAGCCTTTATATCTTAATAGGGTCAAACAGGAGCAGCAATATGAGTAAGAGTACGTCAACAGGAAGTACAGATGACACTGATGTTGCAAAACGATCAGCTTACTCATTGTTACAGTAAGTGTTGAAATAGGTCACATTAATCCTAATAAATCAAAATATGATAAGATTTGGTCCATATTTAAATTGGTGTATTAACAATCTAACGATCCACAACTCAAAAACAAGTTATTATATCAATGTTGACTCTTTCTGTTATTATGTGATATCAGAGGCTGTAGTGGTCTCCACTGGGACTGGAGACACATGCATAAAGTTAAACTTTCCAACCTTAGAATCTGATCTCCACAACGTGCCAGTGTTTTCAAACTTACAGCTGGTTGTTCTGATTTGTTGACACCACCGCGTCGTCGCTGAAGTGCGGCACCATCTTAGCACCGCAGCATGAGCAGAAGCTGACCGGAGCCGAGCTGCCGGAGCCGGACACAGCGCCGAGGGTCATGCCGGCGGTGAGGAGCGCACAGAGGGAGGAGGGTGTCAGTCAGGTGCTCTTGGTCCTTGGGAGAACTTTTCACTCCTCTCCCGCACTCATGTACTCCTGCATGACAAGGAGGCAAACCGCGGACCTCCCTCGGGTTCGAACGGTCGCAGTACAGCAGAGAAATGACGCAAAACGAGAGGTTTCAAAACCCAAACTCTGTTGCGTTCAAAGAAGCTCAGAAATCTAGCACGTTGTGTTCCTGCTCCTGACAACACAACCGGGCAGCCCGAGGTGTCCCAACACAGCGAGAGAGAGTCCCATCATAAAATAAGTTCCCCGGGAGGTTTGTAAACAATATTCCACCAATGCCCCCGCTACAGAGGGCTGCAGCGGCCTTTCACCGTGTACAGTTATGAGACATATGGCCACGGTCAAACTCTCACCGGAGGAGTCGTGGGAGGGAGGAGCTGGAGACACGTGTTTTAGGGAAGAGCGGTGGGCCAATGAAGAGGAACGAGCGCCCAGCCCGCATGGAGCCGAACAGCTGGTCTGCAAAGAGCTGGAAACCGTGCACAGTGCAGGTGTTTCCTCCAGAAGGTGATCGGCCCGTTTAGTTCCTCCTTCCTGATAACAGGGGCTACTTATCAGTCAACTCACTGCCTGAAAACTCAAAGCTGCATACTCCTGGTACACCATGCTCCGGAGCAGGGGCGGACCCGAGGGCGAGGGCAGGGGGGCCACTGGCCCCAGCGGAAATCTTACTTGCCCCTCAACTGCACCTGTCCTGTCAGCAGTCTTTATATATGAACTAGTCAATTCGGAACGATACTAACCATACATATAGAAGTTACTGTAAACCACATGAAACATTTAAACAAAAACACGCACGTGAACGTGGCTCCATACAGGAGGATAACAACAGACATTTAGGTTTGAACTTTGGGTAAATTAAGCCGTTTCGGATTTGAATGGCAGTGCTAATATATTAAGGGATGTAGTATATCCCAGCAATTATCCAGACTATTGTGGCCCGCTCTATACCAATTTGTCCCGCCACAGTTTCAAAACAAACATGTGCATGAGAGTGACCTTCGTGCCCTTGAACGTGCACCACCGTTAACGCCATAGATTGAACCAATACTGTGGGAAACACTGAACAATGTGTGGCTTGCTCAAAGCTATAGTGCTAACAGTAAAAAAAAAGACTCTAAAGTGCACCTTTCTGAATCAGGAATTGTGCATGGATGTTAGACATACATTGGCCCCTATTTATAAATTATGGCCCCTTTATGGCCCCATATTTAGAAAAATCCTAGATCCTTCACTGATTAATATAATAAATTGCTGCCTAGCAGATGAATGAGTGCCCTAGCTGGTTCAACAAGGTCAACAGGGGATGTGCTCATTAGACCAATGTAACAGAGTCAATTGAACCCACATGGTCTTTTGGTTTTTGGCAGTCAGCTTGCCAATGAGACTTTACTGGTCTCCTCTCCACCCTTTTCCCCCGCCACACAAACCTTGTGGCCGTGTTACATAAGGAGCAAGTGCAAATGAGAAACAGGCTGAGGATATCCAGACTACGCTGCAGCCCCACCACCACCACCACATCCACCGGCAGCAGCAGCAGGCCTGTTGTATCTGGGTAAAGTGGAGATAAAGAGGAGTCTGACTTATCAAGAAAGTCTGGGGAAGAAATTTCCCTTCACTTAAAGCTAATGTTCAAATATCGGATATCAGCAAACATCCTTTATGCTATAAGATGGACTCAACGTTTTGGCTCATTTTAAAACCCAATAAACATTCTATATTCTGCTGGTGGGCAAACATGAGGGGCCTCATGTAATCAGACAACAATTTGAACCCCCCACCCCCCACCCATCATTATTATATTTCACACCAGCTTGTGATTCTTGGCCTGAATTCTAAACTATAATATCTGTACTGGAATGACCCCTTTGCAGCGCAGCTAAGCTTTATAACTGTGTTAATGTAAGGTCTGTTATCAATAGGGAGGTTTGGCTGAGAAATGGAGCACTATTAAATATGCTGTTACACAACAACAAACATTCAGAATGTTCATAAACTTCCCAGTGTAATCTGAACAGTATGCTTGTGTTCTAGGTTTATGAAAACACTCTGAACTGTGGGACTGAGGAAAACCTGACTGATCCTCGACCGACAATAGCGTATGACGGCCTTGGCTGACAATGGATCAGATTAATAACTTCTAGCGAATGTATCTTAACTAAGTCAAATAGAGTGTTTGAGAAAAGTTGTTTTTGCATTTACATAGCCCAAAGATGCACATTGATTAGCACACATTCCAATGCCTCCCTGATCTATGTGATGGTGGCTGTTCCTGAATGAGTTCATATATGTTGGTATCTGTGCTTTAGTTTCTTTTTACGTATTGGCTGACATATACACAGTAGAGTTTCTATAAGCTAATATTAGACATGTATGCTGAAAGTAACATAAAACTATGATACTAGTAGAAAATCTGAAGAGATTTAGCAAAGATGTAATCTTACAAAGTTTAATATAACCAAAAGCTGTTACTTTAACCTATGCAGCTGGGATGACACATTTAAACATTCAACAATAAATTCTAATGCAAAAAATCTATTTACTTCCTTTCATTACTAAAATTCATGACAGGAACAAAGGGAACATATGAATGCTTCACATGATAATCAATTTCTTCTGCCAACATGTCATTGTCAAACATACAGTGACATTACACAATAAATGTAAACAGATGTTTTTAATGCATTTTAAGATGCATTCTGTATATTTTCCTTAAAAATAAATGTTATGCTATATAAGAATACTTTTCTTTCTAAGCTGGATACTGGGAGCAGGACAAGGGGACTGAGAATTATCACATATGAACCAATAACAGCTCTACCCCTCTGCCGTCACACTTAACTCTTCTTCATCTCACCTTCCCCAACGACAAATCCTGCATCACAAGACAGATCACAAGCCTGTGAACTCTGCCAGCCACTGGAACTACAAAGTCGACCTGTACGCAGCTGCTCCACTGCTTAGTCATGTGGTTCTGTTTAGTCTCATCTAATTTACCAACATTCAGAGGGAATTGATGTTTTCTGTGAGCTGGTAACATGAGAGTCTGTTGTGGTGTTTTGCTGAGCGCTGGACACTGTTGCACAATCTCCTTCCACTGCATGTCTTCATCTGTCGCTCAATGGGAACAGGCAGAAATATTCTAGTCAGGGAGCTGTGTATATCTTAAAGTGTGCATGTTTATGTGTAAATGGGAGTCATGCTAGAGTGAGCCCACTATCCGGCTGCCTGCACAGTAAGTGCATTTAATGTATCTTTCAAACAAACAGTCGTCTTACATTTCAAAATGCCAAACACTTCCGAGTGTGGTGGATTTATAGAATTAGCTAAAAACTTGGTCTCAAAACCGCCAAACAATTACGGAATACTTTTCCAGATTAAATAAACAAAGAAAAGAACAGCCTGGACTACAACGCCTTTAGTTCAAATGTTTGCACAGTGCTAAACACACTGAGCCGAGATAGGAGCACTTAACCTTGGAGAAACACAGATGCCTGGTAGCTGCCATATTAGACAAAGACATATCTGTTAGTAGAAGTAGCTTTTGTACAGTATGCTAGCAATGATACATTTTTAGTTAGGTGACTTTTTTAATCTCACATTATTTATTTGTTAGTATGGAGTTAAAAAAAAACAGTGCATTCAGAAAGCGTTCACATCCCTTCACCCTTTCCATATATGCAGCCCAATGCTTCATTGATTTTCTCATTGATTTATCTAGACTGAATACTACAAAACGAAAACAGAATTGTAATTTATTTTGTAAATTTAATGAAAAGTCAAATTTAAGATATGTGACATGGAAATTTTGCTCCGGTGCCTCCTATTTCTCGTCATCTTTGAGATGTTGCTATGCTTTGACAGAAGTCCAACTGTACTAAATCCAAATTGCATGGGCCGGATTTGTAGACACACATAACCAATTCATGAGGTCAAAGGAAAGGCCTGAGATAGAGGAAGGGTCTTGTCAAAGCACAGAAGTGGAGAGGGCTACAAAGAATCTGCTGTCATGAAGGATCTCAATATCCACAGTGGGCCCCATAATTCTCAAAGGTAACAACAAGGACTCTTCGTAGAGCTGACCATTCAGTCAAACTGAGCAGTGCAGAAGGGTGGTGTAAGAGAGGTGACCAAGAGTCTAACAGACGCTCTGTCCTGAGCACAAGGAATCCTGCGTGAAAATGGGAGAAAGCACCACTGCAGCACTAACAGTCTGGGCTTCGTGACAGAATTGGCCAAATGGAAGTGAAAGACAGATGAAAGCCTGCAACTAAAAGGCAACTAAAGGACTGTGAAAAACAAGATTATCTGGTCTAATGAAACATAGTTGATCTGTTTGCATCAATTTTATGCATTAGGTTTACAGGTTAAAGGCACAATTCATCACCCAAAGTACAAAGTCAAGAGTAGCTTAGGGACAAATCTGTGAATGTCCTTGAGTGGCCCTGCCATAGCCCTGAATCAAACCCAATCAATCATCTCTGGAGAGTCTTGAAAATGGCCCTTTACTGTTAGTCCCCATTCAAGTTGACGGAGCTTGAAGGATCTGAGTAGAAGAACAGCAGACAATCCTCAAATCCAGATCTGCTAAGCTTATTTTGTCATCACATCCAAGAGAACTTGAGGCTGTGATCGCTGCCTAAACTGTTTCAACTATATACAGACTATACGGTGTGTGCAACATAATAAATTAGAAAATCTGAAGGGGTCTGAATACTTGCATATACGGTATGTTGCAATTTATTTGAGGTACCTCTTTATGTTCCATATTTCATTGACATATTCATCTATGGATTCAGCATATTCACTGTTCATACCACAGAATCAAGAGAATGAATGTAATAATTATAATAAGTTGTAATACGAGATACATAATATTATTTGTGCATTATGTACAACATTGTGCCCCACAGTCAATGTATCTTTTAAGTCTTTTAACAGTGATCTATTCTTTAAGACCTTGTAGTCGCTCATCTATGAAAGGGAGTACTCAGTGTTAAACAGTGAATATAGGAAGGCTGAAGGAAGGTGGAGTATCTGATGCTGGTAGTAAATGACAGAGGAACAGTCCAAACAGCTTAAGAGACAGGTCTGCACATGATGAGCTGGTTCTCATACAGTTTGCCCTCAGCTTGATGTTTGTTTCTGCAGCCTTTCCTTCTTGTTGTAACAGGAGGACCCAGTTAGTGCTTAGTCCAATGAACCTGTTCTGCTGATGTGCATCTGGATCGAAGTCCGAATAAGACGCTGCCATGTGAACAGATGACCTTAACCCAACCCACCCATACTTGATAATTACCAAATAACCCATAAAGAAATAATTAATTAAGGCTAGGGGGGTATTGCTTAATCACATTAAGTAGACATGTATACATCTCAATCAACATAAACATATATGGCAGGTAATTGCTTGACGTCACTATCACACTATTCTATAGCATATATAAAGAGAGAATGATTTTAAAGTTATATTAGCAATAATTCGATTATTGGTGTCCATGAAAATATAGTCAGTTTTGCAGCATGACCACCTTTAATACTTAGAGTTAATAATGCTCATAGCCGATATGTTTCTTGCATTCTCACAGAGAAAGTTCTCCTTGTTTATAATTTTTTATTCTCCTCATTTATTTCTTATCCATGTTCCTCTTTAGGCCCCGTCTTTGACCTTTCACAACATCTAACGCACCCAAGATATTCTGGTGCACTGATTACTCATGGTGTAGTGGCAGATATCAAAAACAAATTTCCCCACATTAAGAGTAAGTTTCAATCTGGTGACCTTGCTACCTTAAACAGCTCTTTCATTGTCAGCTGATCGCCCTGCAGACAGTTATAAGTGAGGTAGGACTCACCTCTTTCATGAAAATACCATAGCAGAACAAAACTCATCAGTCACTTTGACAATTTTTTCTACCATTTCAAAGGTTTACCTCAAAACCATGAAATGTTGGTTTTATTACTCTGGCTAGGGAAAATGTTTTTTCTAAAACTGCCCTTGACGGTGTCAGTCCTGAGGCAGCGGCGTGTAACATTATACATAATTGGTTTGGTGCAGCTGCGACAGACAGCTGTTTGTGTGGATCTGTGTAATAGAGATGTTGCCAAAGAAAGACAATAAGGGAGCGATACAGTGTATGAATCGGTGAGGAGACTACTAATATTTGAGAGAAAAGGGACAAATAAAAAGAAGATAGAGAAAAGGAATATAAAGACAGAGTGAAAGTATTTGATTATACTGCTCCACTGCTACTTGAATCCATATGTAGGGTGGGGAGGACTCAGGTGGACCTCAGCCCTTATGTAACACACGTTAGAGGTCACTATGCAAGGCCCTTTGCTGCACCCTGTGTGTGTGTGTGTGTGTGTGTGTGTGTGTGTGAGCCCAAATGTTGAGGTAACTGAGCCAAATGGTAAAACAGGATTGTAATGACGTTAGGCATATAGGGAATAAGCTCTGTATGTCAGTGTGTGTGTGCTTTGTTGTATTACCTAACAGATAATTGGGACCACATGTCCATCTCAGCTCTATTGGGGTGTGTTAAAGACTTGTAGGAGTGATGTCACCACGTTCAGTGATCAAATATGTCTGACACGGCCCAAAATCTGTTCTGGCATGTTTCAAGTTTCATGTAGTATAGATGCTCAACATGAGGCAGCTGACTCATCTTGGACCAATCATACACTGACATTTTTTTATTACATTGTTTGTATGGGTTATTACCTTCATCCATGAGGTCATGATTTGCAACCTGTTTGTCTGTTTCCTGGTGCGTTGAATAAAAACACATATAACATCCATGGTTTAACTACACGCCTGTCTCCTGTAGCTACGATTGATTCATGTGACAGTAGCAGAGTTGTTTATCATGAGTGACTTCATATGACTTCAGAAGAAATGCTGATATCTGCCATGGAGAAAGTAATAGCTCTTTTCTTTAATAAATTAAAATAAATATAAGAGTTACGATGTATTTATTTATTGTGATAAACTCTCCCTCTGTTTTTTCATCTATAAAGATATTTGCTTACATTTATTATTTCTCACTTTATTGTAGCCTCAACATTTCTGTACCTGTTAGGATCATGTAGATATAGTAGATGACTTGATCATTTTCAAGGGATCTGATTGGCCGTTTTTAGTTAAAGAAGCAGCTGCTACTATTTCAGCTTTGTTAGCTAATGCATGTGTACACAACCCTAAACTCTCAAGCTTGTCAGTCAGTGCACGGCCCCCTACTGAATGAATGAGCTCAGGAGTAAAGACTTTGACCCTCCTATAATGACTGCAGACCAGTAAGAGCCTGATCAACTTTTCTCTTTTCCAGATGTACAGTATCTCATTTTGCCAGGCAAGGTCTCGCTGGGCTCATGTGGTGCAAGACATGCATGAATGAAAGCAGAGAGATTTTTCAAATTTGGCCAAATCCCAGAGATGAAAAAAGAAAGAAAGTGATTCACAAAGTGACAAAGTCATACTCCCTCTCTCGGAGAGGAACTCAGTTTCAAAGTTGAGACAAACCTGGTTGAGCAGCTCTTTTATATTTTCATACCTGCTGTTAAGGCAAACGGCTGCGTCGTGAATGTTATTGTTCTCTTACTTGCTTCAGTACGATGCCTGTGGAGGATTCTAGTAGGAGGCGCAACAAAGAACTCAGACTACAGATTGTAGAGCACAAAAATGGTCTCACACTTGTTCCCATTTTGAGGTTTCCAAATGTCTCGCCAGCTGTTTTGACAAGCACATCTTACAAATGTGGGTAATTCTGGAACGGGTCACACAGCTATTCTATTAAAACTCTCTGCCATTTCGGTCGCTGATGACATAACCACCTGCCCTTTCTAGGACTCACTACTGCCCCTACCTTTATGTGGGTATTCCATCGTGCATCTCGCCTCAAGTCATTTAAGAGGAAGTGCACAACCTATGCTGCAAAGGGATGCAGGATGTATTTATGAAGCAGAAATCTTGTGTCTGTGTAAGCCTAATTAACAGCAGTATATGAGACCCTTTCATGTAAGGGCAGCAGTCACATCTTCTATCTTTGTATACAGTGTATGCTCCTGACAGAACAGCAGCATCACTCAGACCACTGACCTCAACATATTAGTCATTATTCATAACATACATCAACAGCTTAACCCCAACCAAAAGCCCAACAATTACGATTGCATTTCAAAGTTTCGATTAGTCGACAAAAGCTCCTTTACAAGTGCAGTAGAGATGGAAAGACTGTTTGGGTTTGATTTTCCACTCCCTACTTAATGATTGTTAATGTCCCGACAGACGGACTGTAGTGTGGGAACAACATTTAATAATATCAAAAGGGATACAGACTCTGAGAGGGCCAATATAACTGGTTATAATAAAATAAGTCAAACACACACCCACATAAACACAAAGTCTATGTGTTTCAATTCTTTGGCTCAGTATTCCGCCCGGTACAATAACAAAGCCACCTGAGTCATCATAACAAAAGGAACCGCAGTGACGTCCTCGTCTTTTATGAAGGTTCAGTCACAAGGCAAAAGTTAATCATCTACTCAACGTATAATGGAGAATCATGCAAATCAACCCCCACTGTATCCTCAGTGTTCAGAGCATCAAAAACTACTCAGGATACCCGTAACAGTAACCAGCACAATCCTCAAAAGCACATATTTATGAATTAGTTTATATTTTATATTGATTAGTTGTATTAAATTATTTGCCTTTATTAAATTAACTTAAAGGTTTTAATAAGTATGAGACACATTAGCATTTACATCCTTTAATTAAATAAAAGTAATAATAACACTGTCAAAATGTGGGCAACAGTCCTTCACAAAAAAATGGGATTCGAAGAAAAATAACATACTAATATTTTGGCCTTTACGTAGTGATATCTTTAATTTACGAGTCTACAAAAATTGGTCTACATACACAAAAGTTCATAATACACGTTATTTGTCTCATACTGTTCATTGGCACCGTGCCTCTCTTCTCCCACTGTCGGGAACACTTTAGGAGTAAAGGACTTCCTTTGCCGCAGACATAAACACAAAGGTATTGATTTAGGTCATTTCCTGCCAAGCGATTGATCATTTCAGTTGGATTTGTGTGGTTCTGTTGTGTATTTAATTCTGTAAAGGCATGCGAACATCTTGATGATTTTAGCTTTTACTGTGTTCGGTGCCCCCTCTTAGCAGCTATCCAGGCGCATTACTCAGTATTGGTAAACAAGTGACTCTGCGCCTCTGCTCTTTTCTAATCACTCACTCGTAGAACTGTTCTTCATAAAAACCTGCAGAATTCACATTTATGTTATTGGGTAAACGGTGCGTCCCTTTTTTCTTCAACAATGATGTAAGAAAATTGCATTACGTCATAATCTACAGGAACTTCCTGGCTGTAGTAGCGTGTGTTTGTATATGTGTGTGTGTGTGTGTGTGTGTGTGTGTGTGTGTGTGTGTTGTGTGTGTGTGTATGTATTTGCTCATCTCTGTTTCTCTTCACACAAACTGACAATCATGTCTGAATCGGACACAAACTTGCTTGTTACCTGTTACACCTATGTTTAAAGGAACAGATGGGGGAATTTTTACATTATATTTTTATAATTTTGAGAAATGAATACATTTTTTGCATATCAGTTAGATTTTTTTTCTGCTCTGTATCAAATTTAGGCATCTGAATTAGAGTTTTATGAACATTAATGTAGTTAGTAATCGAGGAACCACTGTAAATGTGATGTACAGCCGCCCCCTAGTGGCCTGACTCTAAACGTACAGTTTCTAGAGATGCTGCTGAATAGAAGTGTTTAAAGAACAGATATTCCAGGAAACTGGAACTGTGACAAAACAGGAAGTGGTCTCACCTCCTGGGCTGAGAGCGGCGGTCATCCTCACCACTGCCCGATTCCTACAGAACCAGGATTAGAAAAGAAGATGGAAATTAATATTCAAAACCTGCGTCACTTCACATCAGAGCCTAGCATTCCAGGAAGAACACACTGACCACACTGACCACACTGACCACAGAGACCACAGAGACTTGGGTGGCCCACTGGCTGTTTGCCTCACATGCTGAGTCAGTTAATCAATTAACCTTGCATTACAGGAGAGCTGCATTGGCAGATGCACTTTCATCTGTGAGTTCAGTCACAAGGTAAAATGGATTTGTATTTATTTGTATTTTATTTTACAAATAAATACAAATCCAGGGCCCACACAGTGTTTTCACTGAGGCTCAGAATGGGGACTGGGGATGATGCTGAAATAGACTGTGTGTCCGTGCCCTCCCCGCCCTGACTCCCTTTTTCCCCCCAAAATGCAATCATCATCCTCCCCCCCACCACTGCAACCAGCACAGTCCACCACACAGACATTTTTAATCCCGGCCTGTTTCGGTAATCCCTCGCAAAACTCTGGGAACTTTCTCTTTGGCATCAATCTGTCAAGCCTGGCCAATACACACACACACACACACACACACGCACACACACACACTCAAAACCAAAGGCACATAACTGTATATAAAGACCCACACGCACATGCAAAGACACAGGACTAATTGTAATGAACAAAAATTAGGATCCTGAGGCTGGTGCTGATTAAATATGATAAATGATGAAGCTGGATGCAGTGGGTCAGGAGGAGGCTGAGGGGGGAGGAGGTGGAGGAGGAGGAGGAGGGATAGAGTTCATCTCTTCCTGCGTATGTTACCACAGATGTGATTAGGCTCAGAGAGCTCGCTCGAAGGAGCTCTCTGCATCATCGGCCCAACAGCTGGCCGTCAACACAAAATGTGGTGACACAAGAGAAATAGGAGTCCATGCCTTCCCTGCACACGCACCTGAAAAAAATGCCTCACTCAGCAGATTTTAAAGGTGTGTGTGAGTGATACATATTACACCTCTGCAGAGCGCTCGCACACACTGCTGATGTGATGTGCATTATCCTTCCAATATGGGGACGACACACCATAATAAGCCTGCTCATGGTCAGGGTACAATGTACAGGCTGATCGTCATGGTTACCATGCCACCACATGGATGTGTAGGGAGTGGTCTTGAAGCCAATGAGAACGGGGGATCCGGTGTGCTGCTAGGCAGATTACTGTACAGCAGCACGGTAGGGTGTCCCATTCCCCGCTGTGCTGGAGGGCAAATGATGCTAGCTGCATTAATCAATGGTTCAATGATCTGTGTTTGATTTGAGAAAGGTGCTGATCATATGCCTGGGGGGGGTAAAAATAATGATATTCTCAAGTAGCTATGGAATTCCAGCTGTGCCTCTCATGAGTCTTTCTTTTCGTCCCAAGCTCTGTCCTCCACAACACACTGCTCCGTCTCTCTGCCCCTCTCCCAGGTTCCTGCACCCTGCAGCAGACCCCCCCCCCACCCCACACCCCAGCAAGACACCTCTCACAAGAGCGGCTCACATGGCTGTTTCCCATCAGGACCTCGGGTCTCGTGACAAGCAGCTGGTTACCTCAGCATGGGATCCTCTCACTGCCTCTAAGCTGCAAACCCTCATCGCTGCGTCTCAGAGTTATGAGTTCAGCTCTGATCGAAACTCCTGTGTGCTGGTGAAATTTTTATGAAGATGTGTTTAAATGTCACCAACAGCTACAATCACATAAAGCTCTGAACTATTCAGTTTTGTGTAAAGGAATTCATTCATGTTCTTCTCTTCAGGTCTTTCCCCAACTGCTCTAAGTGATTGTAGGATTTTGGACATTTGTGTCTGGGCATTGATACCTAGAACCAATGTCAGTCTCTGCAGAAAGACACAGAGGACTGATCAGGTCACAGTGTTCCACCATGAGATATGTCTTCTATCGTCCAGTCATGGGTGAAAGTATCACCATTGCAGCCGGTCTTATCTGTGGCAGCCACACCAGCACCAGCCCTGTCTGAGTGTGTGTCAGGAGCCTGAGAGCAGACATGGGAAGCCTCAAAGTGTCATGGGGGATAAGAGGAGTGACCCACTGCGCCCTACAGGCCCTGACAGGCCTGCCCCACTGACCTGCTTTCCACTGCCTCCACTGTCACTCCACTGACCACTAGTGACAGGAGTCCATTTGTAATGTGATGCTAACACGACTGAACCAATGACACACACATTAAAGGCTTTCACTGATAATTCAAGCAACGGTTTTCAATGGTAAAGTTAGTCCAGGTTTCCAGGGAGGAAGTGAGTTAGCAGACATTAACTCCAGCTGTTAGCGCTACCTGGCTAACTTTGGGGTCACTTCAACTTTCCACAAGGCTGATTAAGTGAGAGCAGACCCAGTGACAGGATGTATTCAGGTTACACTGTGATGCTAGCAGCAGCGTTAGCCGCCCTGCTGACCGGAGCCCTGGACCCGGGCAGACGCTCACACACAAGCGGAGCTCAGCCTAAAACAGAAATAATGTCAGACCGGCGGTTCTCGGAAACACTTACCGACACGCAGGGGCTGGAGGTGGTGCTCGGTGTCGGTGACCGCTGCACGGTGACCAGCGCCATCCCGGCTGCTGCTGCTCCCACCTCGGTCACCTCAGAGAAGGAAGCGCCCGGAAGCCGGACATTATTATTCTGTATTATTTGAGCTGAGAGACGGAGCCCCGAGGACCGGAGGATGTTTCTCTGCACGGTGCTCAGCTGCTCCGGTACCGTCAGGTTACACACCAGCATGAACAACATCCGGTCACTCTGCTTTACAATTTCACATTCACGGAGACTTGTATTAACTGAAACTAAACATATTTATACACTATTATTATTATTATTATTATTATTATTATTATTATTATTATTATATTACATTAACAATAATCATCTTTTTTTATTGTTTTTATAAAGAATATATGTAGAGAAATAAAATAGAATAAATGCAATTGTAGTCATTATTTTATCAAATAATTGTTTTGTAATTTTATTTGAAATAATACAAATATAATAAAAAATATATAAAACATTATTATTATTGATGATGATGATGATAATAATAATAGTCGGTTAAAGGAGTAAAATAATACAAATAAAAGTGAAAGGAATGTGTACAAATAATTGAACTTAAATTTGAATAGAATCCTACAATAATCATATTATTATTATTATTCATAGTTTTATTCTCTTCTCGCCTTATTAGGTCTGTTTATATTTTTTCTATGGCCTTGTTATTTGAATATGTGTGATAATGTTTTATACAGCTGGGAAAGGGAAACGAAAGTTGTATGAAAATGCATATATTGTATGGTTGTTGTTGAAGACTAAATAAACTAAATAAACTAAAAGTACAAATGTTGAAAATAACTAATTTGGTATTTTTCCCCCCTCGATCAAACTTTACTGGTGTGCTGACAATTATCTTGTTTTATTTTGGTGGGTAGATCTCAAATTTCCGGTTATGTCCTTTCTTAATCCCGTTGGTTTAACACCATTGAGCATGCCGTGCCCGCGTCCAGCGCATGCGCTGTGGCATCCAGCTGTCAGAGTGGCTGCTTCACGAATACGTCCACTCCCACTCATACAAATAAATACAATTAATCAATTAGATCAATTTATCTGAGAAATAATACTGGTATCAAGTGTGTGTGTGTGTGTGTGTGTGTGTGTGTGTGTGTGTGTGTGTGTGTGTGTGTGTGTGTGTGTGTGTGTGTATGTGTGTGTCAGTGATATTAGATAGGTGACATAAAGCATCATGAATAATGGATCAGAGTGTTCCTATATGTTTCTATACCTGACCTTACATCTCAGTGCTTCCATGTGACCCACCCCTCCTGGGAGATGAGATGTGGAGGTGGGGATTGGAAGGCAGGGGGAGGTGTGTGTGTGTGTGTGTGTGTGTGTGTGTGTGTGTGTGTGTGTGTGTGTGTGTGTGTGTGTGTGTGTGTGTGTGTGTGTGTGTGTGTGTGTGTGTGTGTGTGTGTGTGTGTGTGTTGATGATGATGATGGTGAAAGGAAAGTCAGACGAGGGTCAAGGAAGGAGATGAAAGATGAAACGAGATACATACCCCACCCTTAACACACCCCATATCTCATATCTATATCTTGATGTCAGGCGTCAAAATTGTAAAAGATATCAAGTGTGTGGGAGACAGAGAGGAAGGCATAGATGGGTGTGAAACTGAGGTCTACACAAGGAATCCCTCACTGCATTATCTGGGTCATTGCCTCCTCCTCCTGCTCCTCCTTGGGGTCCCCTCCCCATCCTCCATCCTCAATTATTTTCCTCCTCCCTTCCTTTTTATCGATCAGCCAATAAGCCCAGAGTGTTAAGTGTGCAGGAGAAAAGGAAGAGAATGAGAATAAAACAGAAACTGTCTAGGAGGTAGTGCAGGGACAAGAAGCACTGATTGCTTTGCACTTGAAGAGCATGAAAGGGAAAGTGGATGGATAATGGAGTGGTGAGTGACTTGGAGATAGAACGTGGGGTGAAATTAGAGGAAGCACACAATATAAATGATGGCAGATAAAGAGGTGGCAGCATGATTGATGACTTCTCCCCGCCTCCATATCCAGCCCCTCAGTTTGGGTGTAGTGGCCCAAAACATACTGTGCGTGACTGAATCCTCTATTTGTTTTTCATTCTAAGCATAATATTCAACATATAGCAAAGCAGCTCACTTCTTTGCCCTTCTGGCTGAAAACACAATATAACTGAACTGCATTTATTAGAGCAAGATGGACGACAGAAGAGTAGGTGAAGAGGGAGTCATGGAGAGGGCAAAAGAGAGAGAAGGGGAGAGAGTGTGCAGGAGAAAACAAGATTTAGATTAGTCGAGTGGATGAGGCTACTTAAAGGACCTAATGCCAAGACAGAAACAATGGAACTGCAGACAATCCTTCTTATAATTAAAGCTCTGCTCCCTCAAAGAGCCTGGATCACAGACTGTGTGTTTGTGTGTGGGTGTGGGTGTGTGCAGGATCTTTTCCAGCATATACACTGATCTTGTCTGGTCTAGATGAAACAAAACATAAACTCTGAAGTCCTGGTTAAGGTTAGGACTAAGATAAGAATTGTAGTTATAGGGTGAGACATGAATTGGTCCTGTTTCCGATTATGGATAAGGTTCTTGTTAGGCAGGTCCAGAATGAATGGAAGTCATTGAAAAGTCCTTATAAGGATAGCTGTGCAAACCAGCCAATGTTAACTTCATACAGCCAAACCACATAATAATTACAAATACATCACAATGAGTCATTTAAGACAGAAAGATGGCAGCATACATGGATACATGACTTTAAATCTATATTTGTTCCCCACAGAGCAAAATAATTTTGGCCCACAATTAACCCATAGCAATACCGCATTTCAACAAAGGTGACCTGAATTTGTTTTGTGATAGTAGGGCCATATTCACAAACAGATTACTCCTTGCCTATAGAGCACTGCACATTTGCCAAAAGGCCCACATTTGTTAGAGGGCAAGTTTAAACTCACATTCATTTTCTAAAGACCACAATAAGGACAGAAGTGTCGCATCATTACCTAAAGTTGCCCACATCTGTATGCCATCTGGGAAACTGCATCATGGCATGATTGTTTGTACTCACAGAATAAGCGATCACTATGCAGTCGGTTGCTAGAATTTCTAGAGGATTTTATATTGCCACTTGTCTGCAATATTTAGATATAATGAAGCTTAAAATAAAAAAATTGTCTGCAAATGTATGTCTGTAAGTAATTCACTGGCATGCTTCACTATTCACTAGATTTAATGATGATGTCATTGTCAATTGGTGGGTCGACTGTTTTTTTCCCCCATATTGAGTCCACACCCTGAACACTTCACTCACCTCCCCAATAGAGCTCCAGTGTTCCTAGTGGTCAGCTAGTGTCAGTACAGGCGGTTCGACGCTTGCGTCATGGTCATGATGCTCCTTAAAACCAACAGAGGGCGACATGGACCATAAATAATAAGTCTGTACCAGAGACTTTAAACTAAAAGATTATTTTATAACATTTAGCTGACCCTTTCATCCAAGGCAACTTTAAATTTGTGCATTAAACATCTATGAGGGGCTGTTCAGGGTTCAGCATCTTGCCCAACGGCACTTCGGCAGATAGATATGGAGACTGGCATCAAACCTCCAACCAGAGGGTTGGAGGAAGACCACCCTTTGCCACACCTGCATGCAAAAATAAAATGACCAAATCATGGAATATTCCTTTAAAATTGTTACCTGTTATATTGTTTTCTATATATTCATGCTTATGTGGACTCTTAAAGAGATACTACATCCTTTCATGAACATATACCCGAGCAGAGCTTGTTCTAAACCTGTCTATTTGTTTAACTTGTGTTAATGCTCTGGAGCTACTTCAGAATGATTCCTTTTCATTAGCGAGATTTATAGCACGTATGTGGCTTTTATATCATATATACATAATATAATTAAATTATGAACTGAGATGGTACTATTTTTTCATACGTTGCATTTCAGCTATTTCAAAGGTCTATTTAGCAATCAACACAATCTTCAGACCCAAGTTCACAACTGATTCAGCGGTTATTCACAAGGAAATTAAAATACAGTAATGGCCATCAAGTGAACAAAGACAATCTTGCAAGTGAACCATAGGGGTATAAATAGAAGAAAGTCAGATTGGATCACTGAAAACAGTTGAACAGAAAAACGAGCAGTAAGTACAATCAACTGAAATGCATTAGATACATTTATAAACTTTGATTTAAAAAAAATTATATTTTCCTATAATAAAACGTAAATTGAGACAGTTGATAAGTGTCAGGTTTTCCAAACAGGTCAAATATGAATGTGAATAAATAGTTGATATATATATATATATACTGTATATAACTCCATATGGACAGAGTGAAAGTCCATCAAAGAAGAACAACTAAATATCACCTTACAGAAGTATTCAGACCTCTTGAAGCTATGATTATCTTTGAGATGTTTCTACATGCGACCTGGAGACCATCAGTGCTAAATTCAGCTAGATGAAGCTAGTGATAAATACAGTATAAAATAAATATTTATGGGAATGATTGTGTTCAACACTGGTGAAAATGAATTCAAGCATGAGTTAAACAATGTATTTAATAAAAATGAGACATGTTTGAACATCAATCAAATATGATTTGAAATATGAATATATATATATATATAATAGGATATTGACGTTGTGTAAAGTCCATATAGTGTCCATGCCAATCATCACAGATAGTATTCTTCAGCCCAATAAAGCATAATGAAATCTGTCCAATAAGCATCTTCCACACTTCCATGGGGCCAAGAGATGGAGGAAGAACATCTAAGATCCTTTATGAAGTATACATGTAGACATGTATAATCATACCATTTCAAATATTCAAAAATTGTTCTGGTGTCATTAAACCATTGAATTCCTACTTGAGTCACAGACCTTCAATTAAAAGCTTGACTTTCGATGAGTGCATGGTCTTCACACGGTACATAAACACTTTGAATTGAAGGAAATCTTTTAATAAACATACATTTTTTCTATAAAACATACAATACGCTAATACTTACTATTAAAGCTTACTTCACCATCTCTCTCTCTCTCTCTCTCTCTCTCTCTCTCTCTCTCTCTCTCTCTCTCTCTCTCTCTTTCTCCGTCTCTCACTCCTCATCTTTCACATCTCCTCATCTATAATGAGAAGACAACAGATCAAGGGCCTCTCAGTGTATCCGGGCAACAACTAAACGAAGTAGACGACAGGAGAGGCGAGCGATGAGGAAAAGAGAGAGAGAGGAGTGTGTCAGAGACGGTCCTCTCTGCAGAGATAAGATGGTATTCTCCCTTCATGCGAAATTAGTTCATTAGGGGAGTGAGAGACAGCCATGGCAGGAGAACGGGGGTTCTGTGTGATAAAGGGCGGGAGAAGCAGATTGGAGTTTCATTTCCTGTTCTTCAGAGGCAGCGACGGTATCAAGGGATCAGCAGGGAGGCTCGGGCGGGCGAGGCAATGGAGAGACAGGGAGAGGACAGACGGAGCAAGCTGGCGGTCTAAATGCCAGGATTTATTTTTCTTTTCTGTCAGAAATAAAAGGGTGACCCTCTGGATTGCTGTCAAATTATATTTACATCAGGAACCTGAGAGGCAGTTGAAAGATATGTCAAACTCAGGAAAAATGGGGAGAGTCAATGTGAGCGGCCTCCATGAAGCATGAGGGGTATCATGGTGTATAATGAGATCCTACAGCGAGCTGGTTAAACTGACAACGACCACATATGGGCACACAAACACATCAGAGTCCAGGCTGGGTGTAACTGGGCCGCCGGCAAAATTAATACGAGAGTGAAAGAGACAATAAGAAGATATGAGGGCTGGGGATGAAATGAGCTAGGGGTCTTGATAGGCAGCTGATAGTGAGGGGGCTCGGTGGGCAGGCAGGCAGATGCTGAGATGACAGGTACAGCAGAGGTGGAGGGATACGCCGGCTGTGCTTCGCTGTTTAATATAGATCTGCAGGGATAAGGCCAGGCAGAGAAGACAGGATGTGTCCGTCAGTCAAGGGAGGGGAGCTCAGAGGAAATTGCCACAATAAAACACACCCAGTGGATTCAGAGAGTGTGTAGACCTCCCTTACTTTTTTCACATTTTACGATTCTAATATCTCACATATATCACATATATAATATCCCATTTGTAACCTCATACACACACTGGAATATATTACATAAACTGAAATATATCCAACAGATGTATTAGATAGCACCATCTGAAATATCAGCCCTACATATTAAGACCTTTGATTCTCTTTGAGATCTTTCAACACCTGAACCAGAGAAAGTGTGTGCTGAGTTCAGGTAAAGAAAGTTAACTAGTTAACTAGATAACTAACCACACCTCTAATCCCTTCAACCTCCTCCCCGCATCCCCTCATCCTCCTTCACCCATCCCTTCATCCTCCTTACCTAATACCTACCCACATCCCTTCATCCTCTTTTCTTCATCCTTTTATCCTTTACCCCTACCCTCAACCCTTCAACTGCCTTCCATCATCCCTTATCATTTACCTCTAACCCATCTCTTCATTATCATTTCCTCATTCCTACCCTCATCCCTTCATCCTCCTTCCTTTATGCCTTAACGCACCCATTAATCCCTCAATCCTTCATTCTTGGTACCTCAACGCCTACCCTCATCCCTTCATCCCTCCTCCCTACCCAATTCCATTCCTCCTCTTTCACACATCCCATTATCCCTCGTTCCCTCATCCTTGTTCCCTCATTCTTTCATCCCTCATCCCTTCATCCCTCATCCACATTCAATCATCCTATTGAACAGCCTATCAGATGCCTCTTCACCTCAACCCCTTCACTCAATGTCCATTCACTTCTCCTCAACATACAATATATACATTTCCATTACAACCTTTAAATCTCATATTGATGGGATGAGGATCGAGATGACTTCCAAATCAGGTCTGAGTGATTGGACCTCAGGACGCGTGGATGACGCATTTTGGTGCATTCACCCATGCTAGAGCTGTCCACTTGTGATTGGATCACTGAGGACGCATGGTTAAACCCGATCTTACAGGTACATGTAATGAGTTGCCTCCTTATGAAGCGGTTGAAGCTTGGGACAACCAGGACTCTTCCAAGGGCTGTTTATGTTTTCTCATTATGGTCAGTGTGTGAATATGTATGCAGGAAAACAATGAATAAAGGGAAATGCCACACAACTCAGTATGTGGATGCACACACAATATATGCTCATCCAGAGAAGTGCAAACTCCAAAAATGTCCATAATGAGGTTCATTTCAAACCTGGTGTGTGGAAATAAAGCACAACTACATCCTGCAGTGATTACACCTCTTCTCCCATGCAGTGATAAACATCCTGCACATTATGGCTACATAATAAAACACATCTGTTGCTTCTGTTCGCATTGCGTGAGCTGAGAATCCTCCTTTCAGCAAGACTTTGTGTGTGTCCGAACACAAGACTGATCGCCAGAGCTGCTGATTGCAGATTTCAACAGCAGGATTAATCAGTGATGACAAGTAACCATCATGTTGTGCATCTAAGTACACAAACACAGACACACAGACACACGCACACACACAGATTGTGTGCTCATTTAAAACCTTTGATCAGGACGCTACTCTCTTGATGCTGTTGTGTCAGTATGCTTTTAAATCAGTCCGGTCATAATACAGACTGGACATGGATTTCCATAAATCCCTAACCCATCGTAGGATGGGATTGTTTTTATATGTTTATCACAGACAACACATTGGATCCCAAATGTCGTCCTGTTTTACTGGAGCTGTGAACTAAATCAGAGCCAGCAGCTTATTATAACTCACAGAGGGAGGCTAATAGAGCTGTGACTCTTTGAACTCTCTGTACAAAGTGACACAGCAGGTACAAAGCTACATATAGGAACCTACTGATGTAGAAAGTTTGGCACTTAAATACTGTTTAAGTTATATCTGTTATTAACATTCATTGGATGGATATATTCATTTTCTTAATACTGCCTAAAGCTTACTAATTGCATAGCATGCAGTAATGGTATGTGCTGATCATACTCTGCTCGTCCATCCATCCACCATGTACAGTATTATGAACTGTATGTAAGAAATATGTACAATATTCCAGTTCTGGATCCATCTCAAATTTACATGATTAATCCATCATTGTTCTGTTTATTTTAGAATCTTCTATTTGATTTGTCGACATGCCCAGGGTGTACCCCACCTCTCCACCAATGTCAGGTGAGATTGGCTTCTCCCCCCTCCCCATTTACCCCCAACCCTGGGTACAGCTGTTGTATAGATAATGGATGGATATCGATTTGTTGCTTTTAAAGGATAAAATAAATAAAGTGACTTTTTACTGACGGGACCGACAAACAAATGAAAAACCAGCTCACGAATGACAAAGTTAATTTATTTCCATATATCTTTATTATCTGTTATTTCCCATATATTTATATCTTTATTCTATACAGGTGTATTTCTCAATACAGTCTTTTATTGACATACACAGATCCTATATAAGCTTGAGAGCTACGAGAGAGAGAGAGTTTACTTCCTTCATTAGATATTTTGGCTGTTAACAAGACATCAGGAGATCACATTACAGACACACACATACACACACACACACAAACTTAAGCACAGTATACACACATCTCGGCATGCACACATTAAGGGGCTGACCACCTCTCCTTTTTACATGCACGCACGCACGCACACAAAAACACACACACACACATATGTCCATGGAAGGAGGAGACAGGTATTCACAGGATGGATTACACCAATACCAGACTAGTAAATACACAAGTAGATGTACAGTACTCGCCATATTTTAACTCCTGCTCCTACACACACATTTACACAAACTCTGTCACACACAGGCACATGTGCACACAAACACACACAACATTTTTGGTAGAAAGTAAAAAGCGGTAATTCCAGACTATGATAACGGTGATAATGTTATTAGCTCTGATCCGTGTTTTGGTTTTCTACTACTGACAGTTATGCAGTAGGACGACAGAATGAAGAGAGTCACCGAGATTGAAATGTGGACCATCAGCACTATGTCATGTCACAATTTAAGGAACAGTCAAAATAACAACAATGATATATTATAAAATAAATACACATTATATTATATTGCAGTTATAGGAGGAATACATATGGTAGGTTCTGTCCGTGAATCATATTTTCACTGGTTTAACAGTCTTTCTCTCTCAGTCTCAAACACACACAGACACACACACACACACACACACACACACACACACACACACACACTCAAACACCGTTTCACAGTGTAGGGAAATCTCATTGCAAATCCGTCGGTCGTCCACGTTGCCATCATACAACACAGGCTGAGAGCCAACACAACATAACAACAAACTACAATATCCAAACATCTTTGAAAATATGAACAAAACAGATATCATATATTTGGCTTCAGTAACAGAGGTAAAAAGATACCTGAATTTTGCTACATATTAGAATGCATAACGTAACAGTATAATATGAGAGTATTGAAATGTAAATATCTGGCCTTGTCGGACTGATTTCAATGTGCAGTGTCTCCAGTGAGAGTGCATTATATTTTGTCTACATGAACACAGATTATATCATACTGTATATAACTGTATAAAATATCTGTTACAGTCGTATTACCTGAAGAAAAGCTTGGTCACTGACTGACTTTTGAGTGGAGGAGCAGTGAACATGATCTGGACTCTGCGTTTCCAACTAACTCCTTCGAAACCTGCTTAAGAAACCGAACCAAAGGAAGCTAAACGAAGCTACTGCAGCCTGGCTCCACCTAATTCCACTTCTATTTCTTAGATCTTAACGTGAGAAAGAAAAATGAGTGAAGGAGATGAATGAAAAAGAGGCAAAGACGGTGATAAGTAGCCCCTTTGTCCTGTAGGTTTGCAGTTTGTCCTGAAGAAGGCGCTCTAAGTTCCTCCAGCGATGCCTTGTGTACTTGGTCAGACCGCATTGGTGACAATGAAGTCTCTGTGGTCATTACAGCTGGGCACTGGAGTGATGCTTTTTAAAAGACGCTGTGGATACAGAGAATGATTGTTAGATGCATGACCTGTAATATTTGCAAATTTAGTTATAGATTCAAATAAATGTCCAGTGACTGAATATAGCACTGCTTAATATGTGCAGTAGGCCTCATTTCAGTTAGACTGTGGATACTATTTTAGGGCAAAAACAAAAAAATTATAATCTCTTATCTAAACATCGATAAGAGATTCAGTTTGCAATGATAGACGACAAAGAAAATCTGCAATCATTCTCACGAAAAGCTAGAAACTGAATTTTTCATGAATTGACCAATCTTATTAGTGATCATCTCAAATGCACTGATCATGGATGGCTACAGATTTAGGAAAAGAAAAAATGGTTTACAAAATACAAACAGCCACTATGTTGCTACAAAGAGACACTCAAAGTCAATTTGGACCTCGCTCGCTCGGCCTCGTCTGTCTTCATGACACGATGGTGTGTGTCGGTGTCACTGTGTGCCCTGAAAGCAGTGTCAACATTGGAAGACAGCCAAAGGCCGTCTGTCTACATTCTTGTTTGATGTCCTCTCAAATCTCAGAGAGCAGTAACAACGTAATAGTATAAATAATAATGTTGACAGTTATGATGCTTTCTATTGCAGTGCATATGTAAGTTGCAAGAATTTTTTTATCAAGGTTCCCACAGTAGAGTATTGCTCAGGCAGCAATTTTCTGTCGAAGCCCATGATAAATCTAATCAAGCCTGACCCGAACTAGACAGGCAAAAGGTCTTTCGTGTCCAGGCCTGTTGTTTTTCTCCATTTCCAACAAGTGCAGTGCAAAAATAACAAAAAAAGGTAGCTCGACCAAACCCATCCTGAATCAAAATATTATTTCAACATTTTTGGCTGAACCCAATCAGAACCCAGGTCGGATATCAACACTGTACACAACAGAATCGAGCAATTTAAAAAAGTGTATCCTGGAAAGTGAAAAAATTTCATATACAGACATTTTTAAGTTTTGATGATTCCTTTTTATAAATTATGTTGATTTAGACGTAGATAGTTTGTCAGGATGTGTCTGGATGCTAAAGTCAACAAAAGTCTCCTTTAGTCCCTTAGCCTCCAATCTGGTAACGTGACAGTTAACACATGCACGGCAAAATGTGGATGCGTGTGACAGTGTGTGTCATCAGGAAATGTCCTACGTGTATATGTGTGTTTGTGTATGTGTGTGTCATCTCCTTGGGGCCTGGAAGTTGTCATGGCTTTTTATTACTAATCTCTGGCCATTGTCTCACAGAAGAGAGTAGACCCTAACAGTGAATGGAGAAGAAGGGAACAGAAGCTGTCGCTGTAGACATGAAAGTAAAACTGCCAGGAGAGGATATGGCTAAGGGAGGAAGAGGAAGAGAAAAGTGGTCTAGAAAATGAAATGGGTGAGAAGTAGAAGGACAGAGCAGAGGGGAGAACGAGGGAAAAAATATAGACCATATCGATGGACAAAAAGAAAGGAAGAGAAAAGGGGAAGGGACATGTACCTGTTTGAATGTTCCCTTGGCAGTGAGCAGGTGGAAAGACCATATAAGCAGGTACACAGATGAATGAGGACACCCCAATGCAGTAGCCCAGGACAGTGGTCCATTGTGGGTACTGGTAGTGGAACAACTTGACCTCTGGAGGGAAGGCCAGGAAACTGATGATGATGAACTGGATGTTTGATGGGGAACAGAAGCAGAGTTCATATATTAGAGCAAATCAAACAGCAAAGACTAATTGAAATATTATTTATGTGCTGAAACTTCATGTACTTGTTTTTCGAACCCTGGTAGTGCATGTGTTTGTAAATACTTTGCATGAGCCTCACCAGCAGGAAACAGGGGCAGATTGCAACCCAGCAGACCCTCCAGAAAATACCAGGGTAGAAACCCAGCATGAGCTGGATGTCATTGCAGAATCGGTCGGTACCTGGAGCAGCCACACAGATACAAGCCATCACAACAAAGTCCCAAATAGGTCCAAATTAAAATCATCACATTCAATGTCATTTCGCCCGCTCACCGTAGAACCAGGAGACGGCGATGACCTCGAGCAGCACCACAGTGATGACTGCAGGGCCTGTAGCATACTCCTCAAACAGCTTCACCACAAACGCTCCTCCCTGAGACACGACACGGGCGAGATAGACACAGAGGAGGAAAAAAAAACTATTTACAAATGTCTCTTATGCAACAGGTTTCACTGACAAAGTCTAAGACTTGGAGCAGAAAGGAGCAGGGAGGCTTGTTCTTCATTTTCTTACAATAATGAGAGTTGGACATAAGCAAATTATTTAGGTCACTCTAATTATATTTCCTACAATGAAATGTGTTGCATTACATTACTTAACTTTTTTTATTAGTAACACTAAAGGTACCTTCAACAGCATGAGCCTCTTTATTGGTAAATTATATATCTCAAGGGAATTTGAAGATGTGACCAAAGTCTTCTAAATAGTGGCAATTGCATGTGGGATGATTTACTGATGACCTATAATATAAGAGCATTGTTCGAATTGAAAAACTTGAAGTGGTCGTTTAACTTACGTATGTGAGCGTGGAGAGAGCCCCAAGGTAGCAGACGCACACCAGGCCGAAGACAAACCACTCGCGCCTCTTGGCCAGGAGTTGCGGGAACTCATCTAGCATGGCGGTGATCACCCCCTCCAACCCCGCAAACTGGAGAGAGGGAGAGAGAGAGAGAGAGAGAAAATAAATAAACAGAGAGGAATTCATCAGAGGATCCAGAATAAAAAATAAAGAAAATGGGAAGCAAAGGAATCTCAGAAAGAGGGGATTGGGGCTGTGGGAAAAGGCCACCTCTTAAATACACCATGTGGATAATTTCTCATTTACATGTGTTGCGCAATTTACACAGCAAGAAGGCTCCTGGTTTGGCCTGGGGTCTCCCTGAGAGAACTTTGCATGTTCTCCCAGCATCTGTGAAGGTTCTGGATGGAATTGATATCAAGATGTTGCCAACCTTTGTGAACTAAAACCTAGACCATATGTTTTGAGAATGCTTAGCGGTACCATGGTCACAAGTCACTAAATCCAAATCAGAAATGATTTATAAGGCGGTTCTATGCTGCCCCATTACTATGCCTGTGAAATGATAACCCTCAGGTCCATATGAGTATGCAAGAAAAGAGAAAATCTGGCTTTTTGGGTCTATCGGTTTAAAAGAAAATTCTGGCAGTGTGCTTGAGACCAACACACATACTGTCACTAAACCATTTAACTCTAGTCCTCTCAGTTATATGGTCTCATGTGGGTGAAGATGATGAGTTCTTGGTGAGAAGCTCTTTGAGTTGTTGAATGTCTTGTCAGAAGAGGTTTAGATCAATCACAGCATGCGCGTATACAAAAATAACTCATAGATGACATCTAACGTGTGAGTGCATATGTGAGCATAGCGCACATGCACAGATTTCTGTTTCTATGTACATATGGTATGTGAGGATACATAAACGTGGTCACTTGTTCATGTGAAGACTTGACATGTTAGGCGTATATGGATATTGATATGTTGCTTTTGATACTACTTGCTCCTAAGTGTATGACATATGCAGGGTATACCCATAATTAAATGACCTGTATCTGTATATCAAAGTTATTTTTCATTTGTCAGCATGAACTGATAAAATACTACGAGGTGGAGGAAAAAAGGATGTAGACAAGAAGCTGTTCAGTAAAATCAGTCCAAGCAGAAAAGATCTTTCTGACACAACGTGTTCAGAGAAGTTTAAAAAGAGGTCAAAACTCCAGATGCACTTTAAGTACATGGTAAAACTTTAAGTTTAGGCTTTCATCAGGGTCACAAGCTGAGACGAGTCAATCCAACATTAGAGTTGATCTATTTACCTCTGAGAAGTGCCGCTGGAGTTTTGTCTTCAAATATAATCAGTCTAGCGGTTCTATCACATTTATTCATCAGCATACACCCCCTAAAATTTAAGATACAAATTGCTTAGCCGATCCGACCCGACTTCCACGCACACGACAAGTTTCGCAGTAATATCCTCAGTCATAAAACGGAGGAGCATAGCAGTGCCAATGCTGATTCTACTCTGATTATCAGTAACGTGATAAGAGCCTTACAGGTCTCTCCAGTTGGCTGCCTACGAGCCAATAAACACAGGCTTACGGAGACAAGATCGCTGCCCAATAGCGATATGAAAGTCCATCATATTGTTTCCGTCCACTGCTTTGCCAAATGGAACAGTGAGGACAAATAATACCCAACACCACTATAGTGAAAGGAGCACAGCAGACACACACGAGTCAAACAGAACAAAGCATTAGCCTGTGTAACAAGGCAAATATGAAACCTCTGTTTCCATGTTTGAGAGCGCACACATCAGCAGGGCACTAGGCAACAATAGAATTAGGTAGATTGCATTAGAACATTCGACAAACAGAACATTGACATGGGTGTTGTAACTTCTGCATAGATATGAGTAATGAGCAAACTAACCGTGCTGTCCAGACCCAACATGATGATCATGAGGAAAAAGATGATGGCGAAGAAAGTGGCGGCAGGCATGTTTGCTATGGCCTCGGCATAAATGATGAACAGCAGACTGGGACCTGGTGGACACAGAAAAAAACGTCATGTTGAATTCATTCTTTAGTGAAGTTTATCTGAAGCTAAAATAGTACCTGAACGATAAATGCAAAAACATAGTGTACTTGAAGCCAAATCATTCACTTACAGATATTTATCATGCAATATTGTCAATACATATCTGGGATGCATTTTACAATGAGAGTTTATGTATGAATTTCCTATTGTGTTTTATTCTGATGTGGAATCGTACCAGCATCCTTGGCCACAGCACCGACTTCCTGCTGCCTCATCTCAGCCATGTATCCCAGCACCGTGAAGATGACGAAGCCAGACAAAAAGCTGGTCAGACAGTTCACTGAGCTGGTGATCAACGCATCTCTGAGGAAGACGACATGAAAAAAATATTGTAAGTTAAAGTGTTAACAAAGCACTTCACAGTTCAGTTAACATTCACACACATTCTTCCTATCCTTAGCACTTTGTCTATCAGTCGTGCGACTCATTCACACCGACACAATTTGGGGTTCAAAGTCTGTAAAGTACACTCAGGCATGTAGACTGGACAAAACAGGAATTTAACCATCAACCCGTTCTACTTCTTGAGCCATAGCTGCCTGTTATTAACTGTATGTAACACTACTATAACATTCTAACATTACCCACGAATAGATATTAAAGTTGGCACTGACATAGATATTTTAGATAAAGGGCTTTGACTCCATGAAATGATTATAAACATTTAATATTTCTGATGAACTGTAGAACAATTTAGTTTCTGTATCAGACGAGTGTCACCGTCAAAATCTCACTTATAGCAGTTGTTGTGAAATGGGTTGTAGCTGGCGAATGCGAGGAGCACACCAAACCCTGGACCCAGAGAGAAGAAGATCTGAGCTGCTGCATCAATCCACACCTTGAGGAGTGTGGAGCGTCGACGATGGTGAAGGATGGCGAGATACAAAGAGATGTGGATTAAGACAAGAGAGAAGCAGGGTAAGAGAAAGTATTCGTTGGGGAAGAGGTATCAGAGAATAACTTGCAGGATTACAACTTTTGACTCACTGTAGTGCTAAGGAGTTTTTCCCAATCAGGTTTGAGATAGAAGACAACACCTCTCCAGGCCCCTGGCAGAGTGGCACCACGGACGAGTAAGATCAGAAGGACCAGGTAGGGGAAGGTAGCAGTCACCCACACTACCTAATTCAGAAACATGAAAAAGAGATTTACTCTTCTGAACTCGTATGATTGATCTCTTATAGTGGCTAATATCGGTTTACACGCAATGACCCTTTCGTCTTGTCTAGTTTCTGATATTGGTAACTCAACTCTCTGCCTGCTCATTTCAGGTTTGACTGTCAATATTCGAATCACAACTTCGTTTCTAACCAACTCTTCACCCATTTAGAAGAACGATAATGAGGGCTAAGACATGACAGCAGAACAGCTCTTTCCTCTGCCTCTCTGAGTCCATCAATCTATCCATCCACCCTAACTGACACCCCCATTAGCCATGCAGGCGCCCCTTCGGTTACCTTTCCAGACGTCTTGACTCCTTTCCAGATGCTGAAGTAGACGATGGTGAAGATGAAGAGCAGGCAGAGGGCCAGTTGCCAGCTGACAGAGCCCAGCTGGTGCAGCCCAGGGGAGAGGTGGACCTGTAGCACATGGCGACTGGTGGGAGGGGATTGGGAAGAGTTGAGGTCAAAAGGTTGCGAGGAGTAGGGAGAAGCAGAACCGATGGAGAGAATCAATGGGGGAAATATAGTGAAATTACATAAGAGGAGAGCCCAAGAAATTGGAGGATTTGAGAGAATAAAGGGAAGCAGGAAGGGAGTTGGAAAGAACAGGAAGGTATAGAGGGAAGGAGAAAAATAAAGACGGGTTGGAGGGATGGGATGTTGGGAAATTTGGAAACCAGAGGAAGACGATGGAGCGAGGAACAAGATGTGATATAGAGAAAAAAAAAGAGAGAGAAAGATGGTATAAAGTGTACGAGAAATAATCAGTAAAGTGCTCTACTTATTGCCCAATATACACACACAATAGAGACGATAAAGACGATGTTTATGTTATAATATTAAGTAAATTAAATCATATAATAGTTCATACAAATCGAAAACAAAAAGAAAAACTATATAAGGCCTTGTGATGAACAGTGAGGATGACATCTCGTCACAGGTTGAGCACATGAGTTCGGATGATAAAGCAGAGACACGATTTATGTAGAAAACAGGACATTCTGGCACCATTATGAGTTGCTGATTGTGTTACCTTTATTACATGCATTTCGTAAAGTCAACTATGGCTAAACCCTGAATCAGTCTCAGTGGACAGTCACTGATACCAGGCGAGTGATTAGCTGATAAGGCTGACAGCTGTAAGAAATATATTGTTTTTAAAGACCTTTGGTTTTAAGTTACAATAAAATAATTTTCCCCTCGCTTAATCCAAGCCAAGGTTTGCTAAAAACAACATGAGCGGAGGAAGAGAATAAAAGAGGATATTTATGATTGGTGGACTCATCCATCTAAAAGTTGACTTTTCCCTGCTTATCTCTGTTCCAGTTCCCCAAATGAACGGTACTTTTTTCACACACAACCACATTCATTTCCTCTCGCCCCTTATCTCTTACCTCTCTCACCCTCCACCTGCTCTTTAAACTAAAGGGTTCATATTTTAGCAAGCTAATTTAAAGTCAACTCAGATTGTCTTTTAATATGGTGTATTATCTCCTGCAGCATAATTTCTCCTTTAGTCAGCAGACGAGAAAGATGTCTGGCTCACATCAAAGTTAATAGTTAAGAATTGAATGCATCAGTTTCGGGCAAGTTTATTTTTACTTGCAGTCTAAGAAATAGGCATCAGATTGACAAATAGCACAGACAGGAAATGATGAAACACAACAATAAAACATAAAAAATACTAGGATAGAATCAAATAAGTGTGAATTAAGAGTACTACAGGCTCCACTATTAGTTCAGTATTACTTATGGACTTACTGTCATATTATATACCAAAAAAACTACTTGGAGAACTAGACCGATTATATATCTGTTAAGAAAAAACAGTTTGGACCTTTCTGATCTATAACTTAATTTTGCATTCGTTCACCTTGAACTATTCCATGAGTTTCTGTGGATCAGTTTACTGAGGAGGATTCGTTTTTTGCCCCTGTCAGTTTGTTTTATATGTTTGTTTGTCAGCAGGATCACGGCAAAACTATTGAATGGATATTCAAGACTTTCAAGAAGTATGGGACAAGGGCCGCCCTATTCGTTTTTGGCTTAGATCTGGATAAAGGGACGAATCCAGGAATGCTTTCTCCCTCCGTTTTGACATTTCCCCCAATTCCCCTGGGAATAATTTATGGATGTCGATGAGTGTGTTGTGCGGCTTAATTCAAGTTAAAGGGACTGTTGGGCCTTGGCAGAGTTTTCTTCTCTATGCTCTCATGTGTTTCTAACCATCTCAGATCAGAACAGTGATTCTTATCCTAAAACACTTCCTCATTTCTTCACAATCCGTGATGTCGGTGGATTTTGGAGCTAAGGCAGGTGATAAATCAGTCAAGGATCTGAAACAGCAGAACAGACCCTGTGGTCGCTCTGTCTCTCTCTCTCTCTGGAGGTTATCCTTAACCTAAAGTCTCCCTCTTGTAAAAGTTTTCTCCGTACACCTCTACATCTGACTTACATGCACTTACGTATAGAACTCCTCGGCGGGGGAGGTGGAGGAGTTGGTCCACGACACGTTGTGATCGGTGGACATGTAACTGTTGCAGTTGGCTGTGTTCCAGCTGTTGGTGCAGGTGGTCCAGGGCAGGGTGGGCCGAAAGGATGATAGCAGGTAGTACAAGGCCCAGGCCATGATGGTGTTGTAATAGAAGGCTATGTAGAGGGCTATGATGCAGATGGCAAAACCAATCCCTGTGAGATGCAAAAAAGGATGATTGTAGAATGACAAAGTCACGCAAACTCAGAACTAGACCAGCACATGTTAAAATATATATTTATAAGGGACACCAAGATAGAGCTAAACTTAGAGGTTAACCCTAACCCTAACCCTGACTTGTTGGAGATAATTGTAAGCTTATCCACTGCTTGTGAAAATATCCCAATGTTCAGAATTGATACGCTGTTGATGAAAATATAAGACAGAATAGGGCAACATATTCCCTACACGCCTGGTCTATATGTCCTGCATCACGTCGAAGTAAACTTCCTACACTTCTAGCAGCCTAGATTTAAATCTGGTGTTTTAACCCCCGCACATGTATGGTTCTGACAGCTTCGAGTTGTAGTGGCCTATAAGAAAATGGTACTTAAGTCACATTAAAAGCCCTTGAAACCTCTAAATCAGTACACAGCCATTTTATATGCAATTCACTTGCAAATTATTATATATACATATACAATACATTTGTTATTGTATCGCCTAAGTTCCATTCTGGTTTCTGTTGCTCATTGTGGTTGTCATTTAAAAAAACAGATAAAGTGTTAATTATAAAAAAAAACTTTGAACTGTGTACATATATGAAACGTATGTGACACCAGTCAATCACTCCCCAGTTCAGTTGCGTTGTCGAGCTAATTCAAGTGGCTCGGGGGTAAGTGGGTGACATTTGGCAACAACAACAATTTACATACCATCATATTTCTGAGCATCTGGCATTTAGCACTGAAATGTGACAATTTCCATAACAGAGAGTCAGTAGGACTCAGTAGATGTACAAGACAGAGGGGACGCTCTTCAAGGGAGCAGTACTGAGGGGGGGCAAGAAGGTTAACTGAGCTGTCTCTGAGACTGACGGCTCCTTCTTCCTTTTATTTGCTCTTCCACTGCAAGTTTTTTTGTTACCATCTTCCTTTCATATCCAAGCTTTTGCTATTAACCGTTTTCTTTCCATTCCCTCTGTTACCTTTGAAGATGGGACAGATGTGTTTCCAGATGGAGATGCAGCCGCTGCGGTGGAACTGGCCGAGAGCCAGCTCCATGTAGAAGAGAGGAACGCCTCCGAACACTGCCATCAACAGGTAGGGCAGCAGGAAGGCACCTGGACAGAGAGGTTTGGAAATTTGGCAATATGAGAGAAGAGAAATAAAGGGTAGGAAACAAGGGTCGAGGTAACAAATGATTAAGTGCAGAAAAATGTAGTGATGGATTTGGGGGAGACGAAAACATTAAGAAATGGGGGGAAAAAAAGAAGGCAAGAGAGTTATGGCAGAAAATTAGAGGTTTAATTTCACTTGTGGGATATCTGTAATCTCAGTAGTCCTCTCAGTAACTCCCAATCAAGAACCAAGAACATTAAACCAAGAACTGTAAAAATCATTAAACTTTGTAAGTACCTTATCATTTACATAACTTTAGTCCGTTCAAAAACAACAAGGCTTTGTTTTCCCAGCTTCGTATCACTCTGTAATAAGTGTGCTCTGTGGACTCGCACAGCAACTCACTTCTACAGTGAAAAATAGGTACCCCTATGTTGACTTTGCTTTTACTTGGTCAGGAAAGCAAAAGTGATGAAAAATGATTTAAAAGAGCAAAAACGGAGGAGCAGCAAGACGGCAGCCAGATCTTTCTACTCTCCAACCTACAGTGCAGAGCTCTTTAACATATCTCTCTTTTTTCCAAATCAGATTGTCAACATATTTTGTGTGCATGGGTGTGTTTGTGTATGCAGACGAGCCAGTGTGTAGATGTCCGCTTGTGTCTCTTTGTGACACGGACGCAGAGATAAGGGTTGATTGAGCAGCTGCCTGGGAGACAGGTTATTAAGCACGGAGAAGGAGACTGAAGCCGTTCTCATAAAAACCCACAATTAATACTGTTGCCTCTATCAAGTGTCTTCCAGTCCCCATCTCTACCTCACGCTGCGAGACTCACAGAACACAGGAAATTGCAAAGATTTTAGTATTGTAAATTCAATAAAAGTATAAAGGGAGGCCCTGTTTGCTGCTCGGTGAGGGCTGTGTAGTAACGGCACAGAGGACGACCAAACAGACTTTGTGGAAATATACAAGTACCTTGAAGTGAGCTAAATCAAGCGCTATTTACAAACAGCTTTGTCAACTGTACGACTCCTTATAGGTCTGCATCCTTTTTATTTATTTTGCTGAAATGATGATGTACAAGAGAAAACTTTACTGAATTATGGAAAAAGTTACTGAGCTGTAAACTCACTAACCTCAGCTGTTACATATATTGTGAACTACAGTGTATTATAATTGAAACCATGTAAGATCCTTTTCGTCTTTCTACTGCTTGAAATGCTGTTTACTCTGTGAAGGGATGTCGTGGACTCTTATCTCAAATCCCTCCGCTCCTTATCTCCCTCCCAACCTTTCCCAATTTTGCTCTAATTCAAACATCTCTTCCCTCCTCACCTCCTCCGTTCTGGTAGCAGATGTAGGGGAAGCGCCAGACATTTCCCAGGTCCACAGCATAGCCGATCACCGACAGCAAGAAGTCCATCTTCTTGCTCCAGGTTTCTCTGGGCCTATCCAAGCTGGTTTGTTGGACCACCAGAGTCCTGAGGCCTCCATGCGGCATGGGAGAGCTGGTGCTGCCTCCAGGCGCAGGGGCTGTACCCCCAGAGCAAGCTGCGGTCCCTGGTTCCTCCCTTGGGTTCTGAGGGGTGGATGAATTGAGGCCATTGGACACCTGCTGGCCAGAGCAGGAGGTCAGGCTCTTGGGTCCTTTCTCTGCAAGACCGTCAGCCAGCATCAGTCTGCCATTTTCCGGCTGCGTTCCCTCCTCTTCTCCCCTCACCTCCTCCTCTCTCTCTTTATCCCTCTCTTCATCATTCTCCCCCTTGTCCATTTCGAACATGCTTGTCATCATCATATCTTTCGTCTCCATTGGGTCGTATCGAGGTTGGTCTTCGCGCTGCAGTTAGGGGTGGAGAGAGGTTCTGAGTGGCGACAAAGGGAATGTGGCACTGATGTCTGATGTGGCGCCCATTAGGGGAACAGAGAGGTTAGGGGATGGATGGAGTCGTGCAGTGATGGCGTGGGGACGAGTGTGGGGGAAATTATTTTCCTTCTTGGACAGGTAGAGTTGGAAGGGAACAGGAGAGCAGAGCTGAAAGCAGAAGATGGGGCCAGAATAAGGGGAGGTGTGTGGACGTGGGAGAGGAGTGAAATGTGTAAGAGTGTGTTGAGCAAGAGGGAATAAGAGCAGGCAGCTAGGATAGAGAGAGAGAGAGGAGAGGGTAAGCAAGAGGAGAGATGTGTTTGAACAGGACGTGGCCACAAGAAAAGTTACGAGAAACTTGGCTCTTCTGCACAAACGACTCAGTGATGGGACAAACTGCAACAGACAGACAGAACAGACACTGATGAGTTACAGGAAGGGCAGTTGTCATTACATGTCAGTAAATATAGAAATTAATTATGACAATGAAAATTCATATTAGGTCTTGTCTTGTGTTTTTTCCTACAGAATAAAGGCTAAATCATAATGTGAGGTAAACACACATTGCAGGAGAAATACCTGTCTTATTAAGAAGAGGAAAAAAGAGGGTATTGTGCTGGGACACGCAGATTTACTGGTCTTAAGCTCGTGTTTCTCATTTCTCGCTATCTCTCAGTTGCTTAACCTGTTTCGATACTTATCTGATCATAGCTGTATAAAAGGGACAACAGCCAGGAAACACATGAGAAAACTTCGACAGATGAAAAACAAAAGTATAAACACATATGTTGCAAAAGCACTCGGAAGAAGAAAAATGCTGGAAATATCAGAGCTTTAAAATATGCTCCAGAGCTTGTTCCTTAGTTATTTTGGGTACTGATGATGGATCGGCAGGAAAAAGCTTAATCAATTGTTTTATCTAAACCATCTCATTACCAAATTTAATTCAAGCAGCTATCTAAAGCGCACATATTTGTATAAATTCAATATTCGTTTGGTAAAATCCGGCATTGTGACATTATTTCAGAGAGAATGAGGCACACGTCTCCTGTAATTCTGAATTAAATTCTAAAACCCTGATAACTGCACATGTTATTATGATTTGAAGAGAATATGTTTTTTCAGTTGAAAAACTACATTTCTTTGCATTAGGTGATATTCCGTGCGAGAACAAACTGTTCTACAACTAATTCATAAAACACTGTGAGCTAACTCAGTTTTAAAGTCAGCAAGGAGAAAGGCTTGAATAAATGAAAAAACTAATCAACATTCACTTTTCAACCAAAAAAACCACATATACTCAGTGTTCAATCCAAAATGCTGCCACATGGGTAATGGGTCAAACTAAGAGAACATTTAAAAGTGGATTAGATTGTTTACAGTGTTAGCTCAATTAGTAATGAGTGCCAGAATGTAGGAAGACTCAATTTACATGGAATGCCATTATCTTCATTAAGAACAAGTATCCTGCAGTTTTAAGTCACGGAAACTCCGCACTAACATCTGACGACCACGCAACAAAGACTCTGACATGTACCTGGAAAAGAAGCACTGGCTAACCAACACAAACATTTCATTTCATTGTCGTACATTTTTGTACTCCCTAATGAAAGTAATCATAACTTCTTCATCCCAGCAATGAATTCATTTCCCAAATGAAAACTCACAGTCCTTCTTCTGCTCTGACAGGAAAAGTTACATTTGATGAAAATCTATCTCTATCTGAAAAGTGTAGCAGATTAAAAGAACTGTGCAGATAAATTGAAATACGCATGAAGGTAAATCTGCAATAAGTTATGTAACTGTAAAATGCTATCGCCAGGTAACTCTGCAAAGCAAACGGTGGTAAATGACTTGATGAAATACTGAATCTGACCTGCATGTACAAATCACCAGCTGAAAAAATACAGAATAAAACCACAACGTTTAAAATATTGTTCATCAGTTATTGCAGGATATAAAGAAGGATTTTTTTCTAATCTTTACTCCTCCAGCAAGAGGACTTTATTAAAGAGAGCGAGAACACAGAGATTACATCAAGATTTCTGCAAAGATAGACTGAAAGAGGACAAGGCGAGGAAAACCTATTGAGACATAAGAAAACAAAGTGAATTAAAAATGTAGACGCTCTTCGGAGAACATCTCTTATCTCCGTGAACTCTTGTTAAACTTAAACAAACCATTCGTCGCCGTAGGGACACTCAATTAAACAGCGAAGTAAAATTCAACACAACTCACATACGTTACCTTTGAAGATGTAAAAGAGAACAAGTGGAACCTGTAGCAGCTAAAGCCTGCACAAAGAGCAGCATCAACTTCTGCAGAAAACTTTAAAGAATCCGTGGTGTTGTAAAAAACTTGCCGGAGAAACAGCGTGCACTAGCACATCATGACACTGTGTTTGCTCATTGAGCTCTCCAACCTCTCTCATTTCTCTCTCTCTCTCTCTCTCTCTCTCTCTCTCTCTCTCATTTCTCTCTCCCTCCCTCCCTCCCTCCCTTGTTGTCCCTCTCTCGCTGACTTGCAACCGCACGCACACACACTTACACACATACTGTGTCCAGAGACGCACAGACGTACAGTATGCAGAGATGCATTGGATGAGAGATGGGCACACACACAGACAAGAGGATGCAGCAGGAACATTATGCAAACAAAGACGCGTCCACTTTGACGTTTGTTTTGATATGGAAACAATACAAAGAGCAATAATGAAGTACTGAACAGCTCTGATACACACACACACACAAACTGCAGACAGGGGAAGTCCTAGTTGTGTGGCAGCGTGTGTGTTACTGCCACACAAAAGCAGGAGATCTGACACTCTATATTTTTTTCCAGCTTTAGAGAAACCAACAAATCTATTTTTTCCCTTCACGCTGCTCTCATCCTTCAATCTTTGCTTCCTCCTCCCATTTTTCCTCCTCTACTTTCTCAACAGCAATGGTGAGATAAGGCTGCTCTGACCCCTGTGACCCATTTGAATCATTTTCTATCTCTTCTAACCAGTATTTCCCTGCTTTCACTTTAGATATTCAAAGATGAAATGTATTTGATCAAAAAACATTTCAAAAGAAACCTTTGGCTTTTAGGATATAACATCCTTTGGACTATTTACAAACTGACTACTGTGTTTGAAATGTGTTAAAGAGGTTTAGTAGCTAGAACAAAACTCAGTAACGTGTTGTCCTTTATGAAATGTTGAATGAGCAGTAAAAATATATTTCAAAGTGAGATATGAGAGACTCTCTTCATGAACCAAACCGTGTATCAGCTCTTGAGCATTTTGCCTCTGAAATCCCCAGGAGATCCCACGAGGGACTGCTCAGTGTATCTTGACCCTAAAACAAGGCATAAAGCTTCTGGCTCCGGGGCAAGCTTTTCAAATTTAGATGTTTTTTAAACACAGACTCGTACTCTATAGTCTAGATCACGGTCGGGGTTTCCTGAATCATTTCTGGACTTTCAACACCATAAGCCAACTTTCCCCTTTCTGATTTGAAACTTCATGTTCAATACCTGATAGAGGATTTCGTACGAGGTGAAAAGTGACATGGCTGGAAATGTGTTAAATCTGTAAATCGTATCTTTCTCAGTAAATCTCAGTGATAAACAACTTTTCCAGTCTTATCAGAGACAGAATTATCTGAGGGACACATTATGTAATGGAGAAACTGTTTTACAAATTACCTCAAACTCTGTTTGGCCTTTCTGTAGCGCAATCGCTTACTGGACAACATTAACAAAAACATTTACTACATTTACATTTACACATGCCGACCTGGCTAATTTATTGGTTTCTGTCTATCTACTGCATCTATCTACTGCTTCTATCTCTATTTCTGTTTGCATGCCTGTCTGTAAAATTACAAACAAATTATTACATTGGAAAAAAACAAATCATGAATTACTGAATATAATGATTAAAACATATGAAAGGAACATTTCTCTTCTGGAGCTTATGCCACGCACACTCCACATTCCCCGACTTTGCGACATAGAGCTTATTATTAAATTTATTGAAGCTGCTTGAAAACCCCCAAAGAACAGTAAACCCTAACCGTATTGAAAAATAAACAGTGCTGGCAGACACAGGAGGAGAAAACCGTTAAGGGCATTAGTTTCCAGTCTGAAAGTCTCAACACTTCCCACCACATCTGCACATACAACACTTAACTGTCAATGGAACTTATCGCACTTATAGAGGAAACTACTCTCAGGAGAAAATAAAAGCATGTCTGTCATGACGACATCACCAGCACTTATGATTAAGACACAGTTACCTGCCCTGGAGGAGAGATTTACTTTCATCTGTCATGTTGTGGTTGCACAGATATAAAAAGGAAATACTTTAAGTTATGACCCTGATTCTACCATAGCTGTTCACTGGCCGAGTCCTGCGCCAAACAAAGAACTGAAATACACAAGCAGCAGTCACTCTAGACCATGGGGTGTCCAAACTACGGCCCGTGGGCCATCTGCGGCCCGCCATCCATTTGAAATTGGCCTGCCTCTTTTTTTTAAACTAACAATTTAGTAGCATTAAATGGCAGTAACTTATAGCACATTGTAGTTTTACTCTAGGTATTCAAAACCTGAAATTTCACCATATAGCATCTGGTGGAATAGTAGTCTAATGCATACCATACTGTGGTTCCACGTTCCTCTCTGCCTCATCCTCACCATATCCTGTTTGCCTTTCTACTGTGATCTATTTAATATCAACAAAATGCTGCAAATAATCCTAAAATTGATTGTCCTGGACAGGAAACTCCAGACTACTGATCAACTGCTGTACTGCCAAACTGTGGCTCAGGAGGTAGAGCTATCATCGTCATACCAGAGGGTCCCCTGTTCAATCCCAGTCTTCCTCAATGCCCAGGTGTCCTTCGGAAAGATACTGAACCCTGAATTTGTCCATTCTCATATATTTTTTAAAATATTTTCAAAAAGAGCTGCACATAGATACAAATGAGTGTGTGGGTTGGTGAATGGCAAAACTGTAAAGCCTTTTGAGTTATCATGAGGACTAGAAAAGCATTGAATAAATACAGATTATTACCATTCACCATTCACCATGACAGCATCCACTAAAGCACACGGCTGACAATTCTCTCTGGGATTGAGCAGCATCCTATGTTCTCTTCCCAGTGACGTGCAGCCACTAAAAATAAAGACAACCCTGTAGTGCGTGCAAGGACAGATTACAGGTGGTTGCTGATCTGGGTCTAGTGAGGCCAAAGGTTCATATACTGCAGATTCAGCAGAATAATCAGAACAAGTACTACATTATTATACTGGAAACTTAATGAAGTCTGTTTCATGTTCTGCAAGGTCTTTCTTTTTATGCATCAACACAAACTATGTGTATGGAAACAATATATAAGAGGGTAAGAGGTAAATGTGTTATGGTTCTCCAGGCTTCAGATGGTCTAGTGGCAGAAACTTGGACTATGGGCAGAGAAGGTCTCTGGTTCGTCTCTGGTTCGATTCCACGGAAAGACAACAAAAAGACAAACCTGGATTGATCTGTTCAAAAATCCAAGAGTCTCCCTACCCTGTCTAGTGCCCCTGAGCAAGGCACCTTACTCCCCCAACACCTGCTCCCCGAGCGCCGTACATGGTCGCTCACTGCTCTGTGTGTCCTGCACCAGATGGGTCAAAAGCAGAAGTTAAATTTCCCTACCTGCATGAGTGTGCCTTTGCATGACTGTGCATGTGTTTGGGACTAATAAATGGATCTTAATCTTAATGTTGAAATGCATTTTGCATCTTGCTAAACCCAAACTAATGACCTTTACAGTCATGGTGTAATCCTTTGGGCTGAAGGGACAATCTATAAGATGCTGTGGTGGAGATACGTTTTCCAGACCGCCTTCAGGCACTGACATTACCATCTAATTAATGACTTGATAAATGATCAAATAGGCTTGAATTGCAAATATTCCAATTGATCTAATATGATGTCACATGCTGTCTGCAAGTCAGTGTTTTCTTTCCCTATAAATGCATGAGCTGAAATTATCCAAACCTCTACACAATAAAGAATTGAGGTTCCCTTTAAAAAGCAGCAGAGACATCAGTTGAGAGTTGAGGCCTATGTTGTATTAATATATTTTGAGATTTCTTGAAAACTGACCGGCTTCATGACGACATTTTGTGTTCCCAAGTAAACAGCAGGAGCTGATCTGCTTTTATGTGCCACACAGTATGAATTAGGGTTGAAAAGTTAAAACCACTCCAGTTTCTTAATTATAAACTGATAGAAAGATAAGTATAAATATCCCTGCTTACCAACCAGCCAAAAAAATATAAATGTGTCAAAAATTCAGATTCCAAATACCTAGAGGTCATGGAAATAGCACAACAATAATAATACAAATATCTTATGTAAAAGGCTCCTGGTGAACCCACACGCACAACATGCATTTATCTGACACAGCTGGGGATCAGTATAGATTTATACCCTAGAAGTGGACAGTGATTATAAATGATGAACCCAGTGGCAATGAAATTACAGGCAGTAAAAAGACAGGCAATGTGGTCTTACCTTGGTATTTTTAGCAGGGCAGCCACGGAGGTTCTGGTCATCCAGTGTCAAAGACGCTGCCTGTCGGTGCAGACTAAACCCATTCACACCAATCACACATGCCTGGGCTTAGAGCGGGCCGTATTCTGCTCTGCCGGGCTTAAGACACAAACACACATACTCAAGCATGCATGCGCTCACTCTCTCAAACACACACATGCTAAGCTTTAGAAAAAGATCCTTGCCCCTAATCCAAGACTCCTGGATGCATATTTATCAGAGAGCAAAAGCGGAGAACACATAAATAAGTTGTATTCAAATGATGAAGGAAATCATGGAGGAGAAGGGTAAACATTAAAAAGAGTGTTTGAGTGTGTGAGGGAGATTATTTAAGTCTGTCTCCTGGTCTAACTAACCCAGTTACCTGCACCTGCAACTGACTGGGCCAGAAGGCGCCATGCCAAATACAGGAGTACAGTCAGTGTGTGTGTGAGTGCGTGTGCATGTGTGTGTGTGTGTGTGCATGTGTGTGTGTGTGTGCAGTTCTGAGAGACATAAGACATAAAAGAGGTTAGCCCGGTTACAGACAGACACAGTACCATTAAAATAACATTACATTATAATCACTTTGTCCTCTTTCTACCTCAACACCCACACACACACGCACAGGCACACACAGCCACACACACACACACACACACACAGGGTCCCGTCTCTCCTCCTTGTTAGAAGCCAGTCTGTGTGAGTGTTGAACGTCATTCCAATCAGCATCAGCTGAAGTACTAGGTTAATCCTCGCTGCAGCACACACAAATCCACACAAGGAATGCACATACACACACACACACAATTGAGAAGGGGAAGAAGGGAAGAAAATAAAGGAAGAGAATAATGAGGCCAGGTGAGTAATGAACTGTCCTGCATGTTTCACCGCTGGGCTCCTGTCAAACACAAACAGCCGGGCGTGGAAACTATCACAAGACTCATTTCTTGATGTCAGAACCTGTTAAACCAGGGTGGACGGGGTCAGGAGTTCACTCTCATGCTTTGTTCTGCATCTCATACATTAATTATATCCACAATAAGCACTTGCAGGCAGCCCTGGAGAGAGGAGCAACACGTGAGAGGAAGGGTTATGCAAGATTTTAAAAACTGCAATTTTACAGTTTTAAACTTAAAAATGAACAGGTGGCCCCTTCAGGAATGTAAGGTAGGGGTTATAGATGGTTCAGACCTGGTTTAGACTCATGGTCCGCTGGTCACCAGCATCTGCCAATAAGATCAATTTACAAATCACTGTTTAGAAATATTAGTGCATGGCAGGATGACTGCAAACAATGTGAAATACAAACATCATGTTATTATTCTCCTACCATGTCACACAGATGTGTGGATGCTGCAATGTATTTAAATAATGATAGAAACAAGGTGTAAAAATGTAAACATTTAATTTATAAAATACAAATATTTATAGAGGTCATTATTTTATGAATCATAGCAGCACTGTACTAATAATAAAAATAGTGAAATCCTGCATTCAATTTTGTAATATATATATATATTATCAGCAATATGTTCGTAAATATTAATAGCACATTATGTTTCTTCTGTTTTACCTTTGTGCCATGTGTAAATGGGTAGAAAGTAAAAAAATGTCATGAGATGTTGTGAATTATAATATTAAACTTTTTATATATTTGATTAATGTGTATTTCTTAGCATGGGTAGACCATCTTTTCAACTGGCTTACAGTCACAGAGTGTGGTATGTGTGTCCTTGAAATACACACAATTATAAATGAACATGGAATATCACTTTACTTTCATCTGAACATGTTTTACCCATTTTTACCCAGATGAGGGCTGATGAGCTGAGGTGAGTTAGTGTGGATGGAGGTCAGAGTGGACACTGGCCAGTCACATAACTTAGATACAGTAGATAAACTCCAGGTTATGCTAGTGTATTTTATCTTACACCAGATGCAATATTAACTATTTGAAAGCTCACTGTTAATTGAGCCCCACTGGTGTATATTCACACAGATCTCATCCTAAGTTTATTTGCACTTTAATATTCAAAGCCAGTAGTTTATTGGGAACGTTAAATGGTTTTGCAGCCTTTGCATTGTAATAATTAGGATAGATTAAGTACATCTATCCATCGATATTCACTTTTGAACTGACCACCACCATCACAAAGGCAAAGGAGAAGCAGTTCAGTACAGCCAAATCCCCTTAAACCTATTGTGAGGCCAGCTAAAGATTTACAGTGTAGACCAAGCTTCTGTTAATTAAACCAAGAGACTTCTAGGAATAAAGGTTGGCCTGTGATCTGTCAACTAACCAACAGTCAGCAGTTTAATCTCATAACACCATCTCCCTGCTGTGGCAAGTGCATGTTGTAAAACTTCTTACCTGTCACTATAACTCACGACTCAATATCTGGGTTATGTCTGAATCCACTGAGGAGAGCGGCACAAGGCCATCTGTAACTATCTTGTACAGATGTGTGGGAGGAAGAAGGAGGCAGTGGAAGAGAGCTGGCGATAAAGGAAAAGAGTATAAGTGCCAGTGTCAGAGGAGGCCATGAGGGGAGGAGTGAATAGAGTGGGCCTACCCTCTGTTTACATGTTTTTAGGATTATTTTAAAGCCAATTCTTCACTCACATACTGAGCAGCGTGACAGGACAGAGCGTATATATCATAAAGTTATGCTGGACACTTACACTGCAGATGGTGAACTGTAATTCATTCAGCTGGCAGGCAGAGTGCTGGGAGGTCGGAGGTCGTCCTTACCTCTGACAAGGGTCACTGAGAAATGACTGCTGACTGACCGCAGCCGGCGGGTGCATGTTCACCTAGCACAGCAATGCAGCTGTTGTGTAGAAATGAGTGAGTATGACTGTTTCCTGCTTTTAACATTCCTAGATACCCAATCAGGCGGGATACAGACAAAGGGTGTAAACACAAATATGTGGATATGTGTTCATGAACCCACACAACTCGTTCATACACACGGACACCTATGCTGCTTTTTCTGGTTGACCTTGTGTTGTTTGCAGAAGGAGGAAGTTACGTGAAGAGTGTGTGTGTAGCATGGGAATTGTGGAAGTGTTATTCTAAGACAAGTAAATCAAGGCTGTTCTGCCTGTGTCCAAGAGATTAGCATGGTGAACAAGATACGAGCACAAGCATAACACATGAACGTTAATCTAATCTGAAGAAATACAAAATAAAACTGCAAGGCACGCAGGAGAACAAGTGAAATGAAACTGATTTGTTGGGTGTCTTTTACATGTTTGTGAAGCCATCTTCAGTCAGAATTATAAAGAGTGTGTGTGATGCAATAAAGCCACTCCTTTTTTGAACGCAAATGTGCAGATTCAGGTCCTTACATTAATTTTAACATCCCAGATAACCAAACACAGAAATGTAAGCCGCCGCCTTCTTGAATAAATAAACACAAGACACAGGCAGTCCAGTAAAAAAAGAAAACAAAATCTTTATTATTTTGTCTAGAAGAAGAGGCTGTTGTGGAAGGAGGCGTCGGGAAGGGCTGGGAAATGTTGGAGAGTAAAAGCAGCCAAGGAAATAGGGCGGAGTCAAACAGACCAGCGGATGGGGCTAAAAACTGGATTTCTCTAGTTATGCCAGGGCTCCCATCGGATCCCAGGCAGGAAGTACAATGGGTTCCTGTTGCATCACGTCCAGGACATCCGGGGGCAGGAACTTCTTGTCTACCACCACCTCGTAGACGAACTCGGAATACCAATCGTCCGTCATGATCAGGTAACCTGAAGAGACAGACATAGTTTGTTGAAGTTTGATTAGATTTGTTTTCCCCTGACAAGATGGCAGCTGAATAGAACAGTTTGGTGCCGGCACAATCGTCATAGGTACATAAATCCCAATGTCATGCTTGGGACGCCAGCCTTTATGCTAATGTTCCATGCTAGCTATCTTTATAGAGCAGCAACTTTTTTACCCAATGTGAAGTCACTGCTAATATGTTTTCACACAAAAAAGGCCATAGTCTATATGAATATTTGCATTTAAGATATTAACATTTCACTGTTTGACTTTTACCTTTAAGCCTATTTTGGATCAGAACTAGTCAATGCTATGTAATTCTTGCCAAAAATATGTCTACAGAACATAGGCTTCTAATTGCTGAATGATCTAAAATGGACATGGGGACTAGAGTTGTAACTCTCTCTGCCTTCCACCCATCTTCTGCTTGATGGATCTAAAGCCAGAACAGGGTCAACCTGGATGTGTAATAAGAACTGGATACCAGACTCCAAGATAATCATTTGTATTAAAATCCCTGACACGTTTACACCGCTATCCTTGTTAGGACAATGCATTGATTTCCATTCATTGTGCACAGCCTAAGCAAAACCTTATCCAATGCATTGCCCAACCCTAACCACAATTAATATCTTATTCGGAACAAGGCTTTGTTCCCAACGAGAAGACAGAAAAGAAGAATGGTGCTTCTCCAAATCGTACATGCCATTTTTTCCACTCCAAAAATGAAAGTGCACAAAGCTTTGAATAGTCCTTTCCTAAAAATGAAAGGATTTGAGTAAAAAGGGCCAAGTCTGTCAATATACTGAAAGCCTGAACAACAACACTGGTTATATAAGAAGACATATATCAGGGCATTAATTAAACCAGATATAATTAGTCAACCCTTCACCGGATGGGTAGGAGTAGGGAGTGACAAGAATGTCAATGCACGGTTGTTTTAATTGCTCTTTATCATTAAAGTCTATTGTTTCCACCAGCAGAAGGGTGGAGGACAAGAAGGACCACAGCCCCTCATAGTTCACACCCTGCACTTCAGTACAGTACATTCAACACTCTATGCTATCACATCTGCACGCCCACCCTGATAAAACTAAACAATGTGTCTCTCACTCTCCCTGTGTGTGTGTGTGTGTGTGTGTGTGTGTGTGTGTGTGTAAGGTCAATGTGGACAAATCTGGGTTGGTTATGAGACCTTGAACTTCCACTGACTGAAGACATTCTGGGACAACCTAATCTCTTGGTGGAAGAGGATATAGCCCCATGCTGAAATGATTCATTCAAATGAAAGATGTGTGCGTGTGCTACGTAATTAACAAAGACTAAAGGCCTCTGTATGCTTCTCCGTTTTTTGGAAAACGGACGGACACGGACAGAGAAACGCCCACTCCGAGCGCCTCGGAGAGCTTTTCGTGCACCTCTGATTTTTCTAACTACACGTCGGCATGGCGGAGAGTCTACGGATAGCCCTTGACTGTGATTGGTCAGCTAGCGACATTTCCGGACCTCAAACTTCCTGTTTCATTCCCTATAGCGCAATAAACCCAAACACAACTACGGTTCCACGATTAATGTGACAAGTGTGTTAAGCCAGTGGAGTTGTCCGGCTGACGGTGGCTGGTTAGAGCACTAACGGCATGTGTGTACGGTCACATACGGTTATAAAGCCCTGTTATAACCGCGCTAGCCACCATGCTAACTGCTGTGGTAACTGTGCAAAAACCCGCTGACTTTAATAATAATAAACGGCTGTCATGACACTGTTTCTCAAACACCGTCAGGTTAGAAGTAAACACTTGGTAGTAGTTAGTATCGGGAGTTCCTGCTGACTGTGTGTGGAAGCTTGGGGGGGGGGCTAGCTCCGTGTAGCTTCAAGCTGTGGAAATAGCAACGCAGTTCGGAAACAAGACCGGGGAACCGCTGCGCTAAGACACGATAACATAAACATTATGACCCACTGGGTGTCACTTTATTTAAGCAAAAACTGTCGCGCCATCAACAGCCTTTGTCTGTTAGTTGCCATCGTTCGCTGTGTATGAGACTCCGGGCGGACGTCAACAAACGAGCGTGGACTTCTTCTACACACCTCATGAGGTAGGCTTCTCTAAGCTCGTCTTCCGTTGCGCCACCCAATGGTCTGGCGGTGAATTGTTTTCAGTACAAAAAGGCTCGCACGACTATAAATCAAAAAGTGTCCGTCTGATCCGTCCGTCCGTCCGTCCTTGACGGACTCGGAGAAGCATACAGAGGCCTTAAATGTTATGTGAAACCAGAGCAGCTCCCATCTAGAAACGACACATATTCAAAGCGGGATGAGATCTGGAGAAGTTTGTTATGGCTCAGTCTGTAGAGCCAGATCACAGAGTGAATTCCACTATTCATTTTAACCCATGTTGTGACATCGCGCTCAGTCTCGTCTTTTCCCCTCATCACGTGTTCAGCGTCGAGCAAACGAGAACATCCCTCCCACTGTCAAACCGACTTATCAAAGACGTCAGGGCAACCGCAGGAGCATGCCGCAGTTCCAAACAATGTATCGGGGATGGCGTGTCAGTGTGTCTGTTGTGTACGAGTCTTCTTCCAAGTACGCAAATCTTAGGTGGCTCGCTGCCTGGTTCTCGCTGTGGTGTCCATGTGTGTGGTGATGTGAGCTTCCTGGAAACCGCGTGTTGGGTGGCACGGTGTGTGTGTGTGTGTGTGTGAATTTTGGGTGTCATTATTTGCTTTTAGGGATAGGCTGACTGTCCTGTGTCAGAACAGATGAATGTAGTAATAGCTAGAGGCAGCCATCTTACTTTGCACTCATGGGAAAGTGGTCTAAGACTTTTAAATCCAACTGTTTCAAGCACTCTTAAAACAGGGGAACTAAACATGTCACTGTAAATGATTTGAGTTTGATGTAAGATGCAGGTGTGAAATCATTCTGCAAACACAATTTCAGTGTTATTTGGTACAAAAGAAGAGATAAGGGATTTTAGAGCTGCACCAGAGCTGCAGTAAAAACACAGGAGCCTTTTTTTATTTTTTTATTTGAGGTTGTAATAGGACTTTTAAATGTGGTGAAGGGACCAAACTGGTGTTTGGGTTCAAAACGGATTAGAAGCATAATCAAAAGATAATGAAACTTTTCTTCCTAAGAATCTGTTACGTCAACTACCAAGGAAATCCTCAATTCAAATAAACATTGTTTTTTAAAATAATAATGTATATAGCAGCTTTCAAGAGACCCAAGGACGTTTTTCATTTATCAGTGGGGACAAAACGCACTATATATGTATATATATATATAGATTTATATATATATATATAAGGAATAATATGGATCCATTAAGGGAGACCAATACAAATCATTGAAAGGCAAGCTTCTCACTTGCCAGTTAGCAAGGCTCTCTCTTTAAATATCGACTCTCATTTAAAGCTCAGTTTAGGATGATGTCCCATTAAAAAAAAATACGAGCCTCAAACATTTGTCCAGAGCTGTGTAAAAGTATGAGTTTTGAAGTGAGTGGAGTTATAACAGCAGCTGTCTGAGGGCTAAAAGACGGAGAGACCAGAAAGTTAAACCTCTCATGAGAGACTCTTTCAGGCTTAGGAGGAATATTAAAAAGGCCTGGGGGGAGACGTTAAGCCAAAACTTATAAACACACTTCACTCTCTCCCTCTTCTCCTCGACTCTTACCACCATTCTTCCAATTTCTCCTTTGTGATTTTTCCAAAATCATCTTCACATCTACTTGAACTTGTTTTTCAGTCTTTCATACTGTTTTCTACCTGCGTTACATCTTTATATCCGTTTCATCTCGCTACTTTCACACGTAAGCTCTGGCTCTCCTTTTCTATGCTTTTGTCAAACAAACAAAGCCCCTGGATTCCCAAGAGGACTCCTCTTCTCAAACTTTTGTTCTCAATAACTTTATTAATTTGGCTGTGGACTGGCTGGGGGCCCCTGGCCTTCCCCATCTGCTGGTGTTTATGGAATAAGATATGCGTGAAACACATTTGATTTGACTGAGGGGTTTTCACATGTTTTCCCAACAGCCACTTCGGTTTGTGGGTTCAGGCAAATATTGTGAGAATGTGTGTGTCTCACTTGTGTGTGTATATGCTGCACTGTGTATGTGTGCGTTGCCAGATGATGCATGACTGACCTGAAATACTCTCCTATAATTTGCAGTGGAATGTCGGGAGCAGAGATAGCGAGAAGAGGCGGAGATGGTCAGCGAAAGATTAGAAACAGAGATGAAAAGGAGAGAGAGAATAACAACTGCAGACAGTGAAGTCTGCGGAAGCTGTCTGGACAACCTGCTGGGCTTCATAAAGACAAACCAACTCTACTTAAGGACAAATGTTTTTACCCCTGATCCATCAAAATGAATTACTGGAATTGCTTTAAATAAAGTAAACAAGAAAATTTAACTGAATAAGCTGCCCAATAAAAATAAAAATCTGGCAAATAGGTAAGTTTGCTACACTAATGTTTGGGAGTAAAAAAAGTAATTCTAAAACCTCAAGAACATTTCTGCTATATATAAAATGATTCCTAAGAAGTCACTATCTAACCTCTAATTCGAAGAAATGTAATTGAAGCTTGTTATTTAAAGTTTAACTATAAACCTTATCATAAATAACTAAATAAAAAGAAAACAAATGCAACCAATCTTCATGTAAGAACATCGAGCATTGTTACCTCCACTAAGGACCATACATTTGTTTCTTTGTCCATTCTCTCCCTGTCCCCCTTCCACACAAAGGCTAAAAAAGCTTTTAAAATATTTAAAAGAATCCCTTCTACTGTATGGCTTCCCACAAAACCTGACAGGGTGGCACATGGGCCAAGAAAGGACCCATTCAAATGTGAAGCTGATCCAGACCAAGGGGTAGATCCAGAGTTGTTCTTTCTCCCCACTTTTCTTTGACATTGCAGGATAGGGTGTTCTTTTGCAACTTCCTGATTTCCAGGGAATCGTGCATGGGGACTCATATCTATGAGTATGTGCTACAGTGGATATAAAAAGTCTACACACCCCTGTTAAAATGCAAGGTTTTTATGATGTAAACAAATGAAACAAAGTTTCCGAACTTTTTCCACCTTTAATGTGAACTTTAATGTTCACAATTCAGTTGAAAAACTAATTGAAATCTTTTAGGGGGAAAAATTAAAAATATGTGGTTTGGTTTGATTGAATTTAAAGGGACTGTTGGGCCCTGGCGCAGGTATACGCTTTCTCATAATGCTGCATATATCAGCAACAATAAATGCAGACGCTGAGTAAGCCTGTCAAACACTCATATCTACAGGCTCTTGATTCTCGTCACAATAAGCCATCTCTACAGAGTATATTATTTTAGTTTAAAGGACAAAGTAATTTTCAGTGCTGAAAATAATTTATCCAACTACATTTTTGTAATTAGAAGATTTACTTGAGGGGGGTGAAATAAATCTAGTGATGCCTTGATCATCAACGAGCTGTCATTACAGTGCTCAACTTAGAGGGAGCGGATCGCTGGAAACATGGAGGGAAACTATCATTCCTTATTAGTGGTGTTATCCAATTTCATTTATTTCCCCACTCGATTGTTTAGACAATTGAGAATTCAATGGAACTAAAAATCAAACGTACTGCGGTTGTATGTCTCCGCCAACCAGTACAGTTTCTGTCTACATATTTCTTTATGAACTTGACAGAATTCCATCAAGCAGTCTTTCGATATCACATTCAAGAGGCCAAGAACATGTTTTTTGAGGTCACCAGGTCCTTGACCGTAATCTAATCAGTTAATCAGTGAGTTAAAATGTGAAAGGATTCCCTTGATGCATTCTGCCGATATTGGGTTCACAAGGCCATTTTGCTTTGTGAGGTCACGTGACCTTGACCTTTGGTCCTTCGACCACCAAAACTAATCATTTCATCTTTCAGTTCTTTCTGATCTTAAGATATCCCCTAAACATACTTTTTGAGGCCACTGTGACCTTGATCTTTGAGAGAATTCTTTTTTGAAGAAGAAGTTCCCTTAAGGCATTCTTGAGATATCCCGGTCACAGGAATGGGATGGACATACGTCGTACGTACATACGAACAACTCTAATGCCCCCAACCACACAAACTAGAAAAATTAGCAACCAAGTTCATAAGTTTCATTAGCAACCAAGTTATCAGCCAAGCTTACAAGCTTGCTAACATTTAGCAAAATTGTTAGCTTGTCATTTTACTAAAAAGAGTTCCTAAACCAAAATGCCAAAAAACCTGGGTTAAGAATATCGCACAGCACAGAGAAAATATAGAAACCTATGGTACGGAAACCTACTGGTTTTAGCATATAATAACTACAATGGTTGACCCAGCTTATTCTACAACTATGTTTATGCAACTGGATACAGAAACTTTGAGCTTGAAAACACACACGTCTGACAGTTTTTGTGAAACAGGACACAACCAATTTAAAGTTCATAAAGCGGCATCACAGGGAAACCTTTTTCTAATCCTGCTCATAATTCAATAAGGAAAAACAGGAAGACAATGGTTTGCCCTAAGCCACACTACAGTGTGAGAAAGATGTGCAAGACAGATAGAGACGCAGGGGACCTTGTTCTAAGGGTATGTTCTGAAAACTGGTCTCAGACTTCAGGGCCACACTTAATGAGATGTTAGAGCTATTTTTTTCAAATTTTAGGACAATAGTCCGTGTCAAATTAAAGAAACCAGTCTATTCCACTGTGGTTCAGGTTTACACTTTGCTGTGTTGCAGTGTTATGATGTGTTACCTTTATTCCCACGATCATCTCCCCAGGAGTTTTCCACCCTCCACTTCTCATAGCCTTCTGTCCCATCCTGAGAGAGAGAAATGGAGACAGGTAATGGAGACACAAGTGTGAGAAGCAGAGAAAAGAATATAGAATTGTTCCTGACAGCTACGGTTACCGACAAGAGGGGAAATTGACAGCAACATGAAAATCTGCTGCCGATTACAGCAGCGTAAACATGCAGCAAGGATCCTGTGTGAGTAGCGTACTGAACAGACACAACTGTACTGTATATTTGGGTGCGTGTACCTTGTCTGTGACAGCAGTGAGGATCATTGCATGGGTCATGAGAGAGTCTCCAAATATCAGTCGCTCTGCCTTGGAAAGGTTCTTCACTGAAACTCCAAACACAAGCTCATGGTTGAACCTAGATAGACACAGATATGCACAAAATTAACACATTACATCACATTGTCAAACTCAAATCCTAAATACTCATCACAAAAAGAGAAAAGACAAAGAGACATCAATATTTTAATAATTTTCCCCAAAATCTTAAAACACGACTCAATCTTATTTTTGGTCAGTGCAGGGGTAGAGGTGTGATGACCATAAGAAAGTCCAAAACACTGACACCTCCAGAATGCGGATGGGGCCATGCTCTGTTCAGTCCATAGAGCCAAAAATTAAAAAGGGACAGCTCAGTAGTGACATCATTTTAAAGACCGTTATTAAGTGTTTAAATGGGAATAGGGTACAGTTTGCTAAATCGAAACCAACACATTGCCAATTATTGGGCAGCACTTTTGTACAGCAAGAAGGTTCTCGGTTCGAATCCTGTTCCGGCCAGGGTCTTTCTGTGAGGAGTTTGGACAGTATCCGCGCATTTAGGTTTTCGCTGGGTACTACAGCCTCCTCTCACAGACATGCAGTTAGGTTAAAACTCTGAATTGAATGTACTTCTGAGCATGTGTGGAAATAGTTGTTTGTCTCTATATGTTGGCCCTGTAATGGACTGGCCATTACCTCGCCTTTAGCCCAATTTCAGCTGGGATTGACTCCAGCCCCCTGCGACCCGTAAAGTATAAGGGAGGGATCAATGGGTGAATGAATGGATCGATGGAGGGATGTAACCAATGATGCTATACCACAACTCATCATTGTAGGAGGATTTTTCTTCCCATAGGAATCAAAACCTTGCAGTCACATATCATACAGTAATCTTTATATCTTTATACTCACACATTCAAATCGTTAATGCCCAGCTTGCCATGAAAATGTTTTCCAACGTCACACCCAAACCATACAGCCTGGGAGAAAAAACAGTAGCCATGTTAAAAATGTATGAAGTTCCAACTCTTAAAGTCACACACGTCACATGCAGTTTTTCTAACATACCTCTCCCTCCTTGATGGAGTCTGCGGCAGCCTTTTTAAGTAGCTGAATGGGCTGGTTGTTGTACTGAGTGCGACGGCCGCCTACCATGTTACCCAGGAACTCCACACTGTACAGCTTTCCAAAAGGGTTCTGGGGTCGAGGGTCATTTATTAGGCAGACCTGAGGACAGGGAGAGACAAACGGAACGCAGAATGCAAACAGGTTAGAAACTGAGGTTCTACGCATTACTGCCTAACAGTGTTTTAGTGTCAATCATAAGGCCCACTTACTTTGTCCTGAATGTTGTATAGGGGTTTGACATGCTCCCTGTAGAACTCCTGGGGGGTGAGGGGTCCCATGCGATGGAAGTTCTTGTCCTTGTCCCGGTACTCCCAACAGATGGTCTCAGGAGGGCTGCCTAGACAAACGCTGGCCACCCGGAACACCTGCAGCGCAACACAAAGTTTAACATCGACTTCACACAACTGTACTCAAACATCACAAATCTGGGTTTTATGCCAAATGTGTCAATACATGACAAGCTCATTTATAACCATCTATATAATATGATACTCTACAGTAAAAAAAGAGGAACACGATGAGTGAGAAGTCACATTTGCTCTTCCTCATCTTAATAAAAGGTTGCTGGAAAAGTTTGATAGTTTAATTTTAGGTAAATATTTTTAATGTGCAGTCTCCATGTTCCTGCATATACTCATCCATCAGCACTTCGGCGTCTCAACTTTCCCCTATTTTTCTTCTCACGATGATTCCCTTCCCTCCATCTTTTTCCACATGCATCCATTTCCCCATTTGCACCCTACACCCTTGCTCCCTCCCTCTGCATGCGTCTTCCTGTGGCGCTGAAGTTCACACTGAGTTCCTGTGGGCTAAACTGGGTTGTTTGGACTGGGCCATCTGTCAATCTAGCCCTTCTAAACTCCGATATAGTTGTCGCAGGAATTTCCCCCTTTTTGCTTGTCACCTCTCCCATCCTCTGTCCTCATCTCCCAGGATTGAGTTGAGTTTCTTTTCCTCTCAAATATGATTTAAAAAAGGGAAGATAAATTAAGGTGGAGTGCAGTTCATTGTAGGTTTCAAATGAAAAAAAGGTAGGATTAGATAGTTGTCTTTTATCCTGAAAAATGATTCTAGGAATCCACCTCTTTAACGAATTTTGAGTTTCCTGATGAAATACCTTAGGGAAATGCATCCTCCCATGTGGATGAAATTGTCAGTCAGCCGTGGGCATTGATTCAAATCTCAGTTAGCAAATTTAGTTAAATTACAACACTGTTTGTCTGCCAACTGGAAAGTGCATAAAAAAGTCTTAACAAGCCTTAAGATGCTCTGGGAAGGAGTGATACAAATGTGCCTGAGGTTAAAAGCTGTTTGCAGCGACAATTGGAAAATTAGGATGACATAAATGAAATTGAAAGCCCACTAAAGTGCAGAAGTAGGTTCAGCTATACAAAACACATTTGTGTGAGAAATACTGCCAGAGATATGGCAGATTTACATTTGATAGTATTGCAGAGTGAGTCTTTTTGTAGCTACACAGTGAACAGATGGTCTTATCCTCTATCTCCTATTCCTCAATGCGGCTATATCGAAAATCATGTTGCAGCGGGGTTTATATTATGTTCACTCTAATGTCCATAAACACAAAATTATATCTTTAGCCTTATTAATACTAACAAATAATTTGTACTGCTAAATAATACAAAGTGTTTAGGTTATAGACCCAGGCTAATGCAGTTCCCCTTGTAACAGTCAGTGCTCACATATTACTGTGTTTTGCCTTAAAACAAGGAATAGGGAACATATAATGAAATTGTTCTATAGTATAGGTTTCACAAATAACAAAATAATAAATCTTTTGGCTCATCAGCTCTATAACGTCATAACTATCAAGAGTTTGAAAAGATTGGCTACGACTGTGTCTATTCCAAAGGAAAGAGACACACAGGTTTGAGGAAAAAAAGATATTAAATTACAATTGTACTCCCATAATATTATTTTTTTACCCTCAATTATGACTTTATTTTCATAATATTGAGACATGATTTTACAGATATAAATCCGCATGAGAATTGTACCACGCTTGAATTCCTCATTCAGGTTCAAAGTTTAATTTACAACTGCAAACTTTGGAATAATTTGTAAACATCACTTAAGAATTTCAGAATAGTTTGACCATAATTCGACCCCATAAACCTGGAGCATTCTGATTGTGTGGAGGAAAGGTGGTTCATTACAGTCACTGCTTCAACTAAAACTGTAAGAGACATATATCTAGCAAACACATTATATCTATTAAATTAAACAACTGAAAAATAGATCCGAGAGGAGCTGTATTTTTGACCATGCCTGGAGAAGTATTTTCCCATGTTTAGTCACCACGTTAAATAACTCTGCATTAAGAGGACATTATTGCTTTAAGAACCGGAGCCAACTGAGGCCAGTATTCTACTCACCAACACACCCTGGAACATTCTCACGTGGAGACAAATGCTACGAAATACATATATTCAGGCCTGGCTTACGCAAACAAACAGTCCCTTCTTCATTACACAAATGCTTAAAAGTCACAAGGGAGCAGACATACACAATAATATACACATGAGAAGGGTCAACAAAGGCATCTTTTCAACTCTGCGCTCCTAATTTTACCACTCTGTTTAGACTGCCCTGAGTGCGAGACGACATGCCAAGGTATCCGTCCCCTGGTCTGGTCTATGTTTGCCCAGATGCCCTCAGCATCTGAGCCCCCTCCCCTTTTCTCTTCATTCCTCATTTCTTTCTCGCTTTCTTCCAAGAACAACCCTGCCCTGGTAACTTTATACCTTTCCACTGACTATACCATTCTACTTTCAGATGTCCCGTTGCATTCTGAGAGCATACCCATTCCCATATCCTGGTTCGGCTGCTTGCTCACTCATCCTCCCTGGGCAAGGTACATTAAGTAGGTGCGAGGGAAAGGCTGGAGTGACAGAGAGATCCCTGTCAGAGGATAAAGAGTGCAATGACATCAGAGCAGGATCAATATTGAAACACCTGCTTCCTCAGTGACAGATATACATGAGTGACAAGGTGGAGGGAAAAGAAGAGGTAGAGAGAAGATGAATGAATAAGGAGGGGGACTAAAATGAATAATTTACTTTAAGTGTCTCACTAAAGCACAGTTCACAGACTGAACTGTTTTTGTCTGATTTAATTGTCTGAATAAACTGGGTAAATGTTTATTTTAAAAAAGTGTGGCACAAGTGTAAAATGTTAATTTTGTCTCCAATGACTCGGCCTACCTGAGCCATGGGAGGAGAAGAACCTTGGTAAGAGAAGTGATCAATAGCGTAATGGTAACTCTGTACCCATGTGGAAATAATACAAATTTTAAAGACAAATAAAAAGCACCTTAAAGACTCTGACCATGAACTGTTTGTCCTCAGTTCTAAGTGTCATGTCTGCAGGAAAACAGGTACCACCCCTCACCATCACAAAGGTGAAGCACAACGGTCACAGCCTCATTTTGTCAGCATGTTTTTAAGCAACCCGGAGAGGTTGGTCAAAGTAGAGGAAAAGCTTAATGAAGCCATGTACAAAGATATCCTTTCAGAAAAAACCTGTTCCACAGCACTCAGGACCGCAGATTGGGGAGACGGTTCACCTTATAACAGCACTATGACCATGGGCACACAGTTGAGAGAACCCTTTAGTGGTTTAAGGACAACTGTCTCAGTGACTTTGAGTGTCCAGGCCAGTGACCCGAGTTGAACCTAATCGGACATCTGTGTAGAAAATTTAAAATGGCCGTCCGTCCCCACTCAACGTGACAGCACTTGAGAGAATCTCAAATGAAGAATTGCAGAAAATTCCAAAAACCTGCAAAGCTTATTGTGATCCTACCCAACATGGCTAGGGTCTATAATCACTGTCCACTGAGTACTAAGGCTCCAATACCTTAAATCAATTCAATATTTCAGTTTTTAAAACGCATTTGAAAAGAATATTAATTAATTTATCAACAAGCTGCAAAATAATAAATGTACAAATGTGAAGGGGTCTAGATCCACTTGATCATATGAATGAGATGATGTGCCCACTTTTTCAGTCTATATTTAATTTGATTAAATTATAATTCAATTACTTCTTTCACAAAGCAATGGGAGTGTCAAAAATGTAATACTGACGTTTACTTGGCATTCTTCTTAGAAAACATGGATCATTTTACTGCAAACCCTCAGGGTAGACTTCAACTTCTTCAACCAAAGGTTTCACTAGTAAAATGTGAAGGACTTCTCCCATGTTAAGATTATACGTTCAAAGGCCATCTCATTCACATCTTAATACTCTAAACATCTGAGCTGTCAACAGGCTTTAGGATGCAGCTATTCGAACTGATTCAGATGCCATTTATTAACAGGCAATATTTTCTCTAACTCAGTCTCTAGTCAAAGGTCAAACCGTCTCCCTTCAGTGACGTGGAGACTTGGTGCATCTTGCTGTAAACACTGACTAAAACTAATGGGATAAATCAGACACAATGTTTGATAGCATCTGTGCTCCAGTGTGGACCGGTTGGCATTCTTCTGAATGTTTAAATATTTTTAAATCACCTTGAGTTTGAACTGAGGATATATCTGCATGTATTGGCAAACTTGAGCAAGGCAATTCAACATTGTCCTTCTGCATGCGTGGGTTTCCCATTCTCTCTCCCCATGCTTATAAAAATGAATTGCTATGAAAAAGACAAAGCTAAAGGACTTTCACCTGTCAGTACAAATGTTAACACTTCTTAAATAATAAGAAGACAATGTTAAAAGCCTTTCAAGACATTATTAGGATGTGAATCCCACCCAGGTGGTGTCAAATTGAGGAAAACATACACAACACTGCTGCACTGCTAGTTGATACAACTATTGTCTAGAAGCTGGAACTTTTGAGCATATGCAAATGACACCAATCAAACAGTTTGGATAAAAATGACGAAGGTTTTGATTAAACTTCAATGTTTTGTAAACATGCAACACATATGGTCACTGTTAAATTCTAACAATGCTGCAAAGAAATTCAATGAGTGGACAACTGGCAGGACTATCGAGTCAGTCTCTGACAATGACACATACCCTGGAACCCACCCACATAGAACAACAGATCAACCGAGCCAATAGCCAGCGGTGCCTCTGAGCTGCAGAGAGAAGCAAAAGTCTTCTCAGGGTTGATGGCTGTGTCATAAATTAGACTTGTCTGAAGAGTCGCACTCGGTGTGTTCAGAGCCAAGACCAGAGCCGCACATGGTGTTTCTGATTCCATGACGTAATGGAGCACGGAGGACTTACAGTTGTGTCGTGAGGGATACCATCTGTGTCCGTTTCATTGGAGTAAAGCACTGCGTCTTCATGTATAGTTCCCAGCAAATGTAACTTATTCGTGTGTGTGTGCGAGTTGTCCAACTTGTCTGTGTGAGTAATAGTAGAGGAGCAGCGAAACACAACAGATGCAGCATGAAAGAGAAAGACTGACTTTGAAAGTTGAACTGCTCTTCCCTGCCTCAATAACACAGTGTATGGATACCGTCATCCTGAAGGTAAACTTCACCGAACTAATTTCCTCATTCTTGCTGCAGGTGTAGGTTCAATGGTTTAAACTTATATTGAGACATCACACGTGATGCATTTGATTTTAATTAATGAGCCTGAATAAGAATAGATTCTTGACATGCAAAGGAGTGAAATCCCACGCGCCCCAGGTACAGTAAGTGGAAGGAGAGGCGTTGCCCTTGCTTGCCTGTCATGGCAGTGTGTGCATGGCTGGTGTGATGAAGACCAGAGCTCAATCACAGCCACCACGAAGTGAGAGTGGACAGCGTCACCTCCACACACACTAAAGTAGGACTGACACAACACATGTGCACACGCATAGATGCAGATGCACGTGAACAAGTAGAGGAAACACTAGTTTCCCACTTGTGAGAGTCCAAGAAAACCAACTACGTAAGCCTATAAACACACATGGACAGCATGACGGCATGTACATAAACAAAGTTTTGGACAAAAGTACATGTACAATTGGACCGCAGCAAAGTGGTCGGAAAACAAACAGCTCCTACAACTACTCTACTACACAAAACTAATGCCTCAATACTAATACACACTTTAATAAAAGGTTTATCACAACTTATAATTCACAGAGTTAACATGTATAATGGTGTTGTTGCAAATCAAACTCAAACAATCAGTAAGGGTTTATTAAATGCTAATGTAATTAAACGCAGGGTTTTTTTGGGGGGGGGGTTAAATGGTGGATTAGATTAACTACCATTCTAAAAAAATGTTTTAGCCATTATACAAACACAATTTTACTGTTATTTTACAGTTACATTATCAATAATTATAATGATTATTTGTTGTTCAAGACCCCTTGATTGCACTGTACTACAATGTGTCTTGTCATTCCAAGTGCATGATGTTTAATTAAGTGAAAATATGGCGCTTCCTGCAGAGGACATGTGCACTGGTTATATGAAATTAATCATCGGCATAAAACCAATAAATGATCTTTATTTCAATAATTTTGGGGATATATTTCAAATTACAGATAATCTGAAACACATAATGAGTATGAGAACTGAAATGCAAGGTGACGTTATGTTTTAAAATACATTAAAAATACAATAATGTGTGACAACTCTTTCATAACTGGATTGATAACGGTTAAAATAATTAAAGATTAAAAAAGGATATATTGTATTGATGATTTAAATAGCTGGGGTTTGAGCCAATAATAATGATCTGATGTCAATTACATTAAAGAATCAAATTTTGTACTACTCAGGTAGGCGTGCCATTATGAATGATGGTCATCACATTGATGCCGCTCAAATGCGTTTGCAACAGTATCCTTGAACATTTTGGCTCTTTGTGCAGGTCGTTCATTTGACATGACTGAATCCTCCATTACCACCGGCCATGACGGAGCGATGTTTCACAAAACAAACCACTTCCAGGTGGACAAACAAACACACTCCACCCCCGCCCACACTGTCATGCAGTACAGCGGGAGCCGTCTTGTGCTGTTGCACAATATATGTTTGTGTGTGCACAGGTTTGTGTGAGTTTGTGCGTGTGTGCTGTAATAGCTGGGCCGCCACAGGGGCCACTGTGAGATACAGACGACTGTTTAAACAAGCAACCAGCCAGCAGCACAATGCAACCAAACAGCTGACAACAAAGGCTGCTTAACCAGGTCCCTGAACTGGATGCAATCATCTCAATAGGGGGCTGATTGACTGACTGGCCGTCTTACTCACACACACACACACACACACACGAAGCAGGAATTAAGGCTCTTATGAATACACACCTACACATTGTCAAAACCATAATGGCAGACACGTAATACCATGTATTATAAAAGTGTTTGTTGACACCTACATGTTTACCTTCATTGTAAGAGTGGATTAGGTCTGGTTTTTGTTTTGGAGCAGATTTGTTCTTTACTGAACAGCGTCAGTGTGAGACAGCTCCATAAACAAGATCACTATCTTTTAACTTTGTTGTATCTGGGGCAGTTATTGTGTGAAGGTGATTTGTATTTGTTGCTTTTAGACAAACTCTGCCATCTAGAAAGGACGTGTGCACATTACACAGTCGGCAAAACATTGTCAACAGGATGTGCCATACAACTTCCATTGAAGAATAAAAAAAGAGGAAAAACTAAAATACTTGATAGAGGTAGGTGGGTATTTTGAAGGGTCTGTTGGAGTCTTTAATTATTTATAAGAAGTCAGCATTGTTGTTGTCGACTTTGTAGAAAGTCTTTAAAAGATTGAAAATGTAAGTTCTTGTTATGTGTCTGCCATCATTCCCATTAATTGAATACGGTCACTGATGAAGAATCCTACTGCTATACATAGAGCATATATGTATATAATACAAAAGTAGATACGACTATTTGGGTTTTTTAATTTTATTTAGATAAAACTGCATAAGTGAATATTGAACTCAGTCCAATGTTAAACCTTTATTGGTATCTTTTTTTGCCTGGACATTAAATATTGTCTGATGGCGCCCTCTTCTGGTTAAAATGAAACAATGTCACTAAGATGGAAAAAAATAAGGGTGTGAGCTACAAATCACTTTCTGATATTTAATCAATACTACGTACACACACTTATCACTGTGTCTTTAATACATGAAGCATCAAACATCAGTGTATAACAAGCATGATTGCAGCTATGAAACCACAGTAAATAACCTAAGAACCCTGATATTCCTCTCTGTGTATTTCTGTTTGCATTTTTATTGGAGTGAATACATGAAAAAGAGGCTAAAAATGTCATAACACCTGTCTCCAAAGTAGAAAGACTCTGCTAAGTGTTTTTGGTTACTTATCTCTGAAACAAATGAGATTGTTCCTCTTGTTCTAATGTTTGTTTTTAACCAGTCAGAAATCTGACCATATAGCTATTATCTTTCAATAGTAATAAAGTACAAAAGATAGATACATCTCTCGTCCTTATCTCAATATTAGAGTCATCCAGTGATTCCTTAATTTGTCAATGAAGCTTACACTGTAGAAGCAGACGAGGGTTGTGTTATATCAAATTTCAGCACTGCAAATCTGCAATCACTGAACCTCTGGTATGTACTACTCCTGGAGCAAGGACTCTAACTTATCATACAGGAGCTAAAGTTAGTCCCTCGTCCGTCCAGTCAAACAGAGATTTAGTTAGCGTTCCTCAAATGGTTCCTATTTTGGAAATGCTTGATATAAAATATTATTAAGGAAACGTTTCTATGTTTCTCACCTCCTCTATCATGGTCTCCATAGCCTCAGACAATTCAGCTTTAGTCGCATCACTTGCCACCAAGTTCCTCAGTCGTAGACAGTATTCTCTCAGCTGCAACACACAGTGAGACAAAAACATTAAATATTTATTGGAAATTACAAAACTTACCAATTTGTGAATTTCTTACAAGAGTGAAAATGTCTTGAAGTCACCTTCTGATTGAGGATATCGTTCATTCTGCGTGAGGCCTCAGAGCTGTGTGACTCGGGAAAGCATTTCTTTGGAATAACACCATACTTTTCTGAAGACAGTAGAGTGTAAACAAGAGTTTTAGCCCAGTCAACTTACTAAAGAGTCTTCACTCTCCAAGGTACATAGAGGTGTAAAAATATAAAGAAATGTAGTGTGAAAACAACAGTAGTAGAAGCAGGGGCAATAACTAAATATTTTTGAAACTGCACAAATGAGTAATTCAGTAAATTCAAATGAACTTTGTATACATGTGATTTTGTATCATGATGAGAACTAACCAATGAGGTTGACCAGCATGTCCCACTGGCCTCCATCATTGGTTGGATTGGCGAGAAGGAACTGAACCAGACGTCCGTCCACTGGCTCCTTCCTCTGTGCCGTCTCCACGCAGGCTTGGAGGAAATAGTAGCAACGCTCAACCTGCAGAAAAGAGAACAAACCAAAGCATGCGACGTGGCAGGTAAATAAAGAGAGAAATCCCTGGGATGGGCTTTTATCATTGATGTTAGAGTATGTGGCACAGACTTCTAGTCAGAAACCTGACAGGTGTGACTTCAGCTTTAAAAGCATATGCCAAATGTTCCTGGTAACATTTAGAAGGCCAACAGACTTGCAACTCTACACCAGAGTAGAGCAGGTTATTCTTAGAGTTCCACATCAACTGCTTCCTTATTTAGTATTATTTTTAAAGCTAGTGTTACCCCAGTGTCTGGCACAAAGACAAGTAGTATTCAAGGTGCCACCACTATAGCTGTCTGAACACTTGCGAAAAAATGTCACGATGCCAGAGAGAGAGAGTGAACGAGGTGTCACTGTGACGTTGGCCTGGGAAAAACAGTGACCACAACAAACAAAAGAGGGTTTTAGCTGGACAATGACTGTATAGTGAGTAGAACGCTGCATAGTAACAGCAGTGACAGGGCACAGGCGTCTACACACACACGCCGTGTCCTGACTGCATAACAACAAAAACATCCATATTACAAAACTATTAAATGAAATCTGGAAATAAAGTTGATGAAGACGAGAAAGAAACATCCCAATAGCTGAAAGCTGAGCCAATATATCAATTTTAAATTAAAAAAATTGTTTTTCGTAATTCAACTTTTATACGTAATTTATTTCTTTGATAGTGACCTCATATCCCTTTTAATTTAATATATGTCCTGGCCTAAATATACATTTGGTAGAGTGGTCGTCCTGTAACAAGAAGGTTGGCGGTACAATCCTCACTCTTCCCCATCTGCATGCCGAAGTGTCCTTGGGCAAGATACTGAACCCTAAATGGCCCCTCATAGATGTTGAATGCACTAATTGTAAGTCACTTTGGATAAAAGCGTCTGCCAAATGACATGTAATGTAATTTGCTCCTAATTCCATATTAGTGATGCTTTACATATATTTCACATGGTAACAAAACAGTAAGTGTTTCGGTCTTACCTTGTCCCAGAAAAAGAGATAGGACTGACTGAACTCAAACTCCTCTATGTTAAACTTCTTCATGAAGGGAAGTCGCATGACATTGAGGCACGAGAAGATCCAACATCTCCCTGAATGATGAAAAGAAAACCACATGCATTTTAGGCAGGATTTTTATACACGTCTGTACCAATGCTGACTGTGGTCACAAGTACAATAGAATACTTTTTGACTCACAAGCATTCCGAAACCTGCACCGCTAGAGTAACGTGTTCATTAGGTCCTATCATTGAACAAACAACTGGTTTGAACCGGCCTAAGGATTTTTAGACCTGAAACTGATTTGCTGGTTTGACAGTCCCTGTTTAATAATAATGTAGGCAGATGTCATCCAGCACATGCAGTGCTGCTGCTAGCCATTTTGGTGCCCTAAGCATAACTCCTTTATGATGCCCCCCGAAAAAAAATTGTTGACGCTGGGGGAAGAGAGAACCATCCGTATCTTGTACCGTTGTTGGTAGGAACTCTTATTTTGAAATATAATCGTATTTTGAAAGGGGGTTTTAAAGGAAGTGTGTTCTGTTATGAGTGAAGTTCTAAAATGAACGGAGAATAGACGGGTGTGCTGTTGCGAGCGCATAACCTGCTCTCGTGTCCTTTGTTGGCTGAGGCCGGACCTACGATACTACCGAACGCTCGGCTACATAATTATTATAACTATGATGATTTTCAGTTGCTCCTTTTTTGGTGCCCCCTCAGGACTTGGTGCCCTACGCACAGCGCGTAGTGCGCGTTATGGGAGCGGCGGCGCTGAGCACATGCTGCAAGTGTTAAGACTGATGCAGAGGTTATGTGGACATATTTTAAGAAAACTTCATGTCTCTGTTGTATGATTTCATACTATGTTGGAATAAGTGGCAACCAACAGCTTTTCTTGAGGGAGGATATTGAGTTTAGATGATCAGTTTCAGACCTATATAATTTTTTGAAATTAGTTGAACATTGGTTGCTTTTTTTATATGCATCCATATCGTTTTTTTGACAAATCTTATTTCTTTTTGGGACAAACTTTATATCCTACAGGAAATCCCCAAACACTGTTGACATGAGGCAAATATTAAAATCCGTTTTCAGCAAAGGAAAACAAAACATAAACTTCGAACACATCTAGGGTTATCTCTTCCAGACTTAAGTGTGAGCAATGGACCATGCAGAGGAAAGAAGTCATTTTATAATTTTAGTGTGAAATTGATAATCCACCTTAAAATATACCTGAATCATACAAACTATAATAATTTTTCCTGTAACATGCATTTGCAAAATACACATTTTAAAGGTTTTACAAAAAGATAATTAGAACGTGGGCGTTAAGTGTAGTCGGTTTAAGCCTAAAAAGCTGCAGAAACTTAATGACAAATTATTCATGTAGAACTGAAAGTGGGTCAGACCACACCAACATTTACAGGAATGTACAGGAAACGGGAAATTTGTGTCAGACTTTTGGTCCAGGTTGTAACATTTAGGTGAAAGGGATCTTTTGGCAGAAATTTAATATAAAATAACCCTAGTCATGTTTTCACTTGTCTGTTTAATCTAAGTTATACATATTTTCTTTACTCTAGAATGAGCCCTTTATATTTAAATAATTTATATTTACATCTGGAGCAGGTCCTCTCTATGGAGGCTGCCAAGGTTTTTACAATAGCCGAGACTGGACAAACTAAACACCTTTGGAGTTTGTATGACAACTGAAGGCTACCACGGTTCTCTTTAATGTATGGAAGGGGAGGCTGAGGTGAGGGATGTTCAGCTGCAACATGAAACTTCACCTCCAGATGTCACTAAATGCTACAGACTGAACCTTTAAGTTACAAAACCGAGGCTACGAGTTTGGATATTTAATGACATTGTTGTCTGTCAATCTGTAATCTGTCTGAAAGTTACTTGTGCAACAAACATTCTGCCAATGTTACTGGTTACCATCATTTCAAAAGTGAAAGCTTTTGTATCGTTTCTTTGTGATGTATTTTGCAATGAGGAATACTTAAGATGTCAATTCAGAACCTTTTATGTCAGTTCCAAAGTGTAATAAATAACATTGTTTGTGATCTCTAATAATCTGTTAGGACCTGTTTGTCATGGAGGACTGAAAAACTAAATCCTAGTTCATTCAATCTGCGCACGAAAGCTGCAGCCACTGGATATATAGTTCTTATCATACATCTTGCATACACTCTCTGATGACTAAATTGAGATTACTCTCAACCAGAGGGCCTCCAATAGAATGCATGAAGTATAAACCAGCATACAACATCACTCATTATCAAACATATGTTTTATATCTGTGGAAGTTACGCTACATCCTGAATGTGTCTGTACACTTTGTCCTACCTGAGTTTTTCTGGTTGGTGACGGGCTTGCCCTCTGTGGGGATAGAGTGCTGGAAGATGTGCACAGTATCCTGGACAGTCTGCCGGTGCAGACAAACCTCCAATGGGTCAATGCAAGTCGACACATTCTGAGCCAACAGGTAGCGTGGCTCCGCCCGCAGCCGTTTAAGGAAGGTCGCTAGCTTCTCCTGACTCAAACCTGAGGGAGAAAGGAGAAAGGATTAGGGATTAGGGATGGCTGGGTACAATGAAGTACAGACAAATTAAGGTGAAAAGCAGAATGAATGTTGAAGGAGAGGAGGCAAAGCAAGCGCCAATAAAGTTAAGATGTAATAGGAAGACGTTCACAGATGGACAGTCTACAGCTTGGAGGAGCAATTTCTAAGTACTGCCCCAATTCCCATGACACATCTGTGCACTTTAGGCATACACACTTCCCACTTAAGATCTGATTTATGAGCGGTCACATGCTCAGAATAAGTTACAATAATGCCTGGAAAACCCCAGATCAATAGTCATAAACTTACAGCTCATCCTTTATTGAATACAACTGTCTGCTGCATCCTTTCTTTCCACCATCCATGCAGAGATTATAGTGGAGGAAAGTATAGTGAGGATATTAAACACAATTATGATTCTAGTTCCGATAAAGTCTGAGGGACAGACTTGGAAAAGGGAGGCACAGCAGAAGCAAACAATGAAGAATTCAAGAGTGCTTTCCAGTGTTCTATAAGTTGCCGGAGAGAGCTGAGGGCTGGCATCACTCATCTGGTTCCATCTGTGTGAGGAACAAACTGGAAAGCTTGTCTAGTCCCATTGGTAGAGAAGACGGAGGTGTGTACACATACACACACACAAACCTTTGACAGAATCATACTGACGTTGGTGTGTGGTTTGTAATTCCATCAAATAACAGTGCAAAGCAATTAAACATTGAGAGGGACATTGCCTAGTCATGCATATGCGCCCTGGAGTTCGACCCCTCTCTCAGCTGCATTCTGTTATTTTCCATTGACACAAAGCTGAAACGCACCGACCCCCACAGTGTCAAACTTCATTAACTGTCATACTCTAATTGTCAGGGGGGAAAATAGAAAAAAGAAGGCTTAAGACGGTGAATATTATGAGAACCTGCCTGCATGACGACCTGTGATGAATCCTTTGACACTGATGAGAATGGAAAGATAATCGGAAGACAGATAAGGGGAAATATGTACAATGTGAACGCTCTGTTTGTAGCAGAGTAATTGGCGATTACTGTTAACTAACTTTAAATCATGGGAACACAAGAAAAGAAGGGTCTGTGTTGTAGAACAGACACAAGATCAGCTGAGAGGTCAGTCAGTTAGTAGTCCTGACATGTTTTCCAACAAGTGAGAGCATGAATGGTCAGGACGTACATCAAAGCACAAGCAGCTGGGGTGACTTGCACATTTAAACATAACTGGTTATACAACTGGCTTCATGACCATCACTGGTCCATGTGCAAATGGCTGGACAACCGCTGAAAGTGGAGGCTCTTCAGAAATAATATACAGAAGCGGACAAACCCACACACACCCGAAAGAATAATCACACAATCAAAGTCCTTATTGTTTTGATTCAGATGCTAAAAGCATAGAGGAAATACATGACCTGTATGTGGGGGAAAACAATTACTTTACTAAATCTGTGCCTGCCTAACAAAACGCGTTATGAAACGTCAGATTCACTCAAGTGAAACTGAAAGAAAGACCCTTTCAGTCCTGGCTTGCTAAATGTGAACTTTTAAATAGCATTGAAACTGTGGCGCAACATTGAAGACACTGTGTCCCTTTCTTAAAAGTCATGAAAACACCACTTCAATGTATCGCCGGCACTTTAAATACTTTGACAGCTTCTGCCAATTCAAACTCTATCCCTGACTAGCTAGCAGCACATGCTAACACTTCCAACTCCTGGAGCTGACACTAGCTTTTATCCAGCGGGTTCAGGTGTGTTAGCTGGCCGGCTGTACAGACTGGATGTCGGCTCCTTGCAGAAACTCTACGGGGGTGGACTGGGCTGCCTGAGCTGAGGAAACATCGGCGGAGTCATGCTAGCAGACTTGCGTGCTAACGCGCTGCGTGCTAGCTTAGCCAGTTAGCTCCCTCAGCTGTCATCATCCGGCTGTCAAATACACACTGAGCTCCGGCTGCCGGCGCCACGGAGCCCCGGCACCGCCACGGGGGAGAAGAGCACCCGACCTACCAGTTGCCATGTTCCCGAGGAGCTTGAGGAGCGTTGTGCGTTTTCCTGAAAAGTCGCCGGCTCTTTGTTTATCTCATTCACCGACAGTCAGTCAGTGTGATCGCAGGGTGCGCTCGTTTATGGACTCGCGGTCCGGTCTTTGACGTGGCGGCAGGGCGGAGTTTAGCATTTGTTTATTTCGCCACCTACCCCAACAGAGTTTATGCTTTTATACCGTATGTGCATGAAATTCACCCAGAGACATACCATAGACTGTATATATATAGATCCTGACCCCAGAGAGAGACACTTAGAGACAGGGGCGATTCTAGAGAAATTTTCATTTAGGGTACATTTTAGAACATTCAAACCTTCTAATTATCAAAAAGTGAGTATAATGAGCTCAGAACTTAGAGCTGCACCATGACACTTTTATTCTTGAAATAAAACTAAGATTATTATCTTATTTCAACCACATCAACGTCTATCTAAGGAGGTCAAGGTAAACATTATTAACAATGAGCTGTTGTTTTTTCTGACAATCTGTCAATTCCAATATTTTCTAGAAAAATATAGATACCCCCCCCCCACACACACACACACACACACACACACACACACACACAAACAAACAGTCACACAAAGACAATATTTATTGTTGAAGATCAACCAGCTGAGGTTAAAACCACCTAAACAACCTTATTGTGAGACTGTGTGGCCTTTATTAAGGTGTGTTTGCTTTCACTTTATGTCCACAGAAATGTGTGTGTGTTTGTGTGTGTGTGTGTGTGTGTGTGTGTGTGTGTGTTTGTAAGGACAAGGAGTAGTTGTGTGATTATTGGCTCACTTCCTTCCTTCCCCTTCATTTGGATGAGAGCTGCAGCAGGATAAAGCAAAGCCTGTCACATTATTGAGGCTGGGAAACTAAAGTGAGAGAAAGAACTACTGAGTTGAGCTGATTGACTACAGACCACAGTTTTTACAGAGCTTTCCAAACATGTCTCACAGCCTCCCTGTCGGACATAACATGCAGACTGAAACTGTGCCCAGGAAATGTACAGCTGATCTGTGACGAGCCTCGACCAACTCTGGCACTGTCAGACATGCACGGCTATATCCTCTGTGCCATCAGCTGTCTCTGCATTCTTCCTGCTGGTGAGTAACATGATTTAGTTCTCACAGATCTGGAGTCATATTCACATTCTCATAACTTATAGGGATATCTCTTCCTCATAGTTACGTCAAATTTGAAGTTCACTCGGGCTATTTAAAATCACTTAATATAAACTAATACGTTTCTATTGTTACTTATTATTCTTATGTTATAATGATCTTTCGATGTCCCCTCCTTTGATTTTGAAATGTTTCTCCAATTCCTGGCGCTTTTGTTTTTAGATCAAAGGATTAGTTAATTGCATTGGTACAGTGACAAACAAACATACAAAACAAGCACAAGCCACAAAAATGTTTGATTCCACTCTTTGAAGAAATTGTCACATCAACCAAATGACTCAAACATACAGAACCAGTTACCTTGTGTCCATACTCTCATGGTGTATACTTTCATGTTGTTGGTCAGTCGTTTTCCAATAATCTTATTGGTTACGTTTTTTGTTTTCTTTGTCCTTATCTACATGTCTATGTCTATGTGAGTACTCTGAGAATCAGGTAAAACTGGAGTCAAATTCCTTGTATTAGTAAACACTCGTACGATGCTTGTCTAAACCTGCCATGCTTCAGAGCTACTTCAGAATGATTCTGTGGCGTTAATTTGATTCCTCAAACAGTTCTACAATATATAATGTCACTGTGTACGGGCATATTACAATGGGCATGCCGATGAACTGTTTGTGAGATATGCGTTCAACATATGGACAGAAAGACAGACAGACAGGTATTTTTGTAATTATTTGAGAGATTCACAAGTTCATATACACATACATACATATATATATATATGATGACTTATAGAGATATGACTATTTGGGTTTGTCAGATATATGACACAATTATTTGAACCATTCTACTATCAGTCAAAATGAGCTAAAAGTTTCTTCCTCTTCTTTAGGTCTCCGTGCTGAAGAATGCAGCCAAGTTGTTCTGGCAAGACGTGGAAAACTCGACACACCAGAGGGGGGCAGTTTGTCTCTGTCCTGCGTGGTCCAGCACTGTGGAGACACCTGGACAGGGAGCTGGATATGGAAAAATTCTACACACGAAAAGTTCAGCAGCATCATAAACTCAGATAGACGTCAAGTGACCAATGTTACACTCTCTATAAATCAAACCCGCTTAGTTTTGAATTTCCTGACAGTCAGCCAATCAGATGAAGGTTCCTATGGATGCAAGGTGATGTGGGGTCAAGGTGACACTGATCTTGGAAATATGATGTATGTGAACATCACAGCAGGTATGTAGAATTATGTAATAATGTGTTGAGTTAAATGTGAATCTGTGTTTCATTTTGAAAATAATACCATTCCTACACATTTAATTTCTTTCACGTGCAGCTGCCCCCTCTCACAGGAACTTGTTGCACAGGATTTTGGTCTGTGCCAGTGCTTCTCTTTGTCTTCCCATCATTCTCGGATTAGCTCGTTGTCTGGGTTCAGAGGTCAAGCCTCAGCCGCTTCCCAGGACATGGTCCACACATGTAGCTGTGTACAGAGACCGACCACACCCGCTTCCACCACGGCCGAAACATGGCTCTCACTCACTTAGTGGTATCTCTATTTTCACTTTCATAGCATGTTACAGTCAAAGAAAAAAGTACTGAATCTGGTTTCTTCACTAGTGTCTTATTTTCTATTTTACAGCTCCCCACAGCTTCCAGCAGAAAACTGAGGTGAGCTAATATTCGATTTTAAGACAATATTACATTTGCAGGAAGCACAACATTGTTTGTTTTCCCTGGTGAGGCTTCAATATGTCTTTCAATTATTGCATATGATGCTTTTTCCATGGATCACTTTACAGGTGGTGTATGCAGACATTTCCGAGGATCTACTGAGGCAACAGAGAGCCGTCAGAGAGCGGCCCCTGGAGACCACTGTGTACTCAAGTGTCAAATTCTCCTGACTGCAGACAAAGTTTTATTTGGGGGATAAAGGAAATCAATCATTTGACCGGAGCTCTAACTGCATCGTTTCACTCACTGAACTGAAACAACTGAATGGTGGATATTACCAATGATCCGAGCTGCCGCTGTAACTAATTCACCAAACTCTGTTTAGAATATATTCATATTCATACTTCATATATTGGAGATAACTCTGGTTTTTAATAATAGCCAAGTCTACAGTTTGGCAGAACATGCTGGACCTAATTCTGATTAAGCTTCAACAATCAGGTAGACAGACACACACAAACCAAAGTTACAGAGGAAGTACAGGTGTGCAGGGTGAGTGGTCGGTCAACCATCAAACTCATTTTTAAGCCTCTATTTCCTTTGATTTTGAAGGTAAAAAACTCCATAGTGTTGCTTTAACATGTGTATTGTATAATATCATTAAAGTATAGGATTCAGTAGTGTTTTCTTGTTGTTACTGCATGCCACCAACAAGGTTATGTTTTAGTAGCAGGATTACAAAAATACTACTCAACCGTTTTTTGGTGAAACTTGGTGGAAGGGTGGTATATGGGCCCAGGATAAAAAAAACAGATTACATTAAATGGGCACGACTTTTTTTTACACTTGATTTCACTCTGTAAGGTAGGCATTTGTGAAATTGATTTTTCAGGAAATAACGCCGATGACTTAATAAAAATGTATGCAACTTTAGTTTGTTTGTTGATGTATTTATTAGCGGAATAAAACAAAACAGATTTACAATAGACGTGTTGCAGAGATTGGAAGGACAAGAAACCATTGGTGAACAAGCAGATCAGAGGTAGATGTAAGAATTCCACTCTTTCTTAAATTGTGTTATTAAAAATAAAACCACTTACTTTATTCTTTTATTGCAGGAGGTATTCGCTCTATTGGGTGCCAATTCTAGTTTTGTAATAAAGTGAAAAGATTCTCCTGACTACACTGTGATGTGGATGTAGAGACTGTTTTTATTATGAAGATGAAAGGTTTGTTAAATATTCAAGTGAACAAAATTACCCCTTAATTCAGTTGTAGGCTCGTGAGTGTTGTGTGAGATTTGAAAAAGAAGGAAAAAAAAACACATAAATGACACAAAATACAACGTTTTATTTTAGAATAAATTCTCAATGGCACGTTACATAACCAAATATACATACATGTTTAGACATCTTTTAAATTAATAGATTTCCTTTTATTATTTTCATCTTATTAATAAGCGTACTCTGCACTTATATTTTTACATAACATCAATGCAAAAAAATTTTTTTTTAATAAATTAAGCCTATTTACAGAGAAAAGGCTGCAGGGGCATTTAGGCAATACCTGCTACAAACTAAATGACCAGACAGTTTCTGTTCCTGCTTCCTTCACTCGAGGTAATCACTGGTCTACACTGACTGATAAGCCTTCTTTGTCTATTGGTTTATTTAGTCATCACGTCAGCTTCCAGTCCGGTCTGATCAGAAAGGAGCAGCTTCCTTTAGAACAGCTTCCTGGCACGTTTTGCCTTAATTACAGAGGCTTTGTAATTTGGGAGACCTGAGCCTTCATGACTTTCTGTGTTTTAATGTGACAGGAGTTCACAAACTTTTATCTCAGCTACATGAATGGTTTTCTACACAGTTTGAGGACACACACATGCAAGGTGATGTATATAATTGTAAAGTTGTGTCACATAGGAAACACATCTAAGTCTCTCACAGCTTTTTCTTGATTTACACGCTCCCACTTCGTCCTGCAAGCTCCAGTTTGTGCAGCTCCAGGCTAATCCTATGGTATAGTTGAGGATTAAAGTAGACATATCGTCCCTTTGTGCTTGCAACTTGACTTTGCAATTTACTTCTGAGGGACAACTTACAAAAAATAAAACTTTAATTACAAAAAAAGCTCCAAATTCACATTCAGCATGTTTTTGCCAAAAGTGTTTCAAAGGTTAATTTTAACCTGAAGCATAATTTTCAAGTCATCCTCCTTCTCATCATCATCATCATCATCAGTGCACATGCCGGGGAAACCTTAAAAACCATGGAGACTTTCCTGATCGTGAGTTACACCAAACATAAACAAAGATACACCGAGCTATAGCAAGCTTTAATGAGAGATGTCAGAAGGTAATATGATTTCAGTGCAACGTCTGTTCTCAGCAAATGTGGGCGTTGATCGGTTAACCACTAGTCTGTGCTGTAACCAGTTGCAGAAGATTCTCGTCCTCTCACATGGTGAGAGAGTGAGAGAGAGAGAGAGAGAGAGAGAGAGAGAGAGAGAGAGAGAGAGAGAGAGAGAGAGAGAGAGAGAGAGAGAGCGTATCAGTGGTGAAAAGGGCTTTTGATAGATTGTAAGGCGCAGCTTTGGCTAAACAAAAGCTTATGGCATATAATGTGTTGGCAGTGTCTCATATTGTACCTTGTGTGAGCTCATGTCCACTAACCTAGCACTTCAGGTCAGGGATGTCAAGTTAACCTTACACACCCACACAGAAACGCCGTCATAGTATCGAGTCACTTTCAGCGGCGTCGCGCTTACAGCGCAGTAGACACAATGCAGCAGCTAGCAAGGTAAGAAAAGCTTTTTTTCTGTTTCAAATGTAAGATTTTTCCTACAAAAGCATTTTTTATGCAAAGAAGAAGTTCAGATCCTACACAGGAAAATTAAGACTCCCAGTGTTGCCACCTCCAAGGCTATGCTACTGTGAGGCTACATTTAAAATACGTTTTCAAACTAAAACAATCTCTGTTAACATGAGCGTTTTAGCTCTGTATCAGTTATGTGTGATCAGGCCCTAACATGCCTGAACCTGTTTGCAAGGGTCAGCAACACATTTAATGATCCATGTTGTGTTCCATGCTGGTAGCTGTTGCTACTGCCATTTTTTTGTCTAACAGAAGAGGGTCATGTGATAGGAGCCTGATGATCAGTGAAGGTTACATCAGAAAAGACACAAAAGACTGAATCGGCAAGTGTGAGGGTCTACTTCATGGTTTCTAAACGACCCCATTTCTGTCAAGGCTTAACCGGTGCCCCGAAGTTTCCAAACTGAACCGGGGCCAGCAGCGTTTCCTCTATTTGAAAACTCTCTGGACGCCAGACTTATCCATAGCAGAGATGATGCAGTTTAAAATGAAAACGTACTGTTAATGTAGCCTGAGTGTTTGTGTGTTGTGTGTGTGTGTGTGTGTGTGTGTGTGTGTCTTTGTGCCGTGTGTGTGTGTGTGTTGTGTGTGTGTGCTGTGTGGCAAAAGAGGAACTGAGGCCAGAAGTACCATTCGAGGCCAAAGGCAACAGCAACATCTTGTTGTCTGACAGTTCTAGAAGACGTCCTCTCCACCTCTCAGCAGTTCACTGGATACAGAGCAATAGTTCGGCCATAACGTCTCAGGTTCAGATCTCTGTATCTGTCTATCAAATAAGATGATTGAGAAGAAGCTGAGGCACAGTGGAGCTCAGCCTACTCTCACAGTATTACAGCCATGCCGGGACGTTTAAGACGATGGGAGCAAATAGCAACTGAGATACACCGACTTGTAACATCGACTAATTTCTGCAGCTAAAATTGGGAGAAAAATAAATCAGCTGTTCCTCCTCTCTGTACACTCACAGTATTGTTGCAGTTGGGGTTATTGTCAGATTATCCTTGGCTTTAGGCATCTACAGTGATTATGTGGTTGTGGTAGTGATTTCTAAATTTTTCTAGAAATGATTATTATTATTTTTGCAGCTCCATCAGCCTGTGTTGTCCCTTTGTTGTGCAAGTCTGTTTGTTTCTGTTCCGCGATGCTACTCGGACTGAAAGAGATAACAGAGAAGAGAGAGGCCAGTTAGAGGAGAGCCTTGGCTGACAGCAGGAATCTATCAATCTGGGCTCATTAGTCAACACCAGCTCCACTCTTTCATGATCCAAAAGATAATGAGATGTTCATGAGTCGGTCAGTGAGTGTATCCCAACATGCTTCACTAACGCTGCCAATGTACATGTCAAGTTTCAGCCGGTTCTGGTTTAAAGGCAACGCTCGATGACAGGAAACACACACGAGAATATTATAAATTGAGAATATTATAGGCTGATCTGACAAACTTCAAATTCAAGACTTACAGCTGTAGATGAGTGGCTCATTTTGTCAAAGCGAAACTTCAAGTTTGACCTTGGTGACGTCTTGTTTTTTCCATCTGCAGCAGCTAGAAGAAGGAAATGCACAGGAAAGGAAGTAAGTGCTCTTCAGAGATAACAAACATTCATATTTGTTTGTCTCTGTGTGCCTGTGTGAGAAATTGAAGATTTACCTGTTGGACTGCGGCACATGATGACAGGGGTGCCTGATCCCTGGCTGTCGACACTGAGAGAGGGGCTGAAGGCAGAGGAGGCAGCTGTCGAGGGGTGACTACCCTGGGGGGAGGGAACACAGATTTAACCCAGAGGAAGAGGTGGGGGAGGAAAATAACTGAAGAGGCTCAGTGAATATTTATTCTAGAGTCTGCATTGACCTCTCAGAGAGTTCAAGTGGAAGTTGAGAGGAAACAGTATCATAGTGAATTACCTTTTTGTTTCTCCAAAAAAAATTACTTTTATTTTCATGGATGTACAACCACTATTAAATTTGAACAGTAAATCATCAAGTTTTTATTCTGTATTTTTGGGCACAAAGTGATTGGACAACCTTGAAGAGCTACAATAACAGAATGTTCTTCACAATAACCCTCCACATTGTGCTGCCACGCATTTGCATGTGTCTGAATGTGACATCAGGAGATGACAAGTTGATCATCTGGTGCTTTGACTGTGACCACGGTTGTGACATTTCTGTCATGAAACCCAAAATATTAAAAGGCACAACTTCACTACCTGATTAATATGAAGTTTCATGAAAAACTTTGACATGGTTTATTGTGAGGTCGTCATTCCGACTTCAGTTCTTAGAAAAACTGTGTTGCCTTAATGTGTCTCCTTCCAATATTTACATAATAACGAGGAGCAAAGAAAAAGGATCATGTGTAACAGACACATAAATTATCTAAAGTTAAAAAGTATTGGCTAAAAAGTTATGTGCCTGTGAGAGATGAAATTTGCAGTTTGCAAGTGACAATAGTGAATCCTTTGAGAAATTCACATGTATTGCATCTATTCAAGCTGATTGTAAAATTATTATTATTGTATACAAATATTGTTGTTTTTTAAGTGATGACATCAGCAATTCGGCAACTCAAGATTGTCCAATTTGTTGTTCTGACTCAAGGTTACGTTGACATACAATTTGGGGAAGTCATGTGACCACACAGAGCGAGATGAGAGTCACATCAGTCTTCTCCTCTCAAGGGTAAAAACTCAATAACCATACGTCCAAAAATGTTCCTTTTAATCAATCATATTTTAAAGAGGGCTTTTTATCCTGACAGATTGAATTATTGATGTCTTTGTAAAATACAACGAATTTCCTTTTAAGTAATCAAATTTTCCCTTCTGCTTCTGCAGTAATGATAAGCCTGACAACTTTAACGACACACTGTGGGTCCGGGAACACAGATACACAGTCAAACGCTGAGGGTGGGAGACGCATTTCTCACAGAGGATGGAACCACGCGGACAAGCACGGTCATCCGATGCACAGCGAGTGATATGAGCTGTAATCGATGTAATCAATATGCTGACATTCAACACTCTCTATTAGACAGCTCTAATTACAGACCATTTCAACTGTGAAAGCTCTGACACGGCTCCTTCCTCCAATAAAGACTGGCTCACTACAATGTACACCACAACAACTCACTGTGTCCAGTTCCTCCAGAGTCTCTGTTTCTCCTGTGGTGCTGCTGAAGCTGCTGGTGCTGGATGAAGAGCGAGATATGTTGGGCCTGCCGCCGCTACACTCCTTCAGCTTGATAAATGGCCTGCGGAGGGAAAAGAAGCAGAAAATGAAATTCTCCAGAGACTTTAGATGTAAGACATGCACTCCAGGTAATCTGAACAGGGGGCTGTGTGTGAGGACGCAAATGTCAAAGTGAGGGGCTCTGGACTTTCTGCGAAGTTATCAGCCAGCAGCTCAGTAAAAAAAAATCTGGAGAATGTCCGATTGAGTGGATGTGAGAACACAGCAGGAGATCCAACGCAGGATTCACAGCGAGTGAGTGGGTGAGTTGAGGTTTCTAACACGTCACAAACAGGAAAATAAAACAAATCGAATCTAAATTATCTCAGGATGAAAAAGCCGAGCAACACAAGCAGACGACAAGGATGAAGATGTCAAGAGAGCTTAAGGGTCCTTCAGGTGTTACATGTTTCCTCAGTCTGCTGCTCCGCCCCTCACCTAAACGCTCCAGAGATTTCTGTGTTATCTGTGCGGAGAATCTCCTGCTGCGTCATGTGTGAAAGATAAACTCTAGAGAAAGGCCGGACTAAATTGTGCAGACATCCTCCAGAGGTCATGTCTGAAAACAGCTTTTGACAGGAGGACTAGGGGTTTCTATTGAAGAGATTTACTGGATATCACTGTCTGTACCGAACCCATTTCAAAGACGACTGAGATGGTCTCCATGAGAAAAACAGAAAGCTTTGGCCTCACCTCTCTTTGTTGGGGCATATCTCAGGCGAGCTGGGATTGGATGACGTCTCTGACCTCACTTCTTGGGATAGAGGGCAAAACTCTGCAGGCTTCTGATCACTGAAGATAAACAGGAAACATGTCAAAGCGATAACAACATCAAGACTTTCTGGGCTGCAGGAAGAAGAACACCTTCGGTCACTCTCTTGTTATCATGACACTGAGCAGGAAATGAGAAGATGTTCAAATAGTCAGACTGACCCGCGTGTGTGTTTGTCCGAGGGGGTTTCTGTGCTGGAGTGGAGACGAGGGAAGAGGCCTGAGCGCCGTTTCACCGGGCTCTTCAGTGGAGACTTGCCTGACAACACGGGAGGCTGAAGATCACAAGTTACAGACTGAGGAACAGGGACAAATACTGAAAGAAGTACCTCTTTAAACATTACTGACGTTCCAGTCCGTACATAGAAGTTAATGTTGGGTATGATCATTCCTCTTGTCCACACAGACTGTGAGCAAATTACTTCCAAACACAACTCTGATGTAAGAGATAAGAGACTAAATCTTTGTTGTGTGCCAGGTTGCATTCAAAATACAGCCGCAGCTATGATGTGGCTTCATCCATCTAAATCATGCATTGTCAAATCTTCTTTTCAAATATAGAAGTTCAAATATATCTCCGCTAGTAGGAGAAGGAAGAGTTATCATAGTTGAAATATGTGAACCTATCCCTGAATATAAAAAAAACCTCTTTCTAGACTGATTTAGAATTTTAGAATAGATATTTCAATTTAATTAAATGTGCTGTAGGCTTCAAGGAAACGAAATATAATTGAAGTTAGTCGGGTATTTGAAGAGAAGGCATCGTTTTCTAGTACTACATATTTCACATCCCTCTCTCCTTCCTCTCTTCCCCTCCTTTACTCACAGTGAAAGTGCTCTTTGTGCATTCGCTGGTGCTCTGTGGCAGACCGCCGCCGCTCAGGCTGGCTGGGACCCCACCTCCTACCCCAGGGCTCCGATGGCGGTGAGACCCCACCATGGTCTCCATGGAGTGGCTCCTGACACGCATGGCTCTCTGGAGGAGGGCGAGAAAGCAGATAAGGAGTTGATGAGGGAAAGAGGCACATGGGTAAGGGGAAGTATACGTGGAATATGTGGAAACGTTAATTCATTTTCTTATACATATTGAGAGAAGGAAGAAAGCTGCTGTTGCACAATGCCTCCACCAGAGAGCAATGTTCTCAAAGAAAATACATGAGCAGGTTGGAATGGATGGACAGATGTACAAATCCTCAGGGTTGGAGTGACTTAATATTCACTTACTGCATTACTGTCAACATTCTTAACAGTTGTATAATATTCTAATATTTGATTATATGTAATTTATATGTATGTATTTTTAAATCATTTTCATTTATTTCTCTATTGCAGATACATAATTAAAAGTACTTATTTTCTTTGATGAAGAGACACAAAATACCAAATAATTGTTTATTGATCATATGGCAAGCCTCCATTGCATTTACAATACTGCAGACAGGTAATACACAATGACTGCCATGAGAGCAAGGAGAACAGCGCCCCCTGGCACTGACTGCAGAAAGTGCAAAGTAGCTGTCCACAATGCCTGTGAAGAGTAAGAGAATCAAATTGTCACATCAGTCACACACACAGACCAAAGAGACATGTGGTAATGGGCCTTTTAACATTGATTCCTTCCTAATTTGTCGACAAAAGAGTTTGATGGCACAGTGATCGATGAGAACAAAGTGAGACGACAAATTGAGGCAGAGTGGGAGAAAAAGAGACATTCATAAAGGAAGACGGACCATTTCATGAACACACACACACACACACAAACACACACACACACACACACACACACACACACACACACACACACACACACACACACACACACACACACACACACACACAAAAATGCCAAGACACACTTGTATATTACCAAAGTCTTCTAGAGAGGAAAGAGAAAAACAGATGACACTACCGGTAGTTTACACCCTTGAATCATCTTGAACGGTTTCAGATATAAACTTCCGGATGATGAACTTTTAGTTACTTAAATTTGCGTAAAATATCAGAAAAGTCATCAACATGCCCACTTTCTCGCTGTGAGTCATCTGGAGGTTCTCAGGTTGTATTCTCACATCATCTCATTTGGCTTATTTTACGAGGGGGCTGGTCAGAGAAACACTGGAGAATCTCCACCGTAACTGACTCGGATATTTGCGTTCACACATACAGACCCTCCAGAGAAAGTCTGAAGGATCTCCAGAGTTCAGTGTATGTCTGAAAGCAGCTTGAAGTGAGCTACAGGGGAGAAAACACCTAATGGCCACTTATACCATTATGTCACAGGCTCATGTTCACCTTGAAGGACTCCAGCAGACCCCCATGTCCCCCGTTCTCCAGCTTGTCCTCCTCCCCCGCCTGGCCCAGGCCCAGCGTGGCCTGGCTTTGCCTGTGCAGCTCATCGTGGAGGTTGTCCAGCAGCGCAGCTCGCGTTCGCCCCTGAAATCAATTCACACATCCGGGAAAATGAAACCCATGTGGGGCCTGATTGGGATGGCGATTATGGTGATAAGTATGGATGAGGCCGGTTGGTGGCACGCTGCTGTGGTGTTTGTTGTGGCCGAGTGAGTGTGCTTCACCTCTAGTTTGGCGAATTTGTCGGATTTGTAGCAGGCGTTTTCAGCATTTATCAGCTTTGTCAGCAGGAAGTCGCGGAACTCAGGACCCTGGTGAGAAGAATAAGAGAGAAAGGGAGGGGAAGAGAGAAAAAAAAAGAGGGAGAGGGAGAGAGAGAGAGAGAGAGAGAGAGAGAGAGAGAGAGAGAGAGAGAGAGTAGAGAGAGAGAGAGAGAGAGAGAGAGAGAGAGAGAGAGAGAGAGACAGGGGGGGGGGTGTAGGGTTAGATGGTGAACTAGAGGTGTGGGGTTGGGGGCAGTGATGAGGAAAAGGTGACCTTTATCATCACAATACAGATCACAGCTCTGCAGCCTTATGACTGATCACCAGGATCACCATCAAAGAATGAAATTTCCATCTGCCTCAAATCCTCTTTTTCTCCCAATACGCTGCAGATCAGGTGTCTGCTGAGTATTCGAGTTATATTTGTACCTCCAAATCATTTCACTCTTTCTGATGTAGCTGATCTCTTCATCCACTCAACTTTTGTATGTCATTTAGCTTTGTGCTTTGTACAAGTCTGTCTGTCTTTTTAAACAAAATTGTATAACAATACCAAATTGTTTATTGGGTTTAGATGAGTAATGTTAAGTGATTGATAAGGTTCTCAGACTAGATGTAAAAATGTAGGACTTAGAAGTCCTAGACTGTCCAAAGTCAAAGTTCTGTAGAATGCTCAAAGTGGAACTTGTTCATATACAGTTAGATTTAGCCCTGTGGTTATCAAATTAGGGGTCAAGCACCAAGTTCCAAGTTGTAATGGATGAAATTTGTATTTTTACATTTATTCTGTGAAATGGGCCAAAAGGCTGTTGCTCTTTTGAAACAAATAATTCAATCTTAAACATTGAATTGGATCTCAAAGTTAATTATATATTTTTTAAATAAATTCATAATATCCGTTGCTAGAATAGTAGTATCAGCTGGTTTTTGAGATGGCGAAGTCTGAAGTCATCAGCTTCATGACTCGAGTGAGACCACATCCACAGTGTGAACTCTGCCTCTCACCTTCTTGAAGACAGCTGGGTTCGGGAGAGGGGGTCCAAAAGGAGGCACGTCCTCCCTCGCTGTCACAGACACCTGTGCATATAAATAGATAAGTCCTACAGTATTAGTCTGGTTAACTTCTGTCAAAGTCTCTTTACTTTTCGCAGTTACTCCACAGCGCCTTGCAGCAGAAATCCTGTCATTTCCTCATCGTTTCGTACCTTGTATGTTGTGTGCTCTGTACACGGGTTCTCAACCTGCACCAGCACATACGCATGCAGGAAGTTGGAGGCAATCATGTCTGGGACAAACGGTGTCGGCTCTTCCTGGAAGACTGCGGCCACGATGTCATTTCCTATGTGCCTTTTCCTCTGAAGCTGAGGAGAAAATATTTATCCTTGTGTCAGTACGTTGCTCGAGAGCACAGTGTGTCTTCTATGACACATAAACAAGGGTTTCTTAATAGTATGATTTTAGCAGCTTCACACCAAATAAAAGTGATTGATTTATAAAAGAGAATTAACATAATACATTTAAATGGATAACACCTTCAGTGTAACGATAATGAATCCGGCATTAAAGTCTCGTACCTGCTGGACGTCTCCCTCGGTGAAGGGAAGCTTGGTTGACACATGGAACATAATCTCTCTCTGTCTGAAGACGGTGAAGACAGATTCAGACCCCGTCTGTCCGTGGGACACATCCAGCCCACCGCGAAACCTGTCAGCACATCAAAACACGCGTGTCATGCTCTCTGTGTGTCTCCAGCCTCCAGTAATTGCATTTCATTTTATGGATTTTAGATGTCAGTTTCTTTACATGTTGTGCCAGTGCCACACAAACATGACGTGTAGCAAAATGTCGGCTACAATTTTAAGCTTCTCTTAAATCTTTTTCAAATGTGAGCTCTGGAAAACAGTAATGGGTCCACACACAAAAGAGAGATAATATAGAGGTAATATGCGTAGATAAGGAAGAGGGTAGGCGTCTTGGTAGAGCGCGATGGAGGCAGGACGTGATGTTTAATTCTGCTGTGGAAATCAGGTGTTTGTTTTTTATAGCACATTGAAACCAGCATTGACCCTAATCGACTAAAGCGCTTGAATCTCATTGTCCCTTCAACTTGATGAAATATCCATATACCCAAACCTTTAGGCTGAAAGCCAACCACAAAGGGAGACCCTGTGGATTTATTCACCATCAGTCTTTTTTGGAAATCTGTCTTCACATAGTAAGTGCTTCTGTGCTGCCCGGCTAAGTCTAGCTAATTAACCTTAGCATACAATGGCAAAAGACAAGCTTTGTCTATTCCAACTGAGCTATTCCACTATCTGACAATTACAGTAATGGAAACAGCACTGCAGCATAAAACACACAAATGTCATGAGAGGTGGCTGTTGCTCAGGGGGTAGAGCAGGTCGTCCACTAACCAGAGGGGTTGAGACTGATCCCATTCTCCGCTGTTCCACATGCCAAAGTGTCCTTGTGCAAGCTACTGTCCATGAGTGATGCGCATAGATGTACTGTATGAATGGGTGTAAGAATGGGTGAAAAGAAAACTGCACTGTAAAGTTCTTTGAGTGGTCATCAAGACTAAAAAAGTGATATATATATATATATATATATATATATATATATATATATATGTATATATATATATATATGTATATATATATCTATATAACCATTTACCATTTAAACTTAACAACTGAAAAGAAAAACCCTGCAGGCAATTAATAGCGTTTTGATTATTTATTATTACCGTGCAAGACGTTTTTCCTCGGATGTAGGTTTTCTGCCGCGATGCATCTAAAGGGATCTTTCTTTACATCCTTGTGCAACCTTTTCTCTGGGTCTCTCCATGTTCTTATCTCAACAAATCCTTCAGTCTTTTTGTTCACATGTATTGCACTTTGCTCTGCCTCTTTTCTCACATTCAATCCCATCCCACTCCTTTCTTACCCTTTAAAGTCCTGAAGATCAATGTTGTCGCCAAGGATACTGAGTAACTCCTTGAACGCTGGTGTCTCCTCGTTGTTCCCAAACAACTCTTCCTCTGACGTCTGAGAGAAGGGATAGAGAAAAGGTGGGAGAACAGAAAACAGGGGAAATTATACCAGAGATAAGATCAGATAGTATTCCGGAGATACACTGGAATATACTGACAACTCGTTCAATAAGATCGCTCACCTGCCCAAACTTCTGGTAGATGACTCCAAATTTGAAGGTGTTGTTCACCTCATGTTCGTCAAAAGCCACAATCAACTGGGATCCCTGCACATAAACAAAAACAATACTCTCTGCTCAGTGTCTATAGTAACTCATCTCTTCAGCTTGTTACAGGCTTTCTGTTTGCTGTAGTTCTTGGAAAAACATCTTTTCCTTCTCCCCCCTAAAAACATCTCCAGGGCAGGTTTATTAGGCCCTTGTTACGTAAAAGCACGACATGTGACAAACTGTCACGGCCCCCAGCGAGGGCACTGATCCCGTCGCCGCCTCTTGCCGGCCGAGACACAGATGGCTTTTTCTTTCCTACCCTGAGGCACAGGCTGAGAGCATGCTCCATCACACTGCTCCACCAGGCTCACCGGAGGAGAAAACAGATCCATCACATCTATGTAGGAAAGTGTACGATGTACATACTGGGCGCGGCAGATATTAAAGAGGCAGGGGGCTTACAGGGGCTAAATTAAAATAATTATTCAGAATCTAGAGTCAGAGAAGGAAAATCTAATGAAAATTCACTTAAATACAAAATATGTATTTAAGTGAACATGGCATCAGTTCAAGCTCAAGTCTTAATGAAGGTTACAGTAAAGTTCTGGCAGATATTAGAAAATAAACTATTCAATAACACTGAGAGAGGAAAAGGTAACTCATGCCATCTTGATTGCATAAAAATATAACTGTTCACAATGTGGGAGTTTAGTTAGAGACTGACCCGAGGGTACAGGGCTGGGTTGAACTTCAGTCCTGTGGCATCTTCACACAGAAGCTGAAAGAAAAAAAGGAAGAGACTTGTTGTAATTGACTTAACTATCCTTATACAGTATAAACACTGGAAACATATATTGTCTACATTTATAGCTATTTCAAGATATTCATGAAATTGATTTAATGCTTTAAGACAGAGTTCAGATAATTTACTGGTTAAAATACATTTCTTGTTGTCAAAAAGTCCTAATGATACCTTTCCATCATGACTGGATAATTCAATCCCATGACTAAACATCGGGCTCATAATTGCCTTTAATTACTGTTTGAAGTGTAAAAATGAAACACATACTTTTCTTCAGTTAATTGTCATGTTTTACTCTTTCTATTCTGGAAATAAGCAATAATAAGTATTCATAGACTGTATATAGAGATGGAACGATGTATCTCCACTTCATCCCCTGATTCAAAAATGAAGCCAAATATCTTGAATAACAGCGCTGCCATCCGAAGTATTTGGAGCCAGTGTGTAAAGTGTAGTGATGGGGGGGTGGAGCCAAAGTAGCAAGCTGGTCCATGTACTCGACCAATCGAGCACTGGACGATGCTGTAAAAAGTCTTTGATGATTTTTACAGCATCACGTAACTAATTAAAACCAAACATATCAGAATAAAATGAACATTTTAGTGTGAAAAGTACTACTTAAATTGTCAGAAATTATCTTTGAGAAACATTATTTGACATGAACTTTGCCTTTTTAGTTTGGTCCTCGTCCCATATGCTAACATGGAGGCGACAGAGTTTGTGACCTCTACCACAGCTGGCCACCAGAGGGCGATAAAGACTCTTTGGCTTCACTTTTTGGTAGAATTCATATGGTCATTTGTGGGATTGCTGTTACTGGAAGACAATTCTAAATACAAAACTAATTTAGCTGATTGGTAAAAACAATTACGACCGCCATTGCCTGAGTTTGTCTTGTTTTACTGGAATGTTCAACTTTTACAGTATGTGTGTTTGCTCTATTAAATCTACTTCATTGATCAACTGAATTATTGTGTCTTGTGTTGGATTAGGGTTTTATGTGTTTAAAGACTAGAACAAAATCCTGAGTGCTGCTAGGAACTGATAAAGTACAGGATCAGTGTGTTGCTGAAATGTTATCCTCCAAACTCCAGCTCCCGTCTCTCAGTTCAGAATGAGCCAGTTTCCACGTATCGAGCTCTTACAGTTTCCTTTATGTTTTGATACTGCTGTGTGTCCATGAAAAATTATTTATAAGACTTCCTTATAATGTACTGTATACATACAGTATGTACTTTCTGTGTTACCTTGGCAATCTGAGGCACACTGGGCAGCTGGTTGATGCCAGCTAAAGAGATCCTGTCATGGACTGATTTGGTCCTCGACCTGCAACAAGAAGCAAATGACAACATTTAAAAGAGCGCTCTGTGTTTGTATTCCTCCTCTAACCAGTGCAGTTTCAGTCTACATAAACATTTTTTACCAGACTTATAGAGCCAAATGTGAAAGGATTCCCTTTTATTTTTTAGGTCACACCAACCTTGACCTTCACAAGAGCCAAACATCCAATCAGTTCATCCTTGAGTCCAACTGAACATTGAACCATATTTAATGAAATTCCCTTAGGGTGTTCTCCAGATATTGTGTTGACAAGAGTAGAACGTATGTATGATAACTCGAAAACACAATATCCCCTGCCACTGTATCGCCGGTGCGGAGGCATGAAAAGCAACAGCAAATGGCGGGCTGATAAATACCAAGTAGCAATATTAGTAACATTCTCACTGTCAACTGTGAAAGAGGAGATCAGCCATGACCTGGCTACAGTCCCCTGCAGTGGTCAGAATGGCTCAACAAAAAACAACTTCACTTCATTGTTGTTTCCTGCTCATGAAAATGTCACCAACTGTGGTAATGACAGGAAAGCTGTCCAATAAAACAGCACAACAGCAATAACCACTATCTAACCTACTTTTGTGGCTCTGTGGATGGAAATGTCTGTCTGTTGGTTTGTTTGTTACTGGTTTGGTCCACTTCCTGCAGGGATTCAGGATCCCATGAGGATGATTCCTACTGACTCTAGTGATCTACTTACATTTACTTTAGTGCCACCAGGAATATAATTTTCTGTATGTCTTTGACAGGAATGTCTGTTTGATGTAGCAGCATAAAGTTTAATCCTGTCTCCATCAGGATGATTTGATTCAATTGTCAGTCATTAAATTAAGACGCTACCACTTGTACCTGAGCATGATGCGTAGGAACTCCTGTCCCTCCGCCTCCTCGTGTTTCAGGGACATGATGAGGTTCCCTATGCTGCTGCCTGTGCAGTAGTAGTTCATGTGTTCCTGGAAATATAAGAATAGTACAAAAGGTGATGCGATACAGCGATTTTATTTGAAACACAACGTCAGTCAAACAGACGATGAAAGTGACTGTGATAGACACACACTTACCTGGCCTAAGAAGTGTTTGCGGTAGGCACGGGCTGTGCTGTTACACTCCAGGCGGTAGCTATGCCCCCCACCAGGGCTCATGCCATCTTCTCTGTCCTCCTCCTCACAGAAACTAGACTCCGAGGAGGAGGGGGTCCCTACTTGTGCCTCCACATCCTCGATCCAGTAACCCCCAAACTGTGGCAGGATTACCTGGGGGTACGGACCACCCTTCTCCAGGATCTTGGGCAGAAAAATTCCAAAATGAAATTAAAAAGAAGAGCTCTGAGGCATTCAAAGTCTTAGCTAAAGGCTTAATAATCACGACATAGGAGGTCATAATAATTTAAAAAATGTTTTAAATGTTTTTATCTATTATTGGAAACACCACAATAAGGGTTACAAATGAGCAGAGTGTGATCATGTGGGTGAGAGATGACTCACAGCTTCTATCCGCGGGTAGGGGATATAATCATCCTGTGTAAAAAGAGGAAGAGCACAATGTTAAAAATATAAATGAACTTCATCCACTTAACACCACAATGATGCAGTTGCAGGCGCAGCCACAAACACAGGAAAAAGAGAGTAACACAGCTAATGATGCCGAATGGACTCTGAGGTGATGATGCAACAGCCTGAAATGCAGAGTCATCAGCGAACGTCAATGAGGGTGTGTCACCCCTTCAGGATCTCAGAACTGTTTTGATTCAGCAGCCCCTGGGGCTAAGAGCTCTAATGAGCCTGCAGTCCTCTGGCAGTCTGCTAGCATAGTGCAGCTCCGATGCATGACCTCTAAATACTGCGGAGGCCCTGTCTGTGGCGCTATAGACGGCCAGTCATTTACATTCTGCAGCAGCAGGGGTCAGGATACTGGCAGGCCGGAGAGGATCAATTGAATTACTTTGAAAAACCTGAGAAATATCTGAAAAGTGTTCATGGGGGTGTTCAGGAATCACTTGGAAGCAGACAGATGAGACAAAAGCAACCGCACAGCAAATTATGAGGTATGATGAAGCAGTGATGAGGGAAAACACGCAGAGACACTGGGAACATAATAACACAAACTGATGAGATCCACACAAGACATAAAAAAGCATGTGTGTCTGGTCACACCTTCCATTTTTTGGTCTCTTCAGCTTTAGGGATCTTATTAGTGTCCGAACGCAGCATGAGGACAGAGAAGCACAAGGGTCAAAAAGCTTTTTTCTTTTTTTTCTTTGTGAAATAAAAAACTCGTAGAACATGACATGGCAGTTTTGTTTTTCAGATCATATCATCTCTGTTGAAAGATGATATATGAATGAGAAATACATGATAATACACACACAGACGTGCACATATACACACACATTGATGTACTTCTATCTTAGTGAGGAAACTCATTAGCATAATGTATTACCTCGCCGTTCCTTAACCATCACTACTAAATGCCTGAGCTTTGTGGTGCACATATTTTGGCACATCGAGATTACATGCCAAGTCAATGCAAAGATGCAATTAGACGGCTTCCCCCAGTGTTTCCACAACATGTACAATGCAGCAACTGTAGTGACCTCAGCCAGTCATAGTGACCTCAGGGAAATACTCACCGGTTGTGTTTATTCATGAGGTGAACCCTTACAAACACAAATGATCCTGCATGATGCTGTGCGGTGTTAACGCAGCATTACACTTAGCTTAACATAAACCTAACTCTAAACTTGACCTGACCCTAACCCTAACCCATAAAAGTAGGCTCTAACCCTCAAGCAGTTAATTAAAAAAGTGAGGACTGGCCAAAATATCCTCACTCAATTAGGTCTATGCTTATGGTCCTCACATAGAAAGAAGCACAAACACAAAAACACACATATATTTATGTAAATATAAAAGGCGAATCTGATAGAAACAGAGTAAATTGGCCAATTACGGATCCAGGCCTTTTGGGACAGCTCTTCTACATGAGTGATCGCAGGATTGAGGAAAAAACACATGAATGACAAACACACACACACACACACACACACACTTCAACCATCACTTCAAATACTGAAAATCATACCCACAAATCAGGCAGCATACATTTCAACAGTAAAAGTTCATACTAATGGAACCAACAATACTTATTACACACAAACACACACACACTTCTCAGTCTCGTCTGTAATGGCGTGTGTCTGTCTGAGTGCATATTGATGAGGCAGCTGTTAAAGTCACAGGGGATTCATGGTCCACAATACTAGACTGATCACAAAGACGCTCCTAAGAGCCTTCAGTGTACAGTTGTAGACAGAGAGACAATGATGAGGAGAGGAGAGAGGCTAAACAAAAGGGAAGAGGGGGTGAAATTAGTTGACAAAGAAGAAGACAAAAGAGAGAGAAGAGAAAAGATGGAGATAGAGAAGATGACCCTGATCAGCAACATCCAGGTTATTCTTTTGAAGCATGTCTTCACAAAAACTGAGGAGGGAGGTCATTGAGAGCTGAGGTTCAGAGAAGCAAATGAGGGGTGCAGCTTCAGTCTGTGTGTGTGTGTGTGTGTGTGTGTGTGTGTGTGTGTGTGTGTGTGTGTGTGTGTGTGTGTGTGTGTGTGTGACTGACTATCAGGCTGCATTGACTGGCTGCCACCCACAGATCACACTCGTTCAGCCTGTATTTTCATACTCTTCTCATTTTAGCTTTCTGTGTGATGATTTAGGAGAAAACCCTGATTCAAACTAAAGGATGACACTGACCTTATCCTAAGTTTTTCATGTTGTCTACAAATCTCATGAAAGAAGCCGACAATGTGCTAGTCCATCTCCTTTTCCATCTACATCACAATAATTTTTTAGCAAGCCTTCCTCAAAAATTGGAATTTTGGGGACTATTTCCATCAGCAGATTCAAACACCTTAGTGTACTGGTGAGTATCCAGAGCCGCAGTATGGCAGATCTGACCTTGTTTAACCTGAAGGAACATGTCAACCAGTGCAACATGAGGGGTATGGATGTATTCCAAATGTCTTCTTTGATATAAAGTGAGGATAATGTTGTATCAGGCAGGAAGCTCAGGAAATAATCATTTTTGTTGGGTTTCTGTCACTTATCAATCAAAACAGGAAGAGTCATTCAAACATGGGGGCGGGTTCATATTTGAACTGACATGACCTGTTTGAATTTAACATATAGTCTCGAAGCGCATCAGACCACCTTAAGTTGTTTGCTTTAAGATCCAGCATAGGGGGCTCCCATTCGGAATCGAGACACGGCGTATGGATGTGTTTTGTGTTCGACACCCTAGATGGCAAAATAACAAACAAAGGGATGGTTGACTTTGTGCAGGGCAGCTGCCTTAAGCTGGGTGAACACTGTGCAACTTTAGAGATTCAATTCTACCTCACATTGTTTGTGTAAATCATCTGGGATTGAAGGCCAAAGCTAAACATTTATATGCTCACACTGGAACTCTCCCACTGTCTGGCATGATCTTCCTGCTCAAATTGTGTGTTGCTGTCTTTTCATCCCTGTTTTTATCAAAGAAGAAGGAATAGAAGAACACTGAAAAGGGAGAGACATGGTGAGAAACGCATGTAGCTTAGGAGATGTCAGCATTTTGATTTGACTAGCAAGAAAGCAAACCACGTTCAAATCTACTATATTGTATTTGATCATTCTGATTGTATTCAAGATTCCCTTTATCGCTTTCTTTCTTTCTATATTTTCTAGTATTGAGTTTTGCTATTTCGTGTAGACATTCTGGGGGGAAAAGGATCTGAGTTTGAAGAATCAACTCATGACTGATGACGGCCGACCAAAATTTGCCACGTGCCAGAATTTAATCATACCATTTGACGGGTGGTCGAATTGCTCAATAAATGCCCAGCATCAAATCTGTGGCCTCACCTGTTAGCTCTTCAACAAACTGAGGCAACACAGCAAAGTCAAGTGTTCAACCTCATATCCAATTTTTTCAAACTTGATTTTTAGAAAAGGGACAGCCCCAATGTTGGGATTGTGGGGTTTGGTCTTTTAATGGAATTTACTGACAAGACAAACATACTTTCATATTTAGCATTTGTAATAATAACAATAAATAGTTTACAACAGAATAATATATCTTACTACAAATGTGTTTTTCCTATATTGTCAAATGATCTGTTTAATAACCGGCATCTATTGATGGTTACCAGCAGGAGATATACTTAAAATATATTGATAAACATTTGGTTTCAAATAGTATAGTGTATAATATTTAGTAAAGGTGTACATACATCTTTCTCAAAGTAAGGCAATTTCCTTAACTCTTTCCTCTCTGAGACAAATCACGTTCAGACCTAAATCAACATATCTGACTCATGTCATTCCCTGCTATATTTCTAGCAGGGAATGGGGCCTGTGGCTGGGAATGGGGCCTGTGGCTGGAACAAAGTGGTTGCGCACAGCGAGAGGCACAAACTATTCAGAAGAAGAAACAAATCAATGTATTCCATACTGAGAGAGTGAGAAAAATAGTTATGTCAGTCCGCAGGCCAAAGACTGAGTAACAGATTAAAACTCAGCAGACCTGTGACAGACCCATCTGAGCATCTTCATGCCCTATTCAAAGTTCTGCCCAGTTCAAATGCCTTTGCAAACCAAGTTCGTATTTTTGGCACGTTTCAAAATAAATGCTCCTTTTGTGTCGCTCACGTTAACATGTCGAACTGAAACTTTCATTTAAGATTTTGAAAGCTTGGATGTCAGAGGTGTTCCAGAGAGTTGTTTTAGCTGTTCAGGACAGTGGAATCACATAAAATAGTTTACTAGTTTTAATATACAGCCTCAGTGCTGGTAGCATATCAAACCGATGTAATGAAGATTAAATTGACCTTGTTCCTGACAGCTTCAGACCTGACATCATCCTCACTGCTCAACTCCATTTTACCTCCTGCTAATTTTTGGAACAAATAGATTAAAAAGCATCAGACTCAGTGAGAAAGGTCTCTGTGCGTGGCAGTTTATAGTGGATGACAGATTAAAAAAAAACATGAAACAATAAAGTGTAACAATCTCCTGAAAGCAAGGACATGCTGCTACACTGCAAATATGCAATAATTGCTCAACACTTAAAGGGTGGAGTAGAAAGAAGGACATAGAGATGGTGTCATGAGGAGGAGATGCAGGGAGAGTAGAGAAATAAGTGGGATTTGCAAAAAAGTAAAGTAGAAAGTTTGAGAATCTCATACCTGCATTCTCTCCAGCATATCAAAGAACTCCGCAGACTGAAAGAGAGAGAGAGAGGAAGATTTCAAAACTTGCAAAACAATGACGTAAACCTCACAAACATCTACTGACACCAGACAGGACACAGTTTAATTTACACCTCATGCAGAGTGCTTTGACGCTCCGTTTAAACCCCAGGCGTCTGAATTTAAAGGTCTTACATGGGCAGCATTGTCTGCTGACTGTGTCCGACTCTCTTCGAGCAGCTCTGTCTGGAGGGCAGGACAGAGCCGCACCCAACCGGCGCTCACACCCCACATGCACGCACACACTTGATAAGCAGCCACTTCCTCAGAGAGCAACACACACCCACACACGTCAACACAACGCACACACAGACACATGCATCCCCAAACGCATTCACACAGTCGAGCTTCCACCTTGTCGCATAGAAGCTGTAAGGGTGATAATGGTCTACTTGCATCGTGTGTTTGTGCTGCAGGTTTGGGGCACATATCACACGTGAATGCAATGTGCATGGGTAGGCTTTTTTAAACTATACATGTGTGTACATACATGTATGCACTCATATGAAGTAGATGCATGTTCCCGTCATAAAATAAATTTCAATTTAACAGAAAGTCTGACTGAGAGAAAGAAATTCACATAAGTAGTTCCCGTACAGAATCTATAAAAACACTGTTGTTTCCTTTTTCAATGCTGCTGTACAGTTCACAGAATATTACCAAAATAAAATAGAATGACATTTTTTTTAACTATGACTTACTTTAAATCAATATGACAATTAATATCACACACTATCTGACACTGCACCTGTCAGGGTGCTGCACATTCAGTAGCACCATAAAATGAAGATAGAGAAGAGGAACTGAGAGATAAATGCATCACCATCGAACCACAGCTCTTCAACCAGGGGTGTGTGAAAGAGGTGTGGTGTTTTACAGCCTTTTCAATGACTCTGTTCCAGCAGTAAAAAACTCTCAATGTCCACATTTTGACACAACCATTGTAATAAAAATGAGCGCTTTTTCTTCACAATGGTAACCTGCCCTTTGGTGGAAATCTGCAAATCAGTCATCACAGACATTACGACCCACACACGCACTCACACACATCACACATCACAGAGATTTCTGTTTAGAACACATTTAACTAGTAAATATTAACATATTTTATATTAACCGTGTGTGTATGTGTGTCCTTGTTTTTGTTACCTATTTAAGACTTTTTCCAGTATGAACACTGACCTTGTCTGGACTACTAGACCATGGTCATGGTTAAGGATAAGGGGTAATCTTTATAAACTCTTTCTGCATGTTGTGAATATTAACAACCTGCATATAAACATTCAGAGACGTAAACAAAAGAGGAAGAACATTGACCAAAATACATCAGTTCTTTTAATTGGTCTCTATTTTTATGAAGATGGAGTCTTGTACCAGATATCTGCTCTACACCAGAATCCCTAAATAATTGTCTGTCACCCCCAGAGGCTAAATCATTGTTAGACGAGATGGGCTAATGGATTGGGTTAAAGGTAAGATGTGAATTATAGTTAGGTTAAGGTGAGGTTAGGGATAATCTTTTGGTTTGGCTCCCCACAATGAAGGGACGTCAATGCAAAGTCCTAATAAGGATAGCTGTGCAAACCTGTGTGTGTGTGTGTGTGCGTGTGAAATATTAAATGGAATTACATGAGAGCAGCAGAACTGAAAGACTAAAAGCCGCATTTTGCAGCCTTAGGTTCCTCCCTCTCTGATGAAGATATCAAATAACGCCCTTACAGACTGTTGACCAGTTAAAAAGACACTGATGCAGCTGGTCCTCTGTTTTTGGATGTGTTTGGGCTCCTGTGCTGCTGACACTGTGCTAAATCATCAGCTATATCCACGATACATTGAGCAGACCACAGCAAGGACAAGAGACGCCTGTGTTTCTCATTCTGCTAATTTCTTCTCTTATCTTTCTAAACCATCTCAGGATTTCTTGGCTGTTTTTCGATTTCTTCATCTTTTCCCTCTCCTTCTCTCCATCGCTCTCGGTTTTTATCCTCAAAGTCTCTCTCCTTCTCTCCCTCTCTCTCTTGCCCAGCAACAACATCAGCATCTCGTATCTCCCATGGCAACCCTACCACAGACTGCAGGCAGATTAGATCAGCTGCTTCTCTGACTGACTGACACTCAGCGGCTGCAAGAATTCTTACATATTCATGTGGAGTCATGAACATATTCAGCCTCACGTCGACAGCAATGATCATGTCCTGACATCTCCAGGACAAAAAGCATATTACATTAAAATATCCAGTTACCTTATAAAATAATTAAATTTAATTAATAATTAAAAAATAAAACTCTAAAGCAGATAAGGTGTTTTGTTTCTTCTCACACGTTGAGCATCATGCTCTTGTTATAGCCACAACAGTCCCTCCCTGTTTAGTCGATTTATTTCACTTCTGCTTGCAACATGTGAGAGCTTTGTTCAGACTAGCTGCAACTCAGAGTTTGCAATGTCCTCAAAGGAGTGATCCACAGACACGTCTTTCCACGACAAGGTGGGGACAGATGTGCATTAAAATACAGTTACACAGCTCTGTAGGTGGAAAACTGGCTCATGTAAGCACTGACACACATCTGCATTTGATACCTCAGTCCAAACTGTTGTTGTGTGGCCCCTGGGCTATGAAATACTGTTGTGATATGCTGTAAACGTGGGAGTAAACCTGCTTTGAATAAAAGATATAATCATGAAAGTTTAAAGGACGTGTCGTCTGTATAATTCAATCACAACACTGACTGTAACTGCAGTTGTTTTTACTGCACTGATGTCAGTTAGTTTGAAAAATCCTCTTTGATTAGATTAATTTCAATTGCAGGATTTATATGCAGATAACCACACTTTTAAAGTTTATGTCTTTTTATTTAAAATACAGACTTACCTTAACAACAGCAGCTGCAACATCTGATCCCTCCCTGTCTTCCTTCTATCTGTCCTACTTCTATTCTAACATCCGTCTACAATTACTAAAGAACTTCCCTCCCACTCACTTTTAATCTCTATTTTGCTTTTAAACGTCTCAAGCTCGAACAGGAAAATCAAGTCAGGCGGCGTTCAACGAAACAAAAGCGGCCATTCCAGTGTGTATATGTCTACACACTTCACAAAAACAAAACAAAAACAACACAAAATACACACTCTGTAGGTCTAGGTTAACAGCTATCTAACGGCCTATGTTCTGCTGTCTCAATGGAAGCGTCAAGTTGAATGTTAACATTAAAATAGTGTGACTATAGAGTGCGCGCGCACATACACACACACACCCAAACACACACATCCTGCATTACCTGTAATTAAATTGGAGTATAGGACTTAACCCTTTCTATTTGTCTGCAGGAGTAGATATACTCAGTTCATTTATATAGTTGAGTACAGGAGTGAGCATACTTAATTACTTTCCACCACTGCTAAATAATATGTTCAACATAGATGTAGATAAAGATGGGCAACACTTCTCCGCTTCCTCCCAATATCTTGAATATAAACAGCGCCATTATTTGAAATTGTACCTTTAGAGATATCACAGCTAATCCTCCTGCTTTGGCAGATCAACCTTTCACATGTGGCATCAATTTGTGCTCTTATGCTTTGGAGTACAGCACAAACACAACAGCATAATGAAGGAGAGTGGAGGCCTCTTGTCCCAAAGAACTTTTCTTAAAAGTGTCCTTGATGTCCCGTGGGACTTCAGATAGCCGATACAACCGAGACATGGCAGCTTGGTCTTGCAAATACATATGCTCCACCAATCCCGAGCCAGCCTCAGCTGAGAATCTTGACGTTTCGCAGCGTTTTTTATAGCTTTCAATAATTAAACCCAATCTTATCGGAAAATAAGCACCTGCTGCAATACAAATTTCAAACACGAGTTGTCTGACTGAACCTCCTTAAGTAAAACATTTACTTAGACTTCTTTGTTTGGTCCATGTCCCATTCATTAATATGGAGGAGGCAGGATCTAAAGTCTATACTTCAGCCAGCCACCAGATTTTCCCTTTTGGGAAGCTGTTAATGCTGTCCATCTTAACATGGAAACGTTGATGTTTACACGCCACTATTGTGACCTCTGACGTCTAGATAACCTCTCCTAAACAATATAAGACCTCAAAGAGGTCCTTACTTAAAAAAAACTGCTACAGAACACAGTAGCCATGTGTGTACCAGGTTTATAAACTTTATAAACTTCTATCGCCAGACTGGCCATCCAGGTGGCTTGTTTTAACAGCCACTGTATTGGAAGGGCAATGCAAATAAGTACGTTTTAACACGCACAACACAAAACCAGATTGAAGTTGGTTTGTATAAAATCTCACAGGGAAGGGGTGGAGAATACTTTGAATGCTTTGGTTAACATTACTGCATTTAGACTTTCAGAATCAATCTTTCATTTATGAGCCACAGAATCACATTTGCTTTGTTCCCCACCTTTTATTTCTCTTGTTTCGTGCAGACAGCTGCCACAATCTGATAAGGCTTGGCTTTTATTTAACAGGAACTATGATTGTATGAAATTGTAACTTTCAGAAAAACTGTGGGTTGGTGATTTATAATTGGCAGAAATCAGCTGAGCACTGAGTAGGAAATTGATCCTTTAAGGTTTGATTTGTATTTTTCTCATTCATCATATCAGTCTTAAGTTATTATTCTTTTTTCTGCCCTGGCCTGACAGTATATATTCCACTGAGCAAACTTTATCCCTGTATGACTCTCCTCATTTCTGTACTTTCTCCCTCTGTGTTGTCGTAAGCTGGTTCAATAATGATGGCTTAGTTCAAGGTGACATGCTACACAAGGGGCTCTTTTCGGCAGGAGCCAGTTTCTGTATTTCTTAATCTGCCTCACTGCAAAATGAATCCCCTCTTTTAACATGCTGGAGGAAACAGGAAGGAAAAATTCATCCGCAATGTACGTCTGCAACCATTACACCTCATAATATCATAGAGATATTGAAAGGTTTTCTCTACATGTGCACAATCATCTCATGGATCAATGAGACAACACGAGAAAGAGGATCCTCTTGACTGAACTTGACAATTTGTGATCAGGACAGCCTGTACTACCATATTTCAACTGCAATTCCTTTTTCAAAGCACAGTATTTTATTGGAAAGAGCCAAACCAGCCTAAAGGCTCCAAATCATTGTAGAAGTAAAAACAATCAAGGTCATGACCTTGAAAGCGACTGCACAGTGTGCAGCTCAACATATTCTAATTTGTCCCGCCAGAGTTTATTAAGGAACCCCAAAAAATGTAGGTAAAAGTAAGTGCTATCGTACATAGAGTTTTACAGTCGAAGTAGAGAGCAAGCCAACTACGTGCAACAACAGACTGAATCAACTCTGTGGGAAACACTGACAGTAGAGTCATAAGGAGTAAAATGATGCCTTGTCATCTCAGGCTCTTATTCTGCCTTCAGAAGGATTTTTTTAATTTATTTATATACTGACAAAAGGATTAAATCACTCTAAGCATAGAGGAGCTGCCATAGCAAAACTGAGGGAGTCAATTTACACAGTGAAGTAGCTGTGTTTACTGTCTGTGAGAGAAAGATTGGACATCAATTATGGAGAACCTTTTTGAAGAGAATCTGACCTAACCTGATATCAACTGCCCCATGAAAAAGCAGCAAAAATCAAGAACATCATGTAGGATGATCAACTTGAATCCCATTATCCATACATTCATTATCATACTGCTTATCCTTTTGAGTCTCACATGGGGAACTTAAGCCAATCCCAGCTGATCAGTGAGAGGCGGGGTATAACCTGAACAAGTCGTGGGCGCATCACAGGGCCAAAGACAAACAACCATTCGCACCCTCTGTCATTTTAGAGTATCTAATTAATCTAACACCAATCTCATTGTTTCCTGTGAAAGGAAGCTCCCTAGAGACACCAGACACAGACATAGGCCAAAACATGATCCGAACCGGAAACCTTCCTGCTGAGAAGCGACAGTGCTAACCACCTTGTACATCTTCTATTAACTTTATACAACTCATTTAGTAAGATATTAATGGGATGTATGTGTTTCACTGCTGTGGCTGATCAATGTTAAAGATAAAGCAGTGTCAACTGTAAAAAAGAACAATATTCAGTTGTTTTAATTGTAGTTTTGTTATGTGTGTCACATTGTGAATTTTAAGTAGTTGTGCCACTGCAGCTTGTCTCTGATCTGCTGTGCTTGCTGAAGTGGTATCTCAATGAGGATATTTAGAATCAATACGTTTTCTGATTAGTTTTAAGGTCTAAAGGGCAAAGTTTGTCAAAGAAAAAGTCAGTAAATCAATGTCTTTAAAAAAAAACGAGTGTGGGTGTGTTTGTTGATACAAATATGTGTGCACATCCACATCAGTGCTCGTGTGTGGCCTCTCCTACCTTCATGGTGGGCGGTGCAGTGCGAGGTGGTGAGGGGGGACATTCTCCCAGAGGGACAGTGGAGATGTTCAGCTGCTCCTGTTTCCTGCAGAGAAGAGGAAACAATAAAGAAGGTTGATTTATTGATGTTCAAGTCTATCACAATTGTTCTAAACTTTTAACACGTCCTCTCAGGCAGACGCACAATCCTTCCCTTATTTTCAGAGTGTGGATAAAGGACGATGTTATAATATACTTTCATTTACCCTCAGAAGTCATTCTTCTCTCTAGAAAATATCTTCTATCCTGATGTTCCAATATGACTCAGCATGTTTGCAGGTTTGATAGAAAAACATCTGCCTCTCCATAGGTCTGAATTCCAACTGTGTGTGAATGATATAGGTTTATATAGATTCGTATGTGAGTCAGCGAGTCTGCTGGAAATACACAGTGAAGTGTTGTATCCGCTCTCTGGAGTCCCAGAGGACATCAAGGACACTTTAAAGAAATGTTGTTTGGAACAAGAGGCCTCCACTCTCCTTCATTATGCTTTTTTATTTGTGCCGTACTCAGAGGCATGAGAGCACATTAATGATGCCACATGTGAAATGTTGAGCTGCCACTGGGAGACAGCAGGAGGATTAGCTGTGATATCTCTAAAGGTACAACTTCAAATATGATGCATTGAGATGTTTTTTTTCTTATGCTGAGTATGCTCAAGATTAACCAGAATTGTTACCTCCAGTGAGGAGGTGAGGTTTTCAGCTATGTCTGTTTGTTAGTTTACAAGCAAGATTATTCATAAACTACTGGACAGATTACGATGAAATTTAGTGGAATGGGCGAGGGAAGAACTCATTCAACTTTGGTGTGGATCGGATCAAAGTGCGGATCTAGAATTTTGTTATCACATTATCTGAGTTTGGGATATAGGCCGTTTATGAAATCTTGTCTGATTTCCCATGTAGGGACTAATTATTGATTTAAAAATATGATTACTTTAAGTGTGTGCAATTTGGTGCAGCTTGAGTTTAAGGGGACTTTTGGGCAGTGGTGGACCTATGTGCTCTGCGATGTCCCATTCTAGTCTTGTAAACATTGTAAACAGGATTACGCTTACCAAGACATTTTGAAATAGGGCATTTTTTCGTAAATTTTCATTGTTTTCTGACAATAAGTCATGGCTCTTGATAAAAAAGACATGTTTAAGGTATTGATATTTATGGGTGTGTTAAAAACCTGGATCTAGTGAATTTAAATGAGGTTCATGAGGAGACTCTTGGGCCTTTCCGGAGGTATGTGCTCTACTGAGTGTCAGCAAGCTCCCATTTTTATAGTGAAAATAGAGCTTGTATCAGGTTTTACAGGATGTCCTCCATGTTTCCCTTCCAAGTGGAGAAATGTAATTGATCACTTCAGATCGAGTGGATGGAAGAGCAGGATTAGAGATTTAATTGAGTGTTAATGTGAAATGAACACGCCCCTACTTTCCATTCTTTAGCTGGAACCATAAAAGCCCCTTCTGTCTTCTCTTATGCAGCTTTGTGAAGTGTTTGTGAGAAGCAAACACACTTGATATTGCACAGTTTGAAAATGTGGAAACAGTGAACTTGAGGCCTTCAGGACTTGAGCCCTTGAATTTACTCAGCAACTCTCATTGACAGTCAACGTCACAGCCACCGTTTCCATTTATACAAACACCAAAATAAAGATGGAAAAACATCAGACAAAGCATGCCAGTCTCCTTTTTCCATTTCAGGGAAAACCAGAATCATGTTTAACCCTATATAAAAGAACGTACCAGCCATGCCTTTCCAAGGCTAATCACTCACACAATACACAACTGTGTCTTTTTGAGTGAAGCAGTGTATTACTTCACAGTAACCAAGGGTGGGCAATGTTTCTATGAGCATCATAAGCTAAGAATATTTTTTGCTGTTCATTGATCTTACTTTTGTCAGTAGGTGTTTTTTCGGACACTGACCAGTGAAAAGTTAAAGCTTTTTCAGACACCGGTCCCTGTCCCCTCTGTGGCGCCCTGAGTGCGGCACGAGGACGACACCTATCTCACACCTGTACACAGAGAGATGCTGTTCGCAGAGAGTGCGTGTCCACGAGGGAGAGTGGGACTAGACAAGGTGCTATTGTCCTTGCTGCCTGGATTGTCTCAGGGGGGATGAAACAGCTACGTCACAGTGACTGACCTCACCCACAAATGAAAGGAGGGATGGAGAGAGAACCCTACTGGGACAGGAGGCAACAAAGACACAATTTAGGAAGAACAAGTCATGGATGATGTGAGTCAGAAAAAGAGCCGTGTGGAGAGAGGATTGGATGAGATGTATTTTTTTCATCAAGTAAAGTAAAATGCAACATCACAGCTGAGCTGAGGTTAGACATTTTGGGATTAACACCATAACATGTTCCCAGTGTGAGCACATTGTGAGGTAAGAAAGAACATCCTGGGCATGGAGGCGGCAGCATGTGACTAGCACTTCACTTTCATGCAGGAGAAAAGACAGGAATTTGTGTCTTGTTGCAAACTAGTCACAGTTTGTGTCGCGGACTTATTGTTTTTTAAAATGTATTTAGGAAAAATAAAATCCTGTTACATTTAATAAACCAGGCAAGTCATTTATAAGGTTTCTCTCCTGAAGATATTTTCAAAAACCCTCTTCAAACGAGTCGGATTAAAAAAATATTCCATCCACTGCACGATGACAGAAGCAGAAATGACATAAGGCCTGGCTCAATTCATGGTATGAACATACAAATAAACTCTACATTTTCCTTGAGTCAAATAATAATTGCTTGAAATAGGACACACATTGTTACAAAGAGATTCAAATCTTTTTCTTATAAAATACAGTTTCCTCCAAATGCTTAGAAGAGTTGAAGGATTCTGGAAATTCCTTCAGAAAATGGGATTTCTACCTATTCCAAGTCAGTGAACTGTCAAACTTAACATTTTGAGGCTGCTTTTTTAAGGTAAAGGTTCAATTGTAATGCTTTAAGGGACAAATGTGCGATTTATTTCATGAACTATTTTATCAGGTCTGTTCTGTTCTTGCCTTCAGTGCTGGCTTGGAGGAAGCAAACACTTGGGCAGTGAAATGAAATGACAAGGTCAAACTGCTTTCCATCCTCTGGCTCTGAGGGGGGTCAAACACAGTCTGGCAAACACTTCCCAGCCGCTGCAGCACACTTACATTATTAAAAATACCCAGTAAATACTGGCTGACTATATTATTATTATTAAGTAGATGCAGATGCATTTTATTTATCCCACACACATGCACAGACATGCAAACGCACACTCATGCATGTAGGGAAATGTAATCTCTGCTTTTGACCCATCTGTGTGCGGGACACACAGAGCAGTGAGCGACTATGTACAGCGCTCGGGGAGCAGATGTTGGAGGAGTAAGGTGCCTTGCTCAGGGGCACTAGACAGGGTCTAGAGAGACTCTTGGATTTTTGGGCAGATCAATCCAGGTTCGTCTTTTTGTTGTCTTTCCGTGGAATCGAACCAGAGACGAACCAGAGACCTTCTCTGCCCATAGTCCAAGTTTCTGCCACTAGACCACCGCCTCTCACATACATACAGTGGCTGTTTAACATTGTGTGACTTTCTCTGGCCCGGCAGTCTGCCAAAATCAGGCAAGTCACCTCTGAACAACTCACCCATCCAAAACAATAGACATGCTCTTTAAAGGATTTCAAGAAATAGCTGCTGTTGGAGGAAAAAGTGAAACTCAGTTTAAGCACCTGTCACCTTGGGCTAAGATTAAGTGGTTGTGAACCTACTGGACAAAACTAAGGCAGATCTTAATCTACACCCAAAGATGTATAAGGTGTACCTTCGTTGTAAAACAGAATGTCAGTCATCCAGCTTTCATCTCTGCTGCTAATTATGGTTGATTCAACAGTAATTACATCTACACAGTCATCATGTTTATCTAATGATGGCAGTAATCTGTGTTAGCACCAGTCTTTTTAAGAGACAGAGGGATAGAGACAGACGAAGGGAGAAACCGTGATTCATCTTTGTTGCTGTATTTATTGATTAAACCCTGCAGATAAGATTGGGACAGCAGGACATTATGGCACAGGCATGGACACAGAGCGGGAAAGAGTGGAGAGGGAGAAAAAAAAGAGCGACAGCATCTTGCACATCCCCCACATGATGGACAGATCACAGGAAGAGGCGATAAGAGGATGGAAAGGGGGAATCACAGCAATAGAGGATGTGGAAAGATTAATAATTGACGTAAAGCTAGCGAGTGAACCGAGGGTTTCGGACAAGAGCCACCCAGGGCCTCGCTGGTGCGCACTCCTGTTTCCAGTTAGGCTTAATATATGTTGTGAAACTTGATAAGAAGCCTGGGTCTTCATGATGATTGGCCAATTACACAACTGATGGTTTCTCTAATGGAGTTAATACAACAGTAATTGGACACAGAGAAAAGGAGAAAGCGGAGGGGCTGTGGAGAGATGGCAAGCACGGACAGGGAAGGGAACCTAAGATCCCATCTCATCAACCCTGACGTACATTAAAGTCGACTGAGAATCAGGAAGTTGCGTAGCAGAATTCAATTGGACGTGACAGTCGCAGCTCTGATGAGCACTTTAAGAGGCTGATGTTACAGGAGACATGTAGGGAAAGGTGATGCCTGTTGCCTCATCTAACTTTGGATAACTTCTCTTTTCTTAGACAGATTTTCTGTGCTGCAGCTTCAGTACAAAAAGCAGTGAGACTCTTGAGGAAATAAAGCAAACTCCTCTGGGCTCATACCCCCCACTTCACTCCCAACTCTCTACCGATCTTCAAATCACTGCTCAAAACACATTTTTACTGGATAGCAATTCTAACATGCGACTTGTGATTATTTTCATAACAACAATCAGTCTTATAGAGCTCAAGTGGGATGCTCCTGATCTTTCTCTCCCCCTCTCCCATGGACTTTTGTACGGAGCTCTTTGTTACCTCGTTGCTATACAAATAGTGATTTTTTATTCTTACAACACTCTCCCTACTTTTGTGGAAATCCCTTCTGTCGTTTTTGCGCAAGAAACAAACAAATGGACATGGGTGAAAACATAACCTCCACGTCAGAGGTAATGAATGAAGCTGAGGATTAAGACTTCAATTCAAACTAGTTTTATGTTACTGTGCGGAACTAAGTACGCACACCACTAAAGAATCTACTCAGATGATTGATATTGAGACAACAGGTCCCTGGGTAACCTGTTCAACCCACTTCTGTCAAGCTGCATAGGAGCAAAACCCTGAGACACAAAAAGACAACCAACAAACCCAGCCTAATTCTGTTCTTTGATTTGTATATCTCTACAGTCATTTGTAGCCTTTGTGTCCAATGGTGGTTGTTTCTGTATCTGTGGTCATCTTCATCCCTTCCCTTTAGTTTTGTGTCTCCTCCCTTTGTTTTTTTGTCTCTTTTTAGATGTTTGGTCAACTTTCCAATGACAAAAGGTATGCACTAAAACCAGAGGCTCTCGACCGATAGCCCTGTGATCCCTTGGGCCTTGGAGCCCATTTGGCCTGTTCTGTGATTTATCCAGACAAGAAATAAAGAAAAAATATAGTTAATCAGGAACTATAAATATTAAAAGTCTGTGGAATTAACTAATAAATCACATCGACACTAAATAAGCGGAGGAGGAAGGGATTTCAGACGCAGCCTAGTATTTTGGGTTCCATTCATTGAACGTGTGACTGAAGATATTCTCTGACATTATGAGCTACATTAGAGAACTATCACATCTCAAAGCAGACATTTAAATTAATAACACTTTGCCTTGTTGTTTGTCCTCGATGCCCCCTGCACCATCAACTATTAGTGGTGCATTTACACAGTCCACTCCACAGAGAGAGGGGAAAAAGGATGCATGACTCAGCTGTCTGACAGGAGAGTACTGGCATCCCAGATATGTGTATAGGTCAGGGGAGCAATAATTAGGAGGCAACGACGCTCCAAGTCACCGGCTGCTTCCTGTGGGAACCTCTCTCTCTTACTGTGATATGAATAGATACAAAGATGGCAGCAGGAGAAAAGACTGTCCAGCCAGAAAACCGGCAACGCATTCATTAGCAACAGGAGGAAGAGACACAGACAGTGAGGGGGTGATGAGGAACAGGGGAGCAACTTGTCTGGAGAGAAGACACCAGAGAGACATGGTGCTTCTATAAACTTATATATGAAAGTGTACAAAAGTAATTGGTGCTTCAACTACAGAGCTGGCAGCAAGTAAATATCCTTTTCAAGGAGCCAATGTGCTGATGGAGTAGAAGAGAGGAAATGGACTGCATGTGTGTTTGTGAATGAATGTTTTCTGTAGTTCAGACTAAGGTTTGTGTTATATGTGACACACACATGCAAACAGAGAAGCTGAGCAGAGACCCTGAAGTGTTTTTTGTTTGTACTCCTTTCAGGCATTTTCACACCTGCAAGTCTGCATATAAAGATGAACGATATGACAGCTTCCCAAAAGTGAAGCCAAAGCGCCTTGATTGCCACCTGGTGGCTGGCTGCAGTATAGCTCATAAACTTCACCCCCTCCATGTTAGCAGATGGAAGATGGAATAAAATAAAAGGCAAAGAACACCTAAAATATTGTTTTCACAAAAATGGTTTCTGTCATTTTAGTTAATTGCGAATAGACTGATGTTTGTGCAAGTGTTCTTTTTTCTAAATAAGGTTGATTTAAATTAGTTATTTGATGCTATAAAACAGGGTTAAACATCATGATTGACAGCTGAGACAGAATTGGGATAATTAATATTATGGGCCATTTAGCCCTTAGAACACCCCTTCAACTGTAGTGTATTCAGGACCCCCCTAAAATGAAGGGATATATGGGAATTGCTGAATGCTTTGTGAATGGAAGAAGCGAATCAAGATGGCGACAGCTGTGTGTAGAATTATCATGTAAGTATGGAAGCTTGCATGAAAAGGGCACTGTATCGCTGCGAAAAGCTCTTCAGAAAAAACGCTATTCAGGTCAAAGTGAGAGTAACAAGTTACGCTTGTTAACTCCGTGTCCCTAGTTATAAGGTTTTCACTGCAGGGCAGAAGTTTCTATGGACAAGACTTATAACAAACTAGCTAACCGACTGTGTATTGATCAGGAGATCAATCTACCCCATGCATTTGTCAGATGTGTCTCCATTATAATATTAGTTGATAACGGCTGTTAATACAATGACATTACTTGATATTGTTTGTCACTGTTATAAGATTGGTTGGCAGCTAATGTTGTAGCGAGTGGTGTACCACTTCCCAAAGGAAGATTTTCTAGCCCTCTTCCCTGTGGCAACGTTTGGAAGATTCCCAGCAAAGGGCACTTTCAAACCAGGGATAAGGCCAAGTGAGAGGAATTGGGACAGGGCATCGCTCTTTGTCCCCATGAGGATGTGAAATTGCTGTGTATATAGATTTAGGTCCCCATAACATTAGCAATACCTAGACCTCACACACACACACACACTCTCTCTCTCACACTCACACACATACCCACACCCACACCCACACACAGACACACACTCACATATACACAGAGACAGCACAAGCTGGTAAAAGGTTATCTACAGTAGCTTTTGTCTTACCTTTGAAATGTCACTGTTGTTTTCTGTCTCATTGCTCAAATGGGGCTGGGACACTGATAAAGGCCATGCTTGCCTCTGTGCCTGCGGTTTGCACCTCATGCAGTATGACCGCACTTTATCAAATAAACACCTGTATAATCGCTAGGAAATGTAGTGTAAACTCAATATGGTGTCAAGAAAATGCTCCTTTAAAAGATTATTTGTTTTATTTTCAAGTAGAAAATATATGTTCAAATATCAAATATGGATGGACAACTCATCACCATTTGCAGCCATTGTAAAAACATGTTGGAGCCGGTGTCTGAGCGGTAGTGATGGTGGAGTGGAGCTGATGTCCTCAGGTACACAGGCTCACCCAATTGCGAGTCAGTCTCAGCTGCCAATCATGATGCTTAACCCTATTTTTACAGCATCACAACTTATTAAAACTGAACTTACTGGAAAAAACACGTGACCATCAAACGTTTGACATGTATTTGGGCTTTTTAGATTGGCACTAAGCCAACAGGGGGCGTTCAAGATGATTTGGCTTCACCTCTGGGAGCTGTCCAGTTTTATATACAGTCTGTAATATAAAAGTTGTGCCACTCTATCCTCTTATACCCTAACCCTAGCATTTTCGAATCAAGCATCTTCTCTTCAACTGATTGTTGTTGAACAATGTCAACACTAGACAAAGATGGTGAGGTGTTAACATCAAGTATATATGTACATATATATATATATTCACTCATGTACACTTAATACAATAGACAACTGCCTCAATGCACTCTGGCTCTGCCCACCAATACATCATTTCTGGGAACAAGTAGCTACTCCACTGTTTGTATTCCTTGGCTATAAATAGAACAGAAATACCACACCCACCCTTAAAGCCCCATGAATAAAACCCAAAAAGCTAGGGTTAGGGTTAGGGTTAACCCTAACCCTATTTTTTTTCCTGTTTGTTTAATGTGTGTTTGTCTTTATACTATAATTTGTTTCTTAATTTTAATATTATCATTATTATTACCATCATGATTTATTTGTTTTGGTTGGTTGTCTCTTTTGCCACATACCGTTCCCTACTACCTATCTGTAACCTTATCTATGTCTATGTATTTGCACTAATTGTTGAATAAAGCTAAAGAGTCTATGAATCATCAGGTATCTGATCAGATTTAATATTTTGGATTTGAGAAGTTTATGTCCTATGTCACTGCACTGCAGTGAAAACATAGCTGACTGACATCATACCACTCTCTCTGTCACATCGCTGGAAATGCCATAAATCCTGTCTAACCCCATTCATTTTCCAGGAACCACTTCCTCTTTATCATTGCTCTATCTCGCCCAGTCTCACTGACTCGAGTCAAAGGAGAAAAAAAGAATAGATCCGTCAGATGACATTGAATTCTTCTCTTCTCAACCTGCTCCACCACTTCAGACTAGCCGATAAATACACCAGAGGATAAAGGTCCCGGAGAAAAAGAACAGGGATGTTAAGACAGAGAGGGAGAGCAGCATAATAAATGGATGTCAAACAGATCGCTGAAAGAGAGGAGGCCACAGTGCGAGGCATGGGGAGGGAGAATAAATGAATCTGTGCAGACTAAAAATAGCACTCTCAATCTCCAGTGCGGAGCTGGGTAAATAGGGCTGTCTTAGTTGGGTCTCTGGGCACTTGTTAGAGACAATACTATCTCATCCATTACACCCTGAGACAAGGCTGACACTCACGCACACATTAACACACACATATTTGTACAAACAGATGGCAAAGAGACATGTGAGTTCAAGTGCAATCAAACGTGTGCATGTTTGTGTGTGGGAGAGCCAATACTAGCGGCCCCCCACGACTTGGTAATCACAAAAGGTACGACACGCACAAGAGGGAGAACAAAAAAGGGAGTAAGAGGGTAGAAAAAAGGACAGCACGGCGAGACAGAGGAATTGAACTACAAGTGAGTCAGTGAATAAAAAGTGGTTGTGTGACACAGCAGGAGGAGGGTTTACGTGCGAGAGGAGGGAGGGAGCAACAAGACAAGGAAAAACTGTGTAAGGTGTCCAGAGAAGCACCACTTTAAAACATCTGCTGTGGTTACCCTGCTGAACCAGGCTTTCCCTTCACACAAGTGCAGATGATTCATCCTCCATCTGGAAAACATCACCTGGATTTAAAGGTTACCTAAACAGTGTCTCGTTTTTTCTGTCAAGTGGGAACTTGAATGAGAAAAAAAATATTCTATTAAAATGAAAAGGAAAATATTGTCTTTCTTCTTCCTTATACAGATGAACAAGTAGTGATGGTCCAATCATAGCATAGCAACCGTAACTAGATGCAGCAAGTCAGACAAGTTTTGGATTTCTCCAAAACTGTTGAAATAAAAAGTATAATGATGTAACGGTTCCATTCATTGTCTATACTGCTCTCCTCTAAGGGAAGCAAGCCTAGAGTCTCCAATTAACTTAAACCCAATCTGTATGTCTTTGGACCTTGGGAGGAAGTACCTGCAAACACACAGACACAGGCAGAACATGCGAACTCCACAGAGACTAACTGGGATATGAACCGGGAAACTTCTTGCTGTGTGGTGCCAACATGCCGATCTAAATCTGAGCTTGTCTATTTATGAGAGACACATCCCACCATCACAGTGCATGAACATGCTCTTCAGAGGAAGTCTAGACTCACTTTGTATCTATGATACTGTTGTTACGACCTGTCCCAAACATCTTTATATCAAGGGCCCTGCAGATTTGCAGATTTATAATAGACCACCACAAACTGTTTGATGACATTTTCTCTTAAGGGACCACAGCTGTGGTGATAATTGCAAAACTGTCACACCAAATTAATCTTTTACGTCCACAGGGAAATATGCAGTGAGGGTTTTAAAAACAAAATAAAATGAGAAGACTGGGACAGTCAGAGAAAACTGAAAGGACTGTATCAAAAGACTAAAAATAACTGGGAGAGAAAAAGATCATATGAAGTGACAGCAACTGCAAATACTTGGAATGTGGAAGCTGCTATATAAGAGTAAAAAAGGTCAGTAGGTGAGTTATTAATGTGAAAAAGGTTTTTCAGGTTCAGAATATGGTTGGAGATGGAGGCAAAGACAACCTTATTAGACAGGCTTATTATCTTCTCTGTTGCAATAAGATGAAGGCAATTGCTCAAACTCTCAGTGAAGGTTAATCTATGGTCCCATCCGCTGAATTGCTGTAAGGATGTTTTCACACCTTAAAGTTCAAACTTACGTCTGAGCCAAAGTTCACGTCTTTTTTTTACATTGTTAATATTTAAGTCATACAGTTTTAGTTTCCCTTTGTAATTTTTGGAGTGGAATAAAGACTTTTGTATGACATACATAAGTCCTGACATCTTCCCCTACTTGGGCTGCCTATACTTGACATTGATTGGTTTCCCAAAAAGTGTGCGTCTGATATCAGCCTGTTATAAATTCAATGTTTTTTTCCATTTAAATGGAGAAATTGAATGAAACAGTTAATTTCAATAATTTAGTTGCCACTGTCATGTCATTATTTTGTCACTTAAACGTTTTATTGTCGAAGCAGAAGACTGCAATTGGTCTCAAAGTCCAGCTTTATCTGGACTTTGCTCTGACTACATTTTTTGTCCTGTGGTCCAGACTGTGGTTTGTACACATTTCACACCTGATATATCTGTGCAGACTAAACTGAAATGTTTGAGGGTCCAGATGAAACTTTGCAGGATCTGACTCACCCCGACTGCTGTTTGTCGTCACATAAGCAATTCTGTTTCTGGCAGTGTAAAGCTGTCTATGTCAGTTGTTGGTTATTAGACTGTTTCAATAATAAACAGATATCAAAGCAGGAAAAACATTCAAAGGGTTCTATTTTTTAAGGATGAAAAGATGCAGCTTTACATTTCCTTCATCTCATTGGATATTAAAAACACAGTTTCTTGTCCGTAGCAGTACCTGAGTGTTTGTTGATTTCCACCAGCTCCATTTCCTCTCCCTTAATAACAGTCACTGCAGCAGCAGAGGACAACTTTATAAAATCAATTCTCATTGTCCTTAGTTTTTGCTACATTTAGCAGAATGAAGGACCTGTCATACCATGACCCCAAGGTTTCCTCCACAGGCTGGTGATCTTAATCCACCCAATCAAACCCATGTAGGTGGACTAACAACCATATCCTCAGTACATTTTATGGGTGTCTGCCCTCACCATGACTTAGGAGGACCTTGTGGGGAGCCAAAGAGTGATTCTATTTAAAGGGAGACTCAACTTCACCTGCGAGACAATGTGACCTGTTGAGAGGTGCAACGTCTATGATTATATCTTATTTATTCTTTTAATGATATGCAAGATGACATAGAAAGTATGTCGCTCACTTTGCAAAAGGAGACAACCCTCGAGAGTCCACACATTCACTGGCATTTAGCCTAGCAAGGGAGACTTCTGAACATGTCCATTGCGAGAGCATGCAGTGTGCTAACACAGGACCACAAGGTTAGTGCTAAAGTTTAAAATATGTGAAGAAACAGGGAGGAGGGGAATCAATGGTCATGCAATAAGCCTGGTTGGTGTTAATGAAAGACTCAGATCATCGTCATGCAATCTGCTAACTATGTTGAAAATCAGTGTCTGTTAGAGAATGCTCCGTAGCTAATTTGTTTTGTCATCCTTCAAACTAACCACCAGTCCTAAACCAGCCATGGTACCAGTCCTAAAGCACACTCAGCAACCTTCAGAGGAATCCTTCTGCCAACAAGCCTTTCAACTTTAGACACAGGACATAGAAAAACTGCCTGGCCAGATATATTTCAATAAAACAGTAAAATTCATGTCACCAAACTTTGGAGCAACAGACAGTAACTAACATCCTACTAACAAGAATGATCTACTTCAATACCTTTACAAAACCTACATTAACACACTTATAAATGACTCTTAATAGTGTCTTCGCACACCTAATGGTGCACAGGGTGCCGTGCACATAACATTTTGGTGATGATCGAGGCTGGTATGCAAAAACCTGCCTTGTTTGTGTGCATTTATTCTGATTGCTAATTCTTATGAGTCATTTATGGGCTGTATTTGAAATTTTAACATTTATTTGAAAGTGACAGAGAGCTCCTGTCCCGTCTGAAGTAGTTGCCTCGTAATCCAGCAGAGGTCGCTCAATATCAGCTTGACCTATCGGATGTCCTCTCGCCCAGTAAAGTAAGTTGATAATCAAGGCTGTTTGTCCTCCTTGTCCCATGCTGCCGTATTCTTCAACAGAAACACATGTGCGGGCTCACCTGTTAGCAGCATCTAACATGCGTTTCATGTCAGGTTTGTTCAAACTAGATTAGTGGAAAAAGTGCCAGCTCTAGTTGTTTATCAGAGTGTTCAGCCAGCTGGCCTAGCTTGACATACGGTTAGGGGAGAGAAGGGGAGTAAAGATCACTTATTAACATGTGCAGTAAACAGTGCCATGTTGGCTGCCTCTCCCATGTTTCCAGTCTCAGTGCTAAGCTATGCTATCCAGCTAATCTCTGATCAAGAATCTAGTCTATGATCTTATTCCAGAGTGGTGGTGATCTTCTTATTCAACTTTAACTTGTTCTGTGCATAAGTATATTCAGTTATGGTAAAATGTTATGGTTTTCTTAATATGCTTGGAAGACGTAGACCTCCAAATCCTATTAGTCCTCGCTTCTTGACACTGAAGTTAACGTTTGATGAAAATTCATGACTGACTGTTAACCCCCTTAAGCGTTACCTTGAGGTGTTCTCAGCTGGAAAGAGAAAACCCAAAGTGCTGTTGAAGCATGAAGAAGCCTTGGGCATCTGGGATTTTATTATGATGCAGCTGCTCGGCATCTCTAGTTTGTAACCAATTCTTTATTGTAATTTTTAGACAAGGTAAGCATCCATCTATAAACCTAGACAAGTCTCTCTTCTTGTTTTCCTCAGCAAATTAGTTTCAGACAGTGACCCTTATGTGAGACTCAAACCTACAATTTACCACAAAAGTCGTTCCTTTTCCCTGTTCTACTACTGTCTAGCTTCCCATATTCAACAGGATGTACTGTACCACTGGGGCTGTCCCGTCATATAATGTACTCATTAAATAATGCAGATTTGGTTTAATATAATTTTGGGATTGCAGTGAACTCATACTTTGTTCAGGGCCTGTTTAAAATACTGAACATCTAATATGCCATGTTTTTAGATGGTATACTTGTATATGATTAACTCATTTATTAAAGGCATTTCATTTTAGTGGGGGACAATTCAGTTTTTGATATTACAGCCATACAGCAACCCACACAACAAGCACTTCATACACACACACAAACACACACACACACACACACAAAGCAGGTCTGCAGCTGCAGATAAATGAGCTGTGGAGGGCATCAATGCATAGGGGATAATATAAATATTAAGATACAGGCACAAGGCCTCATGTTGTTCAACTTAATGGAAGGGAAATATACATTATGGCCCTTTCAGAGAGGAGATGAATAGTGAGAGGAACCTGCTGACGATGCACGCAAGGCGTTCACATGCCTGAATGTTCAGGTGCTCCAGTGTGTGTTCCATTATATTGTGCAGTCAGAAAACCATGAACATAAAGTTAAAGAAAATCACAGTTTAAATTATCTCTTGCAAAGTTAAACCCAATGCAGTGAACACAATGTGTCCTATTATTGCTAAGATATAAATGATGGGTTCAGTCAGTAATTGACTTTCTATTGGAGCTTTAAGGTTAATGGTTACAATGGATGGCGTCTTAAAGAGTGAAAAAGCAGAGGAAGAAATATGCATGGAGAGCAATCATGAACCTTAAAACCACTGCATAGAGGAAAGGATGATTAAAATTGTAGGAAATTGCAAATTGATCACCATGTCATTGTGGGTGAAAGTTGTGCTTCAGGCTGTTTCTTCGATCCAGACATAATTGTGCCGTTTAATTTCACTTGACTGATGCATTATTGTGCAGAACACAAAATCTGCAAATATGCAATAATAATCCTGTTAGTGTAAATAATGTGTATGTTTTTGTGTGTCTGTGCAGAATTGTTGCTCTTTCGGACGATCACCGCCTCCAGGTACGGCCTTATTAATTCATTAGAGGCCCCGGGGGCAAAAGTGGGCCCCACTGACCGTCTTGTCCTTGGACTTATACTGTGCATGTAAACTGTTGCTGCATCTTAAGCACATATTTTGCCAAGTCAGTTAATTTATGGAAGATAGATATAATATAAAAAAATTCTTCATTAATTAATGTTCAAACTCCTCCTTTCCTTCCACTGTTTGTATTGGTCACTCGTAATGGATCAAATTCGTTTAAGTATTAGATGCTTATATAAACCAATCACCATCATTTCAGTTGACATATGTTTTAATGGGGCATATTCCTATGTTACATTAATCAAAGCACCACACCACTCATTGAACCTGCAGATTTCAGGGGCCCCAGGAAGTCTGGGGTAGTTGCCAGATTTACATGGTTGCTAGTGCAGCTTCATCTCCGGGGGTTAATTTTACACCATCTGAAACTAAATTATACACACACACACACACACACACACACATATATATTCCCTCCTCCACCACACAAACAGCTCAGATAAACTTATCAGCATTTGCAAAGTGAGTTACAGTCTATTTTTGATGCAGTCTATATTGGTCCAGACTATTAAAACGTAGGAAAGTTCATTCAATGCACTCTCTTTCATGTATGCATACAAACACACACAGACACACACCTATTCAAAACTACATATATATATATATATCCTTTACAACAATAAAACTATATAGGTTAACACTCCAAACATCCAGCTCAGCTGCCAGTTTAGGGGGGGTAGTTTTTCACCAGGTGGGATGTTCCCGGGGGTCTTCTAACACTTCCTGCGTGCAACTCAGGAAGTATTATCAGTAAGATGATCTGGCTACAACATAGCATGCAGTGAAACTCCCCTTACAGGTAACATTGGGAAGTAGTAAGGCAGCAAAAATCTGTCTGAAATATACATGAATGGCGTATATATATGACATATTTACGTTCTCAACACGTTTACCTGTTAGCAGAGATATCCGTTTTGTTGCATGCTTAACAGCAGCCCTTGTAGTCCGCAAATAAATTAGCCTAACAGCTGTTGCAGGTTTGTTGATAGTAACGGTCACAAGTTTGCTGTACAAGGACCAAACTCTCACCAACACTCACTTTGCCCTTGTGCTGTTGCTGTTAAACTACATCAGCATAACAGGCATCAACAAGTGTCCAGTGATGCTTCTATGGACCTCAAAGCCTACAGAGACTTGCCCATAGGAAGACATGAGAAGATGACTGGACAGCCTATACTCAGAACCTTTTCCTTTCTATTCACCTATATTCTATTATCCTCATTTTCCCTCTCTCTACACCGCAGCTTTGCTTCTGTCCACCCTTTTCTCCGCCCCTCTTGTTTGCTCTTCCAACGCACTCACAGCACACCTCTGTACACTCCTCAATACCTTTCTCTCTCAGTCCCAGCTGTCATTTCAACTGACCCAGATACACACACGTGTGGTCACACACACACACAAACACACACACACCCACACACACACACACACACTCAAACACACACCCGAGCACACTCTAATAAAAAGGACCTATAATAAAACTGCTGTTGCAAACTCACTGAACCGCGGAGCGTTCAAAGTGCCCTGTTCCTCTGGAATAACAAAGACTTTACTAGCTCTTCACAATCTCGGCCCAACACTGCACTGCAGACCATCTGCTTGTGTCCTCAAGCCACACACATTATGTACCCAGCATGCCCGCCTCATCAGATGCCTCAATGGGACAAACTTCACCCACCCTTCACTCTCCTCTCTCTCTCTCTCCTTCTCCTTGGCTTTGCGAGACTTGTGCAGGAGTCCGATCAAGATGACGGCGGCCCGAATGCCAGCCTTTTTGCTGTGGATCCGTCCTCCGGTCTGAGACATACTGGACGTTTCTGCTGGTGCCAACAGGGGTTCTGATGACAGCCGGTCCAAGGTCAGGCTTGCTCCAGGGCTCCTGGGCTCCAGGACCGGCTTGGTTGTGGCTTTGCGGGCCTCCAGTTTAAACTATGGATGCCACAAACTTGGATCTGAATGGTTTCAGAATTGACCAAGTTTCAGCCAAAGCAAGAACCTGTTTGAATTCTGGTTCTGGTGTCGTAGATCCGTTTGGTCAGATGTTTCAGTTTAAGTCAGAAAAGTTTGAAGATATTCTGGAGCCACTTCAGGTTTGTCAGGTTGTCAGATCCAAATCTCAGCTGCTCTTGAATGAATTACCAATGAGTGTTTATTGTAATCCTTAAAGGTCCAGAGAGTCGCTGGTGCACTTCAGCTCAAGGTGAACTTTTACCTGCATTCCCTGCCATTGCATTGAATCTGTACATCGTGGTGCCATAACACATCATGGTCCCTGATAAGAGGATGAAGTATTGCGCAGCAGTCCGCCTCGCAGACACACTCACTGTGGCACTGCATCTCTCTGTCTACCAACCTCTAATGTCCCACCTCTCCCTCCTCCGCTAGCATGCTCTGCTTTTTCTCCCTCTGTCTGCTGCCGCTGTCCTCCCTCCTTCCTGTCTGCTGACCCACGCCCTCTTTCATGTGATAGGCTGGAATTTTTCAAAGTACCGCCTCCTCCTCCTCCTTCTCCTCGACTGTGTGACTCCCTCTACCTCTCCCTGCCCTTGCTTCTGCCTTGTTAATAATTTTATATTAATCTCCCTGACCTTGTTCTATCTGTGCTTGATTTTATGATTTCATTTCCAGGCACATGCATGCACGCCCACATCTCCCCACTCCTGCTCACCACGCATCCTCACTGTGAAATCTGAATTCAAACAGGCTTATCAGCCTATCGCCTGCTGTGCTGTTGCCAAGGACATTCGAATTGAAATTGTAACCTCACAAATAGAAAGCAGATTAAATGAAACCATGTGAAAAAATTGGATTGCAACGAATTTTACACGGTCCCCTTTGTGCACAGGCACAAGTGGAAATACATGAAACATGTTTTCACACTGCATTACTTCTTCTGTGCCTATTATCCTATTCTGCTATATATTTTCTCGAATTTACCGCCAACGTAGTTTTACATTTCCTCATGATAAACCTTTTGCATTGCTTGTTGTTCTTATAATGAATACACAGTGTACTTTATCTCCAGCTTCAGTCAGAACCAGTTTTCTCCTCACATTCCTCTTACAGTTCAGTAAACAGAGCTAAAGCAGCCATCTTTCCTGAACATATCGATCTCGAGTTTGTTCCTGTCTTTGGCCACCTGTTCTTCTTCTTCCCTGTTTGTAAGAAAGCTTGCCAACTGATTGACCAAGTAAGGCAGTGACCTGAGGAATAAATGAACAGATGATAGGCTATTTGACTTATTGACAAGCTCGCCATATTTAACTTACCAACATGCTGTATCATCTTCACCTATTTTCTTCCTTGTGCCAAGCAGATTCATAATTTATTGATTCTTGTGACTGTCTCTCCCTTTTCTTCAGTTATTGGTTCATTTAAATTTATTGCTGTTTTTTGAAATTAAGAAATCATTTGATATATTGGGATACAATTTTCTTGTGGATGGTTATGGCTCATTTATGTAATTTTTTTGATATTTATATTGAAATGGACGAAGCCTTCTGCTTGATCTTGCACTAATTTCATCCCTATTTGTGCAAGACTTTTAGCAGCTTACAGATATTGACAAAATGTAGCCAGTTCAAGCAGCATCACCATAGGGAATAGGGAAGAAATTTCATAAATGGCAGAACTTTTTGAGGTTGGACTTTGCGAGGTTGGACAGAAGCTACTGATGCCACTTCTCCTGGGCACAGGGAGAAACATTTTACAACGTGGACACGTTTAACTCTTTTGCACTGCCCTCTAGTGATAGTATTGCTAAACAATGACAGGAACATTGTTTGAAACGCCCAAATCTCTTTTCAAACATAAATGCAGCATAAATGAGCACTTAGATGAATAGACAGATGCAAATCTCATATAAGCCATAGACAGGAAAGCTTGTTTTTACACCAGTATTTAACTAGTGGGCTTAATTTACAAAAATTAAACTCAGCAATAAAATGTAAAATTTGGTTTTCCCAAAATGTAACATGTATTGTATTAGAAAAATAACCTGTAGAATTTCCAACATTTTATGATTCGTGTAGTCACAATTATGAGAGTAAGACCAGAAACTGTGACACCTCTGTGCACTTTTGGAACTTTCTAACTTTCATGCAGCATATTATATAGCTCTACTTTCCTGCATCAATTTCCTCCTAGGTTTAATGAATTCATTTTTCTGTAAATTTTGTATACCTCCCTGGCCAATGAAAATTGTGAATTATGTGTTACTACGTGAGTTATGAGGACAAAGACTACGGGGCTCATCTGGGAGAGTGGTGAACATAATAAAGGGGTGAATGTCGCTCGATAGCTAAAATGAACAGTCTCAGACTACTTGTACAGAACATAATTGGAGAAATGCCTCATCCAAGACACGAGACAAAGACAACTGAGGAGATAAGACGCTTCAGTAATTGTCCAACAGCAGCCAGGGAATAGATTAAGCTTCAGAAACAGCGGCAACAAACACAACAATTAACTGGAATGTCCCATTTCTCCCCCTATGCAATGCTTTTCCTGTGTGCGATCAGTGCCATAGCAACCAAACAGCCGCCAGAGGATCGAGCACAGCCTTGAGTCCTGTTGACACAAAAATACTTCGTTGATTTTTGGTTAATAGTCTCTCCGTGTTTTGCTTTTTAAAAAAAAACAAAAATAAAACAGCAGTTTGTGATTTTTGAGTGACACAATCTGTGAACATGGCTGTATCTCTGAATGCCACCTGAGGATTTTCCCAACTCCTGTGTGAAGGCAAACAAATAAGCTCACACCTCAACTGGACTATCAAATGTCCCCTTGAGATGGACTGTTAAAAACACAAACACATGTTTCATGTTATAAACACACAAAGACATTTCACTTGGGTCCTAGTGTGCGTCATCAAGGGGAGTTATAAGACACACCTGTATCTATTCACACAACACTACTCACTGTTGTTGTTCTCCCCCCCTAGACGACAGCTAAAGGGTCCCTATGGAATCATTATGTCGGAAATATCTATAGGTGCTTATTCTTGTTTGCTGTGAGGAGGTCAAGAGCTGCTTAAGGCATGCACTGTATCCCAGATATTTCCTGAAATTTTCCAGAGGAGCTGCGTGTGAGCCTGCAAACTCAACACTTGTAATTCATGCATTACGTCCTGCATCCTACATGTTCTACGACATTCTCCACCTGCATCTTCATATGTGAAAGGCAAAAGGTCTGGAAATTGGGTACGGCTATTTTCCAGAGTTCACAGACATTTTCCGGAGTTTATGTCTGAAAACATGAATCAATGGTAATGAAATTGAGTGGTTTTAAAAGAGTTGGAAACGTTTAGCACGTATAGCATGATCGGTGTTTTAAATGAAAAGCAATGATTTAAAACTCTTGTTTCAATTGCAAAAACTTCCTGTGTCTCTCGTTCCTGCATACATAGTCAGGAACACACACTTGGGCGATCCTCTGTGGTGCCAAGCAGCCTCTCCTGTCACTTCACAGCTTCTCAAGTGGCTCCCAAACAAACAGATGCCAGTCTATGCAGCTCAGTCTATAACAGGACACACGCAGAGACACGCACACACACACACACACACACACGCACACACAGACAAACACACAAACACACACACACAAAAGAGTTATGTCTGCATGGCGTCAGAGGAGATTATCTGGACTTACATTCATTTCCTGGAGACCTACTCTAACTTAACCCCTATTTTCATAAAACTACAATCTTAACTATAACTATTATTTTCATACCTTAACCTTTATTCAATTTAGGACAAACTGTAACTTTAATCTCATCGTAACCTAACCTTAAGTCGTGTCATCACCTTCATCTTTCACTGTTTACAATGTGGGGACTGTTAACAGATCTATGTCCCCAAAACATGCGTTATACTAAGACACACACACACACGGACGGGTGTGTGTGATTAGCCTCATAGTAAACAAGAGTATACGTCCTGGCAATCCTTAAAATATGTCGAAAGTTTTTCCAAAGGCCCATGTACTTGCCCGCACACACGCACAAGTGCACATCAAAACACCATGACCTTCAAAACTGCTGCTGAGAAACCACTTTCCTCCCTCAAAACACATAAATACTCATTCACACACACACATACACAGTGACACAAAAACGCACAATGGTACAAAGCAGGAAGAAGTGTCTGCAGTTTATGGGAAAACAAATTTCAGATGATTTGTTTAATCTGTCATAAATAAGAGATTAACTCTGAAATGTCATGTTGTTATAGAAATCAAACGCTGAGCCCTTAAAGTAAATCAAAGGAAATGTCATCACATGAGGTTTCACCTTGATATACTGGATGTTCTGTGGGAAGGAGATATTCACGTGTGGAGCGTACATTGTGGTTTAAATGTATCATGGACTTTGATTATGTCCGAGGCTGCAAATATAGCTGAAGCTTCATCTCTACATTGACCGTGTCCTTTTTATAGAATGAGTCTGTGTGCTCTGGTTGTGTACACAGAGTAGTCAAATAGTTTTTTTTACATGGGATGATTACATTTGAATGCATCTTTGTTGGACCAGACATCAGTATGATTGACTGCATTTGTTTCTTTGTCTGCTCTGACTGGTTCTTCCTGATGTGGGACAGGTTTATTAAAAACTCAAACTTGTGTCTCATGTGCGGAAATTCTGTTTGTCATGTTGGCAGAAGAAAGAGATTCCTCCCTTAGTGCGGATGTCCTTGAGATTTCCATTTGTTGTTATGGAATTAAACTTTCATTATATTACTTTAACTAGAAGGGCACTCAGTAGAGCATAAACCACCACCAAGGCCCACCAGTCCCCTTATCGAACCATATTTAAATTCACTATTTCCAGATTTCGATTTGGAACTGCACAAACTTACCTTTGTCCTTCAGAACCTAATTTTGTTCCCAAACTGTCAGTGTTGTAATGACACAACGCTTAGTCTTGATTTCATTTATAAGTATTAATTTTCATTTACTCTGTAAAGCACATAAGCTGTCTTCATGTTGGTTCCTCCATCTCAGAGCTATCATCTCTCTCCTTTGTAACAGCACCACTTATCCTCTGTGGCTTTTATCTGTCCATAAAAAATCCTCCCTCCTCTTATAGATGTTATTTTTCTGCAGACCTTTATTTTTTCCCTCCCTCAGTTTCCTCCGCCCTCTCACTACCACCTGCCTCTTCTTATCAGACCCGTAGACTGTATTTAAAGATGGAAGACATGTCTCCCCTTCCTCCAGTAAGGAAGCCAAAACATTCATGAACGCTGCCGTCTTGGAGATATGGACTGAGCAGTAGTGATCAGGTATGAGGACTTGCCAATACAAGCGCTCGACCGATTGTGAATCAGCTGTCAATCATGATGTTTCACTTTGCGCATCATAACTAAATAAAACTAAACTCACTGGGTAAATGAACACTTGGATATAGATCTTTATTAAGAGCTGCCTAAAATCAAAGAAGGATGGAACATTTAATTTAAGTGTAATTTGAATCTTCATTCTGGTTTATGTTCCTTTCACTAACATAGCGGAGGCAGGATTTATGACCTATGCTGCAGCCAACCACCAGATGACAATCAAGATGCTTTGGCTTCACTTATGGGGATTTCATGTGGTCCATCTTAATGTTCAGTCTATGATCAGTCCTGCAGAGCAACCTATTGGTGGTTGGTGCATGCACTAAAAACAGTAGACTTACCAGCCTCAAACAGTATATTGAACACCTTAATGATAACACAACAATTAAAAAGATACTCAACCAGAGATTGGAACAAGATCCTCTCTAATCTGAACAGGCAGTGGATTTTGAAAGAAAGCAATCAAAACTTGATTATCCCAAATGAATATGTTTTCACTCATCATGTTCTTTTGGGATAATGAACAATCTCAGCTAATTACCTACATAAATCTATTCTAAGCCTCTCATCCATGACTATCTGCCATTTAGTCTCAGTTTGTATCATACCTCGGTTTTATCTGTGTGTGTTTGTGTGTGTGTGTGTACGCACCCTCCTACCCTCTTCTGTACACACTGATCCTTTCTGCAATTCCTGTTCCTGGATCCAAGCCCAATTCACATGGCGACACACACAGCAGGTGTGCAAGTGTAACACAAACATGCAGGTACATTCATAAGCAAACCTGAAGTGAAGGTTGAGCTGAGTGATTTACAGAGGTGTTTACCGTAAACATAAATCTATATAAACACTCGGCCCAGTCATTTATATAATCATGGGTTGTTCCTCTTTCTGTTCAACTCACGTCTCATTCATTCAAGTCTCCCTCTGCCGAGTGTGTGAGCAGTGGGCTCAGCAGTGGCTTCCTGCAGCTACTCAATTAGAGATACAGCACCAGCGTGGAATGTTGAAATCAACAACTGCTGTATTAACTGGGAGGAGGTGAAGTGAAACAAAATGACAAATCCCACAGTGAATTGATCTTAATAAGAAATAAAGTCTGTGTATTCAAAGCCTGGTGCATCTTATTTTGTGGACAAAAAAACTGTTACTTTCAAATTCTTTTAAATTATGTTTCAATTCTTTGCTTTGGATTAATAGGAACATATCATGTCATGTCAGTGTGATTAGAACTACCCTAAAATGAGTAAAATTATTTGACAAGCAATTTGACATCCATGTCCCATCCGCTAACATGGAGAAGGCAGGATTACTGATCTATACTGCAGCCAACCACCAGGTGGTGATCAAGATGTTGTGGCTTCACTTTTAGAGAGCTGTCATGTCTTCCGTCTATAAATACAGTCTATGGTCTCTCAATACAATGTTCTTATTTAACAAATAAACTCCTGATAACACAAACAGTTAAGTCAATATTTAGTAATTTTTCTTAAAGCACTCTTTTTGTCCTGTGTCCATTTGAGCCATTTCTTTCCTCTTTGTTTTCTGTTAATACAATTACGAGTGTTACTCGTCTGTGTTTGTGCAGCCATGCCAGCTAACTATCTATTTACTCTGAAGGCATCATAAACTCATCATCTTACTGATAAGAGGATTTTCCCAGACCTACTTGACAACTGTTTTTAAATGTTAAGGCTTCATAAATCACTGTTGAGCCATATCAGCAACAGAGCAACAAAATGAGCCAGGGAAGATGATGGTTATAACTCAGAGATAAGTTCACTGCAGTGTGCTGCCTGCTGCTCTCAGGGAAGGTAACATAATGAATTATAGCTCCAACACTACAATAGGGCAGGGAAATTGATCCTATACAAGCAATGCACCCATAAAAAAAGCCGCACCCACCCATAGAGACAAGCATGCACACACATACAGGAGTATACCATCTCAAAATGGGACACGGCTGCTGCTCGGCTCAGCAGTGAAGAGCGCTTGCAACCAGAATTGACAGCTGCGTATGACAAACTCTTTTTTAAACCAAAACACAAAACATAAATTTGTGAAAGAGGCAATAAGCTTGATCTCTTCACCTGTGATAACAAAACAACAGTGAAATTATAGTTAAGGTGCTGTAAGTGACTAAAAGTCATTGCAGTATATTTATATGTGACAGAGAAATGGCAAATATAAATTCTTCTATCGATATTCAAGTGGGTTCAGATATGGGGACTGTGAGGACCATTGAATATGATATAAATCATTTCATTTTCATCGCCTTTAAGTGACCCCCTCGAGATGTGGGGATGGGGGCATTGTCATCAAGTATGAAAAAAACTTTAGCAAATATATATATATATATATACACACACATAAACATGTACAAGTACATGTCAGCTTAGGGGAAGGCTATATACCTCTACTGCAGCCAGCAAACAAGACGCTATGGCTTCACACAATGTCATGTCATCCATCTTTTTTCTGTATCTCTGCTTCTGGTTTTTGCACCACTAAACCCTCAAATGTGCATCCATCTTTGTAATGAGGAGTTTATACACTGCAACCCTTCCATAATATCCTTCTCTGGGTAATTATTGACAGATATTTCCTGCTCACAGTCCGACCTTGTCCTCCATCGATGTTCTGAAAAGGAGTTGCTTGTACATATCGCACACAATCATGTACAATCATTATGGTCATCAAACATGTGCTGTTGACCACAACTTCTGACAAATTTTCCCAAACAGGTCTAAATGCAAATGTGAATTCACCCACCATTCCAATTGATTCACCGGCCAGTTGAATATGTTAAAGATTAAATCTCCTACAATCCGAGCACCAACAATTAACTCTGTTGGAAAGTCGCTTCGATCTTTTGCTCTCGCAATCTTGTTACAAACTGCTCAACATTTTGCCAGATGCTATAGAGCGTGACTAGATGTTAATTGCTTAATTGTACCATGCAGGGCAGAGGTGTGAAAGCAATTGCATTCATTATGTTTCTCAACTCATTTGTTCAGGTTTGCTTTAATCTGTCACCTGTCTGTATTTACAGTGGTAAACCGAGTAGCTAATATGGCACCAATGAAATGAAAAATGGAAGATGATTTTGTTGGTTTTGGGAAGAATGTGAGAGTCAGAAAAGTCTTCACAGATAATGTTTCTGTAGTGACTGCATTATCATTGTGTTATTATGAAGGGCCCACATTCCTGACTGTGCCCTTTTCCCCACCTACAGCTTCTACAGATTAACTGCTCCATACGTCTGAGGAGGATTGAGTGAGCTTCCAATTTCCTCTCGAGAGGTTTGTTTCATTACTGTTTGTTGTCTAAGGGTTTTCTGGGTACTATTTTCATTGTTCTTTGAGGGCTAGAGGCCCGGTGCAATATCTTGTATTACATTGGATTATATAAATACAATTGAGCCATAGGTGGGTGCTAAAAATATTAATTCAGATACATGGGTGCATGAATACAAATTACTAAATAAGCAGTAAAATGTATACATTTTGATAATCCAGTATAGGATGCACAGCCATTCAGTTCCTGTATATCAGTTCATACAAGGCTTTTGCAGTTGTGTTTTCAGTGGGTAACCCAACACAGTTTCTCTTTTTTCTGTCTCTTGCAGGGTGCACAGGTTACAATATAAATAGTGTTTAAGAGAAGTGTTGATCAAGATTGCATGATAAATGTATTATGTTGTGTTAAGAAAAATGTGTCACAAGAGTCAAAACCGACTAATTACTGTAACAAACCCGCATTAGCAAAAATATTGTAATAAGTGTGTCTTAAATTAACTGGGGTGTGGGTGGGTGTTTTTTTATGTTTGTGTGTGATCCAGGTTTTATTCATCTTGTGGGGACCTATATACTGTTTCAGTTACATTATGCTGTCCCTGTAATGTAAATCATTCCATTTTATGGTAAAACCGGGTTTTATGTAGTGATGTTCCTGTACCAGAATTGGAAATGCCACTGATACGGCCGATGACAGGCATCTGCAAGTGTGTGAATCTATGTCTACGAATCCGATACCACGTCTTTAAAGTAGGTTAGTTTCAAGCAACTGCAATATCTTTTCGCAGAAATCACTTTTCCCCACTTCTCCTCACCAGCTGTTGCACTGTACTGCACTGGCAAGAAGCCTACTGTTTTTAGAGTGGTGAAGATGAAGTGATTTCTGGAAGTTAGCCTAGGGAGCTAAAATGTTTACTATTTGGGACTGAGCCAGGCCAAACTATAATGATAGCAATCATCACTTTTCAGTGTTAGTAATATAAAACTCTAAAAATATAATATAGAATAAGTAATTCTTTAAAAAAAATGGCCGATAAGTCCAGGTATCGGCATCAGGAGAGGAAAAATGGCATCAGAACATCTCTAGTTTGAAGTTTAGGATGCAGCTGCAGACTTTTGGTTCACTCTCACCACTTTTATCAGTAACATTTAAATCAGCCAGTTGTTTTCAGTTGGACAGCACTACCTGGCCAGCACCAAACAGCCAACATACGCAGTTAGAGACTCAGTATCTCAAGAGCCATAACTTTGCTCAGAACTTGGTGGAGACTAAAAAAAATAGTCTTAAATAAAGTCAATACATGGGCTTACAGAACGATCATAATTTAGTCGGTGTATCAGCTGGATGTGTGAATATCAACATCATAAGATGATAAAATGTCAACATTGTATGTGCAGCTTCACAGCCACAGTAAGAGAAAGACCTTCCAACATATTTTGCTGTCTGATCGACGAGGAATGGATTATGCTGCAGAATTAGTTAGAGAGCTGTACAGCAGCAGCCCCCCATGGAGCTCACCAACAGGAAATCCAAAATTTGCTTTTATTTTCTTTAAACTGAGAGCCTTTTTCTAAGGCAGTGGAATCAAAAAAAGAGTTTTACTTTGTGTTTGTTGAGGTATTAAGGTTTATATCCTGCCTCTTTCCTTTGAAATCCATCAATAATTACATGCATTTGATATTAATGATGGTCTTACTTTACCTTCACCTTTCAAGTCAACATGAGGAGAAAGGATGGATAATAATTTAGCTTTCAGTGACAGATGAGGCTCCACTCCAGGCATAATGTTGGTACCTCTTTGTACAAGTGGAAGAAACGTTGGGGCACAGTATTCCTGAAGTGCAAGTCACAATTTCAAATCGCGTAAAGTCTGACAAAATAACGTCAAATCAAAAAACACTATACAACAATAAGAAAACACAACTTTGACTTCTTAAGGAAAAAAATAGGTTCATGCTATCGACAAGCCTCAAAACCGATGGGACGGATGATGCTGACTACTTCCTTATTTGACATAGTTGTTTCTTATTTTCCGCATGTATATTCACTTTGAAGTTGCTATTTTATAATCAGCAATTGTTATTTGCACCATACTGGTGAGCACTGTTGTATAGCCGCATGTACGCATGTGGTATAAGAGCAGTCCATGACATCTGTTTTTTCCCTTGCCACTCAGTGACAGGCAGTAAGACTGGCACAGAAATGTGGCATTTATCTAGTTCTGTCACCACATCTCACCTGTTACCCTGCATGCACGCCCAACAACTCACTCACTCACGCACTCTCCAGTCTGTCTGTCCATCGGTTGTCCCTCGGTTGTCCCTCTTTGAGCCTCTGTTCCTCTCAACTCATAATTAACTGTATTTGCGCCTGTTTGCTTTTCTCTTATCTTCTCTTATCTTTCTCCATTCTGTCGTTGAGTCGTGATGAATATTTGAACAGCCTCAAGTGAATGGACGGCGGTGCACTTATACCATTACTGAGTGTTGCCATTTTATTTATTTTGTCCCATAATGCACTTATCATGCTCATTCTCTCAGCTACTGTAAACCCTTTTTTCTCTTTCTTTATCCTGTATGCGTGTGTGTGTGTGTGGGTGTGGGTGTGCTTGTGTGTGTCTACAGATCTAGCCCATGGAGCTGGAGGCCTTGCTGAGTCAGCTAAATATGACACCATGTGTTTGTCAAGAGGCGACAGATGGAGAAGGAGGAGACGGACAGAATGTGTGATGGCCAACACACAAACACACACACACACACACACACACATACACACACAGATTTGGTCTAACCTTAAAGAGTGTGATTAGGTGATGGATAGAATATGAGCTCATTAAACTCAGCTTTCGTTAGTTGCTTCACACTGAGCCTGCACACAAATCTGTGTTTCATAGGATGAAGTCTGGAGCAAACTGTCTCCTTGCTAAATGCATGACACCACTAACACATCAAACCAAACAGCAATAGGGAGGAAAAACTGAACTGAGCTGCATTACAGTGGTAGCCCTACTGGGCTGATGCTGAGTAAATGATGTGACAGTGGAGGCACTGCATCAAAGTTTAGATATTGTATTGTATTTACATTCTTCGCACCTCCTCCATCGCTTTTTGTGTGTACTACTGAGTGAAAAACACAAATGCCTTCGAGTTCAAAAGTAATTAGGATTTTGAGTCATTACACCAACTAGTGCAGTGCCCGTTCTAAACCTGCCTGGAATGGTAATGATCCGGAGCTACTTCAACTGTCATTAGTGAGTCCTCCTCAAACAAATCTACAATATACTATCACTTTGTATTGTTACTGTGCTGATTGTTGTGTATAGAGCTTTTTATAAACCGTCTATGGGCTGAATGACAGAAAAACTTTATATTATCACATTTCTCATTAGGGCCCGGGCACCGAATGGTGAGAGGCCCTATTGAATTTTGTAAGGATTTTTATTATTATTATTATTATTATTTCCCTTTGGGGGGCTTTTTCAGGGTCTAGTTTTCTTTATTATTGTTCGTGTGTGGCTTGTATATACCCATTTAGATGATTTACTTAACTGTTGTTATCATTTTATTCATTAAATTCCGTGTATGTATATATGTCTATATTTGAGAGGTATGTTCACAACTTTTCAAAATGAAAGCTCTGTAATTCAGCTCAAAATAAAGAATGGCAGCAACCCAACGAACGCTGTGCTTTTATTTTGAAGACAACTTGCCAAACAAAAAGTCATTCTATGAATGATATTGCTGTGATGGAGATCAGCATTCATGTCACTGTCAGTCTGTTATTGTGAAAAAAACAAACAAACATTTGTTTACTACATTTTTATCAATATTGAACGTATTGCATGTTGAAGTCCTACAAATGTGACACAAGTGTGGGAAATCTCCAATGGTAAAGAATTTAAAAAAGAAATACCTGCATCAGTCCCTTTGTCTGGAGCTGCACCAAAGAGTAATGGGTTCTATTTGGCAAAGATTTGGCTAAGTTGGCTTTTTCCCTCCGCAGCAACTTCTCCAAACATTTATGTGGGCAGGCGACATGAGGAGTAGAGTGATCAAAATATGAAACATGTCAGTGTGTACATGCGGTGCTGAAGTATACTAACAGTGTTTTCCATTGTCACTAGAGGAGGGACGGAGCATGATGTGTGTACGACTCCAATGGTGGTTTCATGACATTAGGTTAAAATGTTATAATGTTCACTTGGAGGTCTGATGACCTTGACTGATAATGGAAGTGAACACAGGGGCAGGCAGGCACACACAAACATACATACCCGCATGCCTGATGGGTGACAAGTGCAGCTGCAATATGCTCAAAATGCACACACACACATATACACACAAACAGCATTTAACTTCCCCTGGGCTCAAGCCGTGACAAATAAGGCTAATAAGAGGAAATAGTAATAAAACTGTCTTTAGGTGTGTGTGTGTGTGTGTGTGTGTGTGTGTGTGTGTATGAAACCAGTGAACGTTTGTGTGAGATTTAGAGCAGAACAATAGAGCAGAGGATAACAGGGCACTTTGAAACAGCACGACAGCCTATAGACAGCTATTACAAACTGCTCTCTTCCTCCCCAGAGTATCCAAAGTGGTGTCTGATAGATCATCCATCAGCAGGACTATTGGTGTTTTGTCTCCAGGCAGGCTGTGACACAGTCGACTCGGACCACTGGCGCACAAAACCGCTGCTGAACACTGACAGCAACAGGGAGAAAGTGCAGAGTTTACCAAGGATAATGCTGCAAATCTAGGATTCATAAACTAATGTAATCTCTAAGTGACAAAGGTGATGATACAGACACAACACCCACGCGGACCTGAGGAAGCACTTCTCCTCAGTGTTAAAGGGATAGATTATCCAAAAATGAAAATTCACTCATTATCTATCACCATGCCGCTGGTGGGGTGGGTGAAGTGTTTTAGTCAACAAACACTTCAAGAGTCTCAGGGGGTATACTTTGTTAGAGCAATATAACTGAAGTCTTTGGTAAGTCCTTCTTCAGACTTAATAAAACAACAACAACTAAATAGCATGCCTCCATACTGCTTGTGTGGTGTCATCCAAGTGTTAGGAGGCCCCACGACATTCATATTCGACTTGAAACGACAAGGTGCATTCAGGGTTGCACAAACAATTAACATGTTAATATTCTTTTTCAAACTGGTAACCAGTTGAGCGACTTTGCAGCGTTTAATTGATTCAATTTTTGTCCTTATGGAGGATAGGGTGATATGATGAAACTAAGATCAAGCAACAGGCAACTCAACATCCTTTCAAAGCAAATGAATGAACCAAATACAACCCTTTCATTAGTTTAAAAAACTCAAGAACAAACAATGCTCCATCCAGCTGATGCAGAACTTCTTCAAACTGTGCGTTGGACATCCTGAAGTCCATCCCGAAGCAGCTGTGGTCCAGTTTAAGATCCTGAACCAAGAAGAGAAACCAACCAAGTTCTCTATTCTTTAATATTGCACTCAGTTTTATTCTTTATTTTTTCTCGTCCAGCTGCTGGACTCAGTCTGCTATTGAGCTCTCTTTATTACAATGTTATAAATGTTGAATGTATAGCATGTCCACATTGCATTAAATTCACATAGGCCCTTAACAAAAGGGAAAGACAGACAGTTAGAAAGACAGATATTTTCCAGAATTAGTAGATGATTTATTCACTGAATCGTGTCTTCCTATTGTGAATTTACAGATGCATCAAAATTTACCTCTGAATTATTCGAAAAAAAAATTGCCGTTTGTTTGTGTCGCTTTTGATGTGCAAAAACGTAAATAAATGAATCAACCTTGCAAGATTTTTACTTTCTATTAAACTCATTGCTGCTTACTTAGCATTGACAACATTTTCAACCATATTTTCAAGGGCTTTAGAGTAAATTCCTTTTGGGTGAGAAAAGCAACCAAACAGACCAATGTCAACTTGACCCTGAGCCCCACGCCTCATCATGCAGCGACACATCTCGTCAATCACTGATTTGACGTCACTGTATCAGTTACAGCTGCGTAGTAAAACGCCAGCCTGCACCTGTCGGCTCTTATAAAAACCGGAGGTGGAGGAAATGGAAGGAGGTCAGGCAGGAGTGAGTGGATGTGTTCCCATCCATCCTTCTATCCATCCATTTTCAAGACCACTTATTCCCTTCAGGGTCACAAAGGCTGGATGTGATCCCAGCATGCACTGGGGGCAGAGGCAGAGCACACCCTGAACAGGCCATCAGTCTAGCATGGAGGCTGAGAGGGCATCTTTTAAAGATTATTAGAGACTGTCAGTGCCAGATGCCAGTTATTGATCACAGGTTGGTTTGCCAGTTGCAATTACATGGCTGCAGATCTTGACTCCCATGTATGGCAAGAGGGCCGACTTTCCTCAAACACATACTTGAAAAGAAAGGTAGATCATCAAAAGGGGGAGGAAATTATAAGAGACAAACTCCAACACACCAGGGACAAAGACAAAGATAGTCGAGTACAAACAAAGGAAAAGGAGGAAAATTAGAAATGACTGAGTGAGGAAGTGAGCGATGACAGGCGAGAATTCCTGCAGAGAGAAATGAGACGCGAGTGATGCAGGGCGATGATGAATAGGAGCTATGTCCGTTACTTTTGTGAGCTCTGATTACAGTGTCAAGTCACAGACAGCCCTCTGATAATCACCAGGCTCACTGGCCCAGAGTCGCCCCCCCATTTTATTTTAACGGCGACAGAAATGTCATTGGACAATTATTTTCACACACTCCAGGCTATTACGAGCATGATTGTTTATCCTGGCTGGTGATGAGCTGGAAATTTGCCTTTGGATGATATTTTGCCTCAGATTAACACTCACACACTCAAATACATGTACCCTACATTTTAGATATTTTGGTCTGGTGGCTGGAATTACAAATGGATTTCTGACACGTATAAAAACAGAAGAAGACAAATTCAACTTTACGTCAGGGCCACAGAGGGAGCATGTGCAACTGTGACGGCTGCGTCACCGATCTGCTGCGTCTGATGCACGTCTGCTGTTCACACAGGCTGCTTGTCTGCTGCGGAGCTGCTACATGAGGTTTCTTATATGACAGCTGTATTTCCTTGAATAAAGTGGGTCTGAATACTCAACTAAATACCAGAACTCTACAGTAAAGGTCATGCATCCTCCGGTCCCTTAATAACAATAAAAACCTTGTTGGAAAAAAAATGATGGATTCAGTCAACGGAATCCATAGACTGCATTACGCTCAGAGCACACTAGAGGCGGAACAACAGCGGAACGTCAAGGGAACCCCTGGTTTTCATTTCCACACCCATGTTTACAGATTGGACCTGGCACTACGGCTGGTGCTGCCATGGTTCGGCCACGGAAGTCGCACTGCTCTTCTAGAGGGTAGAGGTCTCGCCCACTTGTTTCCACGTTCCGTGTGCTGTTCTGCTTTTCTATTGACTGAATCCATTCATTTGTTTAAAAAAAAATGATTGTCTTTGAAATTGTGGCAAATGACCAACACATGTCCTGATTGTGTCTCTCCACGTGTCACCCTGAGGAAGCTCTGTTGCTGCCATTTAAACCTGAGGATCAATCAGCTAACAGCTCACTTGCGCTGATTACAGGGGAAGGTGTACTCCCAGGCCCCTCTACTCCACAGACATTTTTACAGTAGCGGAAGATGCACAGCTTCATACTGTATAGTACAGGAATTCTTTGAGTACATAGGACTACTTTTAAAATACAGTGATAATACAAGAAACCTCACAAGGGCTGTAGTTATATTAAAAGTTCACATGATTGGCAGTAGGCTCTCTCTCACTCTCACGCTCTCACTCTATGTCTCTCTCGCTCTCTCTCGCTTTCTCTCTCTCTCTCACACACACACACACACTCCCACACCTTCCCATGCTGGACCACTCGTCAAAGATAAAACTAAATGTTGATGTAAAAGGGAATCATAGAAGCAATTCTGGAGACATTTTCAGTTTTTTCCTGTTGTTATTTTTACTCTTAAAGAATCAGTCACTTAAATTGTATTGCATTTGGCTTCAACTCTGTTTATCCCTGAAACTCCAAAAGTGTTTTGGTAGTGAGTAGATAATGATTGAATATTAATTTATGGCTGGTATCTCTTTAAGGCCACATGACTACAAGCTGAACCCCATACCGCAAACACTACTCCAGTAATAGCTTAGCAACCAAGACTTGGCACAGCAGGCCCATCACGGTTTCTAAACATGTATGTGGCTCTAGTTGTGAAACTCCATATTAGGGTGATGTCCTGTTCCAAAAAACTGGAGCAACAGTGCAAGTTTGAACCTGGATCACAAGTGAAGACTTTTTTCTTTTACATTATCTTCCTCTTCTCTGTTTTGTCTTGTTTTGTTCTCTGTCAATTATTCCTAACTCATTTATTACCAATATATTTAGGTTTGATGGTCGTCGCAACAGCTGTTTATTTTCTATCAATCATTTTAGACAAGTAGATGTCACTTTTTCAAAATGCAGCATGTCTCACTTTACATTTAGATTGTCATCTTGCGCAGCATGTAATTTGATTTCGTAGTGACGGGGGTTAAATTGCCATGATCTATCAACACTACCCATAACCATTTCAGCTGTTAGCGACAACGTACAGGCCGACCGGGGGAGGACAGGCTGAGGCAGGATCTGCAGGTTTCTCACAGAGAGGTGAGTTTTTCCTCTGAGAGAAAATTGGGTTTGAGCTCAGTGCTGCTGGTGCGAGACAGGGCCTTATTGTTTGAGTGTGATGTATGTACAAATGGATGAACTGAGAGAAGAAGTGTGTGTATATTTATGTGTGCATATAAAACACAGAGCTGAACAAGAGCCAGATGCAGCTTTAATATAGATTTTACCCTTAAGTCCATCTCAGTTTTCCCCAAGAGAGACTCCATTGCTTTTTCTCACCCCCTCTCTTACTCTCTCTCTCCCATCCAAAACCTCTTATATCTTTTGAGATGTTAAGAGCATCTCTGACGTGTGGCGCAGACAGCAGTGCCCGTTTGTCTAAAGCAAAATGATCCATTATTGTATCCAGGCCCTCTACCTCTATCAACCTTGATAGATTATTCCTCTCCTCCGAACAATGCAAAGTCACTCTCGCCATCCCGTCACTCATTCCGGCTACACAACACCCTCCACCAAGGTCACAGGCTGTAATTTGCCACTAGCTTACGTCAAGTGTTTGTGTACAAAACACACAAAATCGTGGGGCACAACTTTTAACTACCTCTTAACTGGTTTCCAACGGCACCACTGCCAGTAACGGCTGTAACGATTCTCGACCCAAAACCAAAATGGCGGTCCAATGGTTTCTGTTCACGATACATGCCCATTCCCACACGTTGTCACGGCAGCAGGTGCAGCCTTTTACGTGTGCGTATGTGTGTGCAGTCATGTGTGTGCAATCAAACTCCATCCAATCCAACCCCTCAAACATAAGCCTGCGTAATCTGAACCAACACACAGAAGTGACTAGCTTCAGGGCAATGAGTGTGAAGGTTGGAGAGGATCGGCAATTTACTAAATCACGTTCTTAAATCTGCGTGTTGTCCCCGCTCTGGAGCAGATGCCTCGTCATAAAGTCGGATTTTGGAGGAAATCATCTGGTGGATTGTTTGTTCCGTATGGATTTTCCCTGGAGCTGTCGGCGAGCGTTTGCCCGACTGACTGACCGACTTGACCATCGACGTTACCGCGAGTGCCCTGAACATATTGTATATATGAATACAGATGTCATTGAAGCGACGTAGATGCTACTCTTTCTGTGATTCCTGAGTTGTTGGTCTATGAAGATCCACGATAAAACCTTGGAACTGATTGTTGTATCTGTTTTGCCTTGTTTGAACTGGATTGAACTGAACTTTGTTGGGCTTGTGGGGGAGACTGAAACAGACTTAAATATAACATATATGTGAATATAGGGATTGAACTTTGGATGTTGAGAATGTGGCAGACCATTTTTCCTATTTTTTGGTTAGTTTTGTTCACGTAGTTTTATGTGTTCCAAATATTAGACCCACCTCACCGGGACCATCCTCAGATTTGGAGAATCGTTACAGCCCCACTCATTGCCCTCTCAGTTAGTTTTGATGAGTCAGAGCAGTAAAGTTCAATTTCTCTTTATACTCATATTGAACGTTGCAGAACAAAATTTTGATTTGATTTTGATTTTAAAGGCAAAAAGCCGAAAAGCACAAAATCCAGTCCTGAAGCACCTGACAGTTTTGGGATGTCATGTCTTCTGACTAGAGCCCGACTGATTTTGGGTACCGATAATAAGGAGTAAAATATTCCCACTACCAACATATATCAAGCTCTATATTTGACCTCACAATTTGCTTATGCACTTTTAGTCAAACTAGTCCAACACTCACTGGAAACTGTTGACCAATCACAAGAGAGCCAGCTGACCAAACAGAGCAGACTGTGCATTATAAGGAGGAGGGTCTAAAAAGAGACAGGCATAAATCGAAGTGCTTCAGGCAGAGGCTGAAAAGAGGAACCTTAGCAACAGACACAAATGAGGAAAGTGCGTGTAAACCATATTATATATATATATATCAATTTAAAATAATGAACCTATATCTGAGTAGTAGCTCTTATTTAAGGATGAGGTTACTAATGGAATTGTAAAGAATAGACTGGGAAACTTAGATGCAAGAAGAGGGCATTCATGGATGAAGAACGGAGCATGTGCCTGCTCTCTACCTGTTCTCCAGCCTGCCACTCAGGGAGCGTCTCAATAGGTGAGGGTCTGTTTTATGAGCCCTTAACGTGCAGCACTCAGGCCAGATGGTGCGCTTATCAGCTTCTCTGTGTGCGTGTGTGTGTGTGTGTGTGGGGAGATAGAGAATCAGGGAAAGCAAGAAGTAAATATTTGTCAAAAGCAAAGAGGCAGCTGGTTGTCTGGGGGACTTGAGAGGAACACGACTGTAATAAGCTGAGCACACACGGTAACACTGGTGGTAACACATGTCGTATTTTGTACACTGAGAGAAATAAGCAGATATATTTCCTACAGTTGGGTACTCTCGATGAAAAGAGAGACTGTCAGTTTTCAGGCTCATTTTCATCTGTTGTTACCCTCATTCTGGGAAACTGAATATTATGGCTTTGTCTGTGAATTAAAAAATATGAATGTCTTTGGTTTTACACAGATTGAAGATTTAAAGATGTGTTTATCATCTATACTTTCATTTGATATGAGCAGAATATATAGATATATTTATTTTATTTTCTCTCTTTTTATTTTTTTTATTTTTCAAGCAATGGACATCTGCAGGCTATCATCCTTCTTTGTAATATATTCTGGATGTAATGACATGTGAGATGTACTGTGTGTATTGATAATGTAAATGTTTAAAACTCAATTCTGATATACCTGGATCTTGGAGGCTTGGGCCCGCGACATCCATGGACAGTTAACCCCCACAAACAAAAGACTTGTACCCTAGGTCACGTTAAAAATGACCAGATGTGATGTAATGTATGACTGTATTTGATAAAAGGAAATAAAATGAAGTTCAAAAAAAAATAAAGATGCGTTTATCTAAATAGACAAAACATGCGAAAGAGGTATATGATTAATCCACAGATAATAGCACTGAACTGTGCATTTTCTCTCAGCTCCACGTTGCTTTTTACCTTCTTTAACGGTGTTTTATTGTATTGGTTTTCACAACCTGCAACTTTATTGTTCTGGTTCTGTGGTGGTGTGTGAAAATGTAGCCTGCATTTGTTTAATGTTTTATTTATTTTATTGTTGTTGTATTAGTCTCAGTTTTTGAATTTATATCCTTTCATATTTTAAGCTGTGGTGTCAATTTTCATGATAAATTTGGGAGGAGGAATTGAGATCAAGTTGGGATGGCATCCTCTTTCTTTTTATACAGTGTATGCTTATGAACTGATTTAGTGCTATTTAATTGATAACATTTTTTCATTCTAATGCTACGCACACTTATCATCTGCTCTCATCAAAATCACACAGCCAACCTTATCCCCCTCCTGTATTTGTTACATCAGTGACAACCACCTGACCTTTAATTGAAATCTCTAAACCTGCAGGCACCATGTTAATTCATTTGAATAAAAACATGCAAACGTATGAATGAAACAAAACTACTCCTCAGAGAGACTATGCAGAATGCTACACAGGGCGCTAAGCAAAGTAAGTACCAATCATGTGATGATTTGCTCCCATGTTCTTTATCCTCCTTTGCACAGACACACACACACATGCAAACACACACACACAAGCAATCTTTACATCGCACTGTGGGGGGATGCACTGTGGTCACTATAGGCAACCAATGGCACTGCGAGCCCGATTATCTTGGCGGTGGTCATGTTTTCATGCACTGGCAATGAAGTCTGGCTGCTTGATAGATAAACGGAGCATTTCATCATGGCAATGAACCATATTGGACCATCCCTTAGGTGATCACCAGTTCCCGCTGCCATGGCAACAGCCTTGGCTCCCTATAGGCCACTGCATACTGTACTATGGCTGAAAAACACACAGTGCATTTGCCTTGCAGTGGTAGCCTATAAACATGAGGTGCAGAGGGTTTTAGGACCTTTATGTGAGGGGACAGTAAGATGGTGGCTGCAGTATGTGGAGCTGTGGTTGATTTGTGTGTAACAGAACCAATTTATGTGTGGTTAAGACACACAATGAATAAAAACATGTCATGTCACCTGCATTTAATTTTCATCAACCTCTTCTCTCAGTAAATAAGAGTCTATCCTCTCTATTGGTTTAACAGTCTGTTTGTAGATTGTATTTCAGCTTCAACAAGTGAACATGTTAACAGGTGGGTCTGAGCTTGACACTAAAATAGAGCAATACCGCCCCCTAGTGATCATTCAACTTCCCTTCACCTGCTCTCATTCTAGCGTTCATTCTCTGAGAGGCACTTTGTGGCAAACACGTGCAGTCAGCTCCCTCCAGTGGTCACAGGAGAAACAGCTGAAAATGTGTTGATTTTCCCAACGGGTGCAAGTAAACAGTCCAGGAAAATTTAATGAACTGAATCAATGATTTATAAACAAATAAGCCAGAAAAATATGACATGATGCATCTCTATTAATGCAGTTATGATGCTGTAATCACTTAGGGTTTAAACGTTAACCGTCATTTTAATTTAAAAACTGGCGGGAGAGAAATAGTTAATTTCATGTATTGAAAAAACTATTGTAAATTGAAATGTGTATGTTTTGCAACTCTGAAATTTGATGTGTAAGAGAAGAGGAAGTGTAGCATCCTCCCCTGAGCTCTTGAGGATGGGTGGAGTTCGACCACTTCCCACATCGCAACTATCTCTGTAACATTGTGGTCTCCTTGGTTTCTCTACCTTTCTCTCTGTGTCTCTCTCAAGCACACACACACACACACACATGCACACACACGCTCATACAGCCACCCAGAGTCAGATAGAAACAAATCTACACAGTTTCAGTTTAACTTTTTAGGAAATGCAACTCTTGTATATGGGTGTGTTTGTTTTGTTACAACTGTTTCTATATTAACCTCAGTACCACCCAGTGAAGTTGTGTGGTGTGATGAAAACCCAATCGGTCCACCATTTGTGCTATATACTCTCCTTTCACTGTACCGCTGCAGACTTGCATCAGATTATAGACTGTTACTGTGTACACTGCATCACAAACTGCCTCAAATAAGCAAAATGCCACAAAGCTGACAGCTAATTAAGGCTGCACATCCCCCCCCCCTCCCCCTTATGCTTATTAAAGCACAAGCAAAGCCTCGTGCTTTAATAAGCCATCCTCTAAAGTCAATATGATACCAGCAGACGTTTAGACTGGTGTTTGTTCGGTGGTAACAACTCACCATCGTCCCTGCTGTATAGAAGGGGGAGCAGAGATAAAGTAAATGCCAGGCTCCAGAAATAGCAGCGGCAGCCCATTTTCTATTTTCCATGATGCTGGCAGACAGATAACATTTACACCTGCCTACCTGACTTTCTAAGAAGGAGATACCTCCTCTGTCCATGCTCTTCTACTTCCCTTTTATATTTTCTGTCACTCATCCTGTCCGTCAGTCGACATAACAATTTAACTCATGTAGAACTTATTTAAGCCTTCTCTTATTGGCAATTGCAAAAGGGAACACAGTCACAATGGGAGAGACGCTGATGCAGGCCTTACTAGAATTACCCTCAGTAGTATTTATACCTCCACCAATGCCCCACAGTGCCCTCATGAAAACTCATCCTATTTGCATCTTTAACCCATTTACACACACTCATAAATATCATTCCTTGATCCCCACCAAGTTTTTATGAATTCTTTGCTGAGGCTTACTGCATCCTTCCTACACATGTTGTGGTAATCTGTCAAGTAGTTTTTGCATAATCCTGCTGACTAACAAAAAATGATGAAAACATAATCTCCTTGGCTGAGGTAGAATAACGATATCTAATGCTAATTAATTAAATACAAATAAGTAATTAAATGCTAGATTAGACTACAGATCACCAGTATCTAGAAACTCGTGTGCTAGCTGTATCCCTATTCTTGAAAAGCAGAGAGAGGAAAGCTGCAGGTGCGCATGGATCCACAGAACAGAGCAGTAGCAACACGGTCTAAGAGGAGAACGCTCTCAGATGTGAGCAACTGTTTTGTTTGAGCCAAGCAGAGAATAGCCGACATGGGAGGTAGAAGCAGATGACATCAGGGAAAGGGGAGACGCAGAGGATGGAAATAATGTGTGACAAGTATTAACATCCAATTAACCGCAGAAAGCTGCAGACTCTCTGATGCACACATGCATGTTAAGAACAGCAGGGAGGAAGTGGTAGTTGGCCAGCATCAAAATCCTGCCTGTAAAACAATCTAGGGGATGAGCCTTAGAAATGAAACACTCTTGTTTGTGTTTTGGTAAATACATAGGAGAGTTCAGTGGGGAAGAAGAGAAGCAAAACAGTGACACAGGGGTGTGATGGTTTTCCTTACAGAACCTCACTTAGTAATCCTTCACACCGATCCTGTTATAGCCATGTCCCCTGTATCCTGCTCCTACGGAACAAAGCAATCATCTGATCTGTATCAGACGCTGATGAACAGTGCTGACTGAAGAGCTGTGTGATTGGAGCCATCAAATATCCTGAAGATGCAACACACACCAATACTGTTATTACCATCTGCTCCAATACACTGTCTCCTACACGGCTCTGTACTTCACTAATCTCTTTTCTCTCTTGATGAAGGAAACAAATACACTGAGAAATTCTAATGTCTGAGTTACAGACTATGAATCCTGTTTACTTGTTTATTTAACAGCAGAACTCAACACAAGTGGACAGTCTGATTTTTATGAATGTTCTAGTCTTGATGACCACTCAAAGCGCTTCACATTACAGTTTGCCTTGCTCCCACTCACACACATCCATACATAGCATCTAAGTAGAGCGCTTTCTCTTTTATACATCAATCATATACTGCCACCACAAATGTCAGGGGTAATTTGGGCTTAAGTATCTTGCCCGAAAACACTTCGGCACGTGGATGGGGGAGACGGGGCAACCGTCTGGTTAGTTGTTAACCTGCTGTACCTCCTTAGCCACAGCCCACCCAACAGCTAAGAACAGTACCTCAGTGAAAACTAAGTTTGCACTCAGTAAAGTAAATATCTCCACCAAGGCCCGACAGTCAGGACATCCAGATCCTGAGCTGTGGAATCTTGCTTTAAAACAAACCCACCAAAGAAAGTGGTAAAAATGACTATAATTAGGGCCCGAACACCGATTTCGGTGGGAGGCCCTATTGAAATTGAAATAATAATAATAATTATTATTCAGGAAATATAATGGGCTTTTTGAGGGCTTTCCCATGCTCAAAAAGTTGCAGTAAATTAGAAAGTGGTGAAAATGTATGTATTCTGGAGTATTTGGAAATGGGCGTGGCAAAATGATGATGTGCGTTGAAGGATGATGTGCGCCGCACGATGATGTGATGATGGCAGGAGGATGTGCGTGCCAGGATGATGTGATGATGTGCGCCGCAGGATGATGAGCGCCGCAGGATGATGTGCCTCGCAGGATGATGTGCGCGCCAGGATGATGTGATGATGTGCGCCGCAGGATGATGTGATGATGTGCGCCGTAGGATTATGTGCGGCGCAGGATGATTTGATGATGTAGGCCGCAGGATGATGTGCGCATGATAACGTGATGATGTGCGCCGCACAGTGATGTGCGCCGCAGGATGATGTGCCGTTAAAGTTTGATGAAACGCCATCATAAGACGAGCTTCTGTATCTCAGAGATATTTGGTCCAATCGACTCCAAACTAGACATGTAAGACAAGACTCGCGACCTAAAAACATCTTCACAGAAATCGTGACTTAAAATCACAGCGCCCTCTGGTGGCAACAGGAAATGTCTTGTTTTTGGAACGTCTTACACTTGGATGTATTTATCCTCATCCACTATGCAAAACCATGTCAAGCTGTGTCAAATGGCCCTCAAGACATTGATAATGTAGCCATAAGATTACTGTGACTATTCATCGTGTGGATTATTAATGTCGTGGCATCAAAGTTCATCAGCTCGCCATGACACATGAAATCGCTGTAACTTCCGTGATCATGGGTGCATCTCCCTCGAACTACATGTGTTTCAACAGCCCCGAAGATATTCAGATGGTTTTAAGGAATGGGCATGGCAAAATCACTGACTAGCGCCCCCTAAAGGGCAGCCCCGGCATTGCGATTGGTCTACATCGACAAAAATCTTGTCTTTTCATGACAAATAAATAAGCCCCATTTTGGCCATATTCCACTTTTTTACTTTTATGTACTTGTCGTAGCGCTTTTGTCAGATCAACTTAAAATTTAGATGAGTGTCACTACAACAAGATGGAGATTAAATGTTATTAAAAGATACATTTTTCGTCACACGGTGTGACCGTGGCGTGGTGCCAAAGTTTGATCATTAAATCAAGACGATTGAGCTGTACCTGCAATATTGCAATATTAAGTTACTAGAGGGCAGTTTAAGACCATGCTTTGCCCAAGGACGAAATCTTCATTCCCAGGGCTTAAGAGTTTGTTCAATCGGGTTTAAAGTGTTTGAAATTAAATTACACTTATGGATGTTTGACAATTAATGTTAACAGATAACTTTTGAGCATGATTGAGGGTAAAAGGAGAGTTTTTAACGTGAAAATTACACCGGGTGACCGTGGCCTGGTGTCAAAGTTTGATTACATGCCATCAAAACACGAGCTTCTATATCTTGGACATATTTGGTCCGATCAGGTCCAACCTACACATGTAAGACAAGAGTCGCGACCTGAAGACATCTACAAAGACACCATGACTTAAAGTCATAGTGCCACCTGCTGGCTACAGGAAGTAATGCGTTTATCCTTGCTGCAGAGCTTAAAACGCACGCAAGGCAGAGACATGCGCTTGGTCATCGATCGCTCTCTCTTCACCGACTGCATCAGACTAGAAATCGCCAGTGCTCGGGACCGTTAGTGCTACGACGTAGCCCTAGTTAATATTATTATTATTTAGAAACTATATCTACGCTGTTTATTTTCTTCTTTACATCCCCAATACCTACTGTAAAAAGTAGGTAACAGTACCTCAATGAAAAAAACTGACAAAATAATAAAATACCCCCAAATCTGGTACAAAAAGTTGCCAAATATAATGTAATAAGGTGAGGGAGAATTACATAATCAATAAAGCAGCTCATTCACTGTAACCTAATTTAAAGCAGGTTCACAGGCTGTTCCCTGTAATAATCATAAAGAAAAAATGTCACTTGTATATTTAGCCATTTGAGACAGGTTTTACTTGGAAATGCTACAGTCTACCCCTAAAAAACGTATTGTTAGGATATAATAGAAGCACATAGCTTGCCTCATACACTAATAGCTCAATAATGATTAGTTAATAAATGTTTCAATTATAAATTTTTGGTTTAGGTCATTTTGTGCAAAATACATGTACTCTCTGAGCAGTTGATGTCTGCAATTTTTTTTCCTGTCGGCTTGTATTGTCTGCTCAGCTGCAGATAAACTGTACTGCAGGTTGGAGAAAACATTGTAGGAACGGATTCACAAAAGATTAATAACCAATTAACTGTAACCATGCATTTACAGGTATAAAGAAACATACACATGAGACAAGCATCGGTCACTCACCACAGTCTGCGAGGCATCGTCACAGAGGAATAAGAAGTTGATCAGGTGCGGCTTCTCTTCAATCCCTGTGTGTTTCATCCCCGTCTCCTCTATTATAACCCGATAATGCACTTATAATATTCATTCAGCCTCACCACCACTTCAAGACAAATCAGATGCACACACAAGCAGGTTTGATTATACTGTTATTAATGAGGAGTTGTTTGTATCTCTTTGTAGTAACCCGAGCAGAGGAGCGACAGAGGGCCACTGTGGTTTAATGATGGAGGAGAGAGAGAAGAAGGGGACGAAGTGGAGGAGGATGACGGACAAAATGGTGAAGCAAGGGAGGGATAAAACGTTCACGGTCAGAAAGGACAGAACAAGAAGAAGAGATAATAAAAATAAAATCCTTACATCTGCAGGCCTGCAAACACAAAACTTTGTGAAGCATCCAATCATCTGATGTGTCGGTTCTCTTGGCCTTCAGCTCTTCACATTTCACTCTTTTTCTTCCTGCTGTGGTTATTAAATGTTTCTCACTGTGGGAACTGTTGTGTTGTCTTTACAAACCTAAGGTCTCAACCTTATTATGTTTTATTTGTTCCTAAATTGGACACAGCTGAATATCTTTTATTACAATTGATTCTTCATTTTCGCCATGGACTTTTGTGTGTAGCACTTTGTAAGCTTGTTTAGATAAGTGCTATACAAATAAAGTTATTATTATTATTATTATTATTATTTTTCCCTCAGATCCTCCTCATAACATTGCAGGAGTTTAGAAAACAAACTACTCTGTCAACCGAGTGCTTAAAGTCATAATTCAGGAAAATTAGCTGTGTGTTTATCAAGAGTTAAAACTACAGCATCAAGTCTTCTTCAAGTCTTGTTTCTATGTACACACTCTATATAAAGATGGACATCTTGACGGCTCCATTGAATTGAAGCCAAAGAGTCTATATTGCCACCTGGTGGCTGGCTGTACATAATAAGTTTATGACCAGGACATGGACCAAACTTAAAGTTCAAAGTATTAGAACTACTAGCAAAATTTCACATCGGTATAATTTGCATTCTATAGTTTTCATCCCTTGACCCTGTTAACATAAGTGTAGTTAGGTCTGAACATCTGGGGCTGCAGCCCTGAATGTTTATGAATTATCTAACTTGAATTGATATCCATCCAATTATCAGACCATCCAACCATCCAAACCTGCACACACACACAGAAAGGCCCGGGGCGCACTGAAGGCACTTAACTGTGAGGAGACACTGCTAACCAGCCTAATTTGATATCCATCCATCCATCCATCCATCTATTATCTATACCACAAAGAAAGGTCAAACACCTAAGGCGACATACAAATCTAAAAATGTGGTTTTTGGTCCTCTATGAGGCATTCAAGCAACTGATGAACCTCACATTAATCTGAACATGTACATGTAATGTAAGAGCAGATGAGGTTGCACCAATTACTTGGTACTAGGCAATTGAAGGATGAAGGCAATGAGATGCATGTGAAGGTAAAGCAGGTGGAGGAAAAGTCATCTACTGTTGCTGTGGCAGCAGTTGAGTGAGTCAGAATGTGAGAACCAGCTCACAGTGATGAAGAAGAGGGATCTGGTTGATCTGGCTCAGTGGTTATCTAATGGGTTTGCTCACAAGTCATTTTCATGAAAACAAGTATTTCCAAGGCACAGCTTTACATATGATGCTTTGTAAATCATTAATAACCGCACAAGCAACAACACCTTTGTGAGGATGAAGAAATAGTCCAATAATATGAACAGGTACAAGAAAGGAGATGGACTGAGAAAGGAAAATAGCAAGTAGAGAGAAACAGGGGAAGTGGTGAGGTTAGGTGAAGGAGAATGGATTTTCTAAGAGTGCAGACACTGATCACACTGCAGACCATCATCTGTTTCTCTCTTTCTTTAATCTGTTAATTTGCCTCTGTCCTTATTTTTTTACGTCTAACACCTGGACTCCGCACAGTCACATGAGCGTATACACTCACACACACACACACACAAGCGTACACATAAGTGCATGCTATTCTGCACTCGGGTAGAGGAGCAGCTCAAACAGGAGTCACGACACACTCATTCATATTCAGAGCCACTCAAGAGGAGACGGTCTAATGACACCAAGGGCAGTGGGATAAACTGAGGGTGTGTGTATGTCTGGATAACACTGCAAATTACAGACATGTCCTTCTTTACAATGAAACTGAATATTATTTCATAGTTAAGGCTTCAAACACAGCTGTATACGGTTATGCACATTCATGTTATGAAAGAGTTTTCGATTTGACCAAAGAAGGTTACTGGCATGTATATGTAAAGTGCCTTGAGATAATTTATGTTGTAATTTGGCGCTATACAAATAAAATCAAATTAAAATCCAAGAAACCAATTTGGTCTCGAATTAGCTAAGAATAACATCCTGGATTTGGAGTAGAAAAGCTGTCACTAGATATAATTAACGACACTGCAAAGATTATGGACCATATTGTGAGTATGAGGTAGCTAGCTGTAACGCTAGTGGGCATGCAGCAAATAGCGGTGCACATAGTTAGAAATCTCCTATAATATTGTTAGATCTGTATAAATGTCGGTTCATAATGAAACTGTGGAGGGACAGATAAGAATATGGCGGGCCAAAGCTTGTACAATTAATGGGTAACACTGTTGTTTCAAGACAAAGAAGCTAATTTCCCCAAGAAATCTTGAAAAAATAAGTAGATGGAATCTATTTATGAAGCACTTCTCTCTTATCTTACTAAACACTCAAACTGTATTTACAAGTCACATTCATGCAGCACAGCACATTCATGCAGCTCAGCATTTTTATTCAGTCACATTCATACACTCTCGACACATCCTTTAGGAGCAATTTGGGTTCAGTATCTTGCCCTAAGACACTTTTTAATGTGGAGGCGGCAGGGATCAAACATCCAACTTTCTGGTTGGTGGACGACCCGCTCTACCTCAAGAGAAACAGTTAAAAATGATCGAACTGCAATGTCAAATTTGTTAATAGTTTTAAAACAAAATGACCTGATAAGACTTAAAGCCAGTGTGGCTCTCAGTGATCGAGAAACTGAAAATCTGAGTGTTGATTCAGTTGTGTGCTTGTGTGTATATGCTCAGACTGACTGGGGTTTGGAATGTGTTGATACAGATTTAATATAAATTGACATACTGACTAACACACACACGCAGAGGCCCTTTACCTCTCATCACTACGGCAACCTCCATTAGCGGACCTTGCAAGTGGTATGTTTCAACAAAAGAAAGCTCCTCACACACAAAACCCTGAAACAATATCATGTGAGGCAGGTACATGGTACACTGACATTAAACATTTATTTCACCAAGCAGCTGTACTGTGTATATATCTCATTGTTAGGATGATTTTCCCTTTTTTTCTCAACTTGCACAAGTCATGTCTACATGCCAACTATTACATCTCCTTTAAAAGCTATGAAACATAAAAGAAACTTCAATTTTCATGTTGAACATCATCAGCTCTTGTTTCCAAAACACAGATAGACAAAGTGAGAGTGAACAATGACATCATTGCAATGATTCAAACATCAACAAAGCAAGTGGAGGAGCTACACAGGGAAACTTAGTGCAATTAGACAGTGTATTCGATTTGTGATGGGTTAGAGAAAGCAAGAACTAGAATTACTGCCCTGTTGTAGTATGCCTCTGCCAATCACTGCAGTTTGAGTCAATAGACATATTTTCTAGATTTACGTGAGGTCACTCAGTATTACGTGAAGATGAGCACAGAGATCTACTGGCTGTGTGCTAGAACTAAAACCTGCATGTCTTCAGATTGAGAGTGGGGGTACAGTAGCCTGGATGCCAGACGAACTTAGCCCCGCCCACAACATTTGAGGTCGGGAAGTTCGGTCTGGAGTCGCTCCGTTGGGGAGAAATTATGCCAGGATCCAAAAAGTCTGAGCCAATCAGATTGTCAGGGCGGGCTTTATACGATGATGGACAGGTGATCAACGGTAACGTAATCAACCACGTCATCAAAGTACACTTGGGTTGAATTGGTTTTCAACCAACATGCCTGCCGCTTAGCGACTCCCCTCGCATAACTACCTGCAGTTTAAGGACCGCACCATTTTAATAGACGCACCATATCCCTCGCTTGCGGACCAGTGCAATAAGACACCTGCCGTACAACGACCGGACACCCGCTGTGCGGCATTTCTCAAAAACTATAGTTTAACACCCCTCGCCAGTGGAACGAGGTAAGGAGCTGGTCCCATTTACTTTGCTGCAGGTAGCGCGGGACAGGAGTCGCTATGTCATGTTTACGCATCAGACTTGTCTCGTGGTGATTTGTTTGTTTATTGTATTTTAACGTTTGTGTTTGGTTTTATGGATTAAAATATTGTGTACTTAATTTACGGTGTATTTACGGCTACGATGAAGTGAACAATAAAGGGCCGTGTGACATCAGTAGAGAAACTCTGCGTCATGTTTGGGGAAGCGCTGTTACTTTTACTGTTTCTCTCAAAAACACTGGCAAAAATCGTTTTTACTGATCTTCTTCTTCTACTTCTTACAGCATGCCTGCAGTTGAGCTTTGTTGACAACAGCTATATGTCGCTTTACATACGTCACATTGAGCGAAGAGGCATTTTTTTTTCTGGTTCGGTTGAAACACGCCCCATAATCACAGCCCAATGGAGCGGTATCAGACTCACATTCTGACTAGAATTGTGAGTATGACTACGTCAGGCTAGGGGTACAGCACAATCCAAACAAACTAGTTGAAATCAAACTGTGACCACAACAACTACAAGACAAAATCTGATAAATATGGAAGAAACTATGTTGAAAGTGTATTAAATCAGCACAAATACACTGTGGAGCAAGTACTGCGTATGGAGGAGGAAAATGCTGCCATTGCTGAGAGTGAAGCTGCATGAGGCCCTATGAAAGCCGTGCAGAGCTGCTTCATCCTGTGACTACCTAAATCGAATCAGTTCATTCTAACGCCCACATGAACCTTTGAACCAAATTTGAAGAAATTCTCTCAGGGCATTCTTAAGATATCATGTTCACAAGAAGGGGACAGATGGACGGACCACCCTGTAAACATGATGCCTCCAGCCACTGCTGTCCCCGGCACATGGGCATAAGAAGTTACCCAAGAGGCAAAGTAATGTAAAATATCCAGCAGCCACAGTGCATCAAACAATTATGTTGAATTTTTATGTAATCCAATTAAGCTAATAGGTTTTATATTAACAATCCTTCTGGGGACGTTCGTCCTCTGCATTTGAGATATCCTCACTAATTTGCAGCAGTGACATCACAACCTCCAGCTCTGAGGTCTGGATCAAGAGCACAAGCAGAAATGCTACAAACACTGAGTGTGTGATTCAGCGGCCGTGAGAAAAAACCATAACAGCCAGAGGTAACACACAACAGGAAACAAAAGTCTTGAATTGGTTCTTGTGGGATTTGACATTGTGAGTTCCGCTTTTCTTTTTTCTTTCAGTGAATCAGTTAAGATGTGAGATCTGTCAGGGCTGCAGACAGTCTGAAATGATGCAACCTTGTTCATGCCAGTCTCAGCCACCCACTGCAGACTTGAACAAGATGTCAAAGCAGAAAACAGACTATCCAGACACTACACAGACGTGGTTTTTATGTAGGACAAGGGGTTTGTTTTTGGTTTCAGGAGGAAAGGGATACAATAAAGTCTGTGGATTCTATTTTAATACATTCATATATACTAACCTTGAAAACAGCAGGTGTTGGTGTTTGAATAAGTCTCACTGGTGCTGTGATCTTCAAAATTATACTTTTCATTGAATGAAATAAGGCTTATTTCACAAGACACAAAATGCTTATGTGTATTCATCTGGTATTTAAATTATATTGTGAGGTCCATCTGCAGATCTTCCTATCGGGCTGTGCACAGCAGCATGTTTCATCAGTTACTGTATTATAGTGCAGCTTGAATAAGAGGCAGAACATGGGGCAGTTGCACATCAGTGCTCCACAGATATTTTCTCCCCAAGCACTTTAACACAAAGTATGGCCTTGCCTGACATAACCAAGATTAGAACAATAACTTTCAACTGATACATTTAGATTTAGAAGCAGAAAGGTGACCAGGATTTAAAGAAGAACTCACCGAGATTTCAGTGCAGCCAAAGTTGACTTGTCAATCCTGGAGAGGAATGAGAGAGAGACAGAGACACAGAAATATTATTGACCATTCTCTGAAAAAGTAATAAGTCAGCGGAACTTGTAATATAAGGTGTAAGCTCACGGAATTCACCTCTGCAGCTATAATGGGTCACCTGAGGTGACGTGGCATTTGAAAATAAATAAACCATTTCAGCGCTTCTTCTTTGCATCTTGGGAAAAATATACATCAATATACATAACAGTGCTTTTGTACAATTATTATGTTGCAGTTTGACATAAACATATCTACACATCAACAATGAATACTCGGTATGGACAAAATTATTTTGTCCCTCTATCCACCATAGCCAGCGTATCACAGGGTCAACATTACAGACATAAACAATCTCTCTATGAGAAACAAGCGTCTCTGATCTGAAGAAACCATGATTGATCAGCTTAGTCTCAATACTAAGTGTCACCTAATCAGAAATTAAGCTCAGAATTAATTGTCCTTCTGGACGTTTCTCCATTCATCTCAGATAGAAAAAACATTAGGCTTTTAGTCTTGGTAAAATCTGAATGCTTGGTGCAACTATGCTCACAAAAAATAAATGTTCGATACATTTACACAGAATAGATATATCCTGAAAAAAGAACAGCACTGTCAGTGCTATAGAACAGAGTTACACGACTTTATGTAACAAGGTTACTTCTCCTCTCGCTGCTCAGACCGGTTATAAGCCCTCAGTGTTTATAAGGTTTTTATTCATGCTTCACTACATACTGTTCATACTAATAACATGGAAAAATCCTAGACAGTAATCTTCTTCACTTCTCAGTTCAGTTGATGTTTACTGCAAATAATGGTGAAGGATCTGTGAGGCACATTCTGCTTTTGTATATAATATGGCTTTTTACCTCAGGTGTGTATGTTCAGTGTTTTTCAGCGTTCTCACATGCCGCAGGAAGGAATTTGTCATGACATCAATCCTTCAATCCAATCCAATTAGAGACTAAACCATGCAAGATCCATTCAAACATATACATAGATTTATGTAAGCTGCACACCTACAGGAACACAGCGTACAGACAGACTGCGCGCTATTTTTTTTAACCATGACAGCACCTAAGCTGGATGTTCTGAATGTAATCTGAATGTTTTGCAGGGTTTATGAGTGTGGCATTACCTAAATAACCCATAACAGAGAGAGGTGAGGTTCTGTAACATGAATCACTTTTAGATAACAAATTAATGTTTTCAAACATGTACATACTGAGCCGCATCTACTTTATACAAATGTTTCCATGATGCATTTTAAAATGTATCCCAATGCTGTTTCTGGTGGATGCTTGCTGCTTTGCTGCAGTGACACCTCACTGCAATGTTACCCCCATATTGTAGTGTAGCTGCAGTCTGTGCCCTCGCGGGATGTATCGCTAAGCAGTTAAGAAGATATTCCGCCCACCAGATGAGTCATCACACAGACCCTACTGTCGTGAGTCGCTTTCTCTCACCCTACATCTTAGAGAAGAGAATACTCTGATTGACCGTGTGTGTGCATTTCGAAAACATTATGAGCAGAAAATCTTGTTTCCATAGGGGCAAGCTTAAACAACACATTCGAGTACATTGACTGCCAACACATTAAATACTGTCTTTTATTTCCTTATCTAGTACTTTTGAGAAAAAGTAGTGCAGTGCCCGTTTGAAACCTGCGTGTTGGGGCTGTTTGCTTGGCCTGTGGTAATGCGCGAATCGCAACCAGCTTAGAAATAGGTGGCTCCTTTCCCATTGCCAGATGAGGAGTTTTCCTTCAGTTTTTCTTCTTCCTGGTGAGTCGTGTTCATTCTGATGAAAATCCATGAACAATGCATCACAAACCATCACTGTCTTTCAAATAAAAAAAGATGTAAAAAAAAACCACTTCCAATCGAAGCCGGAGCCGATTTCTCCTGCAGAATCATGTGACCCTAGACTCAATGCTGACTCTATCCATTTCCGTAGCGGACAAAAGCCAGACGTTAGTGGCTGTTAATGACCAGTAGAAAAGGGGCTTTAGTGGCACTCATAAAGGATTATCCTTTTTGTGTAGTTTTTAGTCAATTTGTTCGCCAGCAGAAGTGATTAGCAGCAACAAGTCTTGTCATATTCAGCTTTCAAATCTTCTGTAAGAGAACAAATTCTATTTAGATGATGCAACTTGCTTTCCTTGTTTTACAAATAATACAAAAACTGATTCAAAAGTTTTGCTGAGCTGCAGCTGTTAAAGGGACATGCCATAAATATATTATTGAAGCAGCAGGGACTTGCATTTCCAGACTCCCATCCATCCATTTCTGGACCTTATCCCATAGGATGAGGAGCACCATGGACAGGCCGCCAACCTATCATTGAGCTAAAGAAACACACTCATATTCACACCTCAAGACATTTTAGAGTCTCCACTGAAACAAAGCTGCATGTTTCTGGACTGAGGGAGGAAGTCAGTGAACCTGGAGGCACAGGTAGATCATACAAACTCCACACAGAATGACAGAAATTTAACTTGGAGTTACTTATTTTAAAAACTGGAGATCTCCCGGCACCTTCGCAAGGATCCTGTTTGTGGACTTCAGCTCCGCATTCAACACCATCTCCCCAGCTCTTCTCCGGGACAAGCTGACACAGCTGAGTGTGCCTGAGCCCACCTGCAGGTGGATCACTAACTTCCTGACCGACAGGAAGCAGCACGTGAGGCCGGGGAAGCTTGTCTCTGAGACCCGGACCATCAGCACTGGAGTTCCTCAAGGTTGTGTGCTCTCTCCTCTTCTCCCTCTACACCAACAACTGCACCTCCGGCCATCCCTCTGTCAAACTTCTGAAGTTTGCTGACGACACCTGCCTTATTGGATTAATTTCCAATGGGACTGAGGTCGCCTACAGAGAAGAAGTTAACAGCCTGTCTTCCTGGTGCAGCCAGAATCACCTGGAGCTGAATGCTTAAAAAAAAACTTTAGGGATGGTAGCAGATTTCAGGAGGAGCCCAGCCCAAACCACCCCCTCACCATGTGCGACTCCCAAGTTAAAACAGTGGAGTCCTTCAGATTCCTGGGGACTGTCATCGCACAGGACCTGAGATGGGCGGAGAACATCACATCCATCATCAAGATGGCCCAGCAGAGGATGTTCTTCCTGCGGCAACTGAGGAAATTCAGCATGCCGCGGAAATGGATGGTTGAGTTCTACACAGCCATCATTGAGTCCATCCTCACCTCATCCATCACCGTCTGGTTCTCTGCCTCCACTGCCAAGGACAAGGGCAGACTGCAGCGGATCATTCGGTCAGCTGAGAAGGTCATCAGCTGTGACCTGCCGGCTCTCATAGACCTGTTCCACTCCAGGACCAGTAAGAGAGCAGGCAAGATCATTGCTGATCCTTCCCATCCCGGTCACCACATGTTCCAGAGACTCCCGTCCGGAAAAAGGTTCCGGGCTATCAGGACTAAAACCTTGCGTCACCTGAACAGTTTTTTCCCTATGGCAGTGGGGCTCACAAACAAGCCCCCTGCACCACACTGACTCTGCATCACACTGACTCTGCTGACCCCCCACACCCACCCTTGCACATAATTAATAACTCTATATTATTGGCACTATCACCAATCTCTGCACCTTAGAACCGCACGTAACTCTCTTACTGTATATATTGTTGTTTGATATTGTTGTTTTTATATTGTTGTTTTTTATATTGTTGTTTGTACAGTGCACAAACCACACAAAGGCAATTTCCTGTATGTGCAAATATACATGGCAATAAAAATAATTCTGATTCCTCCATTGCTTCAGTATACATGTTTTGCTTAATGGTTTGCTTAGCAGTCATCATGATGTGTGAACTGACTTCATGTGTAAAATAAAATATTTTATTTTCTAAAAAATCTCTGATTGCCGGGATTGGTGTTTATCCCTGTATCAGCCCCTCATTAACCCTGCTACCTGTAACGTGCTGCTTCTCAGCTCAGTGTGCTTCAAGTTACTTCAGCCTGTCTGGCAGCCTCAGCCTGCAACCGGGAAGGTTAAGTGCTCTGAAGCAGCGCTTCAGTGTCGGAGCGATTAGCAGCAGGGGAGCCAGCACAAAACACTCCGTCCGAGTGTGTCAGCGCATCCAGCACTAAATGGGCTCCCTGGCACCTACTTCTGTGCTGCATCATGGGAACTCTTCTCATCCAAAAGAGCAGGAAAACAAGAGCTGTGTCCATAGTCAAAGAACAGGGACAATATAGCCACAACAATGGACAGCAGGGAGAGACAAAGCAGACTGTTGATAGTTGATGTCTCTGAATGGAGACAGCACAGAGTGAAACTGTACATTCTCACACACACACAGGCACGCACACAGACACGCACACACACACACATGCACGCACACAACAGGCTGTCATAAAGAATTTTAGAGCGGAGCTGAGCTCTCCACCCATCCTTCCTTTTCAGACAAAAGTTTAGATTTCTATACCACACAAACACACACATGCACAGCACCCACACTTAAAACCAGCAGCACAATATACCTCAATCAAACTCTATGAACAACTACATCCCAATGTGCACAATCATGAGCAGGTATATACAATACAAACTGTAAGACACACACACAAACAAATTAGAATCCAATGGAAATGAAACATACCATCCAAATCCACCAAATGACACACTTCTCCTCCTTTTAAGCATTTTGACAGACTGAACTTTATCAGCAGACTCTCTCCTCTGGGAAATGTTTGTCCTGCTGTGTCAGTCTCTCTCTCTCTCTCTCTCTCTATACTACGTACTCTTGCACGTTGTGTGTCTCTCTCTGACCAAGTCTCCCTACTTCCCTCCCACTCTCTCTCTCTCTCTCTCTGTCTCTCTCTCTCTCTCTCACGCTCAATCTCACTCTCTCAGTTTTATTTTTTGCTCCTATTTCCCCTCCTTTTCCACCTCCTTTGTCTCACTCACTTCTGCTGTCACAGATGCCTCTCCAGAGCTGTTGTTTCTCACTTTGCCACTTGACCAGTCAACTACCTTTCCTGAAACATTGCATGGACACTGGCTTTCACAGGGTGTTAAACACACACACCACACACACACTCTCTCTCTCTCTCTCTCTCTCTCTCTCTCTCTCTCAATTTGGCACAACAAACAGGTGCACTGAGGTATATGCACACACACAGGTGATAGGAGCAAGCCAGGGAGGGACCACAATCTCCAATGTGGGGCTCTGTGCTCGTTTGTAACACATTTACGAGCACAGAGAACTATTCTGCAGCTTGAGCAGCAATTGGAGTTTAACATTTTTATCACAAGCAGCCTTGACATCATTTATCCGAGCACACACCCACTTCACGGAACTTCCTGTGCCCCGCCCTGCCGAGTCCGCAGATTTCTACTCACAGTTCACACTCACACAGTCGCATTAAAAAAAACATCTTGAGTGGACTGAATCAACAACAACACACCCACTCCAGCCTAAGATCATGTTTCAAACTAAAACTGCTCTTTCATTTTGACATTGATTGTATAACAGGATGGTCAGCACCGGCCTGACTCAAATACCTTCAAATTAAAAAATGCATTGCAGGAATCTGCTTAGAAGATGTGCCGAACTGGATTCATTTAGTTAAATATTGTACAATATTAGTTGAAACTCTTACAGGAAAGGGGAGAGCTGAAGAGGCGTGCAGATAAACCACAGCCTGTGGTTGTAACCCAAGGGAGTGTCCTTCCTGATAGCCTTCCTCTTCTTGCTGAGTTCAAGTTCACACAGATTCTGACATCTTTTTTTCAACAAACCTTGTGAGATATTTTGAGGCTAATACTTCAGAGCTTGTATATACATTTAAATTGCCTTTTATTCCATAGGACATCTCAAGAGGGGGAAGAGAGGGATCAGAACCACACTAATATTACACATTAAAGTTGCAATGTGTAGGACTAAGGGCATCTAGTGGTGAGGATGCATGTTGCAACTAGCTGAATACCCCCCTCCCTTTTCAAGCATTACCTCAGTTAAGGAAAAGGCCTTCTCTTGAGCCTGTGTTTATCCTCTCTAGGCATCTGTAGAAAAATGGTGGGCTAAGTGGAGGACGACCCTCTTCTTATGTGTAAAGGACTCCTCAATGCTGAGGTGACAGTAGCAGAATGATTCAGTGTCAAGGGATAAATGCACAAATGAAAACCATAAATAAATATATGGGTGTGTGAGTTCAGGGGGTTCCAGAGGAATGGAAGTTATGCAATATAACTCATTACCTTTGCTGTTGAGTAATCAGCAAAGTTACACTCTCTTTTTTAAGGAATAATGTAAAATGATTTATTGAATAGAACACTGCTGCACAGTCATTATTTATAACAGCATAAACAAAAAAATTGAACAAATTATCAGAAAACTATGGTCCGTCATATCACAGATGTGAAAAAAAGCAGCTGTCTGCCTCTGAGCTGGTTAACTGATATTTGACTATATTTAGCCCCATCTACAGAAATTGGATCAATGAAATTACAGAGCAATAACAGTTAGAAGCAAATGATCACACTCCCGGGGGAACACCAATGTCAGGATCACTATCACAGCAGAGGAAAAAAGGATTGCAATGGTTTCTTACAATAATTTCTTGAATTTGAGTTTAAAGACACATTTAATTTAAGCTACACACATTAAATAATAAAGAAACGGAAATATTTTTTGAAAAATTATCCCCCAACATGACAAAGATATACAACCTGTGCTTGTTGACACTGCGTGTTAATGGGGCAAATTATTGATCAAGTAACAAAGGCTACTTTGAGGACATTTTAAATCAAGTCAATGCACTCCAAAAATACTTTGACCTATTGGATTTATTTTTGTATATTCTATATTGTTTAGATGGCAAACAAGAGGATTTGGAAAAGAGGCCACAAAATAAAATAATGTCCTGACGAGGTTCATTTTCAAATCAAACTTCAGCTCTGTCGTCCTATCATCTTTGAATAGAGCCTTGATTTGATTTACAATCACTTTACAAAAGTATTGAGTCCAAGAAACATAACAAGCACTTCTGAAACCTAGAGAGTGATTGTGGTCAAAAGCTTTCACCATGATATATTATGTATAAGCCCCTCTCGCTCCCTATCTCTATATCACATTCACACCACTGATTAAACACAATTATATACTCCAATGGACACACAAAGAGAAAAGTCTGACACCACATTACTTGTCATTATAGAATAGAATAGACAATTGAATCTAAACTTTAATTAAACTTAAATAAGCCTTGTCTATGTACATGACAGTGACGGGTCTATGCACAGACCGAACTCTCCCTCTAGTGGTTCATGTGTACAGTAAATATAGTGAAAATTAAAAATTCTATCTAAATGTAATGAAAGTCAAAATGGAAAGGAAGAAAGAAACTTTATATTTGTGCGCATCTGTTAAGTTCAGTGGAAAATAATAAAAAATAATAAATTACCGCTTTAGATGGTGCATCAACACTAGTATAGTAGTGCATCAACACTAGTGTACAGTGAGCATGAACCTTCCACACAACAGAGAAGAAGATAATAGGTATTGTAACCCTTTAGCAGGTATGTTAGAATATTTTATATAATAAATGTGTTTAGTCTGATTTAGTTTTTGGATAAATACTGTTTTAAACAATGGTGTCTTGAGGAAATAACTCATGATACTTTATAAATGTGGTTTTACCAGAAAGCTCTAAAACAATAGTAAAGAGCCAAAAGAAGATAACAGTTTTTCTCTCGGATCAACCTATGAATTCAAAGAGACCTTTGGGTCCCCAGGCGATATAATCACATGATACCCAACCACATCATTCCAATCACCAAATGATGCTTTTAATTTCAAAATTATAGACAAAAGATCATACTGGGCACACATAAATAATAGAAAGGTAGTAAAGTTTTAATATAAGCCCTCAGCACCATCCCAGGCACATCACATGCATTTTGACAGCTCACGGCCATTTGTCTGCTTTGCTTACCCTGTTGTAACGCCCCTGTCACCATAAACTTGGCTCTAAAATGCTGACAATGTTCAAGTTGTGTTTGCAGTTTGTTTTGATGCCCCTAAGTTACAGCTTAAACAAAGTTGTAAAGACTTTTAAAGTTTTGGGATAATGCTTAAACAAGACATCAAACACCATTTACATTGTACCACCACTGTTGGACTGGCTGCTGCCCACTGAGAGGGCATTATGTACCAGCATGTTGTTGCCGAAGCCCAAAGGCCAGTCTGGAGGCTTTTCCCAGTTGTCCCTCCACTGTTTAAAGCCTCACCAATGTTGACAAAGTTCTTCGCCTTTTCAGTATTTCGCTATCGCATTAGGGTTAGCTGTATTCTTTGGTGCTTCGGCACTTTGCATTTTGTGCGCTACTGTGAAGCTTTTTTCAGGTTGTCCGAGCATCCCTCAATAGCAAAAGGTAGAGGAATGATTACATTATCTTGTTTGAGATGTAACAGGTGATGTTTTCACCTTTACCTAGAGGTAATTTTAAAATAATGGTTTATAAATCATAATCAAGGTAAAAGTTTGTAATGATCATAATATTGATTGGTCATATCAAGGAGATCTTAGCAGAAATTGACGTTTGAAGTGTCAAACTGAAGTGTATCGATTTAATAGCACTTACCCAACCTTTAATAATTCATGTGCACAATAATAACTAATAATTAAATAGTTTAACCTGTTGATGCTCATATGTTCAGATGCTATACCCTCTCCTGTTTTTCTTGTTGTCTTATAAGTCACTTTTATGAGCATTATGACTTGAGAGGATTTGCTACTTTCATAGTGTGGAAAGATCACACTCTCTGTTACAAGTACAGCGCCTCACCATTGTTCTGAAATGTGACACTTTCATTTACACCCACGCCGAACTTTGTGCTGAATCCGGGCAAGTGGTTCGGCGGACGCCATGTGTCAGGAGGTCACCATAGGATATTTCCTACTGACACACTGAGAGCATTTTAACTGTGAGACAGCATGCAGTGACTAATAATTATTAGCAGCACTTAGCTTTGCTGCATTGTAATGTGGTTATTAGCACTTTAATTCCTGGGCCACTATCTTAATGCCTCAATGCTGCTCTGTGAAACAGGATAATAAAGAAAAATTGTGAATCTGTCATGTTTGAGTCCGTTTGACATTTAGATTTCCCAAGAGGTGTCATGAAGACTGAAGCTTTTCCCTTTTCTGACAATCTAATACACACGACTCAGTTCGTCCTACCAACTTGCTATGCTGAAGATAGGACATTAAAGCAGGTGTTTAAATGTAGGAACTAAGACCAGGCTACAATTTGGTGATTACAAAAAATCTCCTTCATCATCAGCGTTTGTGTACAGAGCTGTGATATGTTTTTTAGTGGGAAGGACAAAAAGTCTTTGCACTTTTAACGGCTTGTGTGTTTGTGTTTGTTTTTGTACGTGGGAGAAGGAGAGGGAGATGAGAGAGACACCAAAAAACTGTGTCTAGTCAAATTAAACTGGGAATAAATGCAGCAATAAAAAGGCCCATTCACTGTTTACACATGTATTGATGGTCCATCACGCACTTCAACATGTGCATAACACTAATCCCAAGGTGAGATCTTCAGTGCGGGACGGCAGCCTTTGTAGTCTGGATATTTTGGCTTAATTTCTGGACAGTAGGAGAAAATTTCAGAATACCGTTATGGCATGTCCTAGTACATACCAGAGAAGAAATGTACCTTTTCCAGTGGACCAAACACAACTAACTTTTATTTTAATTCTGTAATTATAAATAACTTTTTCTTCTGTCTCAACTTTTTCTTCGCTCCAATGAGACTAGTTTTATTTTATTTTTGTCCCTTTTCAATAAGATTCACCCTCTCAAATGGAGACGTGATGTTTCCATCTTTATTACTTCTGTTCCTTCCTCACCACCCTCCCCTCTCTGTCCCCTCTTCCCGCCATGCAATAACGTAATTGGTCATTACATTGTTTCCCAGGGGATGATATATACGCCCAGGCAGACGTGAGAGAGTTCTCTCTTTCACTTCATCTATCTCTTCCCTCTCCTCATCCATCTCTATGGAGTCTCTAATAGGTTACTTAGTCATATGAGGTTTTTCAGGAGTGTTGCTTATTCAGAGCTGCTGCTCTGCTTTAATTGGTTTCTGTCTCAACCACATCTGTCAGCATCTATTACAACACACGCACGCACGCACGCACGCACGCACGCACACACACACACACACACACACACACACACACACAGACAGACAGACAGACAGACAGACAGACAGACAGACAGACAGACAGACAGACAGACAGACAGGCACGCACACACACAAACAAACACAGATTCTCCTTGAAGCCTAGCTTCATCAAACCTGCATATTGCACTAAAACTTTATTGCCAAATGTGTCATTGCGACACGGAGAAATTAAAAGCTAAAAGTGTGACGTCCTGTCATTTTAGTTTGTTAATTTCAGTCTCTTGGGTTTTGTGTTTCCTGTTTTATTTTGTAGTCTCGCCTTCCTTGTGTGTTGTTTTCCAGCTTCTCGGGTGTGTCACTTCCTGTCTTGGTGATTGTCTTTCCCAGTCCTCATGTGTTGCACCTGTGGCTAGTTAGCCCATTGTCTCTATTTAAGCCTCTGTGTTCCCCATGCCCTTTGTCGGTTCGCTACTCGTTTCCACACGTCGTCAGATATGGTTTGTCTTGTCCTGCTGTCTCGTCCAGCTTCCCCTTCTTATCCTTCGTTGTTCTCTGTGCGCCTTGTCGCCAGTGGTTCCTGTTAGTGTTAATTTTTTGTTTTTGTCTTGTTTAAAGACTCTTTTTATATTAAATACCTTTTGTTCAAACCGTGATAAAAAGACAACTCAACTCCTTTCTCCAGGAGAAGGCCAAAGGAGCTCTGGTTCGAGATCGTTTCCAGAAATTAAAAGACATAGACGCACCTACCACTGTCTTTTTTAACCTGGATAGATCCGTGGCCCAGGGGAAGCAGATGGTGTGGGAAGATAGCATCTGAGCCAGCCTAGATGAGGAGACACGCGGTGAAGTTTTATACCGACCTGTTTGGGGCAGAGGAGTGTAAGTTGAGTCCAGGTGAGCGAGACACCCTGAGCTCCGACATTACTCTGGAGGAGCTGACCACTGCTGTATTACAGATGGCTGCAGGCAAGTCACCAGGTTTGGATGGATTACCATCCGATTTTTTTTATAACATTTCTGGAACATTATTGCAACAGGATCTGTTGGATGTCTTGAAGGAGTCATTTGGGAAAGGGCTTCTTCCAGCCTCCTGCAGACGGGCTGTAATATCACTTCTACCAAAGAAAGGAGATCTAACCCTGCTGAAGAACTGGAGACCCGTCTCTCTTTTATGTATGACTATAAGGTTTTATCTAAGTTTTTAGCAAATAGATTCAAGGTTTTTATGGAAGTATTTATTGGTGCTCACCAATCGTATTGTGTACCAGGTAGGTCAATGCAGGACAATTTGACCTGTACCAGTCAAAAGAGGGATAAGGCAGGGATGCCCCATCTCAGGCCAGCTCTACAGCGTGGCCCTCGAACCTCTCCTGTGTCGGCTCAGGACTCGGCTGAAAGGCCTGCGTCTGCCTGAGCTGGCTCACAGGCCCCCTATAATAGTATCAGCTTATGCTGACGACTTAAACATGCTTGTCCAGGATCAGGGGGACATACAAGAATTAGAGGGCAGTCTGGCATTATATGCGAAGGCTACGACAGCGAAAGTGAACTGGGAGAAGAGTGGGGCCTGTGTGATTGGTCAGTGGGATGCAGGGAGAATACACCGTCTCCCTGGGAACCTGACATGGGGAATAAGAGGGTTAAAAGTCCTCGGATTGTATCTAGACAGTGAATAGATCGAGAGGCAGAACTGGAAGTGAGTGCTGGGGAAGGTGCAGGTCAAGTTGTCTAAAAGGAAATGGTTGCTACCCCAGCTATCCTACAGGGGAAGAACGCTGATAGTCAATAACCTGGTTGCAGCATCCCTGTGGCAAAAACTCCAGATGTCTACTCCTCCACCGGGACTCATGGAACAACTGCAGAGGCTGCTGGTGCACTTCTTTGGTCGGGTCGTCACTGGTTGCGGGCGTCCGTTCTGTACCACCCTGTGGCAGAGGGGGGCCATGGACTAACATACCTCATCTCCAGAACTGCTGCTTTTAGACTGCAGGCAGCCCAGAGGCTGCTTTATGGCTCCACACTGTGCTGGGGGCCTCGGATATGACAAGCAGCTGTTCCTGTTGAACTCTCCTCAGCACAAACTGACTGGACTCAGTCATTTTTATACCACCGTGATAGATGCCTGGAGGACTCTCAACTTCACAAGGCTTCCTGACCCCACGCCTGGGATGTGGCTCTTTGAGTAGCCACTGTTCAACAATGGATTCCTGGTCGACTCAGTCCTAACATCCACATCAACGTCAACTACGGTAAATAACAAGTTCAGGGAGGCAGGTATAGTGAAGCTGGGCCAACTGACACATACATCACTTGGGAGGCTGGCGGAGGTGACAGGGATAAGATCCACCAGAGTGCTGCGGATCCTCGTGGACGAGGTGTGGCAGTCACTGCCCAAGGCTCTGCGGAGCTTCGCCCAGAGCCAAAGTCAGGCTGATCAGTGGACAAAAACACAAGAGTACAGGTTTCCTATCCTGAATTTGAGTCCAGCAGTGGGGGAGTGGAGAGAAGAGAGCGGCTGACTGCTAACCCTCAGGACTCCAGCACTGGGCACCTTCAACACCTCTGGAGGGAAACTGCTTCACTATAGCTGTGTGAAGGTCCTGAACTGTCGCTCTCTTGCAGGAGTCACGGAGTCGAGAAGGACTGAGTTTTTGGCTCGGACTATTGCCCTAGTGGCAGCTGGTGGGTCCTGTATAAACCTCCTGTGGAGAAACGGATGGCAGACATCCAGTGGAGAATTATACATGGAGCTCTAGCTATGAACAGATACAGAGCTCACCTGGACCCAAGCACTGAGGGGGGGTGTCCTTTCTGCTCACTGCCACAGACCCTAGAACTTATTTTACAACCAGTCTCTGGTTTTCAAATTTTAACAGAACATCTGGTAATTTTAGGGTATAGGTATGATGTGTATGCAATGTTTAAACCTTTTCTGCTCCACATAATTGGATAATTAAGGATTTATTTTGTCTTAAATAAAGTTATTCAAAAGTCTTCTTATTTTTATTATTGTTATTATATGGTGGTAATTTGATCCTGTTATGACATTGTGAATACATTAAAACCACTTTATATCTCAAACTGATCTCATAATTAGGTTGTGGTGGGATAACAAGAAAAATTCAACATTCGAGGACAGATGGCCATATTTGGTAAAATTTTTGAAGAAATATTACCCATTGGCTGCTCTGTATACAAACACACACACACAATACAACACCTATTGCATTCGCGTACACAGAGGGCTGAGGTGCAGCAATTTTTCTCTGTATCTTATGTGATCTGAATAAGGCTCATGCATTGTTTTAACATGCATGACTCATTTTCACAGACGCAAATATTTATGATTTTATTTATGTAATTGACATAACTCTTTACAACAATCAGCTTCTCCCTCATCAAAAAAAACGTAATGTTTAAAGAAATTAGTCGAAGTATTGTAAAAATGCAACATTACACACGCCCCATGTGGATGTTATTAGAAACTAAATTTACCCAGTAATGTGTCTTCAGAAGGGAAACCACTTTTACTGTACATTGAAGAAAATGAAACTGCATTTCTAACCACAAGGTACCAAACACAGTTCAACACTGAGCAGGTACAGAATGCTGCAGGGATGATGTATTTTTGTGTTATCATCCTTCTGGTTTCCATGACAAAACAAGATTTTACCATTGGCTTTTCCACCATTGCAGACATTCAGGACACATATTCATGATGTCAAGTCACAACTTTTATAAATTTTGAAGCCTTGATAAAATATCCAGAAGTAGAAAATATATAATAATGTTGAGCTTCAAATTAAATCCAACACCGCTAACTCTCCAACTTGAATTCTGGTCTTGGTGTTTGCCACTGAATGCAGAAGCCTGCAACAGTTTGAAAGAGTGCGACAACAAACAAAACAGGGCTGAAAATTTAGACTAGCAATAACTTTTCGTGTTTGGTGTTATGTTGTTACATGGGCTCAGTTGTTTTTGAAATTGTTTAAAAAAAATAAAAAATAAAAAAAAATTGTTGTGGTATTTATTGATGCATTTAATGTCACCGAGTCAAATATTGAAATGTTAACTACAGACCTTAATTGCTATATTTTACCAGAAAACAGACAAGGATTAGGAAACCCTCATTGAAAAATTAAAAGGCCAGGCTTTACCTGATTATAAAGACAACCTGTTGGGCTAAACGATTATGGTGCTTTTTTTAGCTTTGCCAAGCTCCAATACATTGATAGGTGTGGACAGATTATTCACTTATTTTTCAAGAGTCTGGAGAGGACAAACAGGAAGTGGGGTAGAAATTAATATTAATCTCAAAAATAAAATTAACTATTTTCACATGTCCTAATTTGTCATTTGTGCAAACACAGCATGAAGAAGTTATGCACTTTATTGACCAACAACTCAGAAGTGCAGAGAAGAAAAAGCATCCTATTCTCTTTGAAATTCACTCGTTGCTGTGACCAGGAGCACATTGTATATAAACAGTCTATTCTTAATCTATTATTGCTTTGGCTTGTTCCTAGTTTTAATTTTCGTCTATCCTTCTTAAAGGATTTCAACTTCTCATTGTTTATAATCCGCAATCTAACACCCCTCACTAAACCTTCCTCTTGTTTGCATTCTATTTTTATCTCCCCCTCAAAGTTCTTCCGTCTAGTGGTGGATGTTAGCGAAAGTGACAGCAAAGCCCACCCATAAACCCACTCTTCCAGATCTCACACACACACACAAACGCACACACGCACACGCACACACACAGTGTACACGTATATACCTAAAACCATCAAGTGATACGCACAGTAGTAGTGCACTCTTGCACACAAGCACTCACACATGCTGACACGTGTGCACATACATGCACACAACTTAACAAGCTGTGACATGTGCACACACACACACGTTCACTGCACCTCCTCCACCCACAGCCCCTATGATGCCTTCAGTCCTCCTCCCTCCCGTTGTTCACTCTTCCAGACAACATTGATCAGAGAAAAACATCCATTAAATTCACGTACTTCCCCTTCACTGCAGAGCTGGGAGGGAGGAGGGTGTTAAGAGCTGCACGTAGACCCGGGATGTTGAAAATACAATGAGAAACACCCACAGGGCCGACTGCAGAAGATCAGCCCACACACAAGCTTTTTTAATCAGCCGAACACTGAGAACATGACATTTTCTAACACTTATCTTTTCCCTTTACTGGGAAGACACAAATACCAGAATGAAACCCCCTGCAGCTGCGGTGACTCATTTGACAACATATCAAAGTTTTCATTGATCGCTTCAACAAAGTCATTGAGGAAAAGAGGATGGTGGAAAGGACAGATTTGGTTTGAAATCAATCAGTGCCAAAGAAAAAAAGAAGATTAAAAAACTACAGAGCAACAGAGGTTGAGGTTTATCCGTCATGATCCACAGTCGGAGATGTGACTAGAAATTAGACTTGATCACCAGAGGAGCATATGTGTGGGAGAGGAAGAATGGATGTGCAATAAGAGGGAAAGGATGAGAGAGGGAACATGGGACCTGAGAAGTGTTGACAAGCTGAGCGTGGATTATTAATGAAGGATGGTTAATGAAAGGCGGAGAAAAGAGGAGAGGGGGACTGAAGCTTGGAGGTCTGTGTGCTGGTTTGACTTTTATCTGTGCTCAAGTGCACAACTGCTGTCAATATGTGAAAAAAAGAGACAGAGAGCGTGGGCACGATGTAAAAATAGATGATATTTTTACTTGAGTTCAAGTATTTTAACTTGAGCAAATGAACCAAGTGATGCAAATGTTGCGCCAATCAGAAATGCATGACATGCGCCAGGCGACACGAACAGCACACATGATTCTATTCATGTCTTTTTGCATCCTTGTACTGACTTTTTATGTAATTTCATGGTACTGTAAATTTGCTTCGCACCATAATGAAGCAATGTACCTATTGTAGCTTGAAAGGGGAATATGTGAGGGTCTGTTTTTCTGCTCTTTCTGCAGATGCCTCCACATTGGGAACATATGTATTCATAAGATTGCATACAGAGACACGATTTGCAAGTGAATACCTGTGTTCATGCTTGTACACATTTAAATAAGTGGGACAAATCCTGTATTCACACCACCTAAGAGGCGCAGATTAGCCATCATCTATTTTGAGCTGACACCAGGTCGGGCCGTGGATTCCACACTGCAGAAATGGAGCGACGCCTGCGAGCTGGTTCAGGCAGCCAACTCGAGCTGCGCTGCTCCAATCATGTGACATACATCATGTGACAAACAGTACCTCACTCTCCATAATCATATATAATACACACCCACATTATTAGGGTAGGTCTATTTAATCACAGAACATTTTCCATCACCCCCCCCTTTGTTTGCCCCCCTTGCAAATTTCTCCAGCCTCTCCACCACTCCAGCATCCACCTGCAGGATCCGACAAGAGGGGTAACAAGTGTTTCCTCATCACTCCCATCATATATGTGTAATCATATCGGGGCCTCTCAATGCCAAACACTAACCTATTCTACTGTTGCACTAAACATTTCATTATGAGTTGAACTGCAGATTTGCCAATCCTCCAACTGTGAGGCTAGTGTGTCTCATAAATACAACTTTTGAATAGTGTTATTTTCAGTCTCACATTCAAAAACAGTAAAGTGAATTCCTGAGTTAGTGCTCCTCACTAGTTATCCTCCACAGAAATACTCAAAGGCACATGTAGTCATCTGATGCTCATACAACTTAACCTTCCTCTACAGCAAAGGAATTAATGAAAACATGAATCTCCTGCTAGTTGTCTTGAACAATGTTATATGTCGGCTATTATCACCAGTGCAGTGCTTCCTCTGGGCAAACAGACGCATGAACCACCCACTGCTATCCCCCCTGCACTGCTGCTGCGTGCAGTATAGGGACCACGTTTCCTAGGGGGTACTTCTGCTTACACATATTAAACAACTCATCATGTTCTATATGTGCACATGAACATGAATGAGAGCCCTCTGGCGCGCACACGCACACACTGGGAAAACATGGGTCGAAGAAGTCGTTTTACCCTTTGGCTGACACACAGTTCAGAACACACTTCACATGCTATTTACATGGGGAAAAAATTACTTCAATTTCCCCCCCCTCCGATCAAATTTGCACACACGCACACACGCACACACACACATACAGACAAACACACACAGAAAAATACATGCACATACATCTATATAATGCAATGGTCTCATAAACTGTCAAAAAGCATAACTCCACAATGTAGCACTGTTGCAGGGTTAAAATAAATAATTTGCGTTTCACCATGCTCGCTCTCAACTACACACAACCACTAACACACACACAAACAAACACACCACTACTCTGCACATAACACACAAATTTAAGAGGATGAAGAACCTCAGAAATCAATTTTCCACTTCACCTTTTTTGTGTGTGCAAGCAGATCACAAGTGTCCTAACCTGCAACTCACTCAGACTGCCTACTCCAGCTGGAGAGTTCTCACATAAATCAGCTCATTCACACACACTCACACACACACACACACACACACACACAAACACACACACTCACGCTCTCCCCATCAGTCATCTGGCTTGCAGTTTGCGGCTGTCAGCGACAGCAGTTAATGTTTGTCCTGTGTTTCTGCTCCAGCGTAGAAGGAGTGTGAAAGCCTCACCTCGGCTCCCCTGCAGATCCTTTACAAGCTGGGGTGAACATCTCGCAGTCAGAGGATGGTGCAGCATGTAGCAACAGACCACTGGCCAGAGCGGGAGAGCTTGAGTGAATGTGCGTGAGAAAGAGAATGAGTGAGAGGAGGAGGGAGAGAGAATAGTGGGAGAGGCACTGCATATATAGGGGGAGGGTACAGCGATAAGGCACAGGCTAGAGCAGAATTATGAGATGAGAGAAGGCGAGAAAATGTGTGTGTGTGTTAGAATGGGAGATGGTGTTACCATGGTGAGGGCTACGCCTAAACTCCCTACAAAGCCTTCTTAAGACAGAGGGAGTAGAAGATTGATGAAAGAGGATGTCAGGCTGTAAAAGGAAGAAAAGGGAAGGAAATGTTTTGGCACAGGCAAAGGAGACAGACTGAGGGAATAAAGAAAGTGGATCAGAAGAAAAAGGAAATTAATAAGGGAGGCGAGGGGAGGGACGGGTGAGGGCACTGAAAAGTTGAAAGACTGTGACCTATAGGGTGAGATGAGCTCTCCACTCATCATTAGCACTGACAGCAGCATCACACTTCACTCACACACACACACACAGACACACACACACACACACACACACACACACACAAACAGTAGCTCAACTTGAAGTCCTGTGAACGAATACACACCAAATCTGAACATTCAAATTCATGTCTTGACATCGGAGCAACCTGTGCTGCTGAATTGGAGAGAAGAAACCAAGGCAAAATAAAAAAACTATGCAATAAAATGTCAAATGCACTGCCTTCAATTTAAGCTGTTTTAGGATTATTTGACTTGAAGAATAAAGAAAAGCATTCTGCACTCTGCCTTTGACCGCTTGGCCATCCGACCATCAGATGTTTCTATTTATCGACCTGCGCCAGGCCTGTGATCACTGAACTGGAATAAATGAATCATGTTTCTCAGCACAGTTAGCATTTGCAGTTCACACTGTGCTCCCTGTGAATAAAATATTAACATGACTCATCTTGAAATTAGATTTAAAAATGTTTTTAATTAAGATTTGTTTTTATATTGCATCTTACTTATTTGTCTCATGGCTGCTATCTATCCTTCAAAGTGTTCAGGTGCGACAAAATGTGTTCAGCTTTCTTATCCAACTGAGGTACTTGGTTCAAAAGAATGAACTTTATATTAATAAATGCAGCTGACGTTCTTTGAATGAATGTTTCTCCATCACTATCTGTCTATCCATCTGCTATAAAAACAATTTGCGGGTTAGGGTTAGGGTTATCAACCAAATAAATTAATTTATTAATATGCCAATTTAAATATAAACGAAAAGAATCTCATATATTCCACAAGAGTATAAATCTCTTTAAAAAGAGTCACTAGGAAGTCTAGGGGAGACTTTGTGAGAATACAGCAAATCATCCGCAGGGTGATCTGCTGTGTTCCTGAAGTGTTCCTGAAGTGTGTGGGTGTGTCGATGACGTTTCTAACACCCGACGGACACAAAAAATAAAAGAACACAAGATAAAAACCATGAAGATTTGTTGTTGTTGTGAATGCGTATGAGTGCATAATGTCTTGCTGCATACTCGGGAGAGAGTCTGCACCTAATTCGCGTTCAAAGACCAAGTTCGTATTTTTGGAGAACGCTGAACTGGTAGTTAAAAAATGATAAAAGTTAAGCAGCCATTAAGTTACTTTGTTAAAGAACAGTGGAAACAACCTGTGAAAATATAAAGTTTCTCTCTAGTCCTCAGATGCACAATGATCAGAATGTTGGTTTGTACCGTGCTGGAGTTTCCTGTGTCCTCCCTCCACACTCCTGCTGACCTAGACTCACTTTAACTAATAAACACCAACACTCATCACAGGTTATCTGGACCGGATCAGTACATGAAGTTTTCTGAGTGTTTTAGCTAAGTACAACATGAGATGTGAGCTTAACAGCCAGGACTCAGTGTTAAAGTGACCAGAGGATCTGGATTAATGATTAATGGTAATGATTTGTTTGTCATCTAAATCATAACCAACCCAATAAAAAGAAAAATGAACCTGAACTATAGATCATTTTCATCTGGATGAACTGAACTTTCAACAAGTTCTTTTTAAGTCTGCACTGGCATAACACTGCCCAGGGGAAGCCATTTCTCGAACCTATGGTTAATGCAAACACAACGTTATAACAGCTGATCTACATCACAATTATTTATTAATCAGCTGTTTATCAAGTGTTTGTCATTCTCTGCTCATCAAAGAGAGTTGACAACTACAACCAAATAGAATTTGCAATAACTTTACCTCAGGGTTTTACACTTGTTCATCTGTTTTACACTTACATCCTCGAATATGTATCGTTTAGTTGTAGAGTATCTTACTTTTTTTTAAAAGCTCTTTTTACTTTACCTTTTGTTTTTATGTAAACTATTGCTCTAACTGCCCTGCTGAGCTGACCTGTTTCTTCTCTTCCAACACCTTTCATTGTTTCATTGTACTGTTGACCCTGTGTTAACTTACATTTAACAAATACAACTTGATAACTTGAATATCACACAACCTAAAAGGTTCAGTGTGTAGAATTTAGTGACATCTAGTCACTTAAAGGGACTCTTACCTTTGTTGCATTTTTACACTTTTTGTGGATAAGGTTAAATTGGTATTAATAAGGTAATGACACTCTAAAATGCAAGACAGACCCACCAGGAGTTAAAACAAACAATTATTTCACTCTCGTAATATTTAGTGAAAACTTCAACCAATAAAATTCTTCGGACCGAAGGACCTTATTGGCCGACAGACCTGTCTGTTTGCTGCATGGACATGCAGGTTTTTTTCGTCTGCTTCTTGTGGCGCATTCGGGCCCGCGTCATCAAGGCGGTGACGGTACCGGTGCTTCTGAATCCGAATCCATTGCTTTGGTAAACAAAAACTCACGTGCGTGCGCGGAGGCAGTAGGTTGTAAATCTGCTGGTAAATAAAGTTTCTTCAAAAAAACACTGCGGATGGGAACGAGGGGGTGGGGCATTGGAGGAAGGCGGGATGATTCGAATGTGCTGTAATTCTCAAATGCAACAAAGGTAAGAGTCCCTTTAATGAACACCCCACAACTCACATTCCAGACATGAAAGAAAACCTGTGGAAACCTTCAGTTTTCATGCAAACTTAAAGGCTACTGTAGAAAACATGGCGGCCTCCGTAGAAAGGACCTGCTCCTAATGTAAATACAAAGTATTTAAATATAATGGTTCAATAATAGAGTATATCAAACAACAATTCAGATGAAACACACTAGTGAAAACATGACAAGGATCTGCTAATAGATTCCCTAAATCTTACATACTGGACCTGTACTTCATGTTATTATAACACTGATAATCTGTCATGGGCCCACACAAACAGATATGAAGATGGAGAGCAAGAGTAAGAACAGTATCCAAATGGACCCTGTTATGAAAATGAATTGAAACTCATCTTGCTGCAGACATGTTAGAAACACATGCTAGGAGCAGACATCTTGTGTTTCCCTCAGTCTGTCAGCAATCAGGTGGATAGGACGCATGCACAGTGCAGAGAAAAAACAGTGATGATGATGTTATATATATTTTGCATTAAGTCATAATTATAATATTAAATTGTTTTAAAGCACCTTGTTATGTGTAACTGTAAAGTACTATACAAATACAGGTATTCTTATTGTTATTATATTATAACTATTAATTTTAATTTTAATTTACATTTTTGTCATTATTATTATTATAAGAACTGAATCGACAGCTTCTGGAGCCCAGAGATTTACTGAACCTGAGCTTGCAGCATCAGCAGCAACTGTTCAGCTGTGTGCTCACCTCAGAGTTTACAGTAAAGGTCAATGATTTTCATATTTGACACACATTTCAACTCAGAGACACACAGGCACACAAAAGCCAACAAACACCACAGGATCACAGGTGTCACTTTATCAGCACAGTAGATCCCCCATTGAAGTACAAAGGCTATCAGATCAATCTCACACACACACAATCACACAAACACACACACACAGCTTGGGATTGATGTGTGGCTCAGAGGCCACAGTGTTCCACTAATGGCCTTAACAGAAGAAAAAAACAGCAGCCACTCTAAACTATTTCGTATTGATCTGGTTTCCAGCCCGTGGCTCAAATAACACACATGGACAAACAGCGGTTCTAAACAGAGAGAGGGAAACAGAGAGCGGGACGGAGAGATAGATGCTTTAATTAAATCCTCTCTCCCATAATGGATTGACCAAACAAGACACAGCTGAGCCCATAGGTGCATGCTCATGCAAGGACACTGTCTCTGTGTCGCACACATGCGCAGTGAGATGCACAGTATATTAACGTGTATGTTTTAAGTATGTTTCTTCTTTTCCTCCAATCTCCAGGCAGTTTAGCACTCGGGTATCCTTTATCAGTTCTAATTGGTCCTGCTGGTTGGGTTTCCTTGGAAACCAGTTGGAAAGTGTTGGTTGGAGGTTTGCCAAAGGTTCAGATTAGACCGGCTGTTATGACCATAACAACACTGCACTGTTCAGGCATATGGAGAATCACTAACATTAAAATGGTTAAAGCGTTGTTTACACTCAGACACATGCCGTCTTTACTCAACGTCTAATGCAGCTCCAATGATCTGAACACACAGATCACTTTCTGGGGGATCCGGAGTGCAACGCTGTAACATTAGAATTCAAACCATCCTTTACAAACGCAGGATTCATATGATGTAATTTCGAGGAGCCTGGACTGGTGTTAGTTTGTGACACTGAGTATCACAGTTGCATGCTGTCTGTCAGAGTAACAAGACCCCCGCAGGTCTAAATCTGTCTCTGTGAGCTTCAGTAACAAGCAACGTGTCATGACAGGATGTTTTTGGTCAAGGAGTGGGCTGATGGCAGACGTCTTTTGCTTATTGCAAGCAAGGGTTTACAGGTCTTTTAATTAGAATTTAAATTAAATTCAGCCATCCCTGAAGAGAAAATATTTATTTTTCTATTCGCAGCGATACTTAATTACTGTTTGACATATACACAAAAACACCACAAGCAGTGTGATTTGAAATCGAATCATTATCACCATGTTTCATGTTTCTCTCTGAACATAAATTAGTAACTGACAGCTAATCCATATAAATAAACCATCAATCTGAATGTGAACGGTGTATGAAAAACAGCATCTCAAACATGTCAGCCTCTTCCATTCTCTGGGTAATATTCTGTGGCTAAATTTGAATGTGATTTTGTTCTTAGTTTATAATCATCCGATAGTAAATGTAAGTTCTCGGAGGGGTTTATATTTTTTAAGTTTGTATAAACGTTGGACTACAAAGATGGACGACACGGATGGTGTGTCTCCACTTTCTCCAATGCTAAATTATCATGGATGCCGGCTCCGCCCTCTTGTGCTATGACATCATTTGGGAACCGAGTCGGCACAGTAGTTACTACGGTTTGGAGCATACAGTTGAATCTGTAGCTACATATACATGTATGTATGTATATATTACATCAATGATGTTGCACTGTGTACTCAGATGTTTCTACAGTGACCATCAAAAACATTGAAATTTACAGAATGATAATATTGTTAGTCTTGTTTAAGTGTAACTTGATGTATTCTCTAATGGTATTAATATTTCTTTCACTTGCTGTGTACAAATATTCTGTCCTTCCACCACTGTCTACTCAAAAGAGAAAGAGTTCTTTCTCAGAGAGATTTTAGTGTGAATTATATATCAAGACACATCATATCATATCTCCTCAGAGAGGACAGTCACAGTAGGTGAGAGATATTAATGAATGTGTCTACGGGCTCTGTGTCTTGATGGATTATTGACGGGGTCAGTTATTTTCTGCCATCAATATCTCATCAGATTTATGTCTGGGTCAAGGACAGCAAGAGCATGTGTTATGGCAACAAAAAACAAGTGGGCCAAACCAATGTGGGAAGGAGTGAGGAAATCAAACATCTTGTGAGGAGGATTTTTTGACCAATAGTACCTGCTCCTGACTCGCACTGAGATGAGCACAGAGTGACGACCTTTGACTACAGAGGAGTGACAGAGAGCTGACAGGCAATGCCTTTGGTGCACCCCACACTCTCTATATATCTGCACAGTAAGCTGAAAGCACAATGATTGACATGAAGCAAAGGGAGCCTTCATTTCTTGCCCTTCAAAGTAAAATGCATTAAAAACAACAGTATGAATGTAGTGTAAATGTATGTCACTTACAATATGATTCATAAAACATTCTATCCATCACGTTATCTGGAACGCCTGTCATTAAAGGTAGTAAAACATGAACTGATTACATTTTATTGGTCAAAGGTCAGGGTTATGGCAACCTCATGTTTGTCTCATTATCATGACAATTATCTATCGGGACAGTCAGAAGGCATTGGCATTCCAGTATTACAGTACAACTGTCCAAAAAACGTGAAGACAAATTTCCGGCAGACACTTTTGAGATATAATGCTCACAAGAATGTGATGAACAGATGCACGAGCAACCCGACAACATCCATGCAGCCACTTTTTTTAAGAGTGCATGTACATATGGAGTGTTAATAGGGTGATGACTTTTAAGGGGAATAGGGGTAGCTGATAGTCAGCTGCTGTCTGACTATCAGCTCTTTTACCTTGTGTCCTCTACAGGTTTGAGCTTGATATGGAGCTGGTTCCGAGAGGGATGACGCACTGGGCTTTAATTCACAGTCACACAGGCCTCTGCTGCCGCTGAACTGTGACAAAACATCATATAAACCATGTTAAATAAATGAAAGAACAAAATAAGTATAAATAGATATTCATATTTAAAAAACATTACATTTCACAATCGAAAGTATTCATGTCATAATCCAACTCATTGGTCAATTTACATTATACAAAAACTAAATGATAATATTTAATAAACACTAATTGTTTAAACAAATAAATTAACTTTTTTTATGAAGATACAATATTTGATTGTGTCCTTCCTCAAAAACCATACATTTTTATATTGTACTTTTAATGTTAAAGAATCTATTAAATTATATGTTGTCAGATTTGAATTGGAAAAGCTCCTTTGCTGCCTCCTGGTGGCCGAGCTCACATTCTACAACGTACAGGCAGAATCTGCCTTTTTTTTAATACACAGAAGCAATGATAGGCAGGCAATAGAAAAAACATATACAAGACAATACCAAAGCTGAAAAGGGGCAGATGATAGTGTTGGTTTCACAGAGAGCGTAACACAGAACAAAACAGGGAATTCTAACGAAGGATGTTTGGATTTGATCTTTAATAATTGTACATGTAAGTGTCCTTTGAAAATATTTATGTTTAAAATCTATGCTCCAATAACAACCAAATAAGAAAATCACAGTGGGTGAATAAGACCAAAGACTTCAAAGAGTAACTTACCTCAGGCTCTATCTGAAAAAACTGACAAATTAAGGAATTTTAGACCTTTCCCATGTGCTTGGTGATATCAGGAAAACAGATTTTATAATACATGTAGTTATATTTTTTTTAATGGAAACAATGATTTTATACATGTTTGTGCTGTGTAACACAAATCTAAATGCGGGGTCTTATCTTATAAGAATGCATCGCATGCAGCAAACATTAACATAAACCTAACCTTGTTGTCCTTTAAATTGAATTTGAGTATTATATTATGGAGACTTTATTTTTGTCCCTGTAAAGAAAGGCAAGTTCCTATAATGTCCCAACAGCATGAGTAAAACGTGGAAGAGGAACCAGTGAAGCCCAAGGAGTACAGTCCAAAGAAACCTTAGTATTCCTGTACAAGAGAAGTGGTTCACGAATGAGTTAACACAAATTACATTCTGACCAAATCCATTATATAATGGATTTTTAAAATTGTATTTTTAAGGTCCATCGTGGATGATGTGCGCCGCAGGATGATGTGATGATGTGCACCGCAGTAAAATGTGCGCCGCACAGTGATGTGTGCCGCACGGTGATGTGCGCCACAGTAAAATGTATGCTGCAGGATGATGTGATGATGTGCGCCGCACGATGATGTGATGATGTGCGACGCACGGTGTTGTGCGCTGCTGGATGATGTGATGATTTGCGCAGCACGATGATGTGCGCTACAAGGTGAGGTGCTCCGCACGATGATGTGCGCTGCAGGAGGATGTGATGATGTGCGCCACAGTAAAATGTGCGCAGCATGTGATGTGCGCCGCAGTAAAATTTGGCCCTAGGTGATGTGCACCACAGTAAAATGTGCGCCGCAAGGTGAGGTGCTCCGCACGATGATGTGCGCCGCACGGTGGTGTGCGCCGCATGTGATGTGCGCCACAGTAAAATGTGCGCCGCATGTGATGTGCGCCACAGTAAAATGTGCGCCGCAAGGTGAGGTGCTCCGCACGATGATGTGCGCCGCACGGTGGTGTGCGCCGCACGGTGGTGTGCGCCGCATGTGATGTGCACCACAGTAAAATGTGCGCCGCAAGGTGAGGTGCTCCGCACGATGATGTGCGCCGCACGGTGGTGTGCGCCGCATGTGATGTGCGCCACAGTAAAATGTGCACCGCACGCGCCGCATGATGATGTGCGCCGCACGGTGATTTGCGCCGCATGATGATGTGATGATGTGCACTGCATGATGATGTGATGATGTGCGCAGCATGATGATGTGATGATGTGCGCAGCATGATGATGTGATGATGTGCGCAGCATGATGATGTGATGATGTGCGCCACATGAATTTGAGCGCCGCACGGTGATGTGCGCCGCAGGATGATGTGCGCTACACGGTGATGTGCACTGAATGATGATGTGATGATGTGCACGTCACAGTGATGTGCGCCGCAGTAAAATGTGTGCCGCACGGTGATGTGATGATGTGCACTGCATGATGATGTGCGTCGCAAGATGATGTGCGCCGCACGGTGATGTGCGCCGCAGGATGATGTGTGCGCCGCAGTAAAATGTGCGCTGCAAGGTGGTGTGCGGCGCACGATGATATGATGATGTGCGCTGCATGATTATGTGCACCGTATGATGATGTGATGATGTGATGATGTGCACGGCACGTTGATGTGCGGCACACGATGATGTGATGATGTGCGCCGCATGAATTTGTGCGCCGCACGGTGATGTGCGTCGCAGTAAAATGTGCGCTCAACGCTGATGTGCGCCGCAGGATGATGTGCGCTAGACGGTGATGTGCGCCGCAGTAAAATGTGCGCCGCTGGATGATGCGTTTCTGTTCGTTGAGCTCTCAGGGCCACCGTACTTATTAATATTCATTATTATATCATTGTGATGGTGCATCATTACTGATGTATGTGTTGTTTGTGACAGTACAGTTTATTTTATTAGGGTACAGTGCTTGAAGAAAAGTGAAATGTGCTATTGACAGTTCTGCACGACTGAGCTACTCATTTTTAACATTTTCCAGAGATCCAAGTTTAATTGGTGTAAGTGAGGACAGCTTACGATTAAACCATTAGAAAAGGCTTCAAAAAAGGTTTTCATATAAAAAGAAAATTTCATACGAGTATGTTGCAGCAAATAAAGTTCAGTGCAAATACAGAAAGAATAATAAGGCATATATCAGTCAGTCTACAGAGCAAAGTGAAGAAAAGCCAGTTCAATCTTAACCTCAGAGCCCCAAGACGTATTTCTGTACCACACAACCCAACAGTGTGTTTCCAGCCTCCACACACTCAGCTTCATATGGTGCTGAAGAAAAAAAAACGCACAGGAGAAGAAACAAGTGAGTATAGACCAAAAGTTGATTGTGACCTTTACACATTTTTATAAACAAGAGATTATTGACTACCGCTCTGAGCACGGAGCCAGGACACAGCCTTCATAGCCAGAAGCTCCCACTCTGGCTTGGCATGCAGCTTGAAACCATGAAGCCAGATCAGAGCCAGAATGGTGGCCCACACTTCCTGGTCCACCTAATGAACAAAAATGAGAAACATGAAAACAATGAGGCCAACAGTATGAGTGTCTTTACTTTAACCATTCTACCACTCTCTCTGTTAAGGACGGACTGAAATATACACACAATACATACAATATCTATTGTATGGTATTATACAGAACAGTGTATGTAAAAACCGTTACACAATATTTGTTGTAACAGTTTTTCGATTTCTTATTATACTAATTATTTTTAGTAGAAGTAGTAGTAGTAGTAAGATTTTTATATTGTACTCAAATGTAAATTTTCATTATATATCTTAGTCTGACCTATATTGCTATTTATTATCAGTGCCGGCCAAATATCGCATGCCTGTTTTCTGTGCAGCACACAGCAGGCTTCATCACAAATGGATGTCCATATAAGGAGAAATAGATGCGTCGCAGCATAATTACAGTGTATGCTGTAATTAACACTCACTCTCACAAACATTTGCATTTGATTTTGCAAACACACTTATTTTCTGCGGAGAGTAAGAACTTTTCTGCGTACATGTTAGTGTAATTCAGGCCCATTTTTCTTAACAGGATGTCACAGGCTGCTGTAAGGATGTACACTTCCTCTGTTCATGTGCTGAGCCCTTACTGATCTCTGGTAGCATTAAATATGTCCTAATAACTAGTTGCAACTTCAAATGTGACTGCAACCCACCGATGAAGGCTTTGTGTTCTCCACCTCCTCGCTGGTCTTTCCCACAGCAGCAGCCAGAGCTGGATCAAGCAGCCAGCAGCCAGACGCCTTCTGCAGGGAGACCAGCTGCAGCAAAGGGTCTCTGGGTGGCCCCTTCGGCTCAATGCCAGCATCACTGAATGAAAAGGTTTCTGATTAGAAAAACAAAAGATAAAACGATCTGTGAGTTGGTGTACAGATGTGGGTTGAATTGTAGGGACTGTATTGTGCAGTCACATCAAAAGTGTAAAACATGGGGCCTTGAAGTGAGATGCATACAACCCATGGAGTCAAGACAGACACACAAATTAATGCTGTGAGATTGAAGGTACTGCATTTCCTTTTAAATCCGTAGGTGCTTTGACAGATATAGTTCAATAGCATGAGAAGAACATACCACTTGTTTCTTTCCGGTGACCACTCTTGAACTGTCTGGCAATTCTGTTGAAAGCTGATGATGGAGCAGAGATTTCAAGCATAACATCAGGAGCTTATTATTCTAAATTTGTATCACTCACTCACTCACTCACTCACTCACTCACTCACTCACTCACTGGAAAGTTCAAGGGTGCATGAAGACCCTAACCCTTTGGCTCACACACAGCTCCGAATAAACTTCACATGCTAATCACGTGACGAAAAAACTCATTCCCCACACCGATCACACACACCCATATGAACACAAGGGCTGTAGGTGAGGGTGAGTTTGAATGGTTATTTGTTCTCGCCCTGTGTCAACTAAGATCCCTTTACATTTTGACTTGCATTAACAGGAAAAACACAGGGAAAAACTTTCTTTGACAATGACTCAGCTCTAATGAAATATCCGGCAAATATGATCTGTGAAAATGGTTTATCATCAAGGTGTGAGTTGCAGCCTTTATAACAGGACACTTCCAATCACTGGGCTGATGCACTCAGCCCAAGAACATCCCCAGCCCCCTCCTTACTTACAAAGTTCCTGGTATTATGATTTTAAGATTTAATGTTCATGAATGTGTTTATTAGGGGGGAATTTTTTTAGCTGCTTGTATTTTTTGACAACTGCCTCAAAGACCCATAGCAGCTGAATAAACAGATTTCTGCTTTTCAAATGTATTTGATTAGTACTTTGAGCAGAAGTAACACAATTCTGTTCAGTTTGATTTGTTAAGAGTCTTCCTGTCATCATTTTGCATAACACTCTTTCCATTATGAAGAATTACAATGACCTTAAAGATGCGTTTTGACATCACTACAAATCATCTAAAAAAGAGGAAAACCTTTACCTGATTTGACTTTTTTCTTCACAGACTTTACTGAAAGTGTTAAGAGAAAAGTTGGGTAAATTGAATTCTTTACATTTTCAACACAATAGAAAGACGTCACTGTGACCTTGAACTTGACCCTTGACCACCCACATCTAAACAGTTCATCCATGAATCTAAGTGAACATTTGTGCCAAATGTGAAAAGATATTCTCGAGCCATTCTTGAGATTTTTGCTTCACAAGAAACAGACAGACAACCTGAAAACATAATGCTTCCGGCCACTGGCTATTGCCAGTGCAGAGGCATAGGCTTAAATATTCTTACAAGAGAATTGAACTGTTCTGTTGCGTTACACGTGTGTTTCTCATTATTTTAAATATACAAACTGTGTTTAAATTAAAATTCTGCTTTTACTACATATTACCTTCGATGCTCCCGAAATCAACCGCATAGTAATGCATCCCACCGCCTTTGAGATAGACATCTTAGAGAAAACAGTGCACATTAAACCACAGGTGGAAGTTAGAAGTTAGAATAAAGAAAAGTAAAGTAAAATCAGTGGGTTACAAATTCATTCTGAAAGTCAGTCACCCAGTTGTTGGGATAGGTCTGCACAACAGAGGTCCTCTAATCGGCTCGCCATTGCCTTTGTTTACAACAATGAAGGCAGTGTATGAACTGCTCACTCCTGATTGGACACTGAGGTCAACCACCCTCTCTTGTTCCTCGCCATTTTCCTCCTCGATCTCCAGGGACTGAATCAGAGTCCGAGCACCCAACCTGTGGACTGTTAATCTGCAGATGAGTGAACATGGGAAACCTTATCTTACATTTCAAAGAATGACAACTTGATTCATCTAATCAATCATATTATAGGTCAGTGCAGCAAAGATATATAAATCCTTCTGTACCTTCTGTTATAAATAAAGTTGTTATGAATATAAAGGCAGAGTAGAAGTAGAGATACATTTTTTCTGCACCATGGTTCTCCTTTCCTAACTACACACGGCTTCTCCTTTACATCTATCCTTGAACTCATGATGTATTCCATCAGGGTCAAGGAATAGTGGTTGGGATAGATAGAAGATTATATGTACTTTCTGAACGCAACCCAGGGTCTTTTGTTCTGAATATAAGAGACCCCTAGTGGCTAAAGTTACATATTTCATGTGTAATGTGACGGCACATACCTGATTGAAAAGGAATCCAGTCAAGGAATTTTTTCACTTTAACAAATTCAGTCTCAGATGTTAAATTGGAATTACAGTAAGAAGAGATGATGCTGCTCTTACCTGTCCAGTAAATCAGTGACCTCTGACCTGAGAAAACTACCGTGATTGGTGGAGAGAGAACAGTGAATGACATTCCTTCTGGTAAATCCCATGTGACTGCGATGTCCTCCATTGCTGGATGCAGAGCGAATCTCAGCAACCTTTTTATACAATTCATACGACTATCCATGTTTTAATATTATTATCTCTTTTAATATCAACAATAATTTCTTACTTCAGGTTGCATCCTGTCTGTTCCTGTGAGGAACTGAGCATAACCTCCTCCTTCCATTTGCATGTTTCAACAATCCTGTTTTGTACAGCTTGGTGCAATTTCTAATTATTCAAGTTAGTTTATTCTACATCAATGATTAAACTCAAACGTTGTACCCATTGTCCTCTGGAGGTTTGAGAGTGAAGTGAAGCTGGTTCTGAGAGAGATGACCTGCCAGGCTGTACTTCACCATCACAGAGCCCTCTGCTGCCTCTGAACTCTGAATTATATCAAGAATTGAATATAATACATGGTGTTTTCACCATCATGAATTAATGAATAATGACATGCTGATCAGAGAGGTTTTTCCTTATAGGAGTGTGCTGCACCCACCTGTCCACTGAGCTGGGCATAAATCAGTGACCTTTGACCTTGGAAAAGGGCTGTGATTGGTGGCGAAAGAACAGTCACAGACACTCCTGTTGGCAAATCCCATGTGACTGAGATGTCCACAACAGCTGGCTGCAGAGCAAATCTCAGCGACTGCATCACCTGATGGGGTAAATACAGTTTTTCAAAAGTAGGAACAGAAACTGAAGCTGCTTTCAGACATTCACTGAACTCCAGAACTCCTCCAGATATTCTACGGTATATTCTAAGTGTGCAGACAACAGAAGATCCTCTGCAGGATTCACCGCGAGCTATTGGGAATGTTGATGACGTTTCTGACGTGTGACAGATGCATAAATTAAAGAAAACTAATATTCTTGGATGAAAAAGCAGAGCAACAAATACAAAGATGTCAGGGGAGCTTTTGGTGATAAGGACCTACACCAGTGTTGATGTGCTGATTAATGCATCATGTTCTGACCTTACTGAAGCCATGATTTGTATTGAGTTGTTTCAGCAGTGTGTAACGCAACAGTTTTGCCATGTTTGATGTCTTTCTTACTTTAGGTTGCATCCTGTCGGTTCCTGTGATGAACTGAGCGTGACCTCCTCCTTCCTTGGCCAACCCATTGATAAGAGCAGTGCTGGCCCCTTCCCCGATCCCAAAAGAGAAACACCTACAACACAGTAGTTAAGAGTTTAACACAGACTGCATTACAATATGGGACACACTGTGAGCAGGACTCACCTGTGGGAACCTGAATTCTTCTTCACCAGATCAATCACTTCTTTGGTGTTTGACACTTCTCCGTCAGTGAAGACAAAAAGCTGGGGAGGAGTTACACAGGAGTTACATACCAGCACACCCAAGTAACATGTCATCCAGCTAAGTAAGAATAAAGAGAAAGGTGTGGTAACTATGAGTTTCACACACACCACTGCAACATGTTCAAGGATGTTCTTGGACATAGATGCAAATAGATACACTGTATGAATGTGTGTCAGAAGAACTGTAGTGTAATAATACTAAGATAAGTGCTAAGATGCAGCATGTCCATAATGAGAAAACTTTAAATAATTTATGTGACCTCGTTGGTGTCTGTAATGTCCACTGAGTTTTAAGGCTAAGAGGTAAAAAAAACCAGAAGATGTGCTTGAACTACTTTATTTTTGGGACTGTAAGCTTAGTTCAAAAGTGTAAACTGTGAAGGTGAACAGTTCATTTCATTATTTGAGCAAGCTCTTGCATAACACTGATTGCTCTGGTCAGGAAATGGTGGAACTTTCCTCTTGAGCAAGTCACAACCTCACAGCTGTACCTGACTATAATGGTGGAGAGGGAGTGAGCCAATGTTAAGTGTGTGTGTGTGTGTGTGTGTGTGTGTGTGTGTGTGTGTGTGTGTGTGTGTGTGTGTGTGTTGTGTGTGTGTGTGTGTGTGTGTGTGTGTGTGTGTGTGTGTGTGTGTGTGTGTGTGTATTACCTGTCTAGGTTGATTAGAAATGCAGGTCTGGCTTAAAATATGTGTGAGGGGCTTCAGAATCTCTGTTCCTCCCAGATTCGCCTGCATCCATTCGACTTTCTTCAGAGCCTCTTCTAAGTTCTTCTCACTGTACTCCACACTCTTACTGCCATCGCACACGTGCATGAACACATGTTAACACAAATGCACAAACAAGCATTAACAACAAGGACAGGATGAGATCTGTTGAATGGACTTGAGGGATTGACTTACAGGAAGATATGTTCAAAGCTGGAGCCGAAACTGTAGATGTTGAAGTAGCAGCCCATTGGTAAGCTCTTCAACAGGAGCAGTAGAGTATCCTGAGGGAAGCAGACACAAGTTGGGTAAGGTAACTGTGTGTGAGACACTATGAAAAGTTTAATGACAGAGTTTACACTCGCTGAATACCCTGGCACTTTCAATTCGAGTTTCTTGCCGCTTGCCATTACTCGTTGGACATCCCATACTCCCAGATCGATCCAGTAGGAGCACAAACTCTCCACGTGAGGCGAGTGAAGACATCACAGACTGGGGGAACTCAGGGTACAGGCTCAGCATCAGGACTGGATCGCCCATCAGACTCCCTGAAACATCATTTATTCCAACACGTGTAACTCAGTTGGACTAAGAAGATGATCGACATTACTATTGTGCAAAGTAACAAACTGACTCGTTTTCACTCACCAGGTTTGGCGGACGCTTGTCCTGCCTCCACCACGGCAGTGGGCTTGTGAGCATCTCTGTAATAAATCAGCAGCTCAACATCTCTGTCAAACTTGTGTCCTGCAGCCAACTTGACCTGCAGTTCACAAAGCACACTCAGTTTTATTTGTAGCTCTCAGTGCTGAGGAACAACCACACACAGCAGACATGTGAGCAGTCTACCTACCGTGGCCTGGGTCTGCTCTGTGTTGACGTACTGGAGAGGCTCCAGAGAGCAGCTGGACTCGACTTTGGAGATTGGACGAGGAGACGATACTCGGACCGAAAACGACAGACTGTAGGGAACCAGAGAGGCTGGAACAGAGGTCACCTGCACACCAGCACCTTCAGAACCTGTATACAACACAAGAAAATAGAATAATAAATAAAGGTCGATATCCTTCTCCCTGCTGCTTTCTTCAGATCCTCTGAGCCTGAGGTGTTCCCAGGCAATATGGTGTACACACTACAGCCTATTCTTGGTCTGCCACTGGGTCTCCTCTTATTTGGCAGATCAGATGCCAAAAGTTTACATAATTGGCTCCTTTCATTGTGCTAAAGCAGTGTTTTTAAACTGATGTATGACATCCTCATAATGCTTTCCTAAGAATTGTATTTTATGGCTGAGGTAAAAATTATTTGGAAAGATTACACAAAAAAGCATAACAAAGTGAGGTAAGGTGACCTGAAACCACAATTCCTACCATCATTAAGCAGTGGGGGGGGACAGTCATGGCTGCTGCAAATTGTGTAATGTCAGCTTAAAATGATACAATTATATTGTAAATAAAGATAAATACATTGAAAAATACATGACAGATGTCAGGTTTGATTGGTTCTCCACCTCAAACAGGTCACAAGTCATTTCGCTGGTCATTTATCAGGATTTCAATATCAGGATTTGCGGGTAAAGGAAGGGTAAAGACTGACTAGTTATTATTATTATTATTATTACTATATGACACTCAGAAGAGTGAATACATCTAAGGCCTAACACTCATATTTTTATTTCTCAGAGGTTTTTGACACAAGATAAATATTGGTTGCAAGGTTAACATTAAATGTTATGTACGTCTACTGCCGCAATCTAACAAGCAATACAGCAGACTATAGAGCAGCGTCTTTCCTCAGGCTTTGAAACTTTATAATTTAGACTGCTGTGAACCACTTTGTCTGACCTCGCTGGAGTTCTGACTCGGCTACAGACATTGACAATAGTTTATAGAAAAAGACCAATTTTGTGGGGGGGATGAGGATGCAGCATTAGGGTGCTGGCTGGGTTTCCTACCCTGAGGTTCATAGCGAGGGTTGAGCACAGCAGGCAGACAAAACCTCAGCCCGTCATCCGCCTGCACAGGCAGCTCAGTGACGTACTCCAGCCTGACGGAGGCGCTCTCTCCTGGAGGCAGACTGCCCACACTCAGAGTGAATATATCTGGACTCTGCTCGCTCTCCTCCAACAGGAAGGCCTGCTGACCGGAGCTCAGCGCATCATCATACTCCTCACGAGCCTGAAGACACAGACACAACACACTCACTGTTTTTACTGGTTCTTTAGGATCCATCACACTGAGTGAGATGTCACTGTCCAGCTCACCTTCTGTTTCTCCTTCACCTCAGCTACAATCTGTGTCTGTCCAATCTGAGCACTGAAGTGACGGACAGCAGCGTCTCCAGGCAGAGGGAAGACGAAAACAGCCTCCAGAGGTTTGTCCTCCTTGTTCTCGTAGTTCAGAGTGGAGACCACTGTCGCCACATGGTCCCTCACCTCCAGTTCCACCTCAATGCTCTTCAGGGGAACTGAGCAAGAAACAAAAACAATATAAAGATGATGTGAGAGCTGTTGAGTATTCTGTATTTGCTGTACTCTATTCTATTCTTAAATTTATAACCACATTAAAAAAGCGTCTGTCTGACAAAGTGAAAAACAGGATTATATTATCTGACCCATTACATTACATTAATGTTGTGACTGTTTTTCTAACAGCTCTGTACCTGGTTCCTTCTGGGCAGTAAGTAGTCCACAGCATTCCATTGTACCTGTGAAACAATTAACAACACATGTAAGGACTTACTGTTGTAGGGATGATTGTTAATGACAGTTATTTTGCATTGAAGGTGTTCAGCAGTACCAACAGTACATTCTAGTGTCCACTTTAAGTGACGTTCATATCTAACTCAGATGCGCCAGACAGAGAGACATCAACTTTAACTCTTTTGCCTGTTTTACCAGTGGCAAGACGTAATGACACTTCTGGTCTCCTTGATGCATCAAGTCTACATTAAGTAGTGGGAGAAAAAACTAAGTGTGGTGGAAACTATTTTGTAGTTGAAAAGTAACTTTTTCCAAACATGTTTTAAAAATGCTATGACTTTTCTATTACTTATTACTGTCAAAGAACTTAAGATAATGTCTGCTTTTTCTTCAAAGGAAACATATGCAAATCAGTTTCCTGTGTCTAAATTCCTTACTTAAAAGTATCAGGTGTAAAAAGGATATTAACTATTTTTAAAAGGAATGTTAATCATAAGAATATCTATATTGGCTAAAAGTGGTGAGAGACGGAAATGCAGTTTGTAATAGACAAAATGAAAACATTTGACGAGGTCACATTAGAAGCTACTATTTTAAGCTGATTGAAACATCCCTTAGTTATGCTGCTACAGGCGTAGACTCCTGGGGGAACTCCTATCATCTACTGAGCTGTTCACTCCCTTCTCTGACCCACATGTATTTTTCTCACATTACTATACTGTAATCTAATAACTGATGCTGTTACCATTGATACCATCGTTAAATCTATAAGTATCGCTATTATGATTTTCATTATAACAACCGGTGTTATTAGGACTCTTCCACAACTGTGGCTTGTCTCTGTCTTGTGTCTCTCTCTTGTGTCTGGTTGATCACTAATTTTTCTGACGCTCGCTTAATCAAACCAAACTTCGTTTTAAAAGAAATGTTAAAACACACTTAGTACTAAGTCAACATAAGCTGAATAAATAATACTAAAACCACCCTGGTCTGGGTTCCCTCAGTTTCAGCAATAATCCATTCTAGTTTCGTCAAAATAAAACCTTATTACGTCTAGTTAGACTTTGAATTAAGTGCATTGACAAGGACTTTGTTGAATTTGGATTGCGCAACATAGGGTACAGTACATTGTAGTGTCCCCTTTAAAACAGTTACAACTGTTTTAACGTAAAACAAATACAACTGAATTCACAATCATTCTTTGTGCATCGTCCATCGCGTCACACGCATACAGTCTATGGTCACACCCACCTTGTCCAGTTTGGTAACGTTAAGTGGCGCAGTCACAGAAACAGGAACGCACCATCAGTCTGATGGGTGTCTGGTGGAAACTTCTGGTGCGTCATTTTGTCCTACATGTATAAAGAAGCAGCTTACCTCGAAGTGTGTGGGACGCTGTCACTGCAGGTCGTTGTTAGATGTGCAGAGTAGACCTGCTGCAGAGTCACAACAGGGTGAAACGAGGAAGAGGCTGTCCCGTAAACACTGCGAGAAAAGTTCCCGTCACGCCTGCTGGGTTGTTCGATTTTATCAGCACAGCGAATCGGACGGGCGGAGCTTGACTCTCTCAACACAGGCTGTTTGTGTGAACATATATTTGTGTGAGAGCCACACAAGTAGTATTGAGGACGATACATGACTTACGTGTAAATAAATGGAGAAATAGATACATAAATAAATAAATAAATAAGCTAATAAAAACACAAATGTATAAATAAATGTCTTAAATATATTTCCATGTATATTTATTTCCACATTTATTTATTTCTGTATCTCTGTGTCCGTATTAAGTGACTTCATGTACTGATCAGGTCCTGGTAACTAGTGATGAGTGTTTATTAGTTCTAGTGAAAGCAGAGAGGAGGAGGAAACAGAAACTCCAGCTCGGTACAAACCAGCTGCATCTTCTGCTCTGGTCATGATGCAGCTGATCACTGAGCAGCTGAGACCAGAGCAACTCGGTGTTTCACTGTTCTACAGAGTCACTGACCGGCTGCTTCACGTGAATGAGCTCTGATCTCAGTGCAACTACAACTCTGGAGAAGGTCCAGACCCAATTCTGCGGACATCCTCCAGTATTCATGTCTGAAAACAAGCACTATGGATATCAGTCCCTTCACTGTGACCCCATTTTCTCAATTAATTATTCCGTGCAAAGTCAGTGAAAATGTAAAAGAACTAAAAATGCAAAGTAATGGTAAAGAAAGAGAAAAAAAAGTCCTGGATCCACACGAACATTTAATGGATTCTTCAATGACACATGCCAAATGCTTCTGCCAAGTTTATTTGAAATATTTCCAATCGTTTTTGCACAATATACTAACAAACAAACAAACCAACAGACAGGGGTGAAAACATAACATCCATGGCAAGGGGTAACATTCATTATATTAAATTTAGCTGAAGCTTTTATCCAAAGCCATTTACAATTTGTGCATCAACATCTACAGGGGGCCATTTGAGGGGTTCAGTATCTTGCCCAAGGACACTTCGGCATGCTGATGGGGAAGATTGAGGATTGAACTGCAGACCTTCTGGTTGGAGGACAACCACCCTACCCCTCAGCCACATTCATGTGAAACATGGCATCAAATGAAAAGAGAAAACATGATAGAACAGGACTTTATTGTTGGGTTAAAGTGAGACAAAATAAATGCTCTAAAATAGGCACCTAAACGATTCCTCAGAGCCCCATGGCGTCTTTCTGCACATGGCAACCCAACAGTGTGTTTCCAGCTTCCACGCCCTCTGATGGTACTGGAAAAAATACAAAGAAAAACACAATACAAATCATCAGAAGCTAATGTTATCCGGTATACATTGTTAAAAACAACATATCAGCTCTTAATATATTGATTGTTACCATTCTGAGCACGGAGCCAGGACACAGCCTTCATAGCCAGAAGCTCCCACTCTAGCTTAGCATCCATCTTGAAGCCATGAAGCCAGATCAGAGCAAGAATGGTGGCCCATACTTCCTGGTTCACCTATTTCATTAAATCAAAAAGAAATCAAACAGAAAATGTAAAACAGAGGAGAGAAAATCAAGAATAGCAAACATACATGAGAGAATAAGGCCATCAAATGGGAAAATATGGCCATCAGGCGGTATCGGAACAACTTAATGCAACAACATGATAAGAGATTCAGATGCATAAACTTAAATGTCTCCTTGAAGATGGGTGGTCACAATATAATGTCACTGCATTATTTTAAAACAAGAACCCATTATTAATTTGTGTTATTATTTTTGACAGTAACTCACAGCTGAAGGCTTTGTGTTCTCCACCTCCTCGCTGGTCTTTCCCACAGCAGCAGCCAGAGCCGAATCAAGCAGCCAGCAGCCAGACGCCTTCTGCAGGGAGACCAGCTGCAGCAAAGGGTCTTTGGGTGGCTGCTTTGATTGAGCCTGAATTAAGACTGAAGATAGAAGTATAAGAATATCTATCTATTCATCCCATAGGTACATCACTTCATTATTGAGGTTTTTCGTATGGTTTTCCATCAAGAACCATGAATTATTCTCTGAAAAATTTGCGAAAGTGTTGAAAAACACGAAAATTCAACGCGAAAGTGTTGAAAAACACCTCTTAATGTTAATTAAAGTGAAAAAGTATTGTTGGATCCACTCCCTGATCTGTATCGGCATCAACATTCAACATGTTCTTCCTTCACTAGAGGCTACTACAGGGATACAGTCTGATGAAGGTGTCTTTCAAGGCAAAGAGTAAATATGAACAAATAGTATCATAAATGGGTGTTTGGCAGGTGTGTGCACTGGTCTACTTACCAGTGGAATCACACTTTTTGAGGGACATCGCTTTCATTCCGTGCTCAGATGTTTTTTGTCTCCCCATACTTTTGAGCATCATGTTAATACCAGTAAACACGCTGCCAGACTTTCCTTCAGGCATTGCTGCCATTGCACAAGCTGATGGGACAGCAGAGTAGTGTAAGAATCAATCGACTGGTAATTGTTTGTGATCTCACCCAGCATAATGGTATAGCTCTTTAAAGGGATATTTCACAGAAAATAAAAAATCACTAATAATCTACTCATCACTATGGCGATGGAAGGTTGAGTGAAGTGTTTGAGTCCCTAAAACACTGGAGTCTGAGGAGTTTACTTTGTTGCAACCAAATCCAATTAAATTGAAGTCACGAGCGACCTCTTCTTTAGATTCAATAAAACAACAAAGAAATCGTTACGTGCCTCCATTCTGCTCCTGTGGTGTCATCCAAGTGTCCGTCAGACATATTTATAAAATATAGAATTTCAACCCCTCAATTTGTTTTGGATAAAACCAGTGGCGTTTCTACATAAGGGGCAGGTGGTGCACTGCCCCACCAGATGGCGCTGGTGTGCAGAAAGCTAAATACTGCATATCTGAACTTTGTGGCAAAAATATATTTTATTTAATTTTAAATGCAAAAAGCGTGAATGTGTGTGTGAACAAACGAGACTCACAAGCATTATAGTCTTGTTTTGGAGTCATTTGATTCGTGTGTGTTTCTGTCTGTGTGTTTGCTTTGTGAGACGCTTCCCTCTTGCCGTACTTCTCTGCTGTGGGCACAACGGGACAAGCTGCAGACCAGTGCCATGGGAGCACCAATCAGCGTGAAGCACACAGGCCACTGTTAACATTGGAAAGTAGTAATTATGCAGATGAGCCCCACAACGTTTCCCAGAGAGCTACTCGACTCCAGCGTCAGCGTCACCCGGAAACAGGCTGACGCTCCGGTTCGGCGTCACCTGAGCTAACAGGCTACCTCCATCAGTGGACGCCACCCGGGTCCGTGGAGAGTTTCACTCACATCGGATGAATAATACGCTTTGAAGTTCAGCTTGTTCTCCTGGCAGAGAGGCTGAAGACGTGTGAGCTCCCGTTTCTGAGGTGAGGTTTGTCAAGTTTAGTGTTTGTATTTATCTGTAAAAGTAGTGATTCAGTACCTGCTGTAGCTGGGTGTTAGCTTAGCTTGGCTAGCCCGCAGGCATGCCAGCGGCAGTAATAGCGATGCTAACGGGACCATAGCCTACGGAGTTATTGACCCGACATGAAGCCACATGATCCGGGCCACCCAGCAGAGAGAAGCGTTAGTTTATGAGGATGAGTGTCTTTGTGATCCGTATTGGTGAGTCAAAGCTTTTTTTTTGGAGCTGAAGGACATGTACAAAGTTTTGTTTAATAAATAATAAAAGTTATTTGAGCTAAGTTATTTGTCTAATCTTTTTACTTTGTTGCAATCATTTTACTTTAATGCTGTATTATAGGCAACATCTTTGTGTTGCGCTGAGTGCTAAAGAATGTGAAATGTATTTGAAATAGGATTTCTGCTGCCTGCTGGCACTCAAAATGCAGCCCATAATATATCTTACTGGTCTATATAGGCCTACTGCTTATAATAATCAGCTACCTCTATTTTTGTGACGGTGACATGACGTCATACAAAATTGCCCCACCAGAAATTTCAGGCTAAAATCGCCACTGGATAAAACTATTTTTGACCATCACATTCTAATCAGGTCTTTTAGTCTAAGTGAACCTTTGTGGCTAATTTTACTTTATTATCTCAGTGTTCCAGAGAAACTATGTTTATGAGAGTGAAGAGACAAGCAGCAATACAAGCTTTACATAGATTTACTGTACTAATAAAAATGTTAATGTGTGTGTTACTTACATTTTTGCGGCCTGAAATTGCAGGCCTGCATCCGCATGAGAGCTATAAGAAATAAAGAGTTTGAGGTTAAGTGAACAACATGAGAATTAGTGAACAATAAATAGTGAGGAAACTACTGGTTTCTGAGCTCATTTATAACTCACAATAAAAACTTTATGAGTACTTACAATAGTCAAGTTGTTCAAATATATTCATTATAACATCATATAATAATTGCATCTGTTTACATACATATACAAACACACTGAGCACAGTTGGAAATGTAGTTCTTATATGCAAATTAAAACTAATAAGGGTGAATTGTATATTAGGAGTAATGACACTTAGTGGAAGTTGAGTCAAGAAGACTGTTCCCACCAGCTTGAGAGGTCACATGCACAGTTCCTGCTATCTTGAGACTCCACCTACTCATTCTCTCCTTTCATCCATCACACGCCTTGAACCAACCACCTGTAAGCGATCAAAGTTGAGCAGCTTCTCACTTGTCTTTCAGCCGTCAGTTCAGTACTACGATCAATCAGTGACACACTCCACACTTACACAACCTCCACTAAGGATTCTGGGTCATCTCCCTGCAGTTGGCCAATCAGAAGCTATCCTACGACATCCGTCGTTACCATCACCATTGCCTATCCAACATATAACTTATTTTTCCTCCATGGTGTTAAACCTCTCGCATGGGTGTACCCGTTCCTTTTGCACACAATATGTTCAATTTACTTTGGCTATTCTTATTTTTTTCTCTGTAAGTCTTTGAGAAAGAGCCACTGAGCCAAACCATTATGACCACTCACAGGTCAATCAAATTAGTCACAACAACAGCTCATGATAGGGATACAGTACACAGTGAGAGAGCAGTCAGTTCTTATAGTCAGTATGTTGGAGGCAGGAGAAATAGGCAGGTATCAAAGACCTGAGAGACTGTGGCCAGGACCAAATTTGTAATGACCAGATGACTGGTTCAAGCTACCTCGACACGGTGAGGCTTGAGGGGGCTGGGTGTGTGGGGGGAGCTAGTTAGCGGTGGTTACAAACTACAGACAATGATACGAGGATGGAAAGATCACAAACCAATGGCAGGGGATGCGCGAGAACAAGTTCAACCTACGTGGGCTCCCCCACAGAAGGATGGAGATGTTTTGTGAAACAGCATAGTAGGCAGAGGTGGTCAAATGGTCTTGGATCTTCAGACTCTTGGCATCTGTTCGTCCTTTGCTATTTGCTTACCAGGTGTTGGAACAGGTCTCCGCACCAGAGGTCCTCTAATCGGCTCGCTGTTGCCTTTGTTGACGGCAATGAAGGCCGTGGAGGAGCTGCTCACTCCTGATTGGACACTGAGCTGCACCACCTTCTCCTTCACTCCTCTGTCTTGCTGTCCTCTGTGTTCTCTCTCCTCTGTCTCTAGGGAGCGGATCAGAGTCCGAGCACCCAACCTGTGGACTGTTAGTCTGCATAAAGGAGAGTGAACACAGAGCTAAAACATCTTATGAGGTCTCAAAACATCAGATTAATACTCAGTATATATAAATGACAGTTATATCATTACTGCTACATTTCTTACTAATGAACTACAAAAAGCCAGTGGTGAACATCAACTCTACATTTCCTTACATTAATATTCAGAGTTTGTTTCCTATGGTAAGAAAAATAAGCATCTTTATTGATAGAAATGTGTGGCTCACTGTGATGAAACAAGTCAAATTCATAGATAATAATACTATCAAGAATTTTGTTTGTGTGTCAGTAAATGGCATGTACCATGTAACAGTGCATCTTTCTTGTATTAAAAACAATCCTGTTTTGTACAGCTTGGTGCAATTTCTAATTATTCAAGTTAGTTTATTCTACATCAATGATTAAACTCAAACGTTGTACCCATTGTCCTCTGGAGGTTTGAGAGGGAAGTGAAGCTGGTTCTGAGAGAGATGACCTGCCAGGCTGTGCTTCACCATCACAGAGCCCTCTGCTGCCTCTGAACTCTGAATTATATCAAGAATTGAATATAATACATGGTGTTTTCACTAATAAACATGAATTAATGAATAATGACATGCTGATCAGAGAGGTTTTTCCTTATAGGAGTGTGCTGCACCCACCTGTCCGGTGAGCTGGGCATAAATCAGTGACCTTTGACCCTGGAAAAGTGCCGTGATTGTTGGTGAAAGAACAGTCACAGACACTCCTGTTGGCAAATCCCATGTGACTGAGATGTCCACCACAGCTGGCTGAAGAGCAAATCTCAGCGACTGCATCACCTGATGGGGTAAATACAGTTTTTCAAAAGTAGGAACAGAAACTGAAGCTGCTTTCAGACATTCACTGAACTCCAGAACTCCTCCAGATATTCTACGGTTCTGCAAGTCCCCTGGGAAAAGTGTGCAGACAACAGAAGATCTTCTTCAGGATTCACCGCAAGCTATTGGGAATTTCTGACGTGTGACAGTTGCAAAAATGAAAGAAAACACATTATTTGGGATGAAAAAGCAGAGCAACACATGTCAAAGATGTCAGGAGAGCTTTTGGTGATAAGGACCTACACCAGTGTTGATGTGCTGATTAATGCATCATGTTCTGACCTTACTGAAGCCATGATTTGTATGGAGTTATTTCAGCAGTGTGTAACGCAACAGTTTTGCCATGTTAAATGTCTTTCTTACTTTAGGTTGCATCCTGTCGGTTCCTGTGATGAACTGAGCGTGACCTCCTCCTTCCTTGGCCAACCCATTGATAAGAGCAGAGCTGGCCCCTTCCCCGATCCCAAAAGAGAAACACCTACAACACAGTAGTTAAGAGTTTAACACAGACTACATTACAATATGGGACACACTGTGAGCAGGACTCTGTGGTTTCACCTGTGGGAAGCTGAATTCTTCTTCACCAGATCAATCACTTCTTTGGTGTTTGACACTTCTCCGTCAGTGAAGACAAAAACCTGGGGAGGAGTTACACAGGAGTTACATACCAGCACACCCAGTAACATGCTGAGTCATCAACTGTTTTTATGGTGGAGTCAAATACAATGATCAGAAGTAAGAGCATCCAACACACATTCCGGTTGGGTCAGATTTGTATGTGCCATTTAATTAAGACATTGTGAATTCTGTGTTGATGGTATACTATAGTCTTAAGCTAATTTGACGACATGCATGACTATGAAGGACAAAAATTGTTTACAAAAAATAATTACATAAACAAATTAATATGTAATTTATAGGGATGTGAAATTATTAAACATTTTAATCAAATTAATCACAGGTTTCTATGGATTAATCATGATTAATCACATTACCAATTTTCTCTGTATATTTTGTGAGAAGAAAAAGATTTATGACAAACGACAGTTATATACATTTAACATGTTTCTTATTTTATTCATAAATAAACAAAACAATGGTGTTGCAACTCAGCAGTTCTTTAGCAGTTATCTTTGCTATTCCATATGGAACATTAATATAATCTTCATCCTAAACAGAATTTGGGCTTCTTAGCCATTTTATGTTTGAATAAAACTTTTTTATTTTCTTTTTAAATCAAACAGAAATTATTTGGGCTTCTTAGCCGTTGTTTTTATAGTATGGTTGAACATTTTTCAATTTTTTGTCAAACAACCATTCACCACACCATGGCACAATCTAATGCCTCTAAAGGAACTATTAGCTAGTCTTCCTTTAGCCAGTTGGTGAGGCAAACTAACTTGTTCACATTCTCTGACAGTAAAGCTGACCGCTTCTTTTGCACAATGTGTCCTGCGAGTGAGTCTGGTTTTGCGCATTCCCCTTGAACGCCCCTCGCCGATCAACTCATGCTTCGCGTTGTGGTGGAACTTTAAGCGGCTTTGCTCCGGTGACACAATAACGTCTTCCATCAGAGTGTGCATATCACCTTGGTTTTAGTGAATGTTCCATCTTTGTTTTTTTGGAGCACGATCTTCCCATCCAGAAGGTGATGTTTGTTTGTTTGAATATCAGCTGCCATCTGACTGCATTAGAGCGGTGACTAGTGCAGATTGGGCGGAAATGTGGGTAAATTGGAAGATCCTTCTGCGCATGCGTTAAAAAAATTAACGATTTAATCCTGTAATTTAATCATAACGCGTTAACGCGTTATTTTTCACAGCTCTAGTAATTTATGTTTGTGATGAAAGGCAATTTCTGTATTTCTGAAGAAGTGAATTGATTTACTTTAACATTTATTTATTGATGCATATTTACATTTATAAAATTGGATTGGTTATAGCAGTGTGATCATCAGATCTACAACATCTGTCTTGAGTGTTCCAGGATAGGCTGGAACAAACATAGAAATACAGAAATAGCCTTTCATTTAGACTATTGAATTTTCATTTGTGTGTGTGTGTGTGTTTTTTGTGTGTGTGTGTGTGTGTGTGTGTGTGTGTGTGTGTGTGTGTGTGTGTGTGTGTGTGTGTGTGTGAGTTACTTGTCTAGGTTGATTAGAAATGCAGGTCTGGCTTAAAATATGTGTGAGGGGCTTCAGAATCTCTGTTCCTCCCAGATTTGCCTGCATCGATTCGACTTTCTTCAGAGCCTCTTCTAAGTTCTTCTCACTGTACTCCACACTCTTTCTGCGATCGCACATGTGCATGAACAAAAGTAAACACACATGCACAAACAAACATTAACAACAAGGACAGGATGAGATCGGTTGAATGGACTTGAGGGAGTGACTTACGGGAAGATATGTTCAAAGCTGGAGCCGAAACTGTAGATGTTGAAGTAGCAGCCCATTGGTAAGCTCTTCAACAGGAGCAGTAGAGTATCCTGAGGGAAGCAGACACAAGTTGGGTAAGGTAACTGTGTGTGAGACACTATGAAAAGTTTAATGACAGAATTTACACTCGCTGAATACCCTGGCACTGGCAATTCGAGTTTCTTGCCGCTTGCCATTACTCGTTGGACATCCCATACTCCCAGATCGATCCAGTAGGAGCACAAACTCTCCACGTGAGGCGAGTGAAGACATCACAGACTGTGGGAACTCAGGGTACAGGCTCAGCATCAGGACTGGATCGCCCATCAGACTCCCTGAAACATCATTTATTCCAACACGTGTAACTCAGTTGGACTAAGAAGATGATCGACATTACTATTGTGCAAAGTAACAACCTGACTCGTTTTCACTCACCAGGTTTGGCGGACGCTTGTCCTGCCTCCACCACAGCAGTGGGCTTGTGAGCATCTCTGTAATAAATCAGCAGCTCAACATCTCTGTCAAACTTGTGTCCTGAAGCCAACTTGACCTGCGGTTCACAAAGCACACTCAGTTTTATTTGTAGCTCTCAGTGCTGAGGAACAACCACACACAGCAGACATGTGAGCAGTCTACCTACCGTGGCCTGGGTCTGCTCTGTGTTGACGTACTGGAGAGGCTCCAGAGAGCAGCTGGACTCGACTTTGGAGATTGGACGAGGAGACGACACTCGGACCGAAAACGACAGACTGTAGGGAACCAGAGAGGCTGGAACAGAGGTCACCTGCACACCAGCACCTTCAGAACCTTAAGTTAGAAATTATCAAAAAATCATTGCATTAAATGTAAGCAAAACCTCAGTAATAGGCACTGGGCAAACCAAAACAAGGATGGAGGATAGACATGTATAGCCATTAAAGGGATAGTTCACCGAAAAATATTCAAATTAGCTACTTACCACTATGCAGATGGAGAGGTTGGTGAAGGGTTTGAGTCCATTAAACCAAATGCCAAGTTATGTAAAAACACAGAGCCACACACTACACTATATCAGGCCTCTTTTATAGTACTACTGGGGCAGCTGTGGCTGACGAGATAGAGAAGGTTGGTGGTTCGATTCCTGGCTCCTCCATTGAACATTTCACTGTTTCATTATGCAATATACTGAGGCCCAAATGGCATGAAAGGTTTGCTTAAAGAGTTGCTGAGTGCAAGAATAGGAGAATGCAACTTATGCTATAAAGCATGTTGGAAAGACTGGAATAGAGCTCTATAAATACAGGCTATTTGCATTAATGCAGACAATCATGTCACATGGAAAATATGACTGTTGCAGTAAATCCCAGGTGTAGTGTGTTGATGTTTAAAGGGTTCAAAGTGCAGGCTGGTTTTCCTACCCTGAGGTTCATAGCGAGGGTTGAGCACAGCAGGCAGACAAAACCTCAGCCCGTCATCCGCCTGCACAGCCAGCTCAGTGACGTACTCCAGCCTGACGGAGGCGCTCTCTCCTGGAGGCAGACTGCCCACACTCAGAGTGAATATATCTGGACTCTGCTCGCTCTCCTCCAACAGGAAGGCCTGCTGACCGGAGCTCAGCGCATCATCATACTCCTCACGAGCCTGAAGACACAGACACAACACACTCACTGTTTTACTGGTTCTTTAGGATCCATCACACTGAGTGAGACGTCACTGTCCAGCTCACCTTCTGTTTCTCCTTCACCTCAGCTACAATCTGTGTCTGTCCAATCTGAGCACTGAAGTGACAGACAGCAGCGTCTCCAGGCAGAGGGAAGACGAAAACAGCCTCCAGAGGTTTGTCCTCCTTGTTCTCGTAGTTCAGAGTGGAGACCACTGTCGCCACATGGTCCCTCACCTCCAGCTCCACCTCAATGCTCTTCAGGGGAACTGAGTGACAAACAGAAGTAAACACAGGGAACTTGAACAGAACAAAAGTTGAGCTTCCTGAATTGCAGGATTCCATAAAGCATTAAACTGTGTATTATACTGTTATGTTTAAAGATTCAAAAAGATTCAAAAGCCCTTTTCTGCCACCCTAAAAGCCCAAAACACACACTTACATTGACCGTTTGTATAAAATAAAAATGAGTTGTGTTGTTTGACAGCTGTGTACCTGGCTTATTGTTGGTATTAAGTAGACCACAGCAGTTCACCATCATGTCAGTTCAGCGCGTAACACAATCAAGGTAGTTATTCCTGTATAAAATGAAATGTTGCAAGTGTAACAGACAGACAACAGGATACAGTTAAGATACAGTGGACAAGAAAGAATCTGAATTAGATATATGCATTATATATCATAAAATCATAAAATGTTTTTTGATTTTCATGTGGCATGATATGAAATGATTATAAATTATATAAAAAGTTTTGCTTTCTGATTGGGGCTCTCTCTCTAACATTGTAACATCTCCAGCTTACTCACCATATAAGTAAAACTGAATAAAAAAGATTAACAACAGCAACCTGTAATTTACATAGGTACTTGTGTATGTCGGCAGAACATTAAAGTGTGTTTTGAGAGTCAGTATGACACTCCTGTGTAAAGGTGGCACTGTTCACCTGGTGTATAATACACCTGAAGTACATCATAAAGTAAGTTTACTACACTGTACGTAACATCCTGACCTATAAGTACGGTAGGCTATATACAGTCACTAAAGACTATTATATTTAACTTGTAAAAACTGTAGCAGATGCCTACCTTTACAGAGAACTTGTATCCTTCGCAGTCGGTGGCCACAGTAGGAAGTAAAACATGGAAGAATGCTGCTTGAATAAAAGCTCTCAAAAAAGACACGCCCACTGCATACCGGCAGACGGAGTGAACATGTGACGGGTGGAGTTTCCCTGTTTCCCTCACTAATCTCACCCATCTATCTATATACAAACACACACACACACACACACACACACACACACACACACACACACACACACACACACAGTGTTAACGCTGTCCTGGGACTCACACATGTACCAATATATCACAGAGCAGGCCCTAGAACACATGATAGAGACGTTCTTTTGGTTTGTAGACTTAATTCAATCATATCAGATATCAGTATTCAGGTCATCACTACCTTGGCCCAGAGAAAACAAGCAAATGGAGGAAACATCATTGCAACACAGCCAGGTATTCGTGAAGCAGCCACATACTTGTGACTCAGCCACATTCTCACAAAACATCAAAGTGTTTCCAGGGGACACTAAAACGTGTTGAACATTGCTGGGACACTTTAGTCTGAGCTCTCAGGGCCACCCTACATGACTGAAGTGAGCCAACATGATTGGCCAACAACTTATTTTACATCAAGGATTTCATAAGAGCTTTGACAACTATAAAAGCTCATATATGCACCACAACTACATCTTGTTCCAAAGATTGTAACAAATGTGTCCCTCCTAGACCAGCCTAGGCCGTGGCTTCTGGAGAGCTTTTGGAGAGGTGGTGAAGTCCAATGCCGCCATGGACTTCAAACATTTACATGAGTTTAATAAAGAGGAAATAAGTCGTACAGACCTACAAGGACGCAGAAAAATCCCAACATAAAGAAAGGTAAAACCTAGCAAGAACACTAGGAGAATCATCAAGCTGACTGTAGCAAGGACACGAGGGAGACAGAGCTGGAGACATCACAAGAAGGAGAATAGATCCAAGAGACTACATATGCAAGAGTATAGGTGCAGACAAGCACAAGAAAAGTGAACAATGATGAGACACAGCTGGAAAAGGAAGTGAGGTGAATATCAAAATAAAATAGGAAAACAACAAAAATGTTATAGAACAAATCAAAGTGTACACCAGGGAATAAAAACTACCAAAAGAGTTTTCAAGATTTCTTACTCACTCACACGATCTTAAATTGGGAGAATCATGAAATGTTAACTTCAGCACTTTCCCTCCAAAATCTCAACGTATGATGGCCCAGCTGGGTGCTAAAGGCGGCACCTCATCTCTCTTCTCCCCTCACTATTACCTCCATGTGGAAGCTGCTGCTTTGGCGACTGAGGCCACCCTGACTGTACTGAGAGACCTCAGAAACAACGTGGGTGAAAAAGCCTTCCTTCTGTAAGATTCAATAACAATAAAAACAATCATCTGAATACTAAAGATTTAATAATTTGTAGGCCAATACCTTCCTGCCTCAGTTTATTGAACAAAAATAAAGGTACAGGATACTATTTGGCCAAATAGGGACAGAGTTCTTAACGCCTTGTAGACGAATGTCGCGAATTCACCCCAAACCCCATTCCAGTCTTAATGCCGCCGAGGTGCGATTGTGCCTGATGATTCAAATACTACACATACCATGGAAGTTATTGGAAGCACTCTGCCGCCATCTAGTGGTCGGAGTGGAAAATACATACTAGCCCCTTGGAACGTTTCAGCAAAGTTATTCTAAGGTATTAAGCTGTATTTGAAATACTGTGATAATGGAACAGCATTAATTGTACAGTAACATATGTTGTTTCAAGCAAAAGCAGCATCAATATTATAATCTACATACCAGAGACTGGAAAATGTGTTAAATTAAGGTTATGCCCGATTATGCCTTATGTCGCTAATTTGCCTCATACCTAAATTTATTATCTATTGTATATGCTATATTGAAATTAACAATCTCCACTTAATTTAGCATCTGTATGACAGCCAAAAACACAAACAATAATTGTTTTATATAATTGGAAATTAATTCAGGCAGTAAGGGGTTAAAGCCAAGTAGGGCTCAAGAGAAAGACAAAGGTCTCTTATGACGAGCGGTCTTTTATACACAAGGTTTGGAACACACAGCTGTCCTCAGTCACGTGCCATTGATCTGTGATAACAGTCCTACACTCTGAACCGGTTCATAGTAAACAAACATACTTAAGAAAACGTTCCTAGTAGAGCATAATGCTGATTCAGGCAACTTTAACTGAACTGAGGGCAAACAGTTAGATCTAAAACATGTCATTAGAGTAACATGTCTTCATATCCCCTGACAGGCTCTTCAGCGTGAAGCAAGCCCCTGCCTTGGTATTTGTTATGGACACCACAGGCAGCATGTTTGAGGAGATCACTGCTGCTCGCCTCCGGGCTCACTCCATCATCCAGAGCAGAGCAAGCAGCCCGGCGCAGACAGGCACCTTCCTACTCGTGCCCTTCCATGACCCAAGTGAGGTTTTTGTCAGTCTGAAATGAAAACAGTGGAGCTGGAAACGTCAGTCTCAGGAGCTGACCTAAACATATTATCTTATGTAAAACCCCCTTTTAAAGGGATAGTTCACCAAAAACAGCTAATTCACTCATTTTCTACTAACCAGCTACCATCCATGCCACAATCGCTACTATCTCCATTGTATAAACTGACAAATGTTCTTGGGATCTTCTGTTCACTGTAACTTTTAAATCTGGTCTACTGAGAACAAAACCTGATAGTGTTGAAACACAGTGGACATCTTTCCACTGTGTTTCAATATTTCACTTGTGCCATGAACTATATAGAGTAAACAGTACAATTACAACTGAAATCATGCCTTTGAAATCTAAGAGTCTAATATGCCTATTATATCAACAGAACAAAGGATGAGTTGATCAATAGTAACAGTTCAAGTAACTGAAGCAGGAGAGTAAAACGTTTGAAGTCAATAAACCAAAGTCAATAAACCAAACAGAAGAAGAGAGAAATCAATGATCAGCTTTGTCATGTAAGTCTCTTTACAGTTTCATTCCTGATTGACTCATATCATTTGAGAATAGCTAACATGGCGACAATACAAGATTGACAAGTCCAGCCACTCATCTCTTTGTACACCTGGCAAACGAGGCATGCCTACCAGTGTTAATTTTGGCAGCTATTTTTGATTTAGTCTTAGTCTTTTGACGAAAATGCATATTAGTTTTAGTCACTTTTAGTCATTTTTATCCTTCTTAGTTTTAGTCTAGTTTTCGTCGACGAAAACTCAGAACATTTTAGTCTAGTTTTAGTCGACGAAAACTAATTCCATTTAAGTCTAGTTTTAGTCACATTTAATAGCCACATTAAACTCCTTCTCTATAAAAACATATAGCTGCAGCCTAATAGCTTAAAAATATATATATTTAGTTTTAAATGTGAAAACAAAAAGGGAGAACAGATCAGACTGGAGGCGAGCACAGAAACTGCAGCTCGGTAGAAACCAACTGCAGCTTCTGCTCTGATCAAGAAGCTGCGGAGCTGATCTCTGATCAGCTGAGACCAGAGAAACTCTGTGTTTTCACTGTTTCCATAGTTAAGAAGCAGTCAGTCACTGAGAGGCATCTCCACGTGAACGAGCTCAGAGAGACACTGTGTCTCTCTGAGCGAGTGCGCGGGGGACAGGGGGCGGAGCTACGGACCGGAGCGCTATCTGAGAGCAGACGGAGCACACACACACACACACACACACACACACACAGACACACAGACTCACTCGCCCGCTCCTGATACTTCATGACGGCCTGATACGATGATGTTTTAAAAATTATTGTGACTTATTCAACCACCAACATTTTCGTCTCGTCTCGTCAACGAAAGTTAAAATAGATTTAGTCATAGTTTTTATTTTCCAAGATCCGTTTTCGTTACGTCTTCGTCTCGTCTTAGTCATGGGAAAAGGGTCGTTAACGAATAGTTTTCGTTATCGTTTTCGTCAACGAAATTAACACTGATGCCTACTGCACTATTTTGCAGCAGAAATGAGTTGTGCACTCCGCTGAGCATCATGACATTTAGCAGAAACATGAATACACTCAAATAGGTAAATAGAATAAAGTCAATATAATTTTTTACGGATTATTAACAGCAAACTATTGTAAGCTATGTAAGAATTGTTTTCAGATTATAACAACAGTAAAGACGGTCCGAAATGGCAAAGGCTTGTGTTTTCCTGTTTTTATTTTTAATAGAAAAGTGAAACCATGGATTTGAAAGAACAGAACCGCAGGAAACCCGTATTTGCTCTAAAGAGGGAACGTGGCAATATTGCTGCAAGCTCCAAGTCATCTCACAAACTGCAAGGATCAAAACTATCTGGAGAGGAGAAAGGTATTCTATCCAATATGAATTAATTTGTGTTGAAGGAATAGGGTTTTTGGTAAGCAAAACCTAATTATATTGAAACAAACTCCTACTTATAATACTTCGTAATGAGTAAATACACCCTCCACTCTCTACTAAGTCAGAAAAACCCAAGGAACTGTTCAGAGCCGATGCTTGAAGTTGCCTCTGAACAGACCCCAGCAGGTTTCAAACCCAAAGACTCAGTGTGACAACCTGATCTGCATCAGTGAGCTGAAGATCGGGGAGGGGAATCTATCGCAGCAGCTGACTGAGGTCCGGTATGAAAACAAACTGCTGAAGACTCTCAAGCATTACGACACAGTGATAATTGAGCGCCAAGACGCAGGAGACAGTATTTCAGAGGTAGGTTGTTGGTTGTTCCTTTGGTTTCTCCCATTCTCAGTCTGATCTGAATCATTGCTGAATAGGTAGCATAGGAAGTTCAGATACAAACAACACAACTCTTTGTTACCCATCAATCCAATTTTTGTATTAAAAACATTAATGGTTCATCTGTCCAGACAGAATTTGGTTAGTTTTCTCTCATCTTTTTCTTAAAATGTCTATTGCCATTGTTCCCAGACCATAGCCAAGTGTAGGAATGAAGTTCGGGCCTTGCTTCGTAACACCCTTGCCTACAGTGACCAACTGCAAGCTAAGCTTAATGCCACAGAGGATAGGTTGCTGAACACCAAGGAGCCTTTCCAGCAACCGAGGCAACACAGCCAAGATCACAACCTATGGGAGCGAGAGCAGCTCAGCAGCATGATTGCCCAGAACTCTGCTGAGCAGCAGGAAGGGAATGAGGTAAAAAGAGGATAGGTGGGATGGTTATGAGTGTGTGGGAGTCCAGTGTTTCTGCCACCAGAACTCAAACCAGAATCCGTAGTTGAAGCCCAAATATGTTGATTATAACCCCTGAGGTTTTAATTGGTAATGTGCATTTTTATGATTTTTTTACTAACATTTTTTCTTCCTGTATTTTAGAACTTGGAGGGGCATATTCAGTTGAGCCAAGCCTGGTTCAAACGCCAGGTCGCCTCTGGGCAGAGGTCCAATGGACCAATGTGCTGTTACCCTCATTATCGGGAGCATCAACTCATCCAGGACTTGCGGGTAAGTTGAAAAGACATGCTTTCATGTTCTTGTTAATATATCATGGGGAAAGCTTGTATCTTCTAAGATGTAAATAGTAGCTTCCAGTATCTTTGTGTCATATCCAACTAAACGTTAATGGGAGAGTTAGGTGTTTTATTTTCACCTATGATTGATCACCATGAGTGAACCAATGATACTGATGACTTTATGCTTGACTTATGTTGTTCCTTCTTAGTGGTCACCAGTGACACAGATACAACCTACAGATTGTTGTATATGTTCTTTATAAGCATTTTGAAGACATTCTTGAATATCAAATTTGTAAAAGTGTTCCTATGAACTGTCACACCTTGCTCATGTAGGATATAAGACGATATATTTATTGCAGTTTCTGCTTTCCCTTTAACAGGATGAAGCGTGTAATTTACAAACACAGAAAATCCTAAAAAGGATGGCCCCGTTAAGTAAGCCTTAGAAACACAAAAAAAAATAAAAATAACAAGTTGTTGATATTGTATGACACACATATCTGATTCACAGCAAGTCAACAAGGATATTACAACTGATGGATTTGTTCTTCCCCCCACTGAGGCTGTGGGTCCTGTTAAGTCAGAAACGTATGAGACTGTGCAACTGGAGGAGCAGCAGGTGGAGCAGAAGGAGGAGCAGGAGAAGCCGCAGCTGGAGGAGCAGGAGGTTGAGCAGCTGGAGGAGCAGCAGAAGCCGCAGCTGGAGGAGCTGCTGGAGGAGCAACTGGAAAAGCAGGAAGATGAGCAGCTGGAGGAGCAGATGGAGGAGCAGCAGAAGGAACAGCAGGAGGAACAGGAAAATGAGCAGCTGCAGGAGCAGCTGGAAGAGCAGCAGGAGGAGCAGGAAGATGAGCAGCTGGATGACCAGGAAGAAGAGCAGCTGAAGGAGCATCAGGAGGGGAAGGAAGATGAGCAGCTGGAGGAGGAGCAGGAAGATGAGCAGCTGGAAGAGCAGCAGGAGAAGCAGCAAGATGAGCAGATGGTAGAGCAGCATGAGGAGCAGCAAGATGAGCAGATGGAAATGCAGCATGAGGAGCAGCAAGATAAGCAGGAGGATCTAAAGCAGAAAAACCCTGCAAACTTGGTAATTCATTGAAACATTGTCCTGTGTATTTTCAAAGTTTTTTATTGTTGATTTTTTTTTCTAAATGTATTGCAGAATATAATCATTGTGGAAACATTTTATTTTCCTTTTGCACTGGAGACTGTCAGTTTTATATTTTTGTTGATTTAGGGATTTGTTTTTGTCAAAACCAATATTTAAGATTCTGCTTCATACTAACAAGGCCTTTGTATCATTTCAGTGCTGTAATGACCCATTGGAGGCGTCTTTGGATACTGAAACAGAAAATCTTACAAATTCCATAAAGAGTCATGTTGATGTTCCTGCTGAGGAATCCTCAGATGAAAATGAGCTATCAGAGTCACCAGTGGCATCTGAGAACCCGCTAGTGTTCGAAGAAAAGCTGAAAACACAGGAACATGTCTTTGAGGAGTCTCTGAAAATGCTCATCAAAACAAAACAAAACTATACATTCAAGAAAACTATAAACAACTTGCACAAAGGAATACCTGCCTACAGATGTGAGTATTTCAAGAGCCCAATGAGAGCTCCAGCTGTCGGGGGAGAAATTCCGCCTAAAAGCCCACTGCCTGGAGACCCCATCCAAGATGGAGCAGGTAGTCCTCTGAGTAAGGATGCCACAATCAGGAAGTTTTCACACTGGGTAATAAACAGGTGAAAATATTGGTGTTACAGATAACCCTGGATATTTCGTCTGGAGGTCTGTAGAGCAATTATAACCTTTATGATCTCTAACTTAATATTTTGTGCTGCGCTCTGCACCAATCTCTCTTTCTCGCTCTCTCTGTGTAGCCAAGGCCCAAAATGCGAGAGAGAGAGAGAGCGAGAGCGAGAGAGAGAGAGAGAGAGAGAGAGAGAGAGAGAGAGAGAGAGAGAGAGAGATTCAGACACTAGTGGGCGAAGAGGCAGAGGGCATGACACCCGGGTGGGATACTCACAGTCAACTCTCCTTAACTGCAAACATTGCTGCAACAACCTGATCCTGTAGATACATGCTCATAACATCAGTTCAATCCAGTGTTAATTTTGTCAGCTATTTTTGATTTAGTCTTAGTCTTTTGACGAAAATGCTTATTAGTTTTAGTCACATTAAGTCATTTTTATCCTTCTTAGTTTTAGTCTAGTTTTCGTCGACGAAAACTAATTCCGTTTTAGTCACATTTAATAGCCACATTAAACTCCTTTTCTATAAAAACATACAGCTGCAGCCCAATAGCTTAAAAATATATATTTAGTTTTAAATGTGAAAACAAAAAGGGAGAGCAGGTCAGACTGGAGGCGGACACAGAAACTGCAGCTCGGTAGAAACCAACTCCAGCTTCTGCTCTGATCAAGAAGCTGAGGCGCTGATCTCTGATCAGCTGAGACCAGAGAAACTCTGTGTTTTCACTGTTTCCATAGTTAAGAAGCAGTCAGTCACTGAGAGGCTGTTCCACGTGAACAAGCTGTGATTTCACTGTGTCTCTCTGAGCAAGTGCGCGGGGACAGGGGGCGGAGCCTCGGGACCACTCACACACACACAGACACACAGACTCACTCGCCCGCTCCTGATACATCATGACGGCCTGATACGATGATGTTTTAAAAATTATTGTGACTTAGTCGACCACCAACATTTTCGTCTCGTCTCGTCAACGAAAGTTAAAATAGATTTAGTCATAGTTTTTATATTCAAAGATCAGTTTTCGTTTATGTCTTCGTCTTGTTTTAGTCATGGGAAAAGGGTCGTTAACGAATAGTTTTCGTTATAGTTTTCGTCAACGAAATTAACACTGGTTCAATCAGGAGAGACTTGATTCACAATTTAACCATGTTTATTTTGACAAATGCACAGAAGTACTGTTAATGTTTATAATACTTTGCATTTTAGAGCCCTTTCTGATGTCATCAAGATTAGAAGGGGGGGAGCAAAGCGTTGAACAGGAATACCCCCCAGGGTCTAGACACTGGTGATTGTACATCAGACAATCGATTATTTGGATGGCTCATATTCATGAGCGTTATCCTGTTGGACTCCACTAAATGACGGCTGACTGGAGAAGGGATTTTTACAGTTTGACAGCTGATGAATGATAGGCAGAAAGAGACTGTGGCAGACCTTATTGGACACTTAGGAACACCGACAATCAGCTGATCAATATGCAGCGTTAGTCTTCCTGACTGAATTTACGCTAAGCTTCATGAGAATAAATGCAGTTTTTACTCATCGGTTACCAGTGACTGCCTGCATCAGCTTTAAGACAATAGTACTTGCGTATCGTGCTACGAACTGATCGCGACCAGTCTACAGCCAGGAAAGGAGACATCTTCTGTCATCCGCCTACCATAATCCACCTACTGGAGCGAACTGTATGCTCTAGTATCTTCATCCAAGAGTTAAACATTAAATATTAAACTCATTCAGGACATCCTGTTTTTTCAACCCTACATAATTTTTTTTTAGATTTTCAGCTTTTACTGAATTTTTTTAATTGTTATTAAAGTGTTTATAGGAGACTTTTACGGTTCACTGCTTGGTGATATCACTGTGGAGACAAGGGGCAGAGAAAGATAAGCTGTATCAGGCTTTGCACTGCATGAAAAGAAGAGTTTGTGTCAGTAATTGTCGCAGGAAATTTCTGGAGAATTTTCGGTTAACGGCTGTTCACAGGAATCTGCAGGCAGCAAAGAAAACTGCTAGGAACTGCTGGGAATTGATGCAGGTTTTCCAGTTTCTGGAAGTTTTACAAGCCTGACAATGTTGGGAGGAGACCCCACTTCTCCTGGGCCTACGGGAGGCTTGCACAGGTAAATTACAATGCTGTGAGCTTTGCAAATGCAAATCAGGATAGTTTCACTCAGTGATGCAGAGGTAACACCTTTTTCTAAAAGGCACCAACTAAGGTACCAACTAAAATGTCTGGAGTTAGTACACCAGGCTTAAATTAAATATAAAATCAGAATTTGTAGCTTATATGGATTTCCCTTATGTAAGTAAGTGTGCTATAATGAATTACATTGTATACCATGAGGAAAGGTCAATGCTACGAAAAAAAATTTAAACAGTGCAGCAGATGTACCAGCCAATTTTTCTTATTGTATTGCAGAATATAATCATCATAAAACATTTGATTTTTCTATTGCACTGGAGACTTTCAGATCTATATTTTTGTTGATTTAAGCCCCCCACCCACCCAACCCCCTTCGTCTAGTGTAGGGGTGTCCAAACTACGGCCCGCGGGCCATCTGCGGCCCGCCATCCATTTTAAATTGGCCCGCCTCATTCTATATTTTTCTTCTTTGTTTCGGTTATCATTATCATTTACTAGTAAATGGCAGTAATGCACTTGACGTTGGTGGCCACTTACCAAAAGACGGAACAAAGAAGAACTTTTGTCATATCAGTCTATTTTAGGGAAATAATCTGAAAACAGATAATTTGCGACAAATAATAAGTCCAGCCAGCCATCTCTCTGTATATGTTTATTATATATTGATAGATTTTATTTATAGGCTCCTTTCAGAGCATTCAAGTTCACCTTATTCTGAGAGAACAGAATAAAAATATAAATGTGAGTGTAATCTTCATGTTAATTTATATTGAAACATAGAATACATAATATGTATTTAACATTATACTAATTTCAGTATTGTATTGTTTTTAAACTATGACAACAGTAAATATGGTCCTACACCTCCAGTTTAATGTTTTCCTGTTTTTATTTTGAATAGAGTAGCAGATTGAAGCTATGGATGTAAAAAAAACAGTTTTCCAGAGGTAGGTTGTTGTTGGTGATGTTCCTCAGGTGTTGGTGGTTTCCTATTTTTAAAAATGGAAACGCTTTTATCTGCCCCATGCAAATCCTAAAATCTGTTCCAATGTATTACCCAAAATTGAAAAATCTATGGTTCATCTCTCCAGACAGAGAATTTTATATATTTTTTTTCTCATCATTTTCAATTTCTCCAGTTCTGTATTATTATTTGTGCTTAGTGGCAGATATATATATATCACTCTATATATCTTTATATAGAGAGATATATATCTCACATATTATTAACTTTATGCTATTCCTATTCCCAGATTTACAAAAACACGAATAAGGTACAGGCCCTGCACGTTTTGATCCACGATACCGGTGCCTGCCGTAACAGCAACGCAGCTAAGCTCAAAGCCACAAAGGATAAGTTGTTGGAAACAAACGATTCTCTCAAGAACCTGAAGCAAGTCACCCAGGATCACATCCCACGGGAGCGAGAGAAGCTCACCTGCATGTTAACCAAGGCCTCTGCTGAGCTTGCAGAGAAGGACAAGAGGATAAAGGTACAAAGAGGAGGAGTGGGGTGGTTTAGAGCAGTGGTCCCCAACCCCCGGGCCGTGGGTCATTTGGTAGCGGGCCGCACAGAAAGAATAAACAATTTAAATTTTTTCTGTTTTATCTGTTATCCGGTCATTTTTCAAAATAAAACTGTGTTTTATTTTGAAAATGAGCAGATCCTCTACTTTATGACTCATGCTTTACGCATTTCAAGACGCTTGTCTCGGTCATGTCACTTTTTCGCTGAACACAAACCAACACAGTATTTGTCGCACCCATTTGTCAACAAACCAGGTGAATCCAGCATGTCTGTTTAAGAAGAAGATCAGCTGCTGGAGATCACAAATGACGGCGGCCTTAAAAGTATGTTTGAGAAAACAACTCTGCCGGTGTCCTGGATTAAAGTCAGGGCAGAATACCCTGAGATCGCCACAACAGCACTAAAAACTGTATTGCCATTTCCGTCATCATATCTGTAGTGACATCGGTGGAATTTTTTTTAAATTAACGAATAATTTTTTTATTTTAAATAACCCCCCAAAAAATCACCAAATTTCGTTAAATAAAAATAGAAAATCTATCACTTTCACCAGAGGTACCAGAAGGACTCCGTAGTGAGGCTCTGTAGACACACCTTAACGGCCGGTCCGTGAAAATATTGTCTGACATCCAACCGGTCCGTAACGCAAAAAAGGTTGGGGACCACTGGTTTTGAGTGTGTGGGAGTCCTTTGTCTCAGCCAACAGAACTCAAAGCAGCATCCGTAGTCGAAGCCCAATTATGTTGATTCTAACCCCTGAGGTTTTAATTGGTAATGTGCATTTTCATGATTTCATTATTTGGATAATTTTTTCTTCCTTTATTCTAGGACATGGAGAAGCATATTCAGTTGAGCCAAGCTTGGTACAATCGCCAGTTAGCTTCTAAGCAGGAGTAGCTCAACGTCATGACTTGTTGCTAATTTTGTTGAAGAAGAAGAGCATCAACTCAGCCAGGAGAGTCAGTAAGTTGAAAAGACACTCTTTCTAGTTCTTGCTATTAAATAATGGGGCAAGCTTGTATCTTCTGAGATGCCATCAGGGGCTTCCAGGGTCCTCGTGTGAAATCAAAGTTAAGTCAAACCAATATGATTGAGTCGGAATTGAAGTCAAATTGGCTATCATTGGCTGTTGTGGGTGTCAGTTGGAGCTGATTATCGTAGAGTGAGTTGACTGGGAAGCGTCACTAACCGGGTCTTGCATTTTTATAGACAGTGGCGGTTCTACATGGAATTGCACCCTGGGGGAGACCCCTCCGAATTTTTTTTATTATAACAATATAAGTGAAAGTGAAACTTAAATTTCTCTATTGCACAAATCCTTCAATAGAACATTTGAATAACACACTTAAAATAATCAATGCACACAATTCTGCACAACACAGTATAAGTTACAACATAAACGTGGCAAAAATATATACAATCAGATATAGAAAAAAGTTAACAAGAGCAGAGATACAATAATATAAAATATTAAGAATAATATACAAATAAGAGCAGAGATACAATAATATAGAATATTAAGAATAATATATAGGTTTTTGATGGCAGGTCAGGGAAGTTCTTAATTTTTGTTTTGTTTCTAAGAGTCTTCTTAATTTGTTGGTTCTCATAGAGTTTTCAGACATAAATTACACACTGGTCTCTCCTCATGTCCTACAACATTGACTGTGAACCCAACAGCAACACAGGCTTCATCGTACTTTCTTTTCAACTTGGTTTTTGAACACCGTCTCTTGTTTGTCACTGACCGGCTGCTTCACGTGACCGAGCTCTGATCTCACTATGTGCGTCTCTGAGCGGGGCAGGGGGCGGAGCCCCGGGGCCTGAGAGTGTGGGCTGTTCAGGGAGCCGCTGCAGAGGAGCTGAAGAGCCGCTCGCGGCTTCAGAGCCTTGGGTTGCTAACCCCTTGCCACGGCGAAAGAGCGATTTGTTTACTGCTCCGCCGTTAAAGAGATGCGGACGTTAAAACATTGAATAGAGAATCACTGCTCTATACATTGGTTCCCCCGTTCCCCCCATTGTCCGTTCCATTTGGGAGACCCAGACTTTAACTGTCCCCCGCTCCCCTCCCCTTCCCCCTTCTCACACAGCATCAAGCAGGGGCGCTGCAGTTGCAGGGGGCGCCAGTTTGCCAATTCCCCACACAGTGATATGATAGATAATTGAAAACCGCTTCGCGGGCCAGATGAAAAAGTGCCGCTCTACTGCTTGTAGAGCTGTGACTTACAACAACAATGCATTTTCAACTCATCTCTGGTTGGCACTGCAAAACGTGTAAGCCAATCCTGCCATTTCATCATGATTGCATTTATATTTTTATTTATTTTTCGATGCAAAACAGAACACACTACAGCAGTACTGCTCCATCTTGGATTTTTCTTATGAAGCCACGTTCAATCATGCAAGTTTTCCACACTCCAGTTCAGAAAGTGGAGGTAATGCATTTAAAAGTTGTTTGCTAACCATCATAAAATAAGAAGAACCGGAGAAGAGGAGCTGGAGTTGGAGGAAGATAGAATCTCCTTGGTTGAGAGATGAAGCCAATGCAGAAGTGCAGAGAACTGAAGATCACTGAGTGGTCTCCAACACTGAAGTCCCCATAAACAGTTAATTTATCACATCAATACATTTTCAGTTGTTTATTATGTCTTTGTGTGCCAGATGGTGTAACACACCATGTTTTATATTTGTTGATTAAAAATGTGTAATGAGCTTAATTGGTATGAAGAGGTGCAGATGCATTGGATTTGTTTATGTAAATATTCAATTTGAATTAACTACAGAGACTTTATTACAGTATGGGTCTGCCAACAATTTTATATAAGCTGTGTTAGGTTGTTAGACTGGAAATAACACACTAGACGAAAAACATAATTTCCGTCAAAGGAAACCTCTTGGAACTCACCTAATCAACGGCAGTTAGTGGCTGTTCACAGGACGCGATTCCGCATTCTCCAACGACGATAACCGTAGGGAAGCAGAGTAAACATACCGCGGGGGGGGGGTCTGCAGAAGAGAAGGGGAGAGCTGCGGGGGGTCACGGAGCCGCGGAGCGATCTAATTAGCATATGAATCAGAGTGAAGCTGCTGGTAATAGCTTCTCTCGATTCACCATTGGAGGAAACCACAGACCCTTGAAACTAAAAGTTAATTGTGATTGGCTGGTAGATCTGCTGCTATTGGTCACACGTGGGTAAACCCCTCCCACACAATATTAATAATAATAATTAATATATCGTTATTACTTATATTGTGTTAATATATATTATTATTTATTAGTAAGCCTTTAACAAAAGCACTGCAGTTAATGAAGATTATGCATTTATTCATGTGATGCTTGATGTTATATGTTGAAGTATATGTTGAATCAAAGCTTTATTTACATACAGCACAAATATTGTACAAACACAACTGGCCTAGCCAGTGAAAAACTAATCAGGTGAAGCTTGAAATGTCTCTTTGCAGCCTCTGGGTCATATGTTCACACTGTCCAAATCTGCCCCAGTGTGCAGACATCTGTGGTGTGTAGCTGTGAGATACAGTGTAGCTTCTAGTCTTATTTGAAGTGTGGCACACAGGCCGATGAGCTCCTGGCTGTGGAAGGATGGATCCAATTCATCTGTCCTGCTTCAATCAGCTGTAAACACAATCAGTACAATTAGCACAGTTCAATGACAACATACAACTATACATGTAACTGAAAAATTATCTAATGAATATAGCTAGGGCTGCTCGATTTTGGAAAAAATCATAATCACGATTATTTTGGACAATATCGAAATCACGATTATTTAAACGCTTTATTCTGAAGTCTAAGCTTTATTTTTTTAATCACTTCCGGCTCCTGTAAACACCGGTGACGGCTGCGTGTCTTATTCCTCTGTGAAACCAGGATATTGGTGACCGGTTATTCAAACCCTTTATGATGGCAACCCTAACACTCTAGGCGCGGAGAAATGCGGAGCCGGTCTGACCGGTCTAAACAGCCAAGCGGGAGCACGCTTGAGAATAGCGGTGCGCGGCCTCCTTAACTGTACGGCTGCTTGAGAGGGAGGGCCAGTCAGCTAGGCTGCTGAATGCTTTGGGGGAAGGACTGAATTCTGCATGATTTCTCTTTCGAAAAAAACGCCAAATAATCGTTTCAATTTTATTATAGTAGTTAGGAGATCGATTGACCCAATAATCGTTGGAGATCCACATCCCAAAAAAATTGCTAAACAGTTACTTAAATAAAATGGCGTCATTTTCCGCACTGCAAATCCGGACTTTCAGCGAGTCTCTGCCTAATGTGTATCGTTATGTGCGGGAAGCAGGCTGCAAAAACAAAATGATGAAATGGATCAGATAAAGTAAACCTGGAGAATGTTTTTGGGACAGCACAGCACATCTCTTCTTAATCTTACCCTCACTCTGCTTCTCCTCCAAGGAAAAAGTTTGGTGTCGACTTCAATGTACTATACTATACTATTAAATTCTACTTTTATATGGGATGAGTATGTGACTGTGGACCCGTTTATTCTTTCTGGTGTTAAGTAAATGTACTTACATGATTCTTGCTTTTCTGCTTTTGTACTCTCATAGTTGAAAACACTTATTTTAAGTCGCTTTCGATAAAAGTGTTGAGTGGATAACTCAACACTTTTCCATTTCTCAGAAATGGAATACTGAGAAAGTTTAATAACAACAATAAACAATTGAAGTTCTAATCATGAGGGAATTTCATCAGAGTCAACAGCTAAGTTTGCCATGGACATGTTAATATGGTGCTGAATTTGCCAGTTTTTTGGGAGGATAGATATTTTTATGGAAAACCAGCAGAAGTTTGGAGTTTACAGGGCAAAGACACATAATCCCAGCATAATTTGTTCTCCTGTCGAGCAGATTGCTGGTAGATGTGTGGTTAACCGCCTCTGCTATCACGTCCCGTAATAGGGCCGTGACAGCGTCAAACATTTTTATTTAAAGAACTGTGTCGTACAGCTAGGTGATAATACAACATATCGTTAGAAAGCTAAGATTCTTCTGATTCCACTGATGTAAACCATTTCAAGATACGATCCCCACAGCCGGTACAATCAACATCTAAGTTCAGCGTTAGTCAGACAAGAAATTAGAAAAAAGTTGTCGCCACTTACCGGAGAATCATCATATTAATCCACAGATCGATAAAACTCCAACAAAAACGGTATTGGTACATCGCCAAAGGTCCAGACGATCCAATCCACTAATATAATCACTCCATAACACACTATTTCATCAAAGAATAGCATCACTATTTCACCACAGTCTGCTGTTAACACTGAGCTGCTCTCTGCTGTGCAGCGCGCGCCTCTGTGTTGTACTCTCACTCTAACCACGTGTGCATGTAAACAGAGCCCTCCAAACGGTAGCTAGCAGCTCCTATTGGGTTAAGTGAGCTGTCAATCTAAACTTGACCCAATAGGAGCAGGACTGGGCGGGCATGGGCTGTCCACAGCGTACAAGAGCCAACGATGCCCACTCGTTGACACACAGAGCCTGCCCCTCTTCTGACGTGTCATAGACTGAGCCAATTGCTACCGATTGTTATGATGACTGGCGTATCGTTTAGCCAATAAATTTCCATCATAGAAATGTGACGGTACACGGGAAAATAACACGGAGGCTCCATGCAAATGACTGCGCAACAGCTTCCAGCTGGTGCCAGAGCGCCGTGCGTCGGTGTTTCGTCCCCGTCGTGACTGCTACATGTTGCTAAAATATATGAAAGATGTTTATTTGTATACATTTTAAACCATATGACAGGTTTTGTCTCCTTTATATAAAAGTATGATTTTAAGTGTAAAATTAGCTTTTTCAGCCTGGTTGGTTACCATGGTTACAAAGGGTCCGTTGGAGTCTCCAAATGGCCTTTGTGGAAAACGCCTAGACATGGCCTTAGGAAAAAATCTGTAAAATATTCATTTTCTGTGGTATTGTTATCAAATTTGAACTTGGGCTAGTCAAGGCTTCATGCTAGGGTCCCATTGTGTTTTCCAGCTCATAAGTCCCAGCTAGAGTCATCAGCAGGCATCTGTTTATTAAGAATATTCAGGCGGAAATAAAAAAATTCTACTCCACTGTGTGCCAACTTCAATTACTCAATGCCAGTAGTACTTAGAGTGATTCTGACTGTTGAGGGGGGAAAGTTCAGAATGTTACCTTTCAAAAGAGACCAAGACCATGCATGTACTCCAAAAGGTTCAAGAACAGCTTTCAATTTAATTTGGGTGTCCCCAAACAGGCGTTTTAGGCAAATTTCACAAATTTCACCTGTTTCTTAAGAGGCACATCCACTGTTTATTTAACCAACACAAGTGAAAAAGTAACTGTAATCATGCCACTCTGCACAGTGGTTGAGATTTAGGATAGTGTTCATGGGCAATTAAGTATAATATATATAGTATATATATATAGTATAATAAAATGTTGAAATAAAGTGCATTGTTTCAAAATGTTTTCATAGCAGTGACCTTTGCTCATGGTATACAATGTAATTCATTATAGCACACTTACTTACTTAAGGGAAACCTTTTCAGGTTTTAGTTTAGTTGGTACCTTTTAGAAAAAGGTGTTATCTGCACTGAGGGAAACTATCCTGATTTGCATTTGTAAAGTTCAGAGCATTGCCATTTTCATGTGAAAGCCTCCCCTAGGCTTAGGAGCAGGGGGGGTCACCTCCCAACATTCACAGGCCTGTAAAACTGCCAGAAACTGGTAAACCCGCATCAATTCCTGACAGTTTTATGTGCTGCCTGCAGATTCCCGTGGACAGCCATTAACCAAAAATTCTCCCAAAATTTCCTGCGACACTTAGTGACACAAACTCTTCTTTTCATGCAGTGACATGTGCTTGTGAGTTGATTTCCCAGGCAAAGTGCTGGCTGCCTATTATTTGATATCGTTTATTAGGGGTCCGAGCACTGCCAGACGTGAAGCCTTATTGAAATTGTAAGCATTATTATTATTCAGGCAAATTAATTTGCTTTTTGAGGGCTTTATTATTATTAATAATATTATTATTCAGTCAAATGAATTGGCTTTTTGAGGGCTTCGACATGCACATTTTATTACCAAAATTTGCCGAAAGTTAGAAAGTGGTAAAACCGATCTTCACAAAAATCGATACACAGGTGTATCATGACCAGACAAACAAAAAAGTCTCTAGGTGTAATAGGAAAAACGCAACAGGAAGCCTGCTGTGAGTTTTGATTTGATGTTTGTGTGTGTTTAAATTATATAGAGAAATAATTTTCTACTGATAATGGGATACGAGCCATGTTTGGTGTATTTCAGTGTTTTATACTATTCAATTGAAATTCAGATCACTCAAATCACTTCAAACTGTATGTGCTATGATGTTTTAGTCTAAGTCACATAATAAAAACAACAGTCCTTCGATCCTTCAATGTCCCATTTACACCTTTCAGATCAAAGCCAATTGACTTCAATATAAAAGGAATAACATTTCTCAGAAGAATCTGATTCTACAACTATTAGTAGATAACAGCTACACATGAATCTTCTCAACGACAAAGTCTTTTCAAACCGCGATAGACAATCGTCAGTAGACCAGCGCTTCACAGTAAAAATACTTCAAAACAACTTTTACAATGGATCAACTGCATTCATTCAACATGAAGAGGATCAACTGCTCAAGGGACGAAGTATGTTTGGTTTTAATGAGGAGACACTTCAGGTTAAACTGTTTTAGTTTTAAACCTCTTCAAAACATAATAGTCTTTTATTTATTTTACATTACAGTAGTTTTACAGACTCCAAAATCAGACTTGTGTAAATGTCTAAAATTTCATTCAGCTCTGTCTCTTTAAATATATCTGAAGTTAGGATGGGACTGTGTTTTACATGTTATGTGTATATTTGTGTGTTACAGTCACTTGGACAAATGCAGTCTGATGATGCTGCCCAACATAAGGGGTACAGTGTCACCAATATGCTGGAGGCCCTCCGCCGAGCAATCCTGGAATCAAAGAGGAAGAACAAGGAGCTCGCTGCTGAGAGCGCTGCTCTGAAGGAGGAGGCGACTGATATGCTAAACTGAGGAGCCAGGCAGCAGAGCAGGTAACAGAAATGTCTGCAATTAAAGAGCAGATGGCTGCTGCGCAGGTTGAATTGAAGGAGCAGGAGACAGAAATCACTGCTATGGATAAAGTGAATAATAATCTGAAGAGGCAGCTGAATAACAAATACTCAGCTCTGGCAATAGCAAAAATAGCTCTGAAGCAGCAGGCAACACAAAACACTGCTCTATCTGTGGAAAATGCTGCTCTGGCTGCAAAAAAATGCTGCCCTGCCTGTTGTGAGAAGTAATCTGAAGAGCCGGCTGATTGCTGTAAACTCCTTTCTGATAAAATAAAACACAACTCTGAAGAAGCAGGCTGCACAAAACACTGCTCTGTCTGTGGAAAATGCTACTCTGTCTGCAGGTAACGATAATCTGAAGAGGCAGCTGTCTGCTGAAAAGTTAGCTCCGGCAAAAGCAAACACCGCACTAAAGAAGATGGCTGCTAACAATACATTTATAAAGAAGCATGTGGCAGAGAAAGTTACTCTGAAAAAGCAGGCTCCAGTAAGCGCTGCTCGGAAGAGACACATGGACTCTACTGCCTCATATCTGTGTAAAGCCAGAGGTGACTGTGTCAACATGGTAATGTCTGTAGACACAGCAAGAGTCAGAGAGGAAGAGTTCGAGAAGGAGCTTAAAGACATGAAGACGACAGTGAAAGGGAAAGTGTATGTGAACATGTCCCCGACCACTGATCATCATCTCCAGCCCTTGGAGGAGAAGCTGAGCGTCCTGGAAGAGAGGACAGTATATGGGTCTTAAATGTAACACATCCGATATCTTGAATCAATTGACCCCATCTCCTCATACTTCATTTGCAAACACAGAAAATATGTTTCAATGTCTCATATCACACATCGTCAGAATGACCATGTAACCATCTGGACTCCTGGAGGGTTGAGAAACATATTGTTTATAGAGCCAAGAATGGTTTATGACTGCCATCTGGTGGCAGCATAAGGTAAGCCTACTTTACTCTATTAAAACTATTGCATTACATTCATAAAAGAGGGGGGAAAAACCTCTGACAAACAAAAGTTATAACGGAAATGTAAAACAGATAAAGTAATTAATGAATTAATTAAAGACCGAATGATAAAATAATAAGTTACATGTACATAATGAAATAATAATAATAGTAATAATAATATGAAATATGGTATTAGAAATAGAAGTGAAGACTGAATTCTTGCAGAGTCGTTGGAACTTTGTATTTGACCTAAGATGACGCTTTTCAGATTTAAGAGTTAGCAATAGCTTCTCTCTTTGTAGCGCTTACAATAAGTTTGGGACTTTCTTCTCCGCCTCGACTCGTCCACACTGGACCCGCGGCTTTGCTTTCCAACGCAATCATCTTCTCCTCCAAGGAAACAGTTTGGTGTCGACTTCAAAGTACTATACTATACTACTATACTATTAACTTTTATATGGGATGAGTATGTGACTGTGGACCCGTTAATTCTTTCTGGTGTTAAGTAAATGTACTTACATGATTCTTGCTTTTCTGTTTTTGTACTGTCATAGTTGAAAGCACTTATTGTAAATCGTTTTCGATAAAAGTGTTGGGTGTTTAAATGGAATACTGAGAAAGTTTAATAACAACAATAAACAATTGAAGTTCAAATTATGAAGGAATTTCATATAGAGCCAGTGTCAAGAACCAGTGTCTCTTAACACTGGCTCTTCTAATCGGGGTGTCAGGGCCCAAGAGCTCTGGAGCAACTTGCCCAAGGAAATCACGCCGTCAGAGGCAGAGCAACATTTTGCCTCTTTACCGTACTTCTACCAGAAAACATTTTAATGATGTCACGTTCTATTGCCTGAATTCAGAAATATCTCTAACATCTTTAGGACAATTTTTTTCCTGGGCCTGAGTTCGTAAACACAAAAAAATGAATATGATCTCAAAAGAATATTTGAAACGAATCTTATCTTTTGTTTAAATTCCTCTAATTAATATTAAAGACCACCACAACTGTATTTTAAAAGTCAAAACCTTCACAGGTGTTTATTTACAATATGAAATAAATGAAATTGTTGTGAGCTCCTCTCTCAGGAAATAAAATATTTAGAGAATAAAATAAATGCACAACAGTTATATGAAATGTAACTGAGGAATTTTCTCAAATGCACAAAATAAAATATAGGGTCTCCTTAAATTGTTTTAAACCGTTCCTATGGATTCTCAATTTACCCTTTAATTCACTGAAAAGGTTAAATAAAATATTTACCTTTCACAGGTCTCTGAATCAAAACAAAACAATTCCTATAAAATTTAAATTAACTCACAAACATCACATGTGGGCCCACTCCAGAAATGATAAACTCGAGACTCAGTTACAGGCCTGTAGTGATGCTCAGGTGAGACCTGAAAACTATTATGGCCACCTCACTCAGCCAAGAGCTTAAAATAAAACACTTGCATGGTCGTATCAGTTCGATACTCACAGGTCCAAACGAGGAGCAATAGGGCAATGACAGTCACAGATAGGGGTGATGGCACAATCCAAACACAGGCAGCACACAGCATCGAAAATCCGGGGAAGAAAAAACAGCAGCGTCCATCCACCAGCTACCATCTCAGTTTCTCTCTCTCTCTTCACAAAACAACAACAGTGCTAAAGCTATGATATCCAAACACGTGACGCTATGCTAGCGGGTTGCTAACTACATTACACTTCGGTCTTTTTCCACTACAACATTAAGTTACAGCTCACAATTTAAGGCATACACAATCTATTTACCTTTGGCAGGTTACATAGAAGAGTAATATCAGGACCACGAGCAATCAACCTAGACGACACCTCTTAAATGTTTCCCACAGCACTACACACAACTGAGAAAAAAGTTAGATTTCACATTAAAAGCACTCAAATCAATACGTTTCTCGTCTTCTCAATCACAGAGCCTTTTAACCACACATCTATTTATTGATTACTTTTTTAACTGTAAATAGCTAAACTTATTAACTGTACATATTATATTTATTACATTTTACTCCTGTAACCTTATTTTAACTACTATTTTTTATAATATGAACTTATCTAATTATCATGAACTTTCTCTTTTAATACAAAATTTGTTATACTATTTCGATATTAATTTTATGCACTGTATCCTAATGATTTTATACAGGGCTACATTCAGAAAATAACAAAATAAATGCTAAATGAACATTTAGCATTCAATTAAATCCTGCGTCTGTTTTTATTATTTAAAAGCTGCTGTGTTGCCGCTGACTTGCCTTTGAAGCTTAGGAATCGGTCTTATGATATCAATAGATCAAAGGGTCAGTTGATGAAAAACCCTTTGCATATCTATGTCTATTTTCTATCTTTATCTTCTTTGTTTCAGTTATATTATCATATACACTAGTAAATGGCAGTGATGCACGTTGAAGTTGGTTGCCACCAACCAGAACAAAGAAGAAGACAAACTTTGTAATGTAAGTCTATGACTAAAAAAGTAAATTTTAGGGAAATAATCAGCTAGCATGGCGCTATGACAATTGACAAATCCAGCCAGCCATCGCTCTGTCCACATTATTACTAATAATAATACATTTTATTCATAGGCGCCTTTCACGGCATTCAAGGTCACCTTACAAGGCAGAGACAACTGAACAAATATATAAAGTGTAATCTTTATCTTATTTATGTTGAAATAAACAATTGATAAATAAAAATAATTTAAGAGCAGAGAAATTTCAGTTATGTATTGTTTTTATACTATAAAAACAGTAAATATGCTCCTCACCCTCCTCTAACTTTCGGTAAGGTTGAGTTTAATGTTTTCCTGTTTTTATTTTGAATAGAGTAGCGGATTGAAGCTATGGATATAAAAAAGCAGAACCTCAGGAAGCCTGTATTGGCTCTCAAGAGGGATTGTAGCATTGATGCTGCAAGCTCCAACTCATCACACAACTGGCAAGGATCAAAATTATCTGAGAAGGAGAAAGGTATTCAATTCAACACGATTTAACATGTGTGAAGATAGCTTTCTGCAGTTTTTTTGTAATGTAAATATATTGATTTAAATTCAGTCCAAATACTCTTGCCACTCTCACTCACCTCAGAATCAAAAACCCAAGGAATTGTTCACAGCCGAAGCCTGAAGTTGCCGCCGAACAAGCCACAGCAGGTTTCAGACCCAAGGACCCTGTCTGACGACATGCTCTGCATCAGCAAGCTGAAGAACCAGGAGGTGGATCTATTGCAGCAGCTGACTGAGGTCCGGAAGGAGAACAGACAGCTGAAGACTCTCCACTATCACACAACTGTGGCACTGCAGCACTTCCAAGAGACACAAAACAGTTTTCCAGAGGTAGGTTGTTGTTGGTGATGTTCCTCTGGTGTCTCCTATGCTAATTCAGACATGAATCATTACTAATAGCTGTGTGTACAGAACTGTCTGAGACAAACAACACAGGTGTTGGTGGTTTTCTATCCTTAAAAATGTACACACTTTAAACTGCACCAAAATAAAAAAAACGATTGTTCATCTTTTACAATTTGATTAAATTTGTCCTAATCATTTTCAAACTCTCCAGCTCTGTATTATTAACCTTACGCAACTCCTATTCCCAGACCATCACCAAACACAAGACTGAGGTACAGGCCCTGCAAGTTTTGATCCACGACACCGGTGCCTGCCGTAACCTGAATGCAGCTAAGCTCAAAGCCACAGAGGATAAGTTGTTGGAAACAAACGATTCTCTCAAGAACCTGAAGCAAGTCACCCAGGATCACAACCTACGGGAGCGAGAGAAGCTCACCTGCATGTTGACCAAGGCCTCTGCTGAGCTGGCGGAGAAGGACAAGAGGATAAAGGTACAAAGAGGATGAGTGGGGTGTGTTTGAGTGTGTGAGATTCTAACCCCTGTGGTTTTAATTGGAAATGTGCATTTTCATGATTTCATTTTTTTGATAATATTTTTTTCCTTTATTCTAGGACATGGAGAAGCATATTCGGTTGAGCCAAGCCTGGTACAATCGCCAGTTAGCTTCTAAGCAGGAGTAGCTCAACGTCATGACTTGCTGTTCCTTTTATTGACAAGAGCATCAACTCATCCAGGACAGTCAGTTGTAAAGACACTTTTTCTTGTTCTTGCTATTTTATAATGGGACCCAGATCCTAGTGGCCCAGAGCAAGCACCAGTAATTACTTGCACCAATTCCAGGAGTTTTCTCTGTGGACCAAAGACTGGAGACAAAGAAGAGTGTAATGGCCCTGACAGTTTCGTTGCGAGTATGTGCACAGACTGCTGCTCAGACTAAACCCAAACCTCCATCCTGGCCCAGAGATGAATGGACAGGCCCTGGACCTCTCAAGATTCCATATTGTGTTTGCTAACTGCAAGCTGGCTGCAAAGGAGTCATGGGAACTAGATTACATTAAATTAAATTTCATTTAGCTGACACTTTTATCCAAAGAGACTTACAATAAGTGCATTCAACCCCGAGGGTACAGACCCAGAACAACAAGAATGAAGAAAGTACAATTTCTTCAAAATAAAGCAAAACTACAAAGTGCTATAAGTAAGTGTCATTTAAGTGCTACTAAAGTGTTAGTTTAAAATTGTTTTAGTATTTTTTAATTTTTTATTCAAGGTATAGTTGGAAGAGGTATGTTTTTAGTTTTTGGCGAAAGATGTGTAAACTTTGTGATGTCCGGATGTTGATGGGGAGCTCATTCCACCATTTAGGAGCCAGGACAGCAAACAGTCGTGATTTTGATGAGTGTTTAGCTCGCAGTGAGGGAGCAACAAGCCGATTAGCCAAAGCAGCACGGAGTGAACGTGATGGGGTGTAACTTTTGACCGTGTCCTGGATGTAGACTGGACCTGATCCGTTCACAGCATGGTACGCAAGTACTAATGTTTTGTACTGGATGCGGGTAGCCACTGGTAGCCAGTGAAGGGAGCGGAGGAGCGGAGTAGTTTGAGTGAATTTAGGTTGGTTAAAAACCAGTCGAGCTGCTGCATTCTGGATGTATCAGATGTATCAGTAGTGGAAAGTCCTGTGCGCCGTGCTCTCCCTGCTGGGGTTGTGTTCCCCCCATGTGTTCTCCTTCCCTCAGAAATGGAAGTGACCAGAATTTCTGTGTTACTGAGAAATCAGTGACTCAAATCAAAAGCTATCTCCAACGGCACTGTAGTAGCCCATGTCCACAAAACAGAAATAGTGACTGTGACAGTGATTATTCAACTTTGGAGACTCTCCCATCCCTAGGGATTGGAAAGCAAGACATGCTAGCAAGTTATCAGAGAGAATTAGTATTTTCCTTGGGGGAATAGGATGTGGGACTGGCTAAAGGTGTTAAGCATGCCATTCGCATAAGTGAAAGTTGACCCTTCATAAAGCGTTCCAGGCGCCTTGCACCAGCAGATTTATGACATCGGTTGCAACCCAAGGGGCAACATCCTGGTCTGAGCGATGAGGCCGATACGTAAAAAGCTGCAGTTCCATGGAAAGCCGCTACGCCTGGCTCCAAGAAGGAGCAAATCCCCATTGACTGTTAAAAAGCCAGAATTTAGAGCAGAATTAAACCTGTTTACAGCCTGGTTCAAAAATTGTTTTTAGTCTCAATCGCGCGGTTCTTCTTTCATGACAACTGAGGGGGGTTCATTTTTTTTCTAACTCCCTCGTTTAAGCAAAATAGAGGTTTTAAATTCACGTGACGTCACAGTCAGAGCTCCTGACTTCTGTGGTAAGTAAAGTTTAATATTTTATTTATGTGTTAGTAGTGATTCGCAGGTATCGTTGTCTCTGTAACTGGCTTGTTAGCTTAGCCCCGCTAGCCGGCATGCAAGATACCAGCAGTTATGGCGATGCTATCGGGAGCTTAGGGGACTTATTGAACCGGCATGAACCGACATGAACCGGTCCACCCAGCAGAGAGAAGCCGTAGAGTTTAATGATGAATCATTTAGCTGAGACAGGCGACCGTGTGTGTCTGGAGAATAAGCTCCACCACGTAAGATATCTAATGTTATGTGAAGTTTTGTCACTCGACAACCCATTTGACGTGACTACGTTACGCAGATTAATATTCTGAAGAAACAGATTTACTGTGATCAACTGAAACCTGAGTATTTAAAGTCAAATGTGCATTGTAAGAGCAGCTGTTGTAGCATTGTAGCTAAAGTAGCATTACGTCTCCTAAAGCTCTTTATTCAGAGTATTGGGGTTGATGTGTTGTAACGTGTTACAGTGAAAACTAAACTTGTCTGCTACCTTCAGTTTTTACATCGTTAATCTTAGGCAGACTTCAATGAATTATTGTGTTAAATATAAATAAATTATAAGAAGTGTAACTTTACTAGAATAGACAGTCACATAGAGAACCTGAGGCTGATGTCCACCACCTATTTCTGATGAACTTTTAAGTAATAAACTATTATTTTTACCATGTAAAAGACTGTTAAGGAGTTAACCTGGCACATGTATGACTTTACATATCTGTGTATTTGTGTTGAATGTTCCTCTAGGATGTCCAACATGAGACACAACTGGAATCCAACCAGACTGAACACTGAGTCATCACTTCAACACCGACTCCAGGTACAGACCTGTTTTCATTACTTACAAATAATCAAAGCAAAGTATTGCACATAATACATAATGTATTAAATATATGCAATACTTTTAATGTGGAAGAACTCCATACTGTACATTCATTGTCTTGATAGTACAGTTTAATCCAAAACCATATTCAAATACGTAGTTGAATATCCACAGAAAATATAGATACAAACTTTGTTCATAATGTAACACTTCCTCTACAATAATGCCATACCTTTATGTTTCCTGTCATTTTATTAGGGACCGACGAGCCTGAAGGACACAGCTGACCGTGTTCTGTCTCTGATGGCAAAGAGGAAAACTAAAACACTGGGTTCTTAAGTGTATCAAATCATGAAGTAAAAGATAAACATTGTTCTAATAAGTGTTCATTTTTTTAACCAACCATGATGATTATAGAAATTAACTATTATCCATGACACAATGTCTGCCAACTCTAAACAGTTGCAGGCTGTTTTTAGTTTTATTTTGGAGCTGGAGATTGTCTGTTTTACAAAGTTTTGTTTAATAAATGATGCAAGTTATTTGAGCTATGAGTCTGTCTAATCTTTTTACTTGGTTGCAATCATATTACTTTAATGCTGTATTATATGCAACATCTTTGTGTCACGCTGAGCGCTAAAGCAAGTGAAATGTATTTGAAATAGGATTTCTGCTCCCTGCTGGCACTCAAAATGCAGCCCATAGTATATCTTACTGGTCTTTATAGGCCTACTGCTTATAATAATCAGCTACCTCTATTTTTGTGACATGACGTCATACAAAATTGCCCAACCAGAAATTTCATGCTAAAATCGCCACTGAGCGCAGTAATTCTCAAACTGTGTGGTGCGCACCACCTATCGGGCGTGGAGGCATAACAGGTTGGGCGCGCGACCAGGAGGGGGAAATGCGAGGCTGAACTAATATAATGGTCAAACTAATGTTTTGACAACTGCATCTCTTTAACGGCGGAGCAGTAAACAAGTCGCTCTTTCGCCGTAGCCAGGGGTCGGCAACACGCGGCTCTTCAGCCCCTCTGCAGTGGCTCCCTGTACAGTGTTGTGCATGTCGCGCATATTTTATGCGAACAGTGAACTTTACGATCAGTTTTCATATGTTGAACGTGCACGAGGGAATGTCATCCACTCTATGCAGTATCTACCACTGCAGAGAGAATTGCCCTGCGCCTTGAATTGTACTCAGTAACGGATGTAATTTGTAGCGAAGTACAATACTTCAGTCAAAATCTACTTTAGTAAATGTAAAATTACCCATTTCAAAAACTATTCAAACAATTACGAAGTACACAAATAAACTACCCAATTTCGGTAACGTGAGTAAATGTAATCCATTACTTTACACCTCTGCCCATAACATTGTTTTGTAGTGGTACATACTTTTTAAATAACCATAACACGCTCAATTTTCAACCGATTTGGTTTGTTATAAACATCAGAGATGTAGTTATGATACTGCATACTTATGAATAATTCTGTTATTTTCAAAAAAATAAAATCATGTTCTATGTAGGTACAAGATTTCCCTTTACAAACATACATCAATAATTATTTTATTTTATTTAAAAAGTTAATGTACCACTACCAATGAGACACTGGTGGGATCAAAACAAAAGTTTTGTTTTGATCACAGACACAGACAGGAAGTCAAACTGAGGACACTTAAGGTGAGGGATTTAAAAATAAAACAGGAAATATTGACACAGTTCAGGTGGGATTTCAAAGTTTAATAAGATAAAAGAAAGAACACGTTCAATTATGTATTTTAATTAAAATCTGTAACAGTTCATCACATTTCAAAACAAAAAGCTTAACCGTCTGCAGATGATTGTTAACATCAAACAGAGAATTACGAGCAATGGAAATAATCACACATAACCACAGACTGTATATGGAAAATAACACACAGCTAGACGATGTCCTTTCTGACATCGTCCTCCGTTGAGTCATTTGTGAATAATAACAAAGACATATACGTATGAATGGTAAACATCACAGGTTGCATTCAAACTTTTGTTGCATGACTTTGGCAAAAATATACAGAATAAGCTTTTTATAGGGGCCAATCCCGATGACGATAAAGGAGGAAAAAACTGTCGCTTAAATATAAAATTGGCAAAATGGTAAAAAATATAATTTTAAAGAAATAAAGATGAATTGAAAAAAGGAAACACAAATACGACAGAATATATAGAACTTGAATTAAGACGTGACATTTTTTTCAATGTAAAATATAATCATAATGCACATTGTTTATCCTGTAAAATAAAGCATTTCATATTGGCGCATATCTTAAAAGGCTCATGATACTTAATATACAGAATAAGATTTTTTTAGGGGCCAGTGCCGATACCGATATCAAGAAGTAGAAAACTATCACCAATATATAAAATTGGCAATAAATCTTGGGTTAAACAATATTTTTTAAAGAACTAATAAAGAAAAATTTAAAGAAAGAACAAATAGGACAGAATATATAGAACTTGAATTAAGACAAAAAACAAATCAATGAAAAATATATTCATAATGCACATTGTTTATCCTGTAAAATAAAGCATTTCATATTGGCGCAAACATTAAAAGGCCCATAACAGCCAATTTAAATATTGAACGTAAACACAAAAGCAAATATCACAGCATTTACTTTTTTGTTATTTATACTGAAAAGTCCAAATGTCTGTCATAGGCCCATGTGACTAAAATGAAATGTTGGAAAACCATGGGTGTTAATTGATGTCATGACATCGTGTTGGACATTTCTGTTCTCGTCTGCCCGTCCCTCTGAAATCAGAAGTTTTTTCATTCAGGACTTCTCTAGAGTAGGCACATTTTATACAGTACCTTCGTCTGTGTTTCCTCGGATTGATTCATAGATGCCGTTGTCATCTACGAATCAATAAAAAATCAAATCAACATGAAATGTAATTGAAAACTTTGTGACTAGGTTCTTCTGAAAGCAACAACTTAGAAATAGCTGTGAAGGCATTCAGTAGGAGAAGGAAGGCTGACCGTGGAGAAGAGACGAGGACACTTGCAGTTGGTTTTCATCGTGGTGGACAGTTGGGTCTGAGCTCTGATTGGTTCTCAGAGACTGGCTGAGCCTGAAACAGTCAAACAATAAGAAGTGAATGAAAAAGAATAAGTAAAGTATTGCTGTTTTATTGAAGATGAAACAAGAGAGAGTGGAACCAACCTGTCACAACACAGATCTGTGAAAAAGAAAGCAATGATCACGTTACATGATTTTATTTTTCAACCTCTGCTACATGATACTTAATATACAGAATAAGATTTTTTTAGGGGCCAGTGCCGATACCAATATCAAGAAGTAGAAAACTATCACTTATATATAAAATTGGCAATAACTCTTAGGTTAAACAATATTTTTTAAAGAAATAAAGAAAAATTGAAAGAAAGAACAAATAGGACCGAATATATAGAACTTGAATTAAGACAAAAAAAATTAAATGAAAAATATATTCATAATGCACATTGTTTATCCTGTAAAATAAAGCATTTCATATTGGCGCATATCATCTTAAAAGGCCCATAACAGCCAATTGAAATATTGAACGTAAATACAAAAGCAAATATCAAAGCATTTACTTTTTCATTTATACTGAAATTCATTCAAGATCATGTCATTCTTTCCAATGAGCTGTTAAAAACTGTTGAGTCTAATATGTGAAGGTGTTTAAGGATGAATGTTGATTTTCATGTTCTTGTTTTCTCGAGGATGCACCATTCATAGTGGTCCTGAAACAAAGTGACTTACCTGCAAATTTCTAAAATACACACTTGATACTTCAACCTTACAACATGATCAAGGCTGTTCATAGTTTTACACAAAGGATTTCAAATTTTAGACACCAATTGAACTGCATAATTATTGTACTAGAACTATTTAATAATGATATCATGGATTTTCAGTTGAGGTTTATTTCAAATTCACCCAGTAGCTTAACAGCCAGTTCTTAATATTTGTACCTGAAGCTGAATGTGGATTTACATTAACGTAGTCAGACTTCTCCTCTGGATCACCTCGGGTTCCTGTAAAGATCAGACATAAAATTACTTGAGAAGGTTGAGAACCATTGTTTTATTAATTTAGTTGATTTCGTTGCCACTCTAATATCTATATTACAACCAGTATCACCAGCTTCAGGTGCTCCTCAAGTGTTCCATGCAAATGAATGAGCTTGATGTTCAAACATTATATTGGCGCAGCAAAACCGAACCCTGGTTCAGTCTTGGTCTGACTACATTCTGGTGCATTGGTCAGGACCCTGGTCTGAGGCCCTTTTCCATCTGTAACTCTACTTCAGACTCAACTGAAAAGTCCAAATGTCTGTCATGGGCACCATGTGACTAAAATGAGATGTTGGAAAACCATGTGTGTGTTGATGTCATGACATCGTGTTGGACATTTCTGTTCTCATCTGCCCGTCCCTCTGAAATCAGAAGTTTTGTCATTCAGGACTTCTCTGGAGTAGGCACATTTTATACAGTACCTTCGTCTGTGTTTCCTCTGATTGATTCATAGATGCCGTTGTCATCTACGAGTTAATAAAAAATCAAATCAACATGAAATGTATTTGAAAACTTTGTGACTAGGTTCTTCTGAAAAGCAACAACTTAGAAATAGCTGTGAAGGCATTCAGTAGGAGAAGGAAGGCTGACCGTGAAGAAGAGACGAGTACACTTGCAGTTGGTTTTCATCGTGGTGGACAGTTGGGTCTGAGCTCTGATTGGTTCTCAGAGACTGGCTGAGCCTGAAACAGTCAAACAATAAGAAGTGAATGAAAAAGAAAACGTAAAGTATTGCTGTTTTGTTGAAGATCAAACAAGAGAAAGTGGAACCAACCTGTCACTACACAGATCTGTGAAAAGACAATAATGATAACATTACATGATTTTATTTTTCAACCTATGCTCAATGACTATCATGACAATAGTTTGAAATAAGTGTGATTTAAATGAAATGAACAAGAGCAGCTCTCACTCTTTGAAATCCTGCACCAACACAACAGCAGCAGCGAGAAGAAGAGAATCAGTGTGATGCCACCAACCAACCCAATGACCAGCAGAACAGGAGATATAGAGGGAGGTGCTGCAGGATTAATGGGATCAGACGAGGAGCAGTGAGGAGCAAAGGCAGATCCAATGACGTGGAAAAATATAGAACCAAAACACCAGCAGATATTTTTGACATGAAAAAAAAACAACTTTGTGAATAAGTTTTGTGCTTGAAGAAATACTTTAATACGTGCAAAAAAGGTTTGTAGTTATAGAAATAATTTGTTTATGCGTAAAATAAAGTTTCGAGCTGTTAAAATATGTGAAATAGTTGTATAAGTGTATTGACTAGGTGGACCTGGTATTTAGAAGCCGTCTCAGTGAATATACTGATTAGAAAAGTTTTTGATCTACTTCTCAATCTGGACTCATTTTCTACCTCATATTGTTCACACTCACATTTTATTGACATCCAACTCTTAGGTGAGAAGAGTCCTGAATATTCACACTTGTAGAAACCTTCGTCTGACTTTGACACAGCTGAGATTTCCAGTTTCCAGCTGACATCACTTTTGAGGAGTTCACCATTTTTGTAGAAAGAGAAGTTGGAATAGAGGTTTCCTCTGAACGATGAGCAGTTGAGAGTAACGGACTGTCCCTCAGTCACAGGATGGACAGGACTCTCCAGGATAACAAGATCTGAATCTGTAAAAAGTTAAAAAACCATCAACAATGTGAACAACCTGATAATTCAGCTGGTATGTAAACAGCATAAGTCTAAATATTAGATGTTAAAGGGGAGCCAAAGTCATTCAATGCACTTTTTGTCAAATTCTTCTCCTCACGCCCTTGAGCTGTACGTTGTGTATGTGCTGGAAAACATCAGGTTTAAATACACAGCCCTGGCTTCAAGAGCAGGACAGCTGAGCTACATGTCACGGATTCACCCTCATTTTAATATTATTTCTATTATCATATTTTTGCATGTACTAATCCCCTTGTCATTTAAGATCATGCTCTGCACTTTCCTCATTCCTCTGATCCCTTTACCGGCTCCACCCACAGACGCACCTGTCTTCCATCTTCTCATTAGTCTCCCCTTTATATCTGCCTGCCCTTTCCCCTTGTCCTCTGCCAGATCGTTTAGTGTGTTCGTGCCTAATCCTTCCAGTGTTTACATCCTGATTCTTTTCCTGCCTGATCTCCAGCGTGACCTGACTGCTTTTTCCCTGGACTCCTCTTCTGCCTGCCCCTTGTCGGATTTGTTTGTATCAGACTGACTGCCTTGCTCCTGACCCCTGCTCTGTCTACCCTGGATTCTCTTCTGCCTGCCCCTTGTCGGATTTGTTTGCATCGGACTGACTTCCTGGTTCCTGTCCCCTGCTACGTTTCAATAAACCAAGAACTTTGCTTTTCCCATCCTGCCGCATTGTCATTGCTTTTGGGTTCACTTCTGCCATTCTGCCAGTCCTGACACTCAAGCAGGGTAGAGTTGAGTGTGAGTGCAGGGGTTCGAGTGAGAGCATCTGAATGTGACATCGATAAGTCCTGCTCTCGAACCAAAATAATTTGAAATAAGTTTGATGTAAATGAAAACAAGAGCAGCTCACACTCTTTGAATTCCTGCACCAACAAAACAGCAGCAGCGAGAAGAAGAGAATCAGTGTGATGCCACCAACCAACCCAATGACCAGCGGCACAGGAGACATAGAGGGAGGTGCTGCAGGATTAACTGGATCAGACGAGGAGCAGTGAGGAGCAAAGGCAGATCCATGACGTGGAAAAATATCGAACCAAAACTTCAGACATTTTGAAGTGAAAAAAAAATATGTGAATAGGTTTTGTGCTTGAAGAAATATTTTAATATGTGCGAAAAAGGTTTGTAGTTGTAGAAATATTTTGTATATGTGTTAAAAAAAGTTTCCAGCTGTAAAAATATGTGGAACGGTCTTTTAAGTGTATTGACCAGGTGGCTCTGGTATTTAGAAGCCGTCTCAGTGAATATAGCAGAAAGTTTTGAATCTACTTCTCATCCTGGAGACTCCTTTTCTACCTCATATTGATCACACTCACATTTTACTGCCATCCAACTCTCCGCTGAGAAGACTCCTGAATCTCCACACTTGTAGAAACCTTCATCTGACTTTGACACAACTGAGATTTCCATTTTCCAGCTGACATCACTTTTGAGGAGTTCACCATTTCTGTAGAAAGAGATGATGGAATGGAGGTTTCTTCCGAACCATGAGCAGCTGAGAGTAACGGACTGTCCCTCAGTCACAGGATGGACAGGGCTCACAAGGATAACAGGACCTGGAACTGTAAGCAGTTAAAAAAACATCAACAATGTGAACAGCCTGTTAATTCAGCTCATATATAAACAGCATAAGTCTAAATATTAGAAGTGAAGGGGAGCCAAAGTCATTTAATGCACTTTATGTCATATTCTGCTCCTCAAGTCCATGAGCTGTACGTTGTGTGTGAGCTGGAAAAACATCTGGTTTAAATACACAGCCCTGTCTTCAAGAGCAGGACAGCTGAGCTCAAGCAGTCTAGAGTTGAGTGTGCGCACGGGGCTTTGAGTGAGAGCATCACAAGATCTGAATGTGACATCAATAAGTCCTGCTCTCAAACCAAAAGACCACCCTCTTGAGGCGCTGCAGGCTGTGGCGACTTTTGCAGCTAATTCTGCTCTTTAAACTGTGTTTTGTGTTAATAAAGAGGGTGAACTCCATCCAGATATCATGTTAGATGTGATGCACCTTGGTAAATGTGGGGGGTGCAGCTCCTGATCGAGCAGTGAAGGGAGGCAGTGTTCCCCATTTTCAGTTACTTTTGCTTTAAATCACATGATAAGATGTTGGAAACATGCACAGTGTGAATAGATTCAATGAAAAATTACAACCTGAACTGATGTTGATTGCGTTGCTGAGCTCTGATCCAGATCCACACCAGACAACACCATGAGGAATATATTCCATGGACCATGTGAACCTTGGGATTGTTTCCTGAGACTCGCACTCTGACAATCGTACTTTACCTTCAGAAAACATCCCAAATCTCAGTTTATCAGCGATTCCCTCGCAGGTCAGAAAGATCATGTCTTCAAAGTAGTGCTGCACTCTGTCCGGACTTAATGTGAGAGACACTGACGAATAGGAATCTGAAAAACGTGACATAAAGTGTGAAACACCAATTAATTGTTTAAAATTGTCCAGCATTAAAAACATGAAGCCATCAGCAGAGAATCCATCTCAGTCACAGTCTTGTTTTTGGGAATAAGGTCATAATATTACGAGAATAATAGTTTGTAATGTTTCCAGATTAAAGGTGTCATTTAAGGCTTTGAGTCTTTTTACAGGTTAAACGTTAGAATGACGAAATCGTTTGTTAACATCACATTGACATCATGATGATGTCAGTCTGAGCATATGATCATAAACAATATCAACTTCGGGTCAATCCTATAGAATGCACATGTAATGGGGTGTTATTATATTCCAGCTAACTTTAAGAAACCCTGCAGTGAGTATCGTCTCAGGGGGATGTTCCAATTGCCGACAATGAGGAGGGGGGGATATGTATTTCTAGTGCTTTCTTATTTTCATTTTATAGCCAATGATTAGGCTAAATCAGTACTTACAAAAGGAGTAATGTTTTATGTACCTTTTATTTTCATGTGTATATAAGTATTCTGGTCTGTGAACCCCCCTGTCGCGCTGTGGTACGTGCCGCTCAGGGACCTGTCTCTCTGTCTGCATTCGGAGCTGAAAGAGACAGGTATGGTTATGGAGTGTTCCACTTCTAAGTGTCATTGTTACGTTTAATGCATGCTACTGTGCCACCCAGCTGAAAGAGCAATATAAGATGGCTGTAACGTGTAAAGCGCGGAGTTTGAAGAGTTATTTCAGAAGTTAGGGCTGCAGTGTTTTGCCTTTGAAGTGCGCCGATTTGCGCCACAGCAACCCGCGGCATTATGGGAAATGTAGTTCTCTTTTGGGATTTGTACAGAACGAATGTGAAGTGCATTGTTTCTTTTTAAATGTTGTTTGTGAACCCACATTAAGGCGTTGTGTATACTCTGTAATGGGTTAGACATGTAAGGCAGGGAATATTTATGTTTATTTTGTCCTTTGGGTTATATAATTATTTCATGCATCCTTTACAGCAGTCTAAGGAGATGTGAACTGATGCAGTCCCTGTTACATGTTTCATCATTACAGGTATGATTGTCAAATTAATCACTATACGATCATTGCAATTGACTGGTTTTGTTTATAATGTATATATGTTTTGTTATACTCTGTCTGCATTCGGAGCTGAAAGAGACAGCAGTCTAAGGAGATGTGAACTGATGCAGTCCCTGTTACATGTTTCATCATTACAGCTGAAAGAGCCGGTAAAAAGATATCCAAAGAGAGCTGTGGTGTCGGGGTGATTTTGTGGTGTGTCGCAGAGTCACTACACACACAAAAAATAATTTCATGCGACATTCGATTTTGGGGAAAGATTTCTGATCAATATAAGCTTTAGATTGTGTCTCTAACCGCTGCAAATAGAAAACCCAACGGAAGTGTTTCCAGGAGACACAAAAACGTCCAATACATCATACACATTCGGTTCCACACAGTGGTCGGCAACTGGCGGCTCCCCAGCCCCTCTGCATTGGCTGTACAGTACAGTGTTGTGCATATGTTTCGCGATCACTGAACTTAACGAATCAGTTTTAATATTATTAACGTGAACGTAACGATGAACGTGAGTGAACGTCACTTTCATTTTTTAAATCATCATCGTATCAGGCCATCATGAAATATAAGGAGCAGGCGAGTGTATGTGTGTGTGTGTGTGTGTGTGTGTGTGGCCAGCGCACCGGGGCTCCGACCCCGCCCACTCGCTCGGAGAGACATCCATAGTGAGTAGGGGTTTGACACCTTTACTATCAGGGGAGACATTTTGCCCCCTCTTCTGAGCGAGGGGGTGGGGTCAGTGCCCCGGGACCGGCCCGCCAGCTACACACACACGCACACACACACACACACACACTCGCCCGCTCCTTGTATTTCATGATGGCCTGATACGATGATGATTTAAAAAATGAATGTGACGTTCACTTACGTTCATCGTTACGTTCACGTTAATAATATGAAAACAGATTTGTTAAGTTCAGCGATCGCGAAACATATGCACAACACTGTACTGTACAGGGAGCCACTGCAGAGGGGCTGAGGAGCCGCGTTCGGATCCAGAGCTGTGTGTTGCCGAACCATGTGTGGAACCGAATTTGTATGATGTATTGGACATTTTTGGGTCTCCTGTGGCAGCAGTGTCCATCACCTTTAGCTGTTCCACTTCCGTTGTCTTTTCGCCTCTATTTGCTGTACGTTTCTGTAATGTGTTGTTTTGTGTTGAGAAATTGATGAAGATGTTTTCTTTCTTTGCTTCTGTTTAGTCATCTTGCATGTGTTTTCTTAAGTTGCTGCTCGTTGAGCTCTAAGGGCCACCGTACCTATCACCTCTAAAACTGAATCACATGGAGGAACCAGTCAAAGTGATGTTTCCGAAGTAACTGACCGACTGAAGTAATAACATCTGCTTCAAGAGAAAGAAACAAACTTACCCACAGTCCAGACCCACTCTGTCACACTGTACTCAGTGTAAAACACGGGGTCTCCTCTTCCAGCTCGACATGCATAAGCTGCTGACTTCGTTGGGCCTTGAACGACGTAGGAGTTTTGTTCAGTCCCTCTGTTGCTTCCTGGGAGCAGCTCATAACTGTACTTCTTAGGAATGTCCATAGGACCCATCCTATATTGAATCATCTCTTGACATCTGGGGACTGGATACAAATTAATCGGGTCAACTCTGTACCAGTAGAACCTCCATCCTGCAGTCGGATGTTGAACCCCACAGGTGAGAGTCACTGAGGCTCCAGGAGTCAGCCATGACGGAGACGCAGTGATGACGGGTCGTGGTGCAGCCGCTGAAACGGAACATCATCAGAACAAAAACACGTCTTCATGTTTGTCTAGAGATGTTCATTTTGGAACCAATGCATTTTCTGAATGCTACACATTCAACCATCGACTTGACTGTGAAAGTGAAGCCAAACTATAACAATTGCCCCCTGGTGGCTGCCTGCAGTATATGTCAACCATGGTTTATTTCATTTTAGTTTGTTCACGATCATGATTTACAGCTGACTCTGACTCGCGATTGGTAGAGCACATGTATCGGCGTGACCTCGATACCCCACCTCCATAAGGATTTCACAGAATCTGGCTCCAAATGACGTGAAAAGTGCAAGTTGGCTTGTATCCGGGATATTTTGGCCTCTCTTTTGTACATGTGCATTTAACACATATAAACTTTGTAAGATTTAAACTCAAACACCTATATATTTAATACAAAATATGACTTGACTCACCATTAGACAACGTGACGGGAACACTCCATCCTGTTGAATTCTGCCGTGCACCTTTCAGTCGGCCCTGACACCAGTAGCTGCCACTCAAATGTGACCCCAGACTGATCCTGAATTCATTTGTGTTGGGAGGTTTATGTGAGCTGGTTGCTGTCCATTCATACTCCCACTCAGAGTCTCCTCCCTGGATCTCACATCTAAGTGTGACGGTTTCTCCGCTGTATCTGTTCGGCCAGTTGGGTTGAAGAGTCACAGCAGCTCTGTTGTGGACTATTTATATTCACCAATAAAGATAGAATAACAGCTTGTATCAGCATCAACCTTTACGTAATCTCAACAAACAGTCATGAACACAGAATAGATTTTCTCTGCACTCACCAATTCCATGAATACTGACTGAGTTACTGTGCTCGGTGTAGTAAACTGGATCTCCTCGTCCTCCTCTGCACCAATACAGTCCTTCACGTGAGGCTCTAGCACTTTGTCCATTTGACTTGAAATCCTCAGTCGTCAGGGGCTCCGAGGTTTTCTCACCTCTGTACCAATAATAATTCCAGCCAGGTGATGATGGGCCCACGGAGCAGGTCAGGAGCACACTGCCCCCTACTGGAAAGGCTCTGTGGTCAGCACTCAGGTTAGCCGCTGGTCTTTCTGTTAATGTTAAAAACACTTAGGCATTTAGTCCATTTCTTGTGAGTTGAATGAAATGAGTAGAACATTTATCTCCCTCAGTCTTCTGCAGTCGTAAAAGCAAAAGTACAAAATGTTTTGGCCCAGATTATAGCACCTGTTTGCCCTATCAGAGCAAACAGGAGCCACAGCCGTTACTACCATAGCAGTACCGGACATTAACCAAAGGTGCCAAACGTGGCCCACATTCGTTTCGATCTATTTGGGCTATATTCACCACATAGTCCACTTTAGGTTCACATCCAGATTAGACTTTGCGTAGAGCACTGTATGTTTACCATAAATGACCCAGGTTTGTTTTAGGATAGTTGGGCCACATTAGCTCTTTAACAAATGGACAAGTTTAGGCTCGGATCCCTTCTGTCCACAGGAAACCTGGAGGAGCCGCATCACTCTGGCCTAAAGGTGCTGAGCATCGACCGTATAAAATGCTTGACGACATCACAGCTCCACAAACGTGAGTTCGCTCCCTGGTAGCTGGCTGCTGTATAGGTCAAATTATCTCAGGAAGAAAGGAAGTTCTTGTACCTCTGATGTACTGTAGGTTCAAGTTTTGGGTTGGATTGAATTAGTGTTTGACGTTATAAAAACAGGGTGAAACATCATGACTGACAGCTGAGGCTGACTCACGATTGGTCGTGTATCGGCAGGACCTTGATCCCAGATCTTTTGAATCCAGGATATTTTGGCTTGGATTCTGAGCAATTGTTTCCTCCAAGATGAGAATAACATCTAAACATCGGTGAACATTCATCTTATTCGCCAATAAGCCGATTGCATATGAACATAAATTGAAGGAGACATTCGCCAGTTTCTCAAAACTCAGTCTTTCTCACCAGAAACTTTTAATGTGACATCATCGCTCCACTCAGTTGTGGAATTCAAGTTCTTCTTGTCTTTAGCCAAACACCTGTAGCTTCCATTGTCGGACGAGGACACATTGACAATCCTGTATTCATTGTGTGTTGGAACCGTATTTGAGTTGGGTTTGGTCCATTCATACTCCCACTCAGTCAGTACATCTGCAGGGACCTCACAACGGACAGTGATCATCTCACCGCTGAATATCAGAGACCAGTCAGGTTGCAGGGCCACAGACGCCTTGTGGGAAACTCATCACAAATAGAAATAGATAACAGAAGAAATTAGAATGGCACTCAGTACAGCTCATACCTCCACCAAACTTCAGATAACTACAGATACCAGTCCTCTCATCTTTTCATCAGGGAACATAATACAAAAAGAATCACACAATCTGAAAGAAAAACACTATGCAACTATTTAACCTTGTAACAGCAGCTTAAAAGTTAATGTAATGATTCTCTGCCTTAATAAGGAGAAAGTTTCCTCCTTCGCTCCCTGAGCGTCTGTTCTCTGTAAATCTGATGAATGGGTTCCATCTCCTATGAGAAGAAGAACATACTGAGCGTCACAGCTTCAACTGTCAAAATCAGCTCCAGTTGATGAGTGAAGCTGAACTGTGGATCAGTTCAAAGCACTAAGAAGTTAGGGTTAGGGTTAGCATATGAGAATAGCACATGAGTCTGCAGAGGGTGCTGCGGCTCAGTAAAAGTTACATCATGTTCGAGAAAGATTGGATGTTAGGATTCCATCTAAAATTCATTGGTTCGGTCCCAAGTTTCGTGGAAATATATCCAGTGGTTTTTGCGTAATCCTGCTGACAAGCAAATAAAGAAACAAACGTACAGGGACAAAATATAACCTCCATAGCAGAGGTAACTAGTCTTTAGATTTCTAGACTGCCTCTTACCTCTGTTCTCTATTGTGATTAGGTTGCTGTCCTCTGTGAAGAAAGTTATGTCTCCTCTCCTTCCTCTGCAGTTGTAGATGCCTTCCTCTGAAATGCTGATTTCATCATCTGTGTCATTATATCTTAGGATCTGAGCTGCAGAGGAAGCTGACGTCCTTTTGAACCAGTCGTATCTCCACTCAGCCTCGTTCTCCAAAGAGCAGATCAGTGCTACATTTCCCTTTTCTGTTATGGCTGTTTTATCGGCAGTCAGCCTGGGCCTGGGTTTATTGGCTTTCAAAGTGTGTGAGAGAAAATGAAAGAGAAATTAAATGGGGAAAAAAGATTAAAGAGTAAGAAGCAGAATTTCACTAGAGGGCAAAGCACTGAAAGTAAAATATATAAGACAGAAAAGGTCTAATAATGAATCTAAAATGTAATAGGTTCATTGATCAACATATAGCTAAATGCGTTGGCCCAGATGTGGCCCACACTGTCACACTGTCATCCAGCCCACACATCTCCTGGAATGATGGCACTTGGACAGTCCACTGCTGTTTGCCAGAGCTGGGCCACAGATAAGCTGTAGCAATACCGTTTGTAAACCAAAAGGGCCAAAGGTGGCCCTGATTTGTTATGTGCTGTTTGAGCCATGTTCAACATTCATGGACCACTTGAGGTGCACATCCAGATCACACTTTGCCAACATCACCTGATGTGTGCCAAAAAAGACCCGGCTTTGTTTAAAGGTATTTGGACCACATTTGCTGTTTTACATGTGGACACAGATGCTATCTTGGGATTGGGCAGAATTTGGTTTAGTAGTATTTGCGTAATCCTGCCAAGAAAAGCAGATAGAAAGAGGTGAAAACATAACGTCCTCGGTGGAGGTATTGAAAGATGATTAGACTTACATGTTACTCTCAACTGGAAGGCGTCACTCCAGTCTGTTGAGGAGTACAAGTCCGCTCTGGCCTTACACCAGTACTCTCCACTGTGGAAAACAGAAGCAGTGCCCAGCCTGTATTCACTGTGTGTGGGAGCTGTGTTTGGACCAGTGAATGGTTGGTGGGAGCTTGTTGTCCTCCATTCATATTCCCACTGTGTGTCTCCTCCTCCCTGGATCTCACACCTGACAGAGATCGTCTCACCGCTGAATATCTGAGTCCAGTTGTGTTGCAGCACGACAAAGCTTCTGTTGGACACTGAACATTCAAACACAAATATAAAACCATTAGAGAGAACTGGTGAATATTGCTGCTGATTGGTTCTGTTGTCATCGTAGCCAGTCATGAAAGCATGCTACTCACAGGTTTTCTCGATGTGATGCATGTGACTCTTCTCTGAGAAGAAATCTGAGTTAGTCCTTCTTCCCCTGCACCAGTAGATGCCTCCGTCTGAGATGCTGATAGAGTTTTGCACATGATTTGTAGCGATGGCGGTTTCATCACCACTTGGGGAACGTGTGAACCAGTCGTAGCTCCAACCTGCAGACTCCTCAACGGAACAGGTCAGAGTCAGAGTGCCGGCCACTGGTATGGACGTCCTGGATGCTATCACTGTGGCTCTGGGTTTGTGTGCTGCTTGGTAAAGAATATTTACATAATTAATTAGGAATCCTTCCTTATTACTTCATGAAACTCAGTTTATGTAGTGAAGCATCTATTAAATTAGCCAAAAATTATATCTTCATCCTTAATCTTATTCATTATTAATCTTTACATCTGTACTACTGCACATTTATTAAAATAGATTTAAAAAATATATATTTTCAATGTTGATGTGGAATCAATTCATCATTATTTAAAAATTCTGTATATGTAGTTATATAGTATATATGGATAAAATAATGCTTCCATTAGGAATCAATTCATGATTAAATATTAATTAAATAATTAAAAGAATTCAGTATATGTAGTATAAATCCATATAAATTGCTAAATCTATATTTTCATAATTAATTAGACATCAATTCATTTCATTTTTTATGTTCAGTATGTAGTATATATCCATTCAAATAACAACTTATAATATTTCTATAATTAATTAGAAATCATATAATTTATTACACGTAATATAAATCCCAGCATTATTGCCATCATATATAATTGAGTATACACAGTCTGCATCAGTTGTTCTCTGCTCCTCTATTGATTTTATAATTTCTATGTCACTTAAGTGAGTGAATGATATGATTGACTTTCTCTCAGTGTGAAAGTAAGGAACTGAGATCAGGTATTTCAGCTTTGACTGTGGAGACTGAACGACGCATTTATTTAGAAGAAGAAAAACGTGGATTTGTTCGGCTGTCGACACGATGTGGAAAATAAGCTTCATGTTTCTAATGTCCCATTTATTGTGAAGTGCTTTACTTGGATTTTTCTTTATCCTGTATCTCAACATGTCTGTGGGTGAACTTCCCAGCGTGGACAATGATTCTGGATATCTCACCTGATACAGAAAGAGTGACCCTATTGCTCTGTTTGTTCTCTTCTGAGCTGTTATGGTGAGCAATGCACTGATAATCCCCGTTCCTGTCTGGCGTTAGCTCTGGAATCCTGAGGACGTTAGTGGAAGTGATGGGGACGAGTGGTTTGTCGTTCCACTTGAATTCATAATACCACTCACTGACATTTGCTTCTCTCATGTGACACGTGAAATTAACTAGCTCCCCAGAATATAGAGTGGTTGAGTTGGGTTCCAAGGTCAGCTCAGCATCTACCCCCCCCCCGACAAACAGAACATAGTTAGAGGAAGTACCAACCAGAGTTTTGTTCTATAAATTTGCAGTTCATTCTTATAATCACTAAATTTAGTAACAACATACACAAGAAAAGTTGGATGAAATATACATATTAATAAAGATAGATAGCAATAAAGAAAATAGTTGACTCACATTCAGTGTGTCCACAGGAGAGGAGTGTATTCACCACTGAAAGAAACATTGGTATCTCATCAGAAATTATTAAACCTGGTAAAGAAATCAGACACAATACAGACTCTAGTAAGTAAGTGTAATAGAAATTTCCACTGATCAAGGTCTCATCTCATCTCATTTTCGTCCGCTTATCCGGGGTCGGGTCGCGGGGGGAGCAGCTCAAGCAGGGGGCCCCAGACTTCCCTTTCCCGGGCCACATTAACCAACTCTGACGGGGGGATCCCGAGGCGTTCCCAGGCCAGTGTTGAGATATAATCTCTCCACCTAGTCCTGGGTCTTCCCCGAGGTCTCCTCCCCACTGGACGTGCCTGAAACACCTCCCAAGGAAGGCGCCCAGTGGGCATCCTTACCAGATGCCCGAACCACCTCAGCTGACTCCTTTCTAAGTAAAGGAGCAGCGGCTCTAATCCGAGTTCCTCACGGATGGCTGAGCTTCTCACCCTATCCCTAAGGGAGACGCCAGCCACCCTTCTGAGAAAACTCATCTCGGCCGCTTGTACCCGCGATCTCGTCCTTTCGGTCATCACCCAACCCTCATGACCATAGGTGAGGATAGGAACGAAGATCGACCGGTAGATCGAGAGCTTTGCCTTGCGGCTCAGCTCTCTTTTCGTTACAACGGTGCGGTAAAGCGAACGCAATACCGCCCCCGCTGCTCCGATTCTCCGGCCAATCTCACGCTCCATAGTACCCTCACTCGCGAACAAGACCCCGAGGTACTTGAACTCCTTCACTTGGGCTAAGGACTCATTTCCTACTGATCAAGGTGTTATTACTAATTTCTGAGGATGTTACCTCAAAGTTCATGCAATTTTATTTCCTGTTGACCTTTATCTGTGCAACTGGGTGCTGGGGATGAGGCCTTTATACTCGTTTGTACTCTGAGCCATGTTGCTGGCTGTGTAACCCTATACAGAGCTGACTATTAAAAACTCAAAGGCATAAGTATGAAATGGCTTGAGAATCAATAACTTAATGAATAAAAGAAGTTAAAATATCAGTAATCTAATGTGTTTGATCCATTTATTTGAATTCATGTGGATCAGATGATTGTTTCTCTGATAATCATAAGGACAATATTCATAGCTTGTCACTTTAAAGTCTATAATTCCCATTAGAACATCAAAAGTGTTGATTTGATCCAAATCAACTTTTCTTGTATCAAATTATCTTTTGGCAATTAAATCAATAAACAAGGTATAAAATTTGTCGGGCATCATATAATAAATTGAAAGAAAAATTAAATGTCCACTCTCTATCGATTCTCCAACAATCCCAATTTAGTCTCAATTAAATGTTATTTAAATGCATGTAACAGAATACACGCACCTGGTTACCTCTGCAAATAGATAATTACATTTCCGTTTCAGCGGCTGTTTCTGTGGTTGGATAAACATCTAATACACTTTGCATTCATATAATAAAAGTTACTGATGTACTCACAGAATAACGACAGCACACCGAGCAAAGAGTGCCCCATGGTCCCATCCAGCAGCGCCACTCAAACACACTTCAAGACAGGTACAGAATCAGTGGAACACATCTCTTATCAATATGAAAGAGGGAGGTGTTTGTGTACTTCTGCTTTCTGAGTCAGTTTCCTTCTGCACAGGAACCTTACACCCCATTTCTGAGGTTGCTTGTACTTCAATACGTTTCTGTTGCTTTCAAAAGCCACCGTGATAAAAAATCCACCACACGTCCCTTCATGAGACAGATCTGTCGTTGTTATAGTTATTGAACATTTTGAATTCAATCAGGAGAGACTTGATTCACAATATAACAATGTTTATTTTGACAAATGCAAAGAAGTAATGTGAATTTGTGTAGTCTTTGGTATTTAGACCCCTGTGTGAGGTCATCAGGATTAGAAGGGGGTGGACACTGGGGGTGGCTCATCAGTCATTCGATTGTTTGGATGGCCCCTTTTATTAGCATTGTCCTATTGGACTTTCCTAGGTGTGACATTCTCTGCCCTTAACCCTCAACAAGAGTAAAGAAAAACTAAAAAAACCCTTTTGAGAGGGAAAAACGTAGAAACCTCAGGAAGAGCCGCATGCGAGGGATTCCTCTTCCAGGACAGACAGAAGTGCAATGGATGCCACGAGTAATAGGTATATTGTCAGGCTGTCTTGTCGATTTTTAAGTCAGCAATCAACTGCCACCATGATCGGATGCCGCCATAGTCCACGATCCGTTGTCATGATCCACTAATACTATTGGGATCCATAATCATGGTCAATGATCGCTGCCAACACGATGTTAGATTTAAACAGTACATACGATCAGTTGAGGTCGGGATCCGGAAGAGGTGATTAGTATTCTTCTCAAGACTGGAGGAGATTGGGGTGGAGGAGGGGTTATGCGAGTCACGGAATGACGGCTGACAGCTGAAAGAGAGGAGTAGGGATTTTTAAAGTTTTACAGCTGCTGAATGACTGGCTGAAAGAGACCAGGCAGACCTGATTGGATATTTAGGACCGTCCACAATCATCTCATCATTATGCGGGTTAAGTCTTCCTGACTAAACTTATGCTAAGCTTCATTTCTGAAATATTGATGATGGAAATTGAATACAGTAAATAATGAAATGTAGTATTGCCTAAAATATGTCTTCAGTGTAAAATATCTTTGTAGAGTAAGATAATTTCATGTTGTTGAAGATGTCTTCAACTTTTGGATGACAGGAAACAATGTTGCCTGACGGGAAACATGCAATCACTTGTTAAAGCTACAGCACACAACATGTATCCTTTAATTCTAATTCTTATTCCAAAGATGTCTATATTATCATTGATTTACAGGCAAGCAAATAATCTGACATTTTTGTGTAGACTTCATTCATGAACACTAGAATGACTAGAAAGATGTACAATTTACCTCTGAGTGCCTCCGCCGAGCTCCTGCTGATAAACCAACAAACACAACAATGGACATGGGTGAGGCCATGAGTTCCTAGCTGGAGGTAGCGATGGCTTTCATGGAGATTAGAAGATAATATATCAATTTATTGATAGGATCCTTCCTCTGACTCTAGATGCTCTGCATGTGGCAGAAACTTGGACTATGGGCAGAGAAGGTCTCTGGTTCGATTCCACGGAAAGACAACAAAAAGACGAACCTGGATTGATCTGCCCAAAAATCCAAGAGTCTCTCTAGACCCTGTCTAGTGCCCCTGAGCAAGGCACCTTACTCCTCCAACATCTGCTCCCCGAGCGCTGTACATAGTCGCTCACTGCTCTGTGTGTCCCGCACACAGATGGGTCAAAAGCAGAGATTACATTTCCCTACCTGCATGAGTGTGCGTTTGCATGTCTGTGCATGTGTGTGGGATAAATAAAATGCATCTGCATCTACTTAATATGAAGACTGCTGCTTAAAATGCAGACTTTTAAAGAGCATGTATCTATGATGTCTGAAATGCTGGTGATCACTTTCAATCACCGAGTGTGAATAAGAACATAACAAAAACCATGTGCAGAAATGGTTATATTTAGCACATTTACTCTACCCAAATAGAGCCGTTATTAAATGTAAAAAGCCTTTTGACGCCTGGAAAAGTGACCGTATGATGATATTCTGAAGAACTTCAGAACTTGTTTTGAAGAAGTTGAGGTGACGCTGAGTCACAATCAAATTATGAAATTCAGCTCGACTTCCTCCTCAATGCACGTACACCTGATCTTATCTTTCTACAGCAGCAAACTACTTGCAGGGGAGCTTTGTATAAGCCATTCAAATATGCAGTTATAAGTAAAAATTCAAATAAGTAGATGACATGGAAATAAAAACAATATTTCTGGTGGTGTCTGTTTGGTAAAAAGTAATCAGTCAATTGTTGCGATGATGGCTAAGGTTCCATGTTTAATGGGTAAATAAACTAGAGTCAGCTGGACATTGTCTCATTGCATTTCGTTCAGTTGTGTTTTAGTTCAGTGGGATGACACAGTCAGAGCTCCACTCTACACATTGATATATGAATGAATCATAAAAGTACAATAAAAAGGTAAACCATAAACTGTAAACAATCACCAGTACAAAGCATATTCAAGTAAATAAACCCCAGAAATCTCATTGAAACAAATAATGAATATTAAAAGTCGTGAAGAAATAATGAAATTTGCTTCTATGGAAATGTGTAAAACGTGTTGCAGATGCCAGCTTCACATTTCATGTGAAATACTGTGCACATGAAAAATCCCTTCATGGACCAGTGTGTTAGTGGTACTGTTTGTGTTTATGGCGGTTGTCTAGTGGCAGAAACTTGTGTCAGGATTGTGAGAAGTTAGGACCCAGATGCAGAGATTTTAACAAAAAGTGTATTTAATATAAAATAACTAAACTAAACTCTAACTAAACAAAAGCACAAGAAAGCTTACGAGAGGGGATCAAAGCTCAGGGGATCAGGACAAGGCAGGACAGGAACACAGACAGCACCATGGACGATAGAGGGGAGATGAACAGACAATCCGACACAGGACAAAGGAACACAGAGTCTTAAATACACAGGGAAGGAAGGGGCAATTGAACACAGGTGAAACACATTAGGATCGGGCAGGACAATCAACAGACAGGAAGTGAAGATCGAGACAACACACAAGGAAAGTGAGACTACAAAATAAAACAGGAAACACAGAGACAGAAATACATAAACAGGTGACCGAGCGTCACAGTACCCCCCCCTCAAGGACCGGATCCCAGACGGTCCATAACCGAGACGGGTGGGAGGAGGGGGGAACCGGAGGAGGGAATCCGGGAGGTGACCAGGGTCCCAGGCCGACGGCTCCGTGGCCGCTCCGGGCTGAGCACAGAGGCTCGGGAGGACGCTCAGGGGCAGAGTTCTGAGTCTCGGGCGGACGGCGTCGTAGCCGCTCAAGGGCCGGGTTCAGAGGCTCGTGGGGGCGGCGCCGTGGCCGCTCAGGGACAGAGTTCAAGGGCTCCGGTGGACGACCCGGAGGCCGGTCAGGAACAAAGCACGGGGGCTCCTCAGGAGGACGGCCCGGAGGCCGGTCAGGGACAAAGTACATAGTCTCAAGCTGAGGGCTCCGTGGCCACTCAGGGACAGAGTTCAAGGGCTCTGGTGGACGACCCGGAGGCCGGTCAGGGAACGAAGCACGGGGGCTCCTCAGGCGGACGGCCCGGAGGCCGGTCAGGGACAAGGTACATAGTCTCAAGCGGAGGGCTCCGTGGCCACTCCGGGGCTGAGCGCAGAGGCTCGGGAGGACGGCGCCGTGGCCACACAAGGGCAGAGTTCTGAGGCTCATGGGGGCGGCGCCGTGGCCGCTCAGGGACAGGAACAGGTGCCGCGGAGACCTCCGACGGCGAAACACAGGGGACGTCAGGTTGGAACCTCTGGCGTGGTGCAGGCACCGGAGCAGGGACTGGAGCCAACGCCGGTGTGAGGATCTCCGACGCCGAAACACAGGGGACGTCAGGTTGGAACCTCTGGCGTGGTGCAGGCACTGGAGCAGGGACTGGAGCCAACGCCGGTGTGAGGATCTCCGACGCCGAAACACAGGGGACGTCAGGTTGGAACCTCCGGCGTGGTGCAGGCACTGGAGCAGGGACTGGAGCCAACGCCGGTGTGAGGATCTCCGACGCCGAAACACAGGGGACGTCAGCCGAGAGCCTCCGGCGCGGAGCTGGCACTGGATCATGGACTGGATCGTGGACTGGAGCTGACACCGCGAGGACCTCCGACGCCGAAACACAGGGGACGTCAGCCAGGAGCCTCCGGCGCGGAGCAGGCACTGGAGCATGGACTGGAGCATGGACTGGAGCTGACACCGCGAGGACCTCCGACGCCGAAACACAGGGGACGTCAGCCAGGAGCCTCCGGCGCGGAGCAGGCATTGGAGCATGGACTTGAGCATGGACTGGAGCTGACACCGCAAGGACCTCCGACGCCGAAACACAGGGGACGTCAGCCAGGAGCCTCCGGCGCGGAGCAGGCACTGGAGCATGGACTTGATCATGGACTGGAGCATGGACTGGAGCTGACACCGCGAGGGCCTCCGACGCCGAAACACAGGGGACGTCAGCCGAGAGCCTCCGGCGCGGAGCAGGCACAGGAGCAGGGACTGGAGCCAACGCCGGTGTGAGGATCTCCGACGCCGAAACACAGGGGACGTCAGCCGAGAGCCTCCGGCGCGGAGCTGGCACTGGAGCATGGACTGGATCATGGACTGGATCATGGACTGGAGCTGACACCGCGAGGACCTCCGACGCCGAAACACAGGGGACGTCAGCCAGGAGCCTCCGGCGCGGAGCAGGCACTGGAGCATGGACTTGAGCATGGACTGGAGCTGACACCGCAAGGACCTCCGACGCCGAAACACAGGGGACGTCAGCCAGGAGCCTCCGGCGCGGAGCAGGCACTGGAGCATGGACTTGATCATGGACTGGAGCATGGACTGGAGCTGACACCGCGAGGGCCTCCGACGCCGAAACACAGGGGACGTCAGCCGAGAGCCTCCGGCGCGGAGCAGGCACAGGAGCAGGGACTGGAGCCAACTCCGGTGTGAGGATCTCCGACGCCGAAACACAGGGGACGTCAGCCGAGAGCCTCCGGCGCGGAGCTGGCACTGGAGCATGGACTGGATCATGGACTGGAGCTGACACCGCGAGGACCTCCGACGCCGAAACACAGGGGACGTCAGCCGAGAGCCTCCGGCGCGGAGCAGGCACTGGAGCATGGACTGGAGCATGGACTGGAGCTGGCTGGGGCCCAGTCATGGCTGGAGGTGACTGGTGCCTTCGAGCACGCTGCTGGAGAGCCAGGCTCCCGCTGTGTATGCCCCCTCTCCAACGTCCACCCCCCACACCTGAACCCTTTTGGAGGCTGCGGGGTCCTCCCAGAGCCAGGCGGGTTCCCTTAAAAGGGTTTGAGCGTCCCAACTCCAGCTCCGACATCAAATCAAAATAATAACGACTTCCAAAAAATAAACTAACCTCTGCTGGGTCCATAGTTTGGTCGGATTGTACTGTCAGGATTATGAGAAGTTAGGACCCAGATGCAGAGATTTTAACAAAAAGTGTATTTAATATAAAATAACTAAACTAAACTCTAACTAAACAAAAGCACAAGAAAGCTTACGAGAGGGGATCAAAGCTCAGGGGATCAGGACAAGGCAGGACAGGAACACAGACAGCACCATGGACGATAGAGGGGAGATGAACAGACAATCCGACCCAGGACAAAGGAACACAGAGTCTTAAATACACAGGGAAGGAAGGGGCAATTGAACACAGGTGAAACACATTAGGATCGGGCAGGACAATCAACAGACAGGAAGTGAAGATCGAGACAACACACAAGGAAAGTGAGACTACAAAATAAAACAGGAAACACAGAGACAGAAATACATAAACAGGTGACCGAGCGTCACAACTTGGACTATGGGCAGAAAAGGTCTCTGGTTCGTCTCTAGTTCGACTCCACGGAGAGACAACAAAAGACGAACCTGGATTGATCTGCCCAAAAATCCAAGAGTCTGTCTAGTGCCCCTGAGCAAGGCACCTTACTCCCCTTACGCGCCGTACATGGTCGCTCACTGCTCTGTGTGTCCTGCACCAGATGGGTAAAAAGCAGAGGTTACATTTCCCTACCTGCATGAGTGTGCCTGTGCATGTCTGTGCATGTGTTTGGGACTAATGAATGCATCTTAATCTTAGTCTTAATCATGGATTTATGACAAAAATTTGGAAGTGCAGAATAAAAGTGGGTGATTTCACACACATATGGGGAATAAAACAAACAATCTGCTGGACGTCAGAGAAAGTCGAGATAATGACATCACATAAAATAGAGTGAAGCAGCAGGTCAAGATACATTTTATTATCCCCAAGAATCTGTTTGTGTTACAGCCAGCAGAGAACAAAATAAAGTAATAATTCTATACACACAATGCACATGTACATAAGGGCCTGAAATCACATGATGCTTTCATGAGGCCGATGGTCGCAGGGACAAATAAGTTCTTACCTCTCAAAGTCTTTCATCTTGGTTATATTCTATAGATCTGTGAGCAGAATCCACATTAAACCTTCTCCCATTGTGATAGACGTTTATTGCAGGTGGACCTTTAAATAAACAGCAATCAGTGTCGGCTTCAACATGTTTGTTGTCGATTGTTGTTCCCAGATATTTAATGGACAACTTCAACAGCTCGACCATTAATAAAAACAGAGGGAATCGCTGGAGGCTTCCTGAAGTTGATTATTGTATCTTTAGTTTTGGACACATTACACCAGTCGTAAGGTGAAACGATGATGATCTGTGTGTTTTCGCCATAATCCAGATGGGAAATAGTCCCGCCCCCTAGTGTTTGACTGACAGAAGTGGTAAACTTACTGTTTCCCTGGAGGAGAGGATGAGTGCGTTGAAAAGTAAAGCCGCGGGCCCAGTATGGACACAGTCCCAAAGTTACGGGAAGACCTAAGCTACAGAGAGAAGCCATTGCTAACTGCTAAACTAACTCTCAGATCTGAATAGCGTGTTACCAACTGTTAGATTAGCGAGAAAGTTCTGTGCTAATTGTATTGATTGTGTTTACAGCTTATTACTGGACAGATGAATTGGATCCATCCTTCCACAGCCAGGAGCACACCGACCTGTTTGCCACACTTCAAATAAGACTAGAAGCTACACTGGCACTCACAGCTACACACCACAGACGTCTGCACACTGGGGCAGATTCGGACAGAGTCCCAAAAAGAACGTATTACCCAGAGGCTGCAAAGAGACATTTCAAGCTTCACCTGATTAGTATTTCACTGGCTAAGCCAGTTTTGTTTGTATAATATCTGAATCAAGTGTGTCGGGATCAAGCCCCATTAAGTGTGAATGGGTGGCTCTTGTGTTAATGTGCTGGAACGGACTGGTCTGCATTAGGTTCAGGCCTGAAGGTTCAGACTCTGACTCGGGCCCAAACAGATCAGACTGAATTTTCCTCAGACCAGCATTAAAGTGGCCAGGGCCGGAATCGAGCTGGATGGTTCGGGTCCTGAATCAAGCTGGAACTAGGAACAAAGTTCAGGCCATTCTCTACAACATGTTAGCAACAGGGAGGTTTAAGGTTCTCTATAACAATGGTTCTCAACCTTTTTTCAGTGACGTACCCCCTTGGAAATACTGACGGAATTTTGCCGGATCTGGTTTCGCCTTTTTTGGCACTTGTCTCTCCCTGTTTTCAGCGACATTGCTACTTGTTTGAGTTTTCAAGGCGGCATTGATGACAGGGGATGACAGGTGGCGTGTGCCAGGTTGGGTCAAACCATCTGGGGGAGACTCTGGGTTATTAGGATAATGAAATTGAATAGCTTCTGAATATAAAATTCAGTTCATGAACTTACACTTATATTTTATTGAATATTTATTAAATAACAATTTTTAATGATTTTTGAATGGATGCTAATTTTAAATATATTTAAAAAATCTCACGTACCCCCTGGAGAACCTTCAAGTACCCCAAGGGGTACGCATACCCCCATTTGAGAACCGCTGCTCTTTAGAAACCGAGGCAAAGCCTTTCTAACTGTAGAAACAATGGTTTGACAGGACATACACACAAACAGCTCCACTGTGGTGCTGGCTCGAGGGCCGTTCTTCCAAAGCCTCTTGCACTGGTATCTCCCAGCATCAGACAGCTTCAGGTTGGAGATCCTTAACCAGATGTTTCAACTTTTCAGTTTTTTCAGATGAACCTCGTCCTGTACTCAAAGTCCGATGTCTTTATCTCGTGAGTCAACAGAACCACGACGGAGACGACACGTTTAAGAGACTTGTGTGGAGCAATAACCAGAAGAGTTCAACACTGTAACTGTGTTTATTTCTAACAATCAGGTTTCAAGTTTTCAATTAACATTTGTCTGTAATGAAAATACAATGACACAAAATACTACACACAGACGTTGCATGATCTAAGAACTGAGCAGGAAAACACTATTTGCTGATTCACACAAAGAAAAACATTTATTCTAAAGAATAAGCAGAACATATTCATTCATGTTCTATATACTTGTCGGCATTTGTGATGATGAGACACTGGTTGGACCAAAAGAAAAGAAACACCCACACAGACAGGAAGTCAAACTGAGGACACCTTACGGTGAGGAGTTTCAAAATAAAACAGGAAATATCGACAGAGTCCAGATGGGATTTCAAAGTTTTATAAAGACAAAAGAAAGAACACAATCAATTATGTATTTGAATTATAATAACAGTTCATCACATTTCAAAACAAAAAGCTAAACTGTATAAGGAAACATAACACACAGCCAGACGATGTCCTTTCTGACATCGTCCTCCGTTGAGTCATTTGTGAATAATAACAAAACATATATATATATATACAAACAAATGGAAAACATCACAGACTGAATTTAAACTTTTGTTGCATGACTGCAGCAAAAATAAACAGAATAAGCTTTTTTTAGGGGCCAATGCTGATACCGATATCAAGGAGTAAAAATCTAAATATAAAGATAAATTGAAAGAAAACACAAATACGGCAGAATATATAGAACTTGAGTTAAGACAAAAAAAATATTGAACGTAAACACAAAAGTAAATATCACAGCATGTCTTTTTTAATTTATACTGAAATTCAATCCAGATCATATTGTTCTTTCCAATGAGCTGTTAAAAAACTGTTGAGTCTAATATGTGAAGGTGTTTAAGGATGAATGTAGATTTTCCTGTTCTTGTTTTCTCGAGGATGCACCATTCATAGTGGTCCTGAAACAAAGTGACAATAACTGCAAATTTCTAAAATACACACTTGATACTTCAACCTTACAACATGATCAAGGCTGTTCATAGTTTTACACAAAGGATTTGAAATTTTAGACACCAACTGAACTGCATACTTATTGTACCACAACTATTTAATAATGATATGATGGAGTTTCAGTTGAGGTTTATTTCAAATTCCCCCAGTAGCTTAACAGCTAGTTGTTAATATTTGTACCTGAAGCTGAATGTGGATTTTCATTAACGTAGTCAGACTTCTCCTCTGGATCACCCCGGGTTCCTGTAAAGATCAGACACAAATCGACTTGAGAAGGTTGAGAACCGCTGTTTTATTAATTTAGTTGATTTCTTTGCCACTCTAATATCTCTATTACAACCAGTATCACCAGCTTCAGGTGCTCCACACGTGTTCCAATGCAAATGAATGAGCTTGATGTTCAAACATTATATGGGTTTAGCAAAACCGATCCCTGGTTCAGTTTGATCTAGGTCTGACTACATTCTGGTGCATTGGTCAGGACCCTGGTCTGAGGCACCTTTCCACCTGTAACTCTACTTCAGACTCAACTGAAAAGTCCAAATGTCTGTCATGGGACCATGTGACTAAAATGAGATGTTGGAAAACCATGTGTGTTGATGTCATGACATCGTGTTGAACATTTCTGTTCTCATCTGCCCGTCCCTCTGAAATCAGAAGGTTTGTCATTCAGGACTTCTCTGGAGTAGGCACATTTTATACAGTACCTTCGTCTGTGTTTCCTCTGATTGATTCATAGATGCTGTTGTCACCTACAAGTCAATAAAAAGCCAAATCAACATGAAATGTCATTGAAAACTTTGTGACTAGGTTCTTCTGAAAAGCAACAACTTAGAAAAAAATGTGAAGGCATTCAGTAGGAGAAGGAAGGCTGACCGTGGAGAAGAGACGAGTACACTTGCAGTTGGTTTTCATCGTGGTGGACAGTTGGGTCTGAGCTCTGATTGGTTCTCAGAGACTGGCTGAGCCTGAAACAGTCAAACAATCAGAAGTGAATGAAAAAGAAAAAGTAAAGTATTGCTGTTTGGTTGAAGATCAAACAAGAGAAAGTGGAACCAACCTGTCACTACACAGATCTGTGAAAAAGAAAGCAATGATTATGTTACATGATTTAATTTTTCAACCTCTGCTACATGACTAGCGTGACAATAGTTTGGAATAAGTTTGATTTAAATGAAATGAACAAGAGCTCTCACTCTTTGAATTCCTGCACCAACACAACAGTAGTAGCGAGAGGAAGAGAATCAGTGTGATGCCACCAACCAACCCAATGACCAGCGGCACAGGAGACGTAGAGGAAGGTGCTGCAGGATTAACGGGATCAGACAAGGAGCAGTGAGGAGCAAAGGCAAATCCATGACATGGAAAAATATAGAACCAACACTTCAGCTGACATTTTGACGTACATTTTTTATATTTTGATATGTGCAAAAAAGATTTGTTTATGTTTAAAAAAGTTTCCAGCTGTACAAATACGTGCAAAACGTGTATCGACCAAGTGGACCTGGCGTTTAGAAGCCGTCTCCTTTTCTACATTATATTGATCACACTCACTTTTTACTGACATCCAACTCCTCACTGAGATGTCTTTTGAATCTCCACACTCGTAGAAACCTTCATCTGACTTTGAAACAGCTGAGATTTCCAGATTCCCTCTCACGTCACTTTGGAGGAGTTCACCATTTTTGTAGAAAGAGAAGTTGGAATAGAGGTTTCCTCCGAACGATGAGCAGTTGAGGGTAACGGACTGTCCCTCAGTCACAGGATGGACAGGACTCTCAAGGATAACAGGACCTGGAACTGCAACGAGATAAAAAACCTTCAACAATGTGAACAGCCTGATAATTCAGCTCATATTTAAACAGCATAAGTCTAAATATTAGATTTTAAAGGGGTGCCAAAGTCTTTCAACACATTGCACATTTTGTCAAATTCTGCTCCTTTCGTCCATGAGCCGTTGTTTGTGCGTTGGAAAAACATCTGGTTTAAATACACAGCCCTGGCTTCAAGAGCAGGACATCTGAGCTCAAGTAGGCTAGAGTTGAGTGTGAGTGCAGGGTTTTGAGTGAGAGCGTCACAAAATCTGAATGTGACTTCAATAAGTCCTGCTCTCAAACCAAAAGACCACCCTCTTGTGTAAAGAGATGAAAACAGCCTCCAGATGGCGCTGCGGGCTGTAGCGTCCACACAGTTACGTGATGTCTGCTTGTTTAACGGCAGACGGACACACTCTCGCAGCTGATTCTGGTCGTTAAACGTATGTTTTGTTTAAATTAGAGGGGGAATTTCATCCAGAGATCATGTTAGATGTGATGCACCTTGGTAAATGTGGGGGGTGCAGCTCCTGAACGAGCAGTGAAGGGAGGCAGTGTTCCCCAATTTTAGTTACTCTACCTTTAAATCACATGATGGGATGTTGGAAACAGGCTCAGTGTGAATAGATTCAATGAAAAATTACAACCTGAAGTGATCTTGACTGCGTTGCTGAGCTCTGATCCAGTTCCACACCAGACAACATGAGGAATAAATTCCATGGACCATGTGAACCTTGGGATTATCTCTTGAGAGTCGCACTCTATCAATCGTTCTTTGCCATAATAAGAAATCCACAATCTCCATTTATCAGAGATTCCCTCGCAGGTCAGATAGATCTTGTCATCAAAGTAGTGCTGCACTCTGTCCGGACTTAATTTGAGAGACACTGACGAATAGGAATCTGAAAAAACGTGACATAAAGTGTGAAAAAGCAACTAATTGTTTAAATTTGTTGAGCATCAAAAACGTGAAGCCATCAGCAGAGACTACATGTCAGTCACAGTCTTGTTTTTCGGAATAAGGTTAGAATATTACGAGAATAATAGTTTGTAATTTAGGCTTTGCATCATTTTACAAGGAAAACGTTAGAATGACGACATTGTTTGTTGACATCTCAGTGACACAGTCCGAGCATATGATCATAAATAATATCAACTTCAGGTCGTCCTATAGGATGCACACATTAAATAATTTCATGTGACATTAGATTTTGGGGAATGATTCTCTGATCAATATAAGCTTTAGACTGTCTCTCTAACCCTGTATTTGTCTTGACCTTTGACCTATCACCTCCAAAAGTGAATCACATGGAGGAACCAACCAAAGTAATGTTCCCGAAGTAACTGACCGACTGAAGCGATAACATCTGCTTCAAGAGAAAGAAACAAACTTACCCACAGTCCAGACCCACTCTGTCACACTGTACTCAGTGTAAAACACTGGGTCTCCTCTTCCAGCTCGACATGCATAAGCTGCTGACTTCGTTGGGCCTTGGATGACGTAGGAGTTTTGTTCAGTCCCTCTGTTGCTTCCTGGGAGCAGCTCATAACTGTACTTCTTAGGAATGTCCATAGGACCCATCCTATATTGAATTATCTCTTGACATCTGGGGACTGGATACAAATTAATCGGGTCAACTCTGTACCAGTAGAACCTCCATCCTGCAGTCTGATGTTGAACCCCACAGGTGAGAGTCACTGAGGCTCCAGGAGTCAGCCATGACGGAGACACAGTGATGACGGGTCGTGGTGCAGCCGCTGAAACGGAACATCATCAGAACAAAAACACGTCTTCATGTTTGTCTAGAGATGTTCATTTTTGAACCAATGCAATTTCTGAATGCTACACATTCAACCATCGACTTGACTGTGAAAGTGAAGCCAAACTATAACAATTGCCCCCTGGTGGCTGCCTGCAGTATATGTCAACCATGGTTTATTTCATTTTAGTTTGTTCACGATCATGATTTACAGCTGACTCTGACTCGCGATTGGTAGAGCACATGTATCGGCGTGACCTCGATACCCCACCTCCATAAGGATTTCACAGAATCTGGCTCCAAATGACGTGAAAAGTGCAAGTTGGCTTGTATCCGGGATATTTTGGCCTCTCTTTTGTACATGTGCATTTAACACATATAAACTTTGTAAGATTTAAACTCAAACACCTATATATTTAATACAAAATATGACTTGACTCACCATTAGACAACGTGACGGGAACACTCCATCCTGTTGAATTCTGCCGTGCACCTTTCAGTCGGCCCTGACACCAGTAGCTGCCACTCAAATGTGACCCCAGACTGATCCTGAATTCATTTGTGTTGGGAGGTTTATGTGAGCTGGTTGCTGTCCATTCATACTCCCACTCAGAGTCTCCTCCCTGGATCTCACATCTAAGTGTGACGGTTTCTCCGCTGTATCTGTTCGGCCAGTTGGGTTGAAGAGTCACAGCAGCTCTGTTGTGGACTATTTATATTCACCAATAAAGATAGAATAACAGCTTGTATCAGCATCAACCTTTACGTAATCTCAACAAACAGTCATGAACACAGAATAGATTTTCTCTGCACTCACCAATTCCATGAATACTGACTGAGTTACTGTGCTCGGTGTAGTAAACTGGATCTCCTCGTCCTCCTCTGCACCAATACAGTCCTTCACGTGAGGCTCTAGCACTTTGTCCATTTGACTTGAAATCCTCATCCGTCAGGGGCTCCGAGGTTTTCTCACCTCTGTACCAATAATAATTCCAGCCAGGTGATGATGGGCCCACGGAGCAGGTCAGGAGCACACTGCCCCCTACTGGAAAGGCTCTGTGGTCAGCACTCAGGTTAGCTGCTGGTCTTTCTGTTAATGTTAAAAATACTGAGTTGAATAAAATGAGAAGAATATTTTCTTCTTGTTGTCTGCAGTCGTCAAAACTAAAACAGCTGTAAAAGCAAAAAAAGGGCCCAGATAATACCACCTGTTTGCCCTAACAGAGCCACCAGTTAGCCACAGCAGTACCGTACTTTAACCAAAGGTGCCAAATGTGGCCCAGATTCGTTTCGATCTATTTGGGCTATATTCACCACATAGACCACTTTAGGTTCACATCCAGATTAGACTTTGCCTAGAGCACCGCATGTTTACCATAAAAGACCCAGGTTTGTTTTAGGATAGTTGGGCCACATTAGCTCTTCAACAAATGGACAAGTTTAGGCTCGGATCCCTTCTGTCCACAGGAAACCTGGAGGAGCCGCATCACTCTGGCCTAGAGGTACTGAGCATCAACCGTATAAAATGATGGATGACATCACAGCTCCACAAAAGTGAGTTCGCTCCCTGGTAGCTGGCTGCTGTATAGGTCAAATTATCTCAGGAAGAAAGGAAGTTCTTGTACCTCTGATGTACTGTATGTTCAAGTTTTGGGTTGGATTGAATTAGTGTTTGACGTTATAAAAACAGGGTGAAACATCATGACTGACAGCTGAGGCTGACTCCAGTTGATCATGTATCGGCAGGACCTTGGTCCCAGATCGTTTTTGTCCAGGATATTTTGGCTTGGATTCTGAGCAATTGTTTCCTCCCACATGAGAACAACATCTAAACATCGGTGAACGTCATCTTACTCGCCAATACGCTGATCGCAACAGCAAGATAAATGTTGTTTTTTGTTGTATTCTATTTTATCAGCGCATATGAACATAAATTGAATCGGACATTCGCCAGTTTCTCAAAACTCAGTTTTTCTCACCAGAAATTGTTAATGTGACGTCATCGCTCCACTCAGTTGTGGAATTCAAGTTCTTCTTGTCTTTAGCCAAACACCTGTAGCTTCCCGTGTCGGACGAGGACGCATTGACAATCCTGTATTCATTATGTGTTTGAACCATATTTGAGTTGGGCTTGGTCCATTCATACTCCCACTCAGTCAGTACATCTGCAGGGACCTCACAACGGACAGTGATCATCTCACCGCTGAATATCAGAGACCAGTCAGGTTGCAGGGCCACAGACGCCTTGTGGGAAACTGATCACAAATAGAAACAGAGAACAGAAGAAAGTACAATGGCACTCAGCACAGCTCATACCTCCACCAAACTTTACAGATACCAATCCTATCATCTTTTCTACAGGCAAAAATAATTTAAAAAAAATTACACAATCCAAAAGAAAAACACTATGCAACTTTTTAACCGTATAACAGCAGCTTCCAAGTTAATGTAATGATTCTCTGCCTTAATATGGAGAAAATGTTCTCTTTCACTCCATGAGCATCTGTTCTCTGTAACTCTGGTGATTGGGTTCCATATCCTGTGAGAAGAACAGCCTGAGAGTCACAGCTTCAACTGTCACAATCAGCTCCAGTTGAAGAGTGAAGCTGAACTGTGGATCAATTAAAAACACTCAGAAGAAATTTGCACATGTGGCTGCAGAGGGTGCTGTTGCTCAGTAAAAGTTATATTGTGTTAAAGAAAGTCTGGATGTTTGGATTCCATCAAAATTTCATTGGTTCAGGGACAAAATATAACTTCCATAAGATTAAGATCCATTTATTTATCCCAAACACATGCACAGACACACTCATGCTATTTTAGTAAATTTAGCGTCTGCTTTTATCCCATCTGTTGCAGGACACACAGAGCAGTGAGCAGCCATGTGCAGCGCCCGGGAGCAGATGTTGAGGGAAGAAGGTGCCTTGCTCAGGGGCACTAGACAGGGTAGGGAGAATCCTCTTGGATTTTGGACAAAGCAATCCAGGTTCGTCTTTTGTTTTCACTCGGTGGAGTTGAACCAGAGTCGAACCAGAGACCTTTTCTGCCCATAGTCCAAGTTTCTGCCACTAGTCCACCGCCTCCCATAGCAGAGGTAACTAGTCTTTGGATTTCTAAACTGACTCTTACCTCTGTTCTGTATTGTGATTTGGTTGCTGTCCACTGTGAAGAAAGTTATGTCTCCTCTCCTTCCTCTGCAGTTGTAGATGCCTTCCTCTGTGATGCTGATTTCATCATCTGTGTCATTATATCTTAGGATCTGAGCTGCAGAGGAAGCTGACGTCCTTTTGAACCAGTCGTATCTCCACTCAGCCTCGTTCTCCAAAGAGCAGATCAGTGCTACATTTCCCTTTTCTGTTATGGCTGTTTTATCAGCAGTCAGCCTGGGCCTGGGTTTATTGGCTTTCAAAGTGTGTGAGAGAAAATGAAAGAGAAATTAAATGGGGAAAAAAGATTAAAGAGTAAGAAGCAGAATTTCACTAGAGGGCAAAGCACTGAAAGTAAAATATATAAGACAGAAAAGGTCTAATAATGAATCTAAAATGTAATAGGTTAATTGATCAACATATAGCTAAATGCGTTGGCCCAGATGTGGCCCACACTGTCACACTGTCATCCAGCCCACACTCCTGGAATGATGGCACTTGGACAGTCCACTGCTGTTTGCCAGAGCTGGGCCACAGATAAGCTGTAGCAATACCGTTTGTAAACCAAAAGGGCCAAAGGTGGCCCTGATTTGTTATGTGCTGTTTGAGCCATGTTCAACATTCATGGACCACTTGAGGTGCACATCCAGATCACACTTTGCCAACATCACCTGATGTGTGCCAAAAAAGACCCGGCTTTGTTTAAAGGTATTTGGACCACATTTGCTGTTTTACATGTGGACACAGATGCTATCTTGGGATTGGGCAGAATTTGGTTTAGTAGTATTTGCGTAATCCTGCCAAGAAAAGCAGATAGAAAGAGGTGAAAACATAACGTCCTCGGTGGAGGTATTGAAAGATGATTAGACTTACATGTTACTCTCAACTGGAAGGCGTCACTCCAGTCTGTTGAGGAATACAAGTCCGCTCTGGCCTTACACCAGTACTCTCCACTGTGGAAAACAGAAGCAGTGCCCAGCCTGTATTCACTGTGTGTGGGAGCTGTGTTTGGACCAGTGAATGGTTGGTGGGAGCTTGTTGTCCTCCATTCATATTCCCACTGTGTGTCTCCTCCTCCCTGGATCTCACACCTGACAGAGATCGTCTCACCGCTGAATATCTGAGTCCAGTTGTGTTGCAGCACGACAAAGCTTCTGTTGGACACTGAACATTCAAACACAAATATAAAACCATTAGAGAGAACTGGTGAATATTGCTGCTGATTGGTTCTGTTGTCATCGTAGCCAGTCATGAAAGCATGCTACTCACAGGTTTTCTCGATGTGATGCATGTGACTCTTCTCTGAGAAGAAATCTGAGTTAGTCCTTCTTCCCCTGCACCAGTAGATGCCTCCGTCTGAGATGCTGATAGAGTTTTGCACATGATTTGTAGCGATGGCGGTTTCATCACCACTTGGGGAAAGTGTGAACCAGTCGTAGCTCCAACCTGCAGACTCCTCAACGGAACAGGTCAGAGTCAGAGTGCCGGCCACTGGTATGGACGTCCTGGATGCTATCACTGTGGCTCTGGGTTTGTGTGCTGCTTGGTAAAGAATGTTTACATCATTAATTAATAACCCTTCCTTAATACCAAGAAGCTAGTGTGTTTCTCTGTCTGCCGTTCTCCCACCCCAGGTCACTATTTCATGTCAAACGCATTTCACCAGAGAACAGGTTCTCCTTGCAACAATACTCTGATCCCGAAGAGGATGCGGAATATACGGTGAAGCCTACCTTTTATTTATTGTTTAAAAGTAGCCTAAGTGGCTTACATTTCTTAATCTGTCTGTTTGTTTGCAGTTGACAGGGGCTATACGATAATAGGGCACATTTTTTATTATTTTCTCTATTGGCGGACCGGCAGTCATTAAGTTAATGTTAATATTTGAAATAAACTTGTAAGTGAATTTGACTGTGTTGTATTTGAAGGTATGATTCAACTTTTTTCCATTGTCCAGTATTTAAAAAACAAATTTACCAAAAGAAATCGCAAAATTGTAATATCGAATCGCAATACTTACAGAATCCGATACATATCGTATTGCCACCTAAGTAATGTGATCATATCGTATCGGGAGGTCCCTGCCATTCCCCGTCCATACAATGCACTGATAAACCCCGTTCCTGTCTGGCATTAGCTCTGGAATCCTGAGGGCGTTAGAGCAAGTGATGGGGAAGAGTGGTTTGTGGTTCCACTTGAATTCATAATACCACTCACTGACATTTGCTTCTCTCATGTGACACGTGAAATTAACGTACTCCCCAGAAGTTGGGTTCAAAGGTCAGCTCAGTATTTACCCCCCGCACAAAAAATACCGGAAATACCAACCAGAATTTTGTTCTATAAGTTTGCACTTCATTCATATACTCACTAATTTTAGTAACAACATACACAAAGAAAAATAGGATGAAACAACATATTAATAAAGATAGAGAGCAATCAATAAATGAATTGACTCACATTCAGTGTGTCCACAGGAGAGGAGTGTATTCAGCACTGAAAGAAACATTGTATCTCATCAGACATTATTAAACCTGGTAAATAATCAAACACAGTCAGTAAGTGTAATGAAAATTTCCACTGATCAAGGTGTTATTACTAATTTCTGAGGATGTTACCTCAAAGTTCATGCAATTTTATTTCCTGTTGACCTTTATCTGTGCAACTGGGTGGTGGGGATGATTCCTCTTTCTGTAGCAAGTGATGCCAGACAGCGGACGTTTCCTGTCTACCTTCTGTTTCGATTCCTGGTTATCACATTGTATAAAAAACTTCCTTTTTTAACTACTTATGGTTGCACTCTGAGCCATATTGCTGGCTATGTAACCCTATACAGAGCTTACTATTAAAAACTTAAAGGCAACTCCATTCTGAGAAACTCTTTTTTCAAATCTCGGAATAAATTTCCACCACAAACTTGGAGGATCCCTTGAAAGATCGTCGACCTGAGAATTCTTTGGTGGCTGATCAACATGGAGAGAAAATCTTCTGCCTCTTCCTCCGACAGTGAAGACAGGGCTGAAATAACTGGGGTTCTGGACCTTCTTCACAGGGATCTTATGGATCACATGGTTATCTTATATCTGGTGAGATGTTGAAATTCAGATTTCTTAAATAGAAAATCCACCAGACATAGGAAATAAAACGTTTATGGTTTTGTCAGTGTTGACAAAATTGAACTCCTAAGAGAAAAACTAATCAAGAAAGAGGAAGAATTAAAAACCAATTAAAATGTCAAGGTCACAATGTGGAAAGACTTGGAAGACAATAAAAAGTGTTTTGAAACGTGGGAAAGAGAGGCAGAATGTAGGGACAGAAAACAAACATTTAAACAGATGGCTAAGGTTGCCAAGAAAGTGACAGAGAAAGTTCAAGGAAATCACATAGATCTCTGTATCCTCTAGGGCTGCCGCGATTAGTCGCACGAAGCAGCCGGTCAGGGACACACAAGAGGCAGTGTTCAAAAACCAAGTTGAAAGAAAATAGGATGGAAGCCTATCTTGCTCCTGGGTTCAGAGTCAATGGGGTAGGACATGAGGAGAGACCAGTGTGTATTTTATGTCTGAAAACTCTATTAAGAAGACACTTACAAACATTACACCTCAGCCATATGCATGTGTTATTTATGGTTGAGCTTTCCATGTTTGTAACAAAGTGATTATAATTGAAATCATATTTTCTCTATTATTGAAAAAGTATAGACTGATGGAGGAATGTAGTGATAAATGTCACCAAAAGTACTTCAATTAAGTTGAATTTAAGCAAAGTTATGGCACTATTTTTTGAAAAAAAAGACAAATGTCACAAAAAGTTATTTGCACATCAGAAATTCCCGAGAGTAATGTGAATTTACTGTTCATGTGTATGTTATGTAAATACATATGTTAAACTTGGCCATTTTTGTCATCATTTTGTTAGGTAGCGGGTGGGGCATGAAAAATATTCTAGCTCCAAAGTGGGGCATGACAATAAAAGTTTGAGAACCACTGCTATAACCCCAATAACTCTTCTTCCACAGCACACAATAGAATCAAAAGCACCGCAGACAAGGTGATGTCTCTGGATCATTCCTGGCTAGAACCTCTCGATTATGCCTCTGATGCCGCGGCCACCAATATGTGGTGACGTAATGCAAATTTTACAGCCATGCAGGCTAATAAGACAAATTGTTATGTGTGTTCCATGATGCCCTCATCCTCACACTCTTTTCGGGTTGTTAAGACAGGTCAAACTCGAAGGCAACTCCGGTGTGAGAAACCCTTTATTTCACATCTCGCCAAAATGGCTGACAGAAGATCTGTGAGGAGACTGTGACGTGCTATCTTTTTACCAGAAGATGTGAGGATTGTTTCTGTGTTGCCAAAGGGTGCCAAAATCATGAGTTACCAAAAAATGATTAACTTGAATGTTTGATGTAGTTTGTATGATGGGAATTTTTATTTCCCAAAAAGAATGCCCAAAAGGTCAGAATTAATAATGAAAATATTAAATAAAACAAAAGACCGAAAAAACAATACTTTGTAATAAGAAAAATTAATTAGCATAATAGCCAAAACAATTAATTGCAATAACAGTCAACTTTACCACGTTCGCTGGTTGAGAAACAACCAGCGAACACTAGCAGTAGATGGGATTTGCTGCTGGTGATCATGAGGTTAAACTTAAGTAGGCACCTGGTTACCTCTACAAATAGATAATTACTTTTCAGTTTCAGCAGCTGTTGCTGAGGTTGGCAAACAGCTAATAAACACTTTGCATTCATAGAATACAAGTTACTGATGTACTCACAGAATAACGACAGCACACCAAGCAAAGAGTGCCCCATGGTCCCATCCAGCAGCGCCACTCAAACACACTTCAAGACAGGTACAGAATCAGTGGAACACATCTCTTATCAATATGAAAGAGGGAGGTGTCCGTGCACTTCTGTTATCTGAGTCAGTTTCCTTCTTCACAGGAACCTCACACCCCAACTCTGAGGTTGCTTGTACTTCAATACGTTTCTGTTGCTGTCAAAAGCCACCGTGATAAAAATCATCACACGACCCTGCACAAGACAGAACTGTCATCCTTATAATTACTGAACATTTTGAATTATATGATATCTGAAATGATGGAGAATTTAATACAGAAAAAAAGAAAATGTAGTATTCCCTCAAATATGTCTTCAGTGTAAAATATCTTTGTAGATTAGATAATTTCATGTTGTGGAGATGTCTTTGACTTTTTGATCACAGGAAACAACGTTGTCTGACGGGAAACATGGAATCAGTTGTTAAACTACATCATGCAACATGTTTCCTTTAATTCTAATTCCAAAGACGTCTATACTATCACTGATTTACAGGCAAGCAAATAATCTGACATTTTAGTGTAGACTTAATTCATGATCACTAGAATGACAAAATATGTACAATTTACCTCTGCGTGCCTCCGCCGACAGTCCAGTTCAATCAATCTGTACACTGATATATTAGTTCTCTAAATGTGAATCATTCAATGGGAAACTGGTGGAAAAGTCCTAAAAGTTCATTTTAAACAAAATGAAAACTACCCGCCCCTTTGTCCGTTTCTGCACCAAACTCATCGGGTCTTGTTTTTTTGTGTGTGATCCTGCTGATAAACCAACAAACACAACGAATGGACATGGGTGAGAACATGAGCTCCTGGGTGGAGGTAGCGACGGCTTTCATGAAGAACAGAAGATAATATTTCAATTTATTGATAGGATCCTTCCTCTGACTCTAGATGCTCTGCATGAAGACTGCTGCTTAAAATGCTGACTTTTAAAGAGCATGTATCTATGATGTCTGAAATGCTGGTGATCACTTTCAATCACCGAGTGTGAATATGAACATAACAAAAACCATGTGCAGAAGTAGTTTAATTTAGCAAATTTGATTTTACCCAAACTACAAATAGAGCCGTTATTAAATGTAAAAAGTATTTTAAGGCCTGGAAAAGTGACCATATGATGAAATTCTGACTCCTGCTTAGTCACAGCAGAACTCGTTTTGAAGAAGTTGAGGTGACGCTAAGTCAGAATCAAATTATGAAATTCAGCTTGACTTCCTCCTCAATGCACGTACACCTGATCCTATCTTTCTACAGCAACAAACTACTCGCAGGAGAGCCATTCAAATATGTAGTTATAAGTAAAAATTCACATAATTAGATGACGTGGAAATAAAAACAGGATTTCTGGTGGTGTCTGTTTGGTAAAAAGTAAAACCCCATTTAACCCCATCACATAAACACCATTTGAACAAGCTTCAGACTGACAGGCTTCAACCTGTTTTAATGGACAGATCGAAAAATATGTCAAAGTTAAACCTGTTGTTTGGATTTTATTATATTCAATTAAATTATTTTCAATGAAATACAATTTAATTTAGGAAGAACAAAAATGGGGTTAATGAATGGCCTCAATTTCTATGGCAGTGGCGGCTCCTGCCAAATTTCTCAGGGGAGGGGCAATTGTTGCGATGATGGCTAAGGTTCCATGTTTAATGGGTAAATAAACTAGAGTCAGCTGGACATTGTCTCATTGCATTTCGTTCAGTTGTGTTTAAGTTCAGTGGGACGACACAGTCAGAGCTCCACTCTACACATTGATATATGAATGAATCATAAAAGTAAAATAAAGAGGTCAAATCATAAACTGTACACAAACACTTTATCACCACTACAAAGAATAATCAAGTAAATAAACCCCAGAAATCTCATTATAACAAATCATGAATATGAAAAGTTGTGAAAAATCACAGCTCTGATCATTGGAAATGTCCTTTTTCTGATGTTGTCATTGTTATTAAATGATTAACATGGTTTTCCTGTGAAAACTAAAAACAATAACCTGACCATAATCAACCCCCTGAGGTTTCAGTCTTCGTCCCTTTTACCAGACTTATTAAATATAGAGCTGTTTTATTCAAAGGAATTTAATAAAAGCTGGTGCTGATGAGAACCAATCAGGAAGAGAACGTGCAAGAACAAGATGGAAATACTCGTCACGTCTTGTATTATAAATTTCACTGTTTGACACATTTAAATCAAGGTAAAAGCTCGGTTCTTGATGGTCTTTGACAAAAAGTGAACCTGCTGGTTGCAGTTTGGAGAGTCGCTCTTCGTGTCATGGTGAAAAATCCTCCGGCATTATCGTCTCTTCTTGATTCGTCAGCAAGGATCTTGTTTCCCTGATGGTCCAGAAAGATGATTTCAGGCTCCAGCAGCCAGTAACTCACCTCACACTGCAGAGTCACTACTCCAGCTCCATTCAAAACCTTCGAGTGTTTGGCCTCAGAGACTGAAAATAGGAATATAACAGGACGTTACCACATCTTAGACCGGAAACAAGAGTCAGGAACTAACTGACCTCACCCAAAAAACACTTTATGAGCCAAACCTGTAACACACTGTACTGGTGACCTGGAGAGTGAAGCCCGACCAGGAGGAATCTGTCATAGATCCACACCCTCACATCGTAAATCTGCTTTACCCTCATTGCATATAAAGAAGAGTTTGTGTGAGTAAGTGTCACAGGAAATTTTGGGAGAATTTTCGGTTAACGGCTGTTCAAAGGAATCTGCAGGCAGCACAGAAATCGGTCAGGAATAGATACAGGGTACCATTTTCTGGCAGTTTTACAAGCCTGGGAATGTTGGGAGGTGACCCCCTGTTCCTAGGACTAGGGAAAGCTTTCACATGCAAATGACAATGCTCTAAGCTTTACAAATGCAAATCAGGAGAGTTTCCCTCAGTGCAGATAACACTTTTTTCTAAAAGGTACCAACTAAACTATCTATAAAATAAATATAAAACCTGATATTGTAAATTGTTTTCCTTAAGTAATTAAGTTCGCCATAATTAATTACATTGTATATCATGAGTAAAGGTCAATGCTATGAAAAAAAATGCAGTGCACTTTATTTCAACATTTTATCAATATCCAAAGCAATGAGGCTCAGTAGGTCTGTTTCCCTTCACAAACCACCTCTTCAATCTTAATTGCCCATGAACACTATCCTTAATCTCAACCACTGTGCAGAGCGGTATGATTACAGTTTCTTTTTCACTTGTGTTGGTTAAATGCACAGTGGATGTGTTAACCACACATCTACCAGCAATCCTTTCAACAGGAAGAAATTATGCTGGGTAGGCTGTGCCTGTGCCCTGTAAGCTCCAAACTTCAACTGGCTTTCCATAACATTAGGAACTATGAACTGCTTTATAATGCCTGGTCGCTGTTCTGTTAAAAGGTCAAGGATGGGTTTATCAAAACAGTTAGTTTTGCACACCACTAAGCGTAAACATATGCTGAAATTCCGATCTAGTCTCATCAATGCAGTATATTACATTCAGATGTGTTACCCTTTTACATGTCATGACAAAACAGTTAACGTCAATGATACAATTTTCAGGATACATCTGATGATACATTGTTAACATTGCATGCCTGTCAAGCTCATCCAAGATGATATGTTGTAATGGAGAGAGTGGCACCACTGTACAGTTTTCTAAGATAAGTCTCTCTGCTGACACCAAAACACCGTGCCTCACATAAAGCATATCAGTTGTGTCATCGCGTGTCGAAGTCCCAAATATTTGTCCTCCCAAAACACTGGCAAACTCAGCACCATATTCACTTGTCCATGGCATACTAAGCTTCTGACTCTGCTGAAATTGCCTCATAATTTGAACTTCAATTGTCTTATTGTTGTTACTAATCTTTCTCAGTATTCCATTAAAACACTCAACACTTTTATCCAAAGCCATCTTACAAAAAGTGCATTTAACTCTGAGGGTACAAACACAGAACAGCAAGAATCATGTAAGTACATATACTTAACACCAGAAAGAATAAACTGGTCCTCAGTCATATACTCATCCCATATAAAAGTACAATTTAACAACTGTTTTTAAAGTAAAAAAGACATTTGTTTAGTTTTACTCTGAAGGGTTCGTCCAATCCCAGCCTTGTGAATGAAGCATCTGTCTCCAGCAGATATGAAACTACTGGCTCCTTTTTTGCGTGGTCCGACGAAAAACTTGCTGAAGGCGACACAACACTGTTTCCCTGGAGGAGAGGATGAGTGCGTTTTAAAAGTTGAACCACTCTGATTCAATTTTCGTTTGGACAATTTACCTTTTATTTTACTGTGGTCTTTGCTGACCTTTTGTTATGCTCTTCATTTTATAACCCATATCACTCATGCACCTTATATTCTGTTTGTAAACACTTTTATTTGGTTCTATGCTCACCTCAATTTCTTTTAATTATGATCTTTACTTCGTTTGGTCGCCCATATCAATATATTTATTTGATGAATGTTCTAAAAATCTTCTGTTCTCATTAAGGTATGAATTCTATATTATATTGCCTTGAATACTACATTTAAAAGGTCAACATCATTTTTCAATTTCAGTTCTCTCTGAAAGTTATCGATCATCAGCACTTTGTTTCCCTTTTTATTTGTGTTTTTTTTTCGTATACTATGTTCCTTTTCACCCCATTCCAATTCCGATGACGTCATATAGAGTCTAAACATTCACATCACTTCCTGTGCACATATCAATAATCAAAGATCCTGTATCGAGTTCATTGCTCAGCAATGCTTATGCAGATATTCAAAACCGACTCCTAACCGAAAAAAAAACTATGAATATGACACAGGAGAAAGAAAGTATCTCTAGATGATAAACGTTTGGAAGTGATTTGTGTGAGAAGGACTCAGATGGGGAGAGAGACAGTAACCTGTATCCATTCCCTCGATATGGGTTGATGGGTGGAATGAGTTGAAACTGGTTGTGTCTGGGGTGTTATGGGTGTACAGTGATGCTTCCTGCCTGTTTCCTGACTCTGGAGATGTACAGGTCCTTGATGGAGAGCATGTTGGCACCAAGGTTTTTTTGTTCAAAACTGACTCTCCTGTTTGGTGGCTGATCCAAATCAGACAGTGATGGATTTGCAGAGAACAGACTGGATAATGGCGGTGTAGAACTGGATCACCAGCTCCTGAGGCAAATTGAACTTCCTGAGCTGGCGCAGGGAGTACATCCTCTCCTGGGCCTTTTTAGTGATGGTGTTGATGTTGGAGGCCCTCTTTTGATCCTGGGAGATTGTGGATCCCAGAAACCTGAATGTCTCCACAGCAGAAACAATGCTGTTGACTATGGTGAGGGGGCAGTGTTGGGGGGCTCCTCCTTAAGTCCATTGTCATCTCCACAGTTTTGAGCTTGTTCAGCTCCAGGTTGTTCTGACCACACTAGAGGGCCAGCTGTTCAACCTCCCGTCTGTACGCAGACACATCAGCGTCCCGGATGAGGCCGATGACCGTTGTGTTGTCTGGGAACTTCAGTAGTTTAACAGACGGGTCTCCTGAGGGGCAGTAGTTGTTGTGGAAGAGGAAGAGAAGCTGGGAGAGCCCACTTCCCTGGGGGGTGCCGGTACTGATGGTCCGGGAGCTGGATGTGATGTTTTCCAGCCTTACCTGCTGCCTCCTCTCTGTCAGGAAGTTGATGATCCACTGACAGGTGGAGGCTGGCACAGAAAGCTGGTAGAGTTTGGGTTGTAGGTAGGCAAGCTAGGGGAGTCCAGCAGGTGGCCTGTGATGTACTTCAGGTGGGTCAACACCAGTCTCTCTAATGATTTCATGACTACAGACATCAGGGTGACGGGTGTGTAGTCATTTACTGCTGTAATGGAGGATTTCATGCGGACTGGGATGATGGTGGAGCGTTTGAAGCAGGAGGGGACTTCACAGAGCACCATTGATCGGTTGAAGATCTGTGTGAAAATTGGTGCCAGTTGGTCAGCACAGACTTTCAGGCAGGAGGGTGACACACAGTCTGGGCCTGGTGCCTTCCTGATCTTCTGTCTGTGAAAGACTAGACTCACATCCTCTTCACAGATCCTCAGGGCAGGTGGGGGGTCGTTTTTGGATAGGTGAGGAGGTGGCAGGGGATGGAGGTGGTTGGTTGTCTTATGTCAGAGCAGAAGGGGGGAGGGGGGGAATGGGCTCATCAAACCTGCAGTAGAACACACTCAGGTCATCGGCCAGTCAGTGATACTCCACAGTGAGGGGGGATGATCTCCTGTAGTTGGTTCTGCAGGCCACACTGACACCGGATCGTTGGTTGAAAACTTGTTTTCCATCTTTTCAGTGTTTCTCCTCTTTTCTACTCTCATCTCCTTTGTCAGTATGTTTATTGCCAGGTTGTTCAGGATCCTATTCCCACTTCTGTAGGTATCCTGCTTGGCCTGACTAAGCTGCCTGAGTTCATCAGTGAACCAGGGTTTATTGTGATTGTATGTGCAAAAGGACATAGTCTGCAGACATATCCTCACAAAAGCTTATGTACGATGTCATAGTGTCAGTGAGATCATCCAGGTATGTTGCAGCAACCTCAAAAACACTCCGATCAGTACAGTCAAAGCAGGGCTGTGACTCCAGCTTTGCCTAATTGGTCCATCTCCTCCCAGTCTTGACCACAGGCTTTTCAGATTTTAGTTTCTGCCTGTAGTAATGGAGAATATGAACCAGACATTACATTTACATTTCAGAGGAGGTTGCACCTTGTAAAGCCCTATGAGACAAATTATGATTTGTGAATTTCCGTTGACAAAACATTTGATTTATTGATTCATCCATCAACTCAGTGTAGCAGGTGGCAAACAACGACTGAACAAAGAAGAAGAATATATAAACAAATACATACAAATAGTAAACACTGTTCCGTTTATGTAAAATGCCTTTGATGTTGGTCATGTGATCTGTTGATATCATAAGCCTATGACATCTACAGATCAAAGGATCAGTTGACCATTTCTCCTTTTTAGATCTATTATGAAAGGTGCACCGCCACGAATGACAGGTTAATAAATACAAGCCCAATAACTTCATCATGCAAATCTATGACTTAGAAATTGGGAATTTTGGGGCTATAATCTAAGCATAGCTAGCGTGCAGACATTTTATCATTGACAAGTACAGTCAGCCATCAAACATTTAGCAGGAACATCGATACAACTTAATTATTTAAGAATTCCAATTGGTAAACCGAATAACATCAATATGAATGTGTGTAGTCCATATATTGCTTTAAATTGAAATATATATCCATTCATGAAGTTAGTTTGATAAACAGCAGGCTAAATTAAGTTATGTAGTGTTTTTATATTATAACAACAGTAAATTAACCCTTAAACTCCTACCTTACCAAAATACTTGCTGTAAGGTTAAGTCTGACGTTTTTCATGTTTTTATTTTGAATAGAAAAGCAAAGTGAAACCATGGATGTGAAAAAGCAGAACCTCAGGAAGCCAGCATCTGCTCCCAAGAGGGATTGTAGCATTGATGATGCACACAAGTGGCAAGAATCAACATTATCTGGGAAGGAGAAAGGTATTCTATTCAACCTGATTTGATATTTGTGAGGTTGAAAATGTGTTGTTTCTTTGGAATGTAAATATATTGATTTCAATTCTATCTAAATACACTCGGCACTCTAACTCCAGATACAAAAACCCAAAGAACTGTTCAAAGCCGAAGTGTGAAGTTTCCTTCGAACAAGCCCAAGCAGGTTTCAGACCCAAGGACCCTGTCTAACAACCAGATCTGCATCAGCGAGCTGAAGAACCGGAGGGCGAATCTATTGCAGCAGCTGACTGAGGTGCTGAATGAGAACAGACAGCTGAAGACTCTCCACCATCGCCACAATGTGGCACTGCAGCGCTACCAAAGTGCTGATAATGGTATTTATATGGTAGGTCTTTGTTCTTCTGGTGTCTCCAGTGCTCAATCAGTTCTGAATCATTACCAATAGTTGTGTAGACAGAACCGTCAGAGACAAACAACACAGGTGATGGTTTCCCTTCCTTAAAATGTGGAATGCTTTTATCTACCCCATGCATTCGAAATCAAAAAATCTATGTTATTTCTCTCAAAACAAAATTTGATAATCTTTCTCAAATTCTCAAGTTCTGTTTTGTTAACTTGATGACATTCCTATTCCCAGACCATTGTCAAACAAACAAACGAGGTCCAGACCCTGACTTCTTTGCTCCGTCAAACCCGTGCCTGTCGTAACAACACGGCAGCTAAGCTAAATGCCATAGAGGATAGGTTGCTGAACACAAATGACTCTCTTCAGCACCTGCAGCGCCTCAGCCAGGATCATAACCTACTGGAGCAAGAGCAGCTCACCTGCATGATGGCCGAGGTCTCCGCCAATCTGGAGCAGAAGAACAAGAGGATAAAGGTACAACGGGATGAGTGGGATGGTTATGGGGGTAGGAATCCAGTGTCCAGCCCCAGAACTCAAACCACATCCCTAGTTCAAGCCCGAATATTTTGATTATAACCCCTGAGGTTTTAATTGGTAATGTGGATTTTTATGTTTTCATTTCTTTGTTAATTTTCTCTTTTTGTATTCTAGGACTTAGAGAGGTATGCTCGGTTGAGCAGAGCCTGGTTCAATTTCCAGTTAGCCTCTGGGCAAAGAATGTTCAACATTACGATGAGCTGTTCATGCCCAGAGCATAACCTCACCCAGGACAGACTGGTAAATTGAAAAGACATGCTTTCTAGTTCTCGGTAATAGATCATGGGGCAAGCTTGTATCTTCTAAGATGTCACTAGTAGCTTCCAGTATTTTTGTGTCATATACAAGTTCAGGTCAAACTAAGCATTTGTGGGAGAATTATGTGTTTAACGTTTTTCACCTATGATTGATTACCATGAGTGAACCAATGATACTGATGACTTTATGCCTGAGTTTGATGGTGTTGTTCCTTCTTAGCCTTCACCAGTGATACAGAGAAAGCTTACAGATTGTTGTTTATGTTTTATATAAGCATTTTGCAGACACATATTCGTGAATATCAAATTATTTTGAATAGTGGTCCAATGAACTGTGACACCTTTGCTAATTTAGGATATCAGACTATATATTTATTGCAGTTTTTGCTTTCCCTTTTATAGGATGAAGAGTGTAATCTACAAACACAGAAAATCCTGAAAAGTATGGCCGAATTAGGTAAGGCTTTAAAACACAAAATAAAACATAAAAAGTTGTTACAAGATATTGTCTGACACACACATCTGATCCACAGCAAGTCAAAGCAAGGAAATTCAAACTTATGCATTAGTTCTTCCCCCCACTGAGGCTTTGGGTCCTGTTAAGTCAGAAACGTATGAGACTTTGCAACTGGAGGAGCAGCAGGAGGAGCAGCACGAGGAGCAGCACGAGGAGCAGCAGTTGGAGCAGCAGTTGGAGCAGCTGGAGGAGCTGCTGGATGAGCAGGATAATGAGCAGCTGGATATGCTGCTGGAGGAGCTGCTGGAGGAGCAGCTGGAGGATCAGGAAGATGAGCAGCTGGATGAGCAGGAAGATGCGCAGCTAGAAGAGCAGGAACATAAGCAGCTGGAGGAGCAGCACGAGGAGCAGAAGGAGGAGCAGGAAGTCAAGCAGCTGGAGGAACAGGAAGATGAGCTGGAGGATAAGCAGAAGAACCCTGCAAACTGGGTATGTCATTGAAATAGTGTCCTGTGTATTTGCAATGTTTTTAATCCTCAATGTATTGCAGAATTTAATAACTGTAAAAACATTTACTCTGAAGACTTTCAGATCTATATTTTTGTCATTTATGCATTTCTTTTGTTGTCTGAAAAATTATGTTCAGTCTAACAAAGCCTGTCTATCATTTCAGTGCTGTTACGACCCATTGCAGGCGTCTTTGGATACTGAAACAGAAGATCCTACAAATTCCATAGAGAGTCATGTTGATGATCCTGCTGAGGAATTCTCAGAGCCACCAGTGGCATCCGAGGCCCCGATGGCGTGCAAAGAAAAGCAGAAAATACAGGAACATGTCTTTAAGGAGTCTCTGAAAATGCTCACCAAAACCAAACAAAACCATTCATTCAAGCAAACTATAGATAACCTGCACAAAGGAATACCTGCTTTCAGATGTGAGTATGTAAGGAACACAACGAGATCTCAAGCCATTGGGAGCAGGATTCGTAAACTTCCTCCTAAAAGCCGTGTTACATGCATACCTCTGAATAGGGATGCCACAATGAGGAAGTTGTCCCACTGGGTAATAAACCGGTGAAAACATTGGTGTTACCGATATTTCATCTGGAGATGTGTAGAGCACTTATAACATTTATGATCTCTAACTTCGTATTTTGTGCTGCACTCTGCAACTCTCTTTCTGTCTCTCTCTCTTTTGTGAGTAAATCTTTGCATTTCATTATTAAAAAATAAACATCTGAGCGAACCTCTGACATAGAATCTTCATCAGCTAAAACACCACTTAAAACCAAATTATCCAGAGTATGTTATTAAAAGATGAGGGATGATTCAGATGCTTTCCGTTTCTATACACGCCATTTATGCTGTGTATGAATGTTTATTAGAAAGAAATGCCAAAACTAGGTAACTCTGAATAACATTTGGCAGATTAGAATATGCTGTACAATATTATATTGTTACAAATTTGTGTAAGTTAATAACAAAATAAGCTGACTAGGTGAGTGACAGGAATAATTTTAAATGAACACTAGCTAGCTTATTTAAGGTAAAGAAAAGCAAATTAAAAATGGGCCTCCATCAATTTGGAGATGGGAAAATGACAATGCAAATGTGAGGTGGTAAACTGAAGCCAGGTTAATGATCCACTTCATCATTCACATTAAAACCAACAGTGTTACTTCTGCTCGTGTGACATAACTGTTCAATAAGAACCTTCAGTTAAAAAAGAAATAAAACAACTTACAACAAATTACGTTGAGATAAACAGCAGAGTCATCAATAGTTTTTAATAATATATTCTAACACTGTTTATGTAAAATCACTGCAGTAAACTTGACTGTTCCATCAGGCGCATAGAGCGCACTTGGACGTCACTGACAAAAAATGAGAAATTTCAATTTCAAACTTTTATTGAGGATAAGGGGGAAACAAGGGTTAAGCAATCACATATACTTTTTGTCCCATGATGATGACTCATCAGTTAATATTGATCTTAAAAATCTCTACTCTTGGGTCTTTGTGCTGAACTGAGTCCAGTATTGCACAGATTACAATCAACGGAACCAGAGCATCCCAGTGCAAACAAAAGCATATAAAAAAATTCTGGTTTCTGACCCCCTCCTTTCCAATTTGCAACTCACTCTGTTTGAGATCCATCCCATTGCATATCATGATATGTTTTTGTATCATTTAAATATATGTTTTAAATATATATTTATTTTCCAATCCGGCTGTTAAATTATCAATTTTGTTTATGGTCCATTCCTGTTTCCATGTGTTTTGGGTTGTATTTGATTTGTGTTCTCCCTGACTTCTGTGTTTCCTGTATATTTTGTAGTATTTTGTCCTTGAGTTTTTCCACCTTGACCTTCTGTTTTTGTCTCTGCATGGTTGGGTCCTCCTGCTTCCACAATACGCGACAATGTGCCCAAACAGTAACACGTTCATTTCAAATCAAAGATTTCTGAAAGTCATGCATATAACATGGTGGAGGTTTATTATATTACCCGTTCACGGGCTCTGTTTGTTCTAGTAATATAAGCAACTTTTCACTTACTTAAGATCCTCGCCTTGACGTTGCATACACAGCACTAGACGAAAAGCAGAATTTCCGTCAAAGGAAAGCTCTTGGAACTCAACTAATCCCCTGCAGTTAGTGTCTGTTTACGACGATAACGGGCGGTAAAGGGCGGTAACAGATAGCGGGGGGTAGGGGGGGGTGGTCTGGAGAAGAAAGGGTGAGAGCCGCGGGGTGGTCGCGAAGCCGCATATGAATCGGAGTGAAGCCGCTGGTGAAAGCCTCTCTTGATTCACCATTGGAGGAAACCGCAGAGCCTTGAAACGAAAAGTCACTCGTCATTGGCTGGTAAATCTGTTTCGATTTGTCACCCTATGTCACTGCAGTACACTTGTGGGTAAACCCCTCCAACACAATATCAATAATAATACATCTTTGCAGCCTCTGGGTCATATGTTCTTTGTGGGACTCTATGTAGACGTCTGTGGTGTGTATCTGTGAGATCCAGTGTAGCTTCTAGTCTTATTTGAAGTTTGGCACACAGGTCAGTGAGCTCCTGGCTTTAGAAGGATGTATCCATGTCATCTGTCCCGCTTCAATCGACTGTAATCACAATCAGTACAATTAGCACAGTTCAATGATAACATACAACTATACATGCCACTGAAAAATTATCTAATGAATCTAATGAAACCCTCTTTCTTCTCCGAAGACTCAATGCTGATGCAAGGTCCGGTTGGATGTAGTTACATGCTTGCGGGAGACAGACACTTCATTCACAAGGCTGTGATTGGACGAGCCCATCAGGTGATGACGCAAACGAGTGACGTGAAGTTTTTAGAGTAAAACTTCACAAATGACCTTTTCATCTTAAAGCAGCGGTTATGACAGCTTTTCAATCAATCAATCAATCAATCAAATTTTATTTGTATAGCCCATATTCACAAATCACAATTCGTCTCATAGGGCTTTAACATTGTGTGACATCCTCTGTCCTTAACCCTCAGCAAGAGTGAGGAAAAACTACTAAAAACCCTTTTTACAGGGTAAAAATTTGTAGAAACCTCAGAGAGAGCCACATGTGAGGGATCCCTCTCCCAGGAAGTACAGAAGTGCAATAGATGCCACGTGTAGGAAAACATCATTTAATGTTTTTAGCAACATTCTGAAGGATAACTTCAATACGATATGTCAAGAAGTCCAGCTGCACTCCTAGTCCATGGTCAGCAGCCAGCAAGATCATGATCCGCATCCAGATCAGATGCCAAAAAAGTACAGCTTTAAATTGTACTTTTATATGGGATTATGTATGAGTATGTGTCTGAGGACCCGTTTATTCTTTCTGGTGTTAAATAAATGTACTTACATGATTCTTGGTGTTCTGTGTTTGCACCCTCATAGTTGAATGCACTTACTGTGTTGAGTGTTTTAATGGAATACTGACCAAGTTTAATAACAACAATAAGACAATTGAAGTTCAAATTATGAGGGAATTTCAGCAGAGTCACCAGCTTAGTTTGCCATGGACATGTGAATATGGTGCTGTATTTTCCAGTATTTTGGGAGGACAGATATTTTTATGGAAAGCCAGTAGATGTTTGGAGCTTACGGGGCAAAGACATATCATACTCAGCATCAATTTTTCCTGTTGAGCGGATTGCTGGTAGATGTGTGGTTAACACATCCACTGTGCATTTAACCAACACAAGTGAAAAAGTAACTGTAATCATGCCACTATGCACAATGGTTGAGATTTAAGATAGTGTTCATGGGCAAGTAGGATTGAATTGGTGGGTTGTCAGTCCTATCCAGGGCAACAGACTTCCTGAGTCTCAGTGTTTTGGATTATAATAAAATGTTGAAATAAAGTGCATTGTTTCAAATTTTTTCATAGCATTGACCTTTGCTCATGGTATACAATGTAATGCATTATAGCACCCTTACTTACTTAAGGGAAACAGTTTACAATTTAAGGTTTTATATTTATTTTAAGCCTGGTCTACTTACTCCAGATAGTTTAGTTGGTACCTCTTAGAAAAAGAGCATTGTCATTTGCATGTGAAAGCCTCCCCTAGGCTTAGGAGAAGGGGGGTCACCTCCCAACATTCACAGGCCTGCAAAACTGACAGAAATTGGTAAACCCGCGTCATTCCTGACAGTTTGGATGCTGCCTGCAGATTCCTGTGAACAGCCGTTAACCGAAAATTCTCCCAAAATTTCCTTCGACACTTAGTGACACAAACTCTTCTTTTCATGCAGTGCAGTCTTCATGACCCATGGTCTGCGGACCCTATATGGTCTTCGCGATATATATGCATTGTGCAATGTATTTTCTGTTTGGCCTAAATGCCGGCGCATTCTTCTCCAACTGTGTCCGCGCCTTTTCACGCCGGTGTGTCGCAGGACTCTTTGTCATTCATGCACGTCTTACAAAGCAATTCACTGCCAGAAAACTAGCCGGAGTAACGTGTTTTGTCGAAAACGACCTTAGAGACGCCTTCTTTCTTCTTCGCCGACTGTTTATGTGTATTGCCACTGCGGTTCCTCATAGCCTTTTCTGGCAGACAAATCCACCAGTCAGTGACATGTTATACAAGTGATCATACTTTAGGATCTCTTCAGCCAACCGCTCTTCTATTTGGTCCATATTCGTTCTTCTAAATCTTCCGTTGTTTCTGCAGGTATTATGGGGCATGAAATCGGAAATGCGACTCCGGAAAGGTGGTAGTAAGCAGACCAATCACAGCCTTGCGTGGAGGCTTGCAGAGCTTTGTCTATAGTTAGAAAAATTGGGCGACGCAAGTAAGCATGTAGGATGGGATACATAAGCACGTAAGAGGCCCGGAGGGTGCAGAAGCATGCGCCGGCCTTAAGGACCTTAATTTCTGTTTGTCACGCTGACTTTAAATTCTGTTCGGTCGTTGGACATGAACATTTTTTTGGCCCTTTATATAATTTGTTCTTCGGACCTTAATTTGCGTTCCGTCGAATTATTTTGTATTTAAGTCTTGTCCCTTGCTGACCTTTATTTCGGTATGGACATCCCTCGTTCAAAGTGCACTCTTTCACTCACTGGTTTGGTTGTGGTGGTAATGTAAGAACATTTTCCATTTTAAATATGCCCTTTCATCAGATCTTTCAAATTTGGTTCTCCCCACACTTGCTGCATACTAGGGGTGCTACGATTAATCAAAGTAGTTTACAGTAATCGATTACAAAAATAGTCGCAGACAATTTTAATCAGGGATTATTCGTTTGTTACGTCATAGCACATGTTTTTTTGTGCCATGCAGCTGAACTAAACGTCGATTTACCGGAGGTTCTGATGGAAGTAGCTCCCTTTCTATCTCTGAAAGTCGCACCTGTGCAATAGCGACAAAAACTGGAGCAATGGCGTTGTCCGTTGGAACACCATCGGGTACCAAAAAGTCAAAAGTATTGGAGAACTTCAACCTTAAAAAAAAACTACCTGCAATATTTGTAAGACGGACCTTGCTTTCCGAGGAAGCAGTACATGAGCATTTGAAGAGGAGGCACGTTTGAATTCATAACGTTGACGATGCAGTCTTGCCTCGGTAAGATTTCCTGTTATCTAGATTTCTATATAAACGTATGTACCTGAGCTCATGATTCTAGAATCCATTCCAAAAATGTGTGTTAACTTTTTTTTAACGAGTTTAAAAGAGTTAAGTTATCCTTTTGCCTGACAAATATATATTTTAATCACAATTATGCAGTCTGAAGAAGACAATATCAATAGTACCCTAATAAGCAGCAAAGTTTATTAAAAGATATTTTTGAATGAAGTATCGATCTTTATTGTCTTTATTTTTCAGTCATCACATGGAGCGAACAACCTCAAGATAAATTTAAATGATGTTGGCTAAATAAGGGCAATTGAGAATTTGTGTGATTCATAATCTGATTAGTCGCTTAATCGTTTCATTAATTGATAGATTAATCGACTATCGGAATAGTCGTAAGTTGTAAGAATAGTCATATGGCCGTATGGCCATACGGTCTTTGCAACGTACAAATGGATGCACGGTAATTTACATTAGGTGATAAGGACTTTTATTTCTGTTTGTACAGTTGACTTAATTTCCTTTCAGTCGCTATATGATTTTTTTATAATTTCTGTTATATTATTTGGACTTTGAGCATTCATTTCCGTTTGTTTGAATTACCTTTTATCTTACTTTGGTCTTTGCTGACCTTTTGTAATGTTCTACAATTTAGACCGAATATCACTCATGCACCTGATATTTGGTTTGTAAACACTTTTATTTGGTTCTATACTCACCTCAATTTCTTTCAATTATGATTTTTACTTCGTTTGGTGGCCCAGATCTTAATCTCTATGGCTTCCCTATCACTTGGGCTACAGCTGTATTCTAGCAAGAACTGTATCACCTTAATATAGTTATTTGATAAATCTTTATATTTGATACATTTTCTAATTATCGTCTGTTCTTCCTAAGGTATGAATTCTTTATTCTCTCATTGCCTAGAATAGTACATTTAAAAGGCAAGAATAATCCATCAATTTCAGTTCTCTGTCAAAGTTATTCATCATCTTCACTTTCTTTCCCTTCTCTTTTTATTTTTTGGAGTTTCTCCTATACCAGTGGTTCTCAACCTTTTACCAGGGATTTCAGCCGAATACCCCCTAACCAGCACAAAGCATTTTTGGTTGAAAAAAATATGTAAAACACAGTGCTGTGCTTTGTTTGTTCCGGACGAAATGTAACGCAGATTTCGCTGCTTCATTGAAGGTCTTCGTTCATCCCGCCTCCTCATACTTCCAGTCCTTGCTTAACGGAAAGTGGCGCCTCACGTATGAGTCGGGCGCGGCTGCCGGTGAACAAACCCCACGTTACGCGTGTGTCAGGGCTTGCTTGCAAATGTGGGCGGATCTACTCGTGAGACCTCTCCCCGGCGCTGGCTGGCCCCCGACTGGCGCATTTCCTCCGTTGCGGTGCGCCGCAACTGGGTCGGCTTGGAAAGGCTGGGGGCAGGATGAACGAAGACCACGCCAAGAAAGGTTTCACAAAAGCGTCTGCATTTTGGGGGTCGAAGGCGGGCCGAAGCCTGCCTGCGACAGCCCCAGGCACGGAGACACAGGGGTCTCCGAGTGATGGAAAAGCTACGCTCAGTCTTCAATTGGCTGAGGCACCGAAGTCAGAGTTACGAGTCAGAGTGTTTGTGTTTTGTATTTATTTTTATTTTTATTTAAATATAGTGTAAACTTTTGTTAACAGTTCATATATTATTCATAGTTTTAAGTTAAAAAGTGTTTTGAATTTATTTATAATTATAATCTACTTCAAACATTTCATATATTTGGCATTAAAAAAGCCTTTCTTAAATGTCGTGAACCACGTTTTTTTTAAAGTATCGGTTCAGGCACCTGATAGGCACCGGTATCATTTTAAAAGTATCGTTTAAGCACCGGTATTGGAAAAAAAAAGATACCCATCCCTATTCAGGGTGCTCCTGCTTAACACACACCCAAAACTGTGTTAGTGTGGATGTGGCAAACAGAAATACATCTGGAGGTCACGGTCAGATGACACTTCCAGGAGTTTTTCCTAAAAAGTGACTGGTAGCTTGCTTCCGTCTACTTCACCCAATCCAGCTGTGCAGATTTCTCCTCCATGTCAGGAAAGTAGGAATGAAAATCTTGAATCAAGTTGGTCAAATGTTCCATTGTGACCGACAATACTGGAGCTCTGTCCACATTATCACTAGAGAGACAATTATCAACCTGAGGAGAGCAGGTGAAATCCCCCTGTGCAATGGCCCTTCTCAACAGCTCTGCTTTCTTCAGGAAACCACCCACCTTGTCATACAGGTTTAAAAATGCTGGTGTTCTTGCCCTGCAGAGACATATTCAGTTTGTTTAGTTTGCTGAATATATCTGCCAGATAGCACAGCTTTTCAAGCCAGTCTGTGTCCTGGAACAAGGTGGCATGGGGAGATCTGTGCTCAATCAGAACGGTGTGTACTTCAGATCCTAATTCCAACACCTGGTTGAGTTTTCAACCTCGAGAGACCCAGCGCACTTCTGTGTGCAGCAGCAGTTATGTGTGTTCAGCTCCCATGTTTTCACAGAGGCGGCGAAACAGGCGTGCATTACGTCGCCTTGACTTTATGAAGTTGATCACTTTGATGCTGTCGTTCAAAACGTCATGTAACACAGGGCTCATTTTCTTGGACGCCAATGCCCTTGTGTATGACACAGTGAGTCCAAGTCATGTCGGGGTTTTCCTTTTTAATGCAAGCTATGAGTCCTTTCGCGCAGCCTGTCATTGATGCTGCGGTGTCCGTGCAGATGCTCCTGCAGGATTTCCAGCTCATGCCGTTTTCACAGAAGAATGAGTTGACAACACCAAAATGTCCTCTCCTGTGGTTTTACTCCCATAATATACGCGATAGTCACGAGGGTTTATGTTTCATTAGAGAAATCAGTAAAGGACAGCAGATCACCATGAGAGTCACCTACGTTAGCTCCTAAAGCCATAGAAACTCCGCTGGGGAGTGAGGCGGGAGACACTCACGCCATTAGGTGGGCGGGGCTACATTCGCTTGTATAGGTGTTTATTTTACCTGCGCGTCGTCTTGCAGGCGGATCGCGTATATTGTTTACTTTACAGTGTGTAGTTCAGCTCTGACACACACAGACTCTGTAATTAAGTCATGTATTGTTATTGTGCCTTATAAAAGACCAGTTATAAGCTAATGTTCAATAGGTCTATATTGTAAATGTTTATATTTCTTTATGAGTGATAATGTGTATTAAGATGTTTTAAGTAAAGAGACACCATAATAATTGAATATATGTTTTATGCACTTTAAAATGCAGTTACACTCAGAGAAATGCTTGTACTTGAAATTGTGTTTATTTGAATAAGACGCAGTCTGGACGAGGAACTGAAGGATCCATGTCGTTATTGCTGCTGCATTCATGCTGTATTCTACAAATATACTTTGTTGCTGTGGTATTAACATTAAGGTAAAATGAGCCAAAAAATCAAAAAAGGAAGGGGTACGTACCTCCTTGGTGTTGTCAGAACATGCTAGCCCATTGAGGCTTATGGTTAGAGTGTGTGTGTCCAAGCAACTTCGACGAAGAAAGAAATAATTTTATAATAAGGGTTTTTTTTGGGGGGGGGATTGTCTGTTTTGACATATATGACAATAAAGACTCTTGAGTGTTGATAAACTAAGATAACATGAAGTACAGTCCGTCTGGTACTGGATTTTTGGGACCGATAATTACTTTTTCAGTTGTCAGAGTGAAACATTACCAGCAGGAGTAACACAGAATGAATCACAATGATATGTTAACTAACATCATTTATAAATATTATATATTTAAACATATTAAGAAACAAAACCAATGCTGTAATACTGAAATTTTTTTGGAGCAGAAAATTACGGACATCAGACTGGAAGGTCTCTGGTTCGACTCCACGGATGGTCAAAAAACATACCTGGATCTGTTCAAAAGTCCAAGAGGATTCTCCCTACCCCACTGTCTAAGTTCCCCTGAACAAGGCATCTTACTCCCCCAAAATCTGCTCCCCGGGCGCCGTGCATGGCTGCCCACTGCTCTGTGTGTCCTGCTGTGTTCACTAGATGGGTCAAAAGCAGAGGACAAATTTCCCCCATTTGCATGTAGTGTTTCTGTGCATGTGTGTTGGATTAATAAATGTATCTTGTATCTCTAAAGACTAGAATAGAAACACACACAGGCAGATGCAATTATATGACAAAAAATTTTAATTAAAATATTGATATATTTAAATGACATTGTTGGGATATGGTTTTTGTGCAAACTACAGGTCTCCTCTTCGGCCTGTATGTGTAGTCAAAACCTGAAAGCACATGTTTCTTTGTCTTGAAAAAGCCCCCGAATTCAGGTCCCAGGATGTAACAGGATGCTGCATGTCCTGTAGTCTGGACAATGTCAAGCAAAGGGGGAGAAACCAACGAAAAGTCAACTCCAATTGGTCACTCGGGTCACATGACCTGGGGGTCACCGGGGCCAATATAAGGGGCTTCGTCCCCAAAATCACTCTCTTTCTCCACTCCCTCCGAGGGCGGAAGGCTGCTCAAGCTGTCTCTCTTCTTCCATCCCACCGAGGACAGCAGGCTGTCCAGCCTCTCTTATCCTGCAACGCCAAGGGGCGGGGGGGGGGCCTGGATGATTCAGCTTCCCTCTCTATCCAACCAACAACCGGAGGTCAGAGGTCCAGCTCCCGGCTCACCACTCTACAGGAAATCTCCTCGCCCTTCAAGCTCTACAAAATCCTCGCAGCGACGCGATGTCCTGCAGGAGAACTTCAACCTGCATCTGAGCACACGGCTCGACAGAATCGCGAATGCAGAACTCTACGACCACAAAGCCAGGAGACGTCACAGAACTACAACTAAACTTTCCCTCAGACTGGTAACATAATCTGGGCTTAATAATTATTATAAGCAAGACTGTTTATTCAATTCTGTGTGTGTTTACAAGTTTGATATATATGCTGTGATGTTGTAGGTATAAGTTAAATGAAAGATAATGCCAGTTAGGCTTGCCACGGGCTCTGTCCCTGACTCTCTCATTATCTGATTAACATCCACACAGACACGCATAGCATCTCACCTAGGTAAACCTTCCCCCGCCGTAAAGCAACGGTCGTAAAACAACCTCAGAAAAAGGGGGGGAATTGTTATCTTACTCTTCTGGTAAGACACCAGTTTGAGAGCCCCTAACTAACATTTACACACAAACACACTCACACACACTTCCTTGTTATTGTAGTTGTTTAGTTTGTCTACTAGTTTGTCTACTAATTAGTCATTAGTTTTTCTAATTCATTTTAATAACTCTTTTTACTACAACATTTATGGTGCAGCCCTTGTGGTTGCTATCCTAAGCTCTTCTGGTCGGCCACCAGTTTGAGCCCCCCCTTATTTACATTCACACACACACACCCACACGTCCTTGTTAGTTAGCTTTGATTGTTTAGTCATTTGAGTTGTCATACTTTATTATGCTCATAATAAATGTTCTTCTTTCACAAATGGTCTGTCATTAATATTGCAAAAGTGAACTTTGCCAACCGTCACACTGTTTAGAACTCCATAACCTTCACTGTTCATTATATAATCCTTAATGGTAAAATATTGAGATTTCTAATTGAACTAGATCTAAATGAGACTGATCTTAATCAATAAATTGGCTATCTTTTCCCTTCAATGAAGGGTGGTGTCCCGCGAGAACTTTAAACAATTAAAGTGATGATTTAATATTAATATTTTAAATTTTAATATTTAATATTTTTATTTTGATAACCAAATTTATTGAGTGCCTAAACGCACACCATTCCATGGTAACACTTTTTAAGCACTATTGCACAACAACATTCACATTATATTACTTAGGTACAATGACCTGTCGGGATGAGGGATTTGTTTATGGGAGGTCGTGGCAGGATGGTGGGGCAGTTCAGTCCTCATTCTCTGGTTGGAACCCAGGGCTGTACCTCAAGTCCAGCTCAGAGTAAACTGCTTTACGGACGGACTTTTCAGACTTGTGACCATCATGGGCCTGGGTGAAAGGGTCCATATTGTGGTAATCCTCAGTCGTTGCTGTAGGAGCGGGACGTTTCCTGGACTTGACAATGGGAGGGAATGAGATCTTCAGGCCATGGTCTGTCGTCCCCAGTTGGGAAAGTTGTTTTGTCTCATCGTTTAATGTTTTCAGTTCATCTTGGATCTCTTTCACCATGTCTGCATCTCCTCGACTTCCTGCAGCGCTCTGTTTATCGAGTAAGTGGAGTTTCCTCTTGGCAACATTCAGAGGTGCTGCTCGGAATCGGTTCTTCCAGGCGACAATAAAGTCGATCTCTCCCTGAGTGAGTGTGTGACCCAGGGCCTCTTTGATTGACTTCTCCTTACTCACGATCTTTTCAGGTGTGGGAACTTTCGTCCCAGCCGCCATCATTGCCATCTTCCACTGCATTAACTCACTTGTTGAGAATTCCTGGTTTGATACAGACCTGAGGGTCACAATCTAGGTTTTAACAGCGAGTTTGAATAAACTCATCAGGAAGGCAGAGTCTGTGGTTGGCTCTAAGCTTGTCACCCTGGAGGAGGTGGTGGAGGAGAGGATGCTGGCAAAACTGCTGGCAATCATGGACAATCCCTCTCACCCCCTCCACAAAACACTGGACAAGCTAAGGAGCAGCTTCAGCCACAGACTCATTCAACCCCGCTGCTCTAAGGAACGCTACAGGAAATCGTTCCTCCCAACTGCAATAAGACTGTACAACTCATCTACCAGAACTGCACTAAATGTACCTGTCTCCTTGCACTGTGTACTTACCTCACATCACATGTGATATGTGTTAATATAAACCATATTGATACTATATATCATGTTATACAATAATATTGTCTTTTGCACACTCTGTCTACATATTCTTACACTCATACATAGTATATTATATTATCTATTGTATAGTCAAATACTTATATTTATACCTCTACTATATATCATATCATATTATATCATACTCTTTGTATATTCTTTGTATATAATATTTATACACGTGTACATGTTATTATTATATTTACTATTATTATTATATATACTGTTGCTGCCATTATTACTATATATTGCTATTATACTGGTATAATTACTATCATATATAAATATATATGATGTTATATTATATACTATATATACTGTACTATTTGTATATAATGTCTAACAATAATATTACCATCATATCAACAGTACTATTACCATTACCATCATCTTGCCACTGCACCTTATCTACCTATTTGTCTTGTGTTTCTGTTTTTTTAATCTTTCTACCTCAATATTTTTTATTTTATTCTATTGTATTGTATTTTATTGTATTCAAATATACCTGCTGCTATGACAACTTAATTTCCCTTCGGGGATGAATAAAGTAATCTATCTATCATCTATCTATCAGGTTGGTCCGTTTTGATCCAAACTGTTAGTCATTCTTCGTCTCCATCACAGACACAATTTCAGCAACACAGTGAGCTTGGTCGCTGATGCTGGCTTCAGTAACTACCCTGACGAAGCAGCCGGTGACAGTGGTGGCAAAAAAGGGCATGTTGCACCATTTCTCCAGCATGTTATAAGACAGGCAGATCCTCTTGAGCTCTTCAGGAGGGAGAGCAGGCTGAGTCACCTATCCACGTTTCTTCTCCTCAGGCCCTTTGTCGTGCTCTACCTGTCAGGAATGGTGGAATTAGATGGACCCAGTAGCAGAGGTAATTAACAAAAGAGTATTTAATATAAAAATACTTAACTAGACAGGAACACGAAACATAAACACTAAAGGACTTAAAACACTGGAAAGACAAGAACAAGAGGACAAAAACACAAGGAAGCTTACAAGAGGCTCAGAAGATCAGGACAGGGCAGGAACGCAGGAAAGGACAGCACCATGGAACATCCTCGACCAGAACGACAAGAGGAACAAGAACAAGAAACACAAGTGTTTTCATGTTTCAATGTGAACATGAAAACACTTGAACATAAAAAACAAAGATCTACTAGAATAAACTGAACACACTTTTACAATTTATAAGGCAAGGTATAAAGTGCACGATCGTTACACGACCTGCCTTTTCCATTTGCTGCCAACAGATCAACGCTGCAGAAGCAGCACTAGCACCAAGAAACTTCCTTTTCGCCACTGACGACATCTCCATAGGAGATAGAATTCATGATTTAAACTCAAGCCCCACCTTTACACAACATTTGGCAAGTGTTTAACTGTGGTTGAAGTCAATCACTAAATCAAATTGTATTGGTATAGCCCATATTCACTAATCACAATTTGTTTCATCGGCCTTTAACCTCTTAGGAGGCGGTGAAATTCGCCTAAAACGCCTGTTTGAGGACAACGAAATTACATTGAAAGCTGTTCTTGAACCATTTGGAGTACATGCATGAACTTGGTCTCTTTTGAAAGGTAACATTCATTTATTTTTACCTGAATATTGTTGGTAAACAGATGCCTGCTGATGACTCTAGCTGGTACTTATGAGTTGGAAAACCCAATTGGACCCTAGCATGAAGCCTTGACTAGCCCAAGTTCAAATTTGATAACAATACCACAGAAAATGAATATTTGACAGATTTTTCCCTAAGGCCCTGTCTAGGCGTTTTCCACAAAGGCCATTTGGAGACTCCAAAGGACCCTTTTTAACCATGGTAACCAACCAGGCTAAAAGGCAAATTTTACACTCAAAATCATACTTTTATATAAAGGAGACAAAACCGGTCATATGGTTCAAAATTTATACAAATAAACATCTTTCATATATTTTAGCAACATGTAGCAGACTCGACGGAGATGAAAAACTGTCACACGACGCTCTGGGAACAGTTGGACACTGTTGCACAGTGATTTGCGTGGTGTCAATTTTTTTTTCTGTCAAACTGCACATCTCCGTTTTGGAAATTTCATTGGCTAAACAATGCGCCAGTGATCAGAACAATCGGTTGCAATTGGCTAAGTCTTTACACGTCAGAAGAGGGGTAAGCTCTGTCTTTTAGACATTATGCAGCAGATGACAGTGGCTATTCTTTGACGTAATAGTGTGTTTTGGACTGATTATGTTACTAGAATGGATCGTCTAGACCTTTGGCGATGTACCAACACCGTTTTTGTTGGAATGTTATCGATCTGTGGATTAATATGAAGCTTCTAAGGTGAGTCGCTGCGACTTTGTTATGAACTTCTGTTCGACTTCCGGTCTGACTGAGACATTGAGCGTACCGGCTGTGGTGATCGGATCTTGAAATGGTTACATCAGTGGAATCAGAAGAATCTTAGCAGTAGAAATATTATATATCAGGCAGTGTCATCAGGCTTGTTGTAAGCATTAGCATTTGATTTGTAGAAGTACAGTATTACTAATATTAATATGGCTCACTGGATATCAGAAGTACCAATTGTGATGCATTTACTCAACAAACTCTATGAAAATGTCTTTGAGCTTTAGCCCAAAGAGGAATAAATTATAATATATTACAGTGCTACGGACAGTAAAAGTCAAATGATCTCACCTTGCTGTGTTTTCTGGCCATCGCAGAGTTTGCTCCAGAGTCTTGAAAAGTGCAGCGGCTCATCTCACGATCAAAGAAGCAAATGAGGTTTGATTATAGAGAAGATATTAAATAGTCCTGATCAGATCAAAGGATCAAAGTATCAAAGATTCCTATTATCTATGACAACTGACACTGTCACTGCAGGAGTGGAGTTGTTTGTTTACGGCTCATCATCAAAGGATTCATGGTCCATGTATACTCGTGATCAAAATCTTAAGACCAGTTAAAAAATTGCATGAATTTGCATTTTGCACTGTTGAATCTTAGGAAGGTTCTAAGTAGAGTTTCAAAATGCAAAAAGAAGAAATGGGAACAAGAGCCCAAAAGTTGTGAGCAGGCAATTTATTGAAAACAACAATTTAACTGAAGTAGGCTGTTCATCAGCTGATCAAAAGTTTAAGACCACAGCCTTTAAAAGCCAAGATCTGTGCAAAAATTTGGATTCCATGTAATTTCCGGTCAAGTAATCACACTGTGAAGATCTCTTGATGGCAAAGGCAAAAAAGCTCACCGTCTTTGAACGTGGTGGGGATTGTTGAACTGCATAAACAAGGCCTCTCACAACGTGCCATCGCTGCTGAGGTTGGACGCAGTAAGACAGTCATTTTGCATTTCTTAAAAGATCTTCAGGGTTATGGAACCAAAATATCAAGTGGTAGACCCAAAAAAATCTCACGTGGTATCTATTGCACGTCTGTCCGTCCTGGGAGAGGGATCCCTCACATGTGGCTCTCTGAGGTTTCTACTTTTTTTACCCTGTTAAAAGGGTTTTTAGTAGTTTTTCCTCACTCTTGCTGAGGGTTAAGGACAGAGGATGCCACACCTTGTTAAAGCCCTATGAGATGAATTTTAATTTGTGAATATGGGCTATACAAATAAAATTTGATTGATTGATTGATTGATTGATTGATCGTCTCCTTTGGCAAAAGATGAACCTTCGCCGTACCTCAATGTTTACACGGTTTGAGGAAATGTCCCAATTCTGAGAGAGAGAGAGAGAGACATCACCTTTGCAAGACATAAATATTCCTTCGATCGTTGACCACTGACACTGTAGGAGTGGAGTTGTTTGTTTACGGCTCAGCATCACAGGATGCATGGTCCATGTATGGTGGCGATACAGAACATCGTGTTTTTAATGGCGTGTATCAAACTTTGATGCCACGGTCACACCGTGTGACGAAAATCGATCTTTTAATAAGTCAGTATCTCCGTCTTGTTGTGATGACACTCATCTCAATTTGAAGTTAATCTGACGTAAGCCCTGGTACAAGTACCTCAAAGTAAAAAGATGGAATATGGCCAAAATGGCCACTAAATGCAAAATAGCAGGCTTCCTGTTGCGTTTTTTCCAATTGCTCCTAGACTTTTTTGTTTGTCTGGTCATGATAAACCTATGTATCGATTTTTGTGAAGATTGGTCAATGTTTACGCGTTCCGGGGTCTCGGGGGGCACTGTTGAGCCATTTTGCGAAGCCCATTGAAAATTCCTCCAGAATACGAACATTTTCGCCAACTTTCTGCAAATTTTGGTAAGAATTTGAGCGTGTTAAAGCCCTCAAATAGCCAATTAATTTGCCTGAATAATAATAATAATCCTTACAATTTCAATAGGGCCTCAGGTATGTCAGTGCCTGTCAGTGCTCGGGCCCTCAATAGATACAAATACTAAACAATGTGCCCAGTATGTAACATGTCTTTGATGTTGGTCAAGTCATCTGTTGATATCATAAGCCTATGATCATAAGATATCTGTTGATATAATAAGCTAATGACATCAACAGATCATAGGATCAGTTGACAATTTCCCCTTTTATATCTATTATGTCACCAATCCACACAGGTAAACAAATACAAGCCCTAGAACTTTATCATGCAAGTCTATGACTTAGAAATTGGTAATTTTAGGGCTATAATCTAAGAATAGTTAACATTGCGACTTTCGATCAAGTTCAGTCAGCCATCACAACATTTAGCAGGATATTAATAGAACATAATTATTTAAGAATTCCAATTGGTAAACAGAATAACATCAATATGAATTTGTGTAGTCTATATATTTATTCATATTGAAATATACAATCCCTTCATGAAGTTAGTTTGATTAACAGCAGGCTAATTTAAGTTATGTAGTGTTTTTATATTACAAAACAAAAATACTTTCTGTTAGGTTAAGTCTTCTGTTTTCCTGTTTTTAATTTGAATCGAAAAGCACAGTGAAGCCATGGATGTGAAAAAGCAGAACATCAGGAAGCCAGTATTTGCTAACAAGAGGGATTGTAGCATTGATGCTGCACACACGTGGCAAGGATCAAAATTATCTGGGAAGAAGAAAGGTATTCTATTCAACCTGATTTGATATTTGTGAGGTTGGAAATATGTTTTATTTTTGACATGTAAATATATTGATTTAAAGGACCCATCATATGCCCATTTTCCACAGTTGATATGGTTCCTTGGGGTCTTAATGAAATGTCTGTAACATTTTTTGGTCAAAATACCACAAGGATCATCTAAAACAGCACCTTTTTACCCTGTCTAAAACAGCCCTCCTCAAATGACTTTTTTGAGTGCCCCACCCCCCCTCTCACCACGCCCACCCCCCCCTCTCACTGTCCCGCCCCCGACACACACACACACACACACACACACACACACACAGACACACACAGACATCTTAAATCTACCCTTAGCATATTTAAGGTTGTAAAATCATTTTAAGTCAATGTCATACACATATATTTCTGTATCTGTTTCTTGTGTTTCTTCATTGAATATACAATTTTCAAACTACTACACCTTCTGATAAAGATGAACATTATTTAAATACATGCATTAGATATGTGTGTATACACTATAATTGTATGTGTATATTTATTCATACAGGGCATGTATTCTGAGTGCGCACACACACATTCAGTTTCACGTCTTAAATCTCCCCTTAGCATATTTAAGGTTGTTAAAATCATTTTAAGTCACTGTCCTACACATATATTTCTGTATCTGTTTGTTGTGTTTCTTCATTGAAGCTACAAATTCAAACTAATACACCTTCTGATAAAGATGTACATTATTTAAATACATGCATTAGATATGTGTGTATACACTATAATTGTATGTGTATATTTATTCATACAGGGCATATATTCTGAGCTCGCGCACACACACACACACACACAGGCACACACGCACGCACGCACACACACACAGTGGAGGGGCTACAGCTCTGGATGCTAACACTGCTGAAACTTTTGCAGCGAAATGCACTTAAAACCCCGGGTATGAGTTTATTTTAAAGCGAGCGACGGTGGCGGCAACGAGCTGCTGGTGACCGTCACCGGTTTGTGCAGCTCAGGGTGCGCGGAGCAAATCTGTACGGGACACTGCTCTCTCCCCCACTCCTCCGACTCGCCGGCCGGGCATCACAGGAGAGGCTGTTCGCTGAGTGGGGACCCGAGCCCGGCTACATGCAGCCGGAGAGGCGGGGTCCTGGAAAATGTTCCGAAGCCATTTTCTAACAAAGCTCCAAAAACAGCTGTTTTAAGTTATACCTGCTGTTTCAACCGGGCGACACACACAGAAGCTACAACTCGGGTTAGCCTCTGAGTGCATTATTTTCTATATATAGCTGCTTTTTCTACCGGAGCGAAACACACACACACACACAAGCTACAACTCCCAGAGCATTGTTCCTCCACTCCGGACCCGACATGCGATCTCTCCCCCCACCTCCCAGTTCAATGCTTCCCGGCTGGTGTTCCACATGCAATACTGCTGTAAATACGTTCACAAGCAGCCATTCCAGCAAGTGCTGCAACTTTAACCACAAACTTACACTAAACTAGCGTTAGCCCGCTGCTGCTAACCGTTGCGGGACACACACAGGGGACACACAGGCTGGAGATTTGTCAAAGATCGATAATGATCACGGATGAAAATGAGACATACCCTGCAGACGTGGAGAACCCTGAGCAGGTGAGAAGTGTCCGGCTCTCAGGTGTGTAAAGTGAGCGGGAGCAGCACCAGCCTCGCAGTGAGCCGCTCGGATACAGCCGGGGTCCAACGCGCCACCGAGCAGCCGTCTGCCCACTGCCGCCGACGCCGGCCAGTGAAACGGAGGAGGGGGGGAGAGAGAGCTGCGCCACCTAGCTTACATGTCACCGTCAATTATCAAAACAAAACAACAGCTTTTCTAGTTGAAGACACTCACTGCGACACAACACACGCACTGTCAACGCTCCCCTGTCCGTGGGGAGATCAGTCAGGCGGCTGTAAACAAACACCGACAGGTCCACCAGAAGCGAGGGGGCTTGGGCTCGTCCCTAACCCCGACCGCAGGCTCTGATTCTCGGCCAGATCTCCCCTCTCACCCCACTCACCGGCTGTTTAGCGTCCCCCCTCGGCTAGCTTCCCGGCTAACACCTGCCGCCTCGAGAGGAGGAGGACGCTGTGAATCGTAACGTAACCCGGTCTCCTCCTCCACCAGATCTTCGCCTCGGCTATGCCATGTTGTGTCGTCAGAAATAGTCGTATTCCCATAGGACGCACTCTAGAGTATAGTTTCTGACATAGAGGAACCACAACAAATCACGGGAGTGGTTTTTTTCCAGAGTTTTTTGGACGGTAGGCATGCCAGATACCCAAAAAACGTGTAGAAGCACTACAAAAGTGCCTTTTTCATAATATGTCCCCTTTAAATTCTATCTAAATACACTCTGCACTCTCACCCCAGATACAAAAACCCAAGGAACTGTTCAAAACCGAAGCGTGAAGTTTCCTCCGAACAAGCCCAAGCAGGTTTCAGACCCAAGCCCCCTGTCTAACAACCAGATCTGCATCAGCGAGCTGAAGAACCGGAGGGCGGATCTATTGCAGCAGCTGACTGAGATGCTGAATGAGAACAGACAGCTGAAGACTCTCCACCATCATCATACTATGTCACTGCATCGCTACCAAAACGCAGAAAACGGTATTTATATGGTAGGTTGTTGTTGGTTATGTTGTGTCTGATGTCTCCCATGCTCATTCAGGGCTGACAACTCATGGTTTACCCTCCTGAAAAAATTTGAATGTTTTCATCTGCCCAATGCTTTTGAAAGCTGCTCCTATATATTACCTAAATTTTAAAAAAAGAGAGAATTTGATGTGTCTAAATAATCCTTCTAAAATTCTTAAATTCTGTGTTAATAACTTGATTACATTTCTATTCCCAGACCATCGTCAAACAAACGGACGAGGTCCAGACCCTGCATTCCGTGCTCCGTCAAACCCGTGCCTGTCGTAACAACACAACAGCCATGCTAAATGGCACAGAGGATAGGTTGCTCAACACAAATGACTCTCTTCAGGAGCTGCAGCGCCTCAGCCAGGATCATAACCTCCTTGAACAAGAGAAGCTCACAGGCATGTTGGCGGAGGCCTCTGCTGAGTTGGAGGAGAAGGACAAGAGGATAAAGGTACAAAGAGGATGAGTGGGGTGGTTATGAGTGTGTGGGAAGCCACCAGAACTTAAACCAGCATCCATAGTTAAAGCCCAAATATTTTGATTATAAACCCTGAGCTTTTACTTGGTACTATGGATTTTTATGATTTCATTTCTTTGTTATTTTCTCTTTTTGTATTCTAGGACTTAGAGAGGTATGCTCGGTTGAGCAGAAAATGGTTCAATTTCCAGTTAGCCTCTAAAAGAGCGTCTGTTCGCCCTGTTGGGGCCAGCTCCTGCTCACGCCTGCCACATCCCACTGAAGTATATGGTGAAAGCGCCCCGACTCCGCATCTTTGCAGCACCAATGCGACGGCGAAGCTCGCTGTGGCAATGCCGCGCCCTCGCTCATTGCTGAGGCTGGTGGAGGGTGCATCTCCGGTTCTTGGTACATCGGCTGCAATGTCAATGTATGCTCCAGTGTCCACGCCTCATAGTGTCTCTGTGCCCCTTCGTTTTCTTGCACCAAGGCCGGCGCTGGAACTGGTGTCCCATTCTCCAGGTCCGTGCCCAAGGTCTGTGGTGATGCCGACACCTGCCGCCCCTGTCCTGGGATCCTTGTGGGCGGAGAGGCCGACGCCTGCAGCCCCTTCAACCACCGTTCCTAGTCCCTCATCGTTGGAGAGGCCGACGCCTTTAGGCCCTGCAGCACCTGTTCCTTGTCCCTCATCAGCGGAGAGGCCAACGTCTACAACCCCCGTTCCTGGTATCTCATCATTGGAGAAGCCGATTCCTTTAGGCCCTGCAGCCCCTGTTCCTGGTCCCTTGTCAGTGGTGAAGCTGTCGCCTCCTGCATTGAGGCCAGAGGTGGAACTGGCGTCCCCTTCTCGAGTCCCTTCCCCAAGGTCTGCAATGAGGCCGTCACCTGCAGCCTTTGTCTGGGGTCAATCATCGGTGGAGAGGCCGACGCCTGCAGCCCCTAGTCCTTCAGCCCTGGACAGGCCGATGCCTTTAGGCCCTTCAGCCCCTGTTCCTGGTCCCTCGTCGTTGGAGAGGCCGACGCCTGCAGCCCCTGTTCCTGGCCCCTCGTCGGCAGAGAGGCCATCGCCTGCAGGCCCTGCAGCCCCTACACCTGGTCCCTTTTCAGTGGTGGGGCCAATGCCTGTAGCCCCTTCAGCCCCCATTCCTGGTTCCTCGTCGGTGGAGAGGCCGATGCCTGCAGCCCCTGTTCCTTGTCCCTCGTCGTTTGAGAGGCCAATTACCTTAGGCCCTGCAACCCCTGTTTCTGGTCCCTTGTCAGCGCAGTGGCCGGCACCTGCAGCTCCTTCAGCCCCCGTTCATGGTACCCTCGATGGTGGAGAGGCCTATGCCTGCAGCCCTTGTTCCAGCTACCTTGTCCGCGGAGAGGGCTGATGCCTGCAGCCCCCGATCTTGGTCCCTCTTCGGCAGAGAGGCCATCTCCTGCAGGCCCTGCAGCCCCTGCACCTGGTCCCTTTTCAGCGGTGGGGCCAATGCCTGTAGCCCCTTTAGCCCCCATTCCTGGTCCCTCGTCGTTGGAGAGGCCGACGCCTGCAGCCCCTGTTCCTGGCCCCTCGTCGGCAGAGAGGCCATCGCCTGCAGGCCCTGCAGCCCCTACACCTGGTCCCTTTTCAGTGGTGGGGCCAATGCCTGTAGCCCCTTCAGCCCCCATTCCTGGTTCCTCGTCGGTGGAGAGGCCGATGCCTGCAGCCCCTGTTCCTTGTCCCTCGTCGTTTGAGAGGCCAATTACCTTAGGCCCTGCAACCCCTGTTTCTGGTCCCTTGTCAGCGCAGTGGCCGGCACCTGCAGCTCCTTCAGCCCCCGTTCATGGTACCTCGATGGTGGAGAGGCCTATGCCTGCAGCCCTTGTTCCAGCTAACTTGTCCGCGGAGAGGCTGATGCCTGCAGCCCCCGATCTTGGTCCCTCGTCGGCAGAGAGGCCATCTCCTGCAGGCCCTGCAGCCCCTGCACCTGGTCCCTTTTCAGCGGTGGGGCCAATGCCTGTAGCCCCTTTAGCCCCCATTCCTGGTCCCTCGTTGGCAGAGAGGCCGACGCCTGCAGCCCCTGTTCCTTGTCCCTCGTCGTTTGAGAGGCCAATTACTTTAGGCCCTGTAACCCCTGTTCCTGGTCCCTTGTCAGCGGCATGGCCGGCGCCTGCAGCCCCTTCAGCCCCCGTTCATGGTACCTCAATGCCGGAGAGGCCTACGCCTGCAGCCCTTGTTCCAGCTCCCTTGTCCGCGGAGAGGCTGATGCCTGCAGCCCCCGATCTTGGTCCCTCGTCTGCGAAGAAGTCAACGCTTGTAGGCTGTGCTCCTGTTGCCAAGATGCCCGTGTGGCGTTGCCCACCTGCCCGGGCTCCAAAGAGACACTACGTACGACAATGCACAAATACTCAAACAGACTAAAAAAATATGTGACCATGCTGCAAATTTAACAGGACTCCCAAAAAATGTTTAACCCACACGACTGTTTCAGTTACTCAAAACAACAAATTGCCTGAAATGAACCGGCTGCCTCAAAGCTTTTCCAGAACGAGCACAGTTTGGCATGACACCCTTGGGCCTGTGTCACTATCCACCAGTGGCTCTTCAGCCCTACAGTTTCTATCAGGTGACCCCTCGTCCTGCAGAGAGGGAGCATGAAGAGGAGAACCCGGGGGGTTACTCGCAGAACCCAGAGGCAGTGTAAGGCTTCAGTCTCAGGTTAATGGCTGTTCACAGGACTCTGCAGGCAGCACAGAAAACTGCCGGGAATTGAAACGGGGTTCCAGTTTCTGGCAGTTTTACAAGCCTGAGAATGTTGGGAGGTGAACCCCCTGCTCCTAGGTCTAGGGGAGGCTTTCACATGTGAATGACAATGCTGTGAGCTTTACAAATGCAAATCAGGATAGATTCACTCAGTGGTGCAGAGGTAACACCTTTTTCTAAAAGGTACCAGCTAAGGTACCAACTAAAATATCTTGCGTAAGTACACAAGGCTTAAGATAAATATATAAAATCTGAAATTGTAGCTATATATATTTCCGTGTGCTTTTATTAATTACTTTGTATACCATGAGCAAAGATCGATACTATGATTTGTTTTTGTAACAGTGCAATTTATTTCAACATTTTCCTAACAGGCTCATCCAAGATAATATGTTGGAATGGAGAGGGTCGCACAACTGTACAGTTTTCTAAGATAAGTCTGTCTGCTGACACCAAAACACTGTGCTTCACATAAAGCATATCAGTTGTGTCATCGCGTGTCAAAGTCCCAAATATTGTCCTCCCTAAATACTGTCAAACTCATCCCCATATTCACAGTCCATGGCATACTAAGCTGTTGACTCTGCTGAAATTGCCTCATAATTTGAACTTAAATTGTGCTATTGTTATTAAACTTTTCCAGTAATCCATTAAAACACTCAACAATTTTAATCAAAGCGTCTTAAAATAACAATTACAATTCAACTATGAGGGTACAAACACAGACAGCTAGAATCATGTAAATACATTTGCTTAATACCAGAAAGAATAAACTGGTCCTCAGTCTCATACTCATTCTATACAAATGTAAAGTACAATTTAAAAACTGTTATAATCGCTGCTTCAAAAGTGAAAAGGTAATTTGTGAGGTTTTACTCTGAAAACATCACGTCAGTCGTTAACGTCGACACGGTAGAGGCGTCGTCCAATCACAGCCTCGTGAATGAAGGGATCTGTCTTCCACAGACATGAAACTACCGGCTCGTTTTTTGAGTGGTCGGACAAGTGATTCTATTTTTGGTGTAAAAACCTTGCTGTACTTGACACAACACTTTTTCCCTGGAGGAGAGAATGAGTGTGTTGGAAGCTCTTCCTCCCCCCCCACCATGCACACACACACAATGAGGCTGTCACTGTTTTGTTTGTAAGACAACCACAGTGAGCAAGAAGGAAATCAGAGATTTGGTAAAATCCGTGAGTGCATCTTCAGGACTGTATACCTTAGGACTGTGTCACGGTTTTTACGGCATTTTTAGACCTTTTCTTGTCTCAAGCTCTGAGGCTGTTAGAGCTGTGCTGAACCGAGATGGAGGAGAACAACATGTTCCTCTGAACTACCCCCTTACCTCAACCATCCTGAGACTGAGACAGACTCCTGCAGTACACCAGCCATTCAACTTTTCAGTTACACTCTCTGAAAAAGTGAAAGTAAAGTAATTTAATACCCTGAAATCAACGAATTTATTTTTAATTGTAAAAGTTACTTCCTGTAAGTGGCTAGACTATAAAAATTACCCATTGGGTGAACTCAATTCAATTGTTGGCAGGTTTTCCATCCAATAAATATATGTAGCTCCAACTAAATTTAATAAAATCCCTGCGATGTAATTTCTTCTCCTTAGTCCAACTAAATTCTCTCACATATAGCTAAAATAACATTATTACGTTAACTAGTTGAATACTAACTTATCTTTTTTAATGCAGCTTAAGTAAAATATCTACATAAATGATGTGAAATTGATTTCAGTTAGTCCAGAACTAAATTATATAATAGGAAATTTATCAAGTAATATTGCTTTTCCTGTGATCCCTGTTTAGACGCATGAGACAAACCTCGATTGAGTTTTTTTATTTTAAAACTCAGAAACTGGCATAGTAAAAAATACTAACACTGAAAACTTTTTACATACAACAAATATCAAGAAACAAACTGATCATGAAATAAAGCAACACAGTCCTGACAGTAATCCTGAATTCAACATAAAAACAAATACATATATTTGTATACTTATTATATATTAACTTAGACTTGAATACACTTTTCTTTAATGCTAAACCTTTTAAACTGCAGGGGAAACAAATGGTAATCTTAACAGCTCTGTAGCAGAGTTACTTGCAGCATTAAGAGGCCAAGAAAACTGTAGTGTTCCCCTTATAGTCAACATGACATCCATACAACCATAAAGACGCCATGTGAGCTTTACATGTCTTTACGGGATTACATATGTGTCCATATTTAATAATAACAAGTTGTTCTACTGGATCAAATGATTGAATGTGAGCAGCCATACTCAGCAAAATAACAATGTAATTGCAGTTTTTCTATGAGTGGAAAATGTTATGTTGACTACGAATTTCAGTGTAGGTGATTGACAGATGTATTGCCTCTAAGTAATGAATAGCAATGAACTCTTAAATAATTGACTTTTCCCCCTGAGCTTCATATCATCTCTTTTCCTTCATCATTATGGAAAAATTATCCATCTCAACAAGGTTACTGGGGTTGTCCTAAAAAACATTTTGTCATTGTGAAAAATGTCATAGCGGATCTATGTAGCATGACTGAATGTGCTCTGACACACTTTGGTTGGTCTTGCATGATCATCCATGAATCAAACATGTTATAATATCTTAGGATGGGTGTCTATGGGCTTAAACCTTAAAACACCAACACTTCTGGCCGCAGTCCAGTGGTGTTTGGCATCAGACAAACCTGGTAATACAGAGAAGTGCAACAGTTAAATTTCTCCCCTGTGTGATTTAGTGTTTATTAACTATTTAAGCATTTAGGAAATTCCTTCCTTTTTGGGTCTTTCTCATCAAGTTATTTCAATTGTCACCAAAGAATTACATGGAATTTAGCCATGCAGAGATGATGTGTTGAAATATACTGTCTATAATTTGGTGCTGATAAGTGAACTATCGTGGAGATGTTTAAATAAAAGCATTACAATTTTGCTTATGTAGCTTAATAAAATAACATTGTATTAATTTGCAGTGTGGCTACCATGAAACCATTTACTAATTAAATACTAATTTCAACACTAATTAAAGAATGCCTAGATTTTTTTCATTTAGAATTAACCCATGTTTGATCACATAAACATTTCACAATAACTGTTATGTTTGTGTTTCGAAGGATGGGGCTTAGTTTAAGCCCAACGTAACTTTATTACACGATGCCCTAAGCACCATATATGTGCATCTGATTGTATTCTTACTCTATTCTTTTCTGCTTCTTTAATTACTCATATTTAACAACTGCTGCCACCTAGTGGATAAAACATGCAGTAGCATCTGATCGCAACAACAAGTAACAAGGAAATGTCTACTTAAAAGATTCTCTGTAGTGAATTAGATGGATAATATCAGATTTTATCCAATGCAGTTATCCAAAGTCAGCAATTCTGCGCTGTGAGACAGGGTCCACCAGTTTTAGGACAGATAAATGATTACAGTAAATAGTCCCATTTGTGTACCATTTGTGGCAATGGGTAGTTAAACTTATCTGTAAAAAAACACTTTTGACTTACTCCTTAATTTATATTAGAACAGATTAACAAACAAACACAGCCAATAATAACAGTTGACGTGAGCAAGAGGCTCCAATTCAATTATAATTTCTCATTAAAAAATACAACTGTGTGAGAACCATTTGAAAAAAGATTCTACGCTAACTGACTAACTGATAACAGACAACGTTAATCAAAGTAAATTTGAAATATATCTTAGTCATCACACATAACAAAATGTGTGAAAAACATGACTTTTGTAAAAGGCTCAATTTGTCTATAGGTCTAGCTTTTTTATAGAATCACTGTGTTCAAGAGATCTGTAAAGTGTCTGAAAAGCTTTTTTAAATAATTCCAGAAATTTGAAAGTTTTAACATGGAAAAGCCCGGTTATTTCAAACATCAACATTTTCAGTAACAACACTTCCAAAATAATTTACATCATTAAAAATTGGTTGCATTGAGTTTGACATGCATAAAGCAAAGGGATAGAGCCTAATACAAATGTCCCACAAAGTGACCTGTCCATGATAAACAAATTCAGACAGAATTTTCTTTTTTGGCACATCAGAGCCCACTAACAGCTGTGCCATTATTTCTTCTGGTGTGATGAGAGAACACAATTGTATAATATGCTGGTCTTATGTGTAAAACAGATATCCAAATAAATCACATAATTACAAATGGATTTTTTTTTGAAGATTGCACAAATTCACCCTTGAGACCAAATGCCCTGCTTTTTGTAATGTGATAAATACAGGAAAGACCTGCTTTAAAAAACAAGTCTGTTTCATAAAATCTCAAGTTGTATTTAGTTCTTTCAATTCTAAAAATTTGGTTGCGATAAAGGTTTTTTAAAATATTTACTACTGATTATAAGAGTGTACAAATCTGAACTGTTCCAATATTGCTCTTTTTATTGCTTGAATTATTACTATTATCATCAATTTTATTATTAGTCGTAGTAGAAGTATTTTTTTCTTTACCTCTTCTATACTTTTGTTTATAGTATGTTGCTGTAACTGAAACATTTTCATATTATTTTGCGACTGTCACACTTCATCTCTCTCGTTTGCATTGTCCTGTGCTCTATTACATGTTAACTACTGACATCTGAATTCCTGATCCCCATATTTTCCTTTTACTCTTTACATCCAGAGGGTGGTGCTACTGCACTGCTGTTCATCAAGCTTTGACTTACTTCTGTGATAGTATAGAATGAATATAAAAATAAAAGTGTTGAGATAATTATTTGACTGAGTGAAAAGCGTTCAAATCAACAAAAAAAACTAAAACCAAAAGGTTAGTTTTTGATCCTTTGTTACCCGGTTAGTCAGAATATGGTTTTCCTGTGCTGGAAACTGAAGGAGACAGAAGTTATCCATTCACCATGAGAACCTTGCACCCCCACTTTGTCACAGCAGATTCTGCTCTTTCTCTGGTTAGTTCCAAGATCCCACTCACATATTATTTAGGTTAGGGGTTGGAAGAGAAATTAACCATAATGTCACGGACGGTTACCTATAGCAGATAAGCAATGCAAGGAAAGGGCAGCCACTGTCAAAATACTGCATTCCAGACCTGGGAGGATTATCTGACTTCCAGCCAACTGGAAGGATTGTTATCCTATTTCCTTTGAGTGTAAACCCTAGCATACTCATATTACTCTGTTAACCACTGTAGGGCACTGTATGAGTTTCCTTTTCATGGTATTAAGATATGCTTTGTGAAAAATAAAATATGACAACCACACAAGATTCTTTGTATATTTATATTGACAAATTAACATATTATTTCATAATCACACAATTCCAAGATCTTTTTTGTTGAAAAATACATTTACAGTAGCAAAATGGCACAGTATGGCTGGCAGCTGAACATTAATTAAGCATCAGATGTCTGTCACCTAATCCACTGAAAACTAATTTTGTGCAGGGAAAAAAATCTGTGCAGTGCAGACTGGAGGCAAAATAAGAGGGGGGAGTGAGACAGAATAAAAAAAAGCTTGTCAAAAGATATTTTTTCCTAACTAACACTGGCAAAAATAAGGATGTAAAGAAAAGAATGTGCTCACGAGGTAACAGTCTTGCCATTAAACACCCACACACAGGATCCTGACAAAATTTCACAATGTTACCTGAGACGATTGATGACATCATCATTATAGCTCATCACGCATCTTTTCTCCATTAGGTCTGACAACTCTGCCTATATAAAGGATTGAGTTGGTCTTGCTGTCCTTCACCAGGAAGATGAAGGGATGATCCACGTAGAAGAGTTTAGGGTCCCTCAGCTTTCCAGAGCCAAAGATGTTGGTGTCGAAAGGATTTCCATCAATATCCAGCTCCAGGGCCGAAGCGTGGTAGACGTTGGAGAGGTAGAGGTCCTTCTTTCCAGAAATGTTGGACAAGTCTGCCTTGGCTTTGTCTACGGCTTCAGTTAGCCCAAGATCAGCTAGGTGTTTCTAGAGAAGATAGAGAGAAAACAGCGGTGCTCAGATAATTTTTTTTGTATATTCACAATATATCTATGCTTGTGAGAACCACTTGTCCACCATTTACCTGCAGATTATGGCTGACTTCCAAAGAGATCTTAGGAAGAGAGATGGCCACAGCTCTGTTCTCCATCTTACTGAGCCAAATGTCCACCTGATTCCTGGTCAGGAGTTTCTCCAGGCGATTCAGAGGCTCCAGGTGGTAGGGCATGATGAGGATCATGGAGGCCTGCTTCTGACCCAGAGGCATGTTCAGCACAAAGATACGGTTCACAGTGTCCTCGTAGAAATCATACAGACCTGTGTGAAAAGCAGTCAAATAAATCAAATATTTAGTTGACACTCTTGTTGAGTCAGACATTAAGAATCAGCAATAATGGAGAAACTCACCTGTACGATGCATCATGGGAATCCCAACGGTGAATGAGCGAGTAACCAGGAAACCACGATTGTCCACCATTTTTTCATGGAACTTCTCATCCCAGTGAGCTGTGGGACGATTTAATCCCAAGTCATGATTTAATTAAGACATGATTAGAAATGCAATAACTTTAAATCAAAGAGATTATTTATACTTACGCTTGAAGAACATGGCGTTGACAATCAAGGCTCCATCTGGGTTCTGCACGTCCTTGGTGACCTCTGGAAGCTTGCCATCAGTTGACTTTGCAGCCCAATCGTTTATGGAGTTCACAGCGCTCCTCTTGTCACGTAAGTTTATTTTTGAATGGTCGAAGTTATAGTGCTTTTTGCTGCTTTTCACAAAATCGTCAGCAAAGGAGACAGAGCTTGGCCCATAAAGGCGATTGTTGATCTTCCAGGTGGTGTTCCTTGTCTTGGCATTGCTCACCTGGGAAGAAACAACATACAAACCGTGAATCTAAACTCAGGGTCTATTTTAAGGCCTCTTGGGTAGAATTACAAAGGATTAGAGGAAATACAGCAGGTTTATTATAAGGTTTAATTTATTGTATCTGTGTACTTACCTCAGAGAGCAGCTCAGACAGTCCTGCATGCAGATGCTCGTCTTTTAGTTTGTCAGCACTGAGGACAGTTTTGACCTGCGAGGCAGTGCTGGACTTTCCACCAAGAGCCACCATCCCCAGAGAGGAGGCCACCACCACAGGAGAGATGAGGATGTTCTCTGAGTCTTTCTCCTTTGCCATGTTATGGTAGAGGCTAAAAAATAGCAAGAACAAAACAGTGCTTTCTTCAAGTGCACAGTCAGGTAAATTAACCTTACATATGTATAGTCATCAGTTTATAAATTATTATTGTCAGATTGACAGACCTGAAAGCCAGGTTTGCACTGTTGTCAGCCAGTGTGATGGCATGACTGCTCAGCTTCTTGTCCTCTGCAGAGGCCACAAGGGCCAGCAGCCAGACAGCGACAATGTTTGTCACCCACATCCTGTCTGTCTCTGAATGCAGCTGTAGAAGCCTGCAAAAAAGCGGATAGTTACTGCATGAACATTACCTAACCTGGGTTGGTTGAGTAAATTCAAATAAATCATGTAGTGAGTAGCATGCATTTCTCCATGGAGGTAGTGTGTGGATAAATAAACATTCAGAACTGTATGAATTTATCAAATATATTGAGTAGAAAGAAGTGGGAGATTGCGAGGACAAAGACTGGATGTGAAGCTGTGGTAGAGGCAGGGCAGGGCTGGCTCCACCCACACAGAATCTTGGGAATGCCTCCAATTTGAGACAGACATGTTCCTCGCCACGTCAGCAACAGCTAGAGGTTCAGCTGTACAGCCACTGTGTAGCGTGTATAGCTCTGTGCAGACTCGAGGCTGTAACAAGATGGCTATAATTGCAATCAATGCAAACTGTTCTACATCATTGATATTGTTTTTAGGGCATATTCTTCCCAAGCCTGTGGAAAGGATCAGAAATGTTCGACTTGTTTCCCGGACAAGAGTTTGTACCTACTTCACACTGAATCTAACTGAATCAAACAAAGAACTGCCTTTGTGCATTCTGATTCTTCATTTACAGGCATCATACATTGGAATATGCTTCAAAAGCAGATGGAAATGAGCTGATAGCTCATTTTGAGATCAATGTTTTAGTGTATTGTCCTTGTATGATAAAAGATACCACATAACTAGATTCATAACCTTAACATTGTTATAAACCAGCTGATAGGTCTCAACACACTTCTGACAACATCCACCACTGCACAGATACATTGTCTTTATCTCTGTGCTTGCATAACTTGTTTTACAGCAGGAATGACTTTTGCATCATGTTAGGATACCTTTAGATCTTTTGAGGTCTGCGATTTTCATTCTGAAAGACAAGAGGTGTATGTAGTAATCTCCACAGAGCAGTCAATAAAACATAATTCAGGCTCTGGTGGAAACATTCTTTGTCATCTGATTCCTCCGTCTTATTTTACAGTTATTCATCCGTGAGAATTAGAGACTTCCAAGTTGAGGTTATTATGCTGGTCTGTTCTGCTTGTTCACACACGATCAGGGTGTGGCTGTGGTGTGTGACCCAGAAAAAATATCATCCAATCAAATGTGCCACAGTAGAGCAGAACTCATTTCTAGAGGACAGATGAACTGCCCATCTTCAAAACCCTGATAGATCCAGATTAAGTCAAAAAGCTAGATTGGGTGCATATAACAAACTTTTCACTGAATTTGTACTGAAATACATTTGAATTCTCACCAAAGCAGTGACCTGCAGGGGGATAAATAATATGAGAATAATCATGCTGGGATAAGTTGAAGAAGGATTATAAGCACTGCTGAGTTGTTTTCCTAAAAAAAAAGTCATGTGAAATATGCAGGTCAGACAGCAAGAGAAATAGCAGTAGACTTTAAACTGGTTAAAATGGAAAATGCTGGACTGAAACCTTAAACCTGAAAAAACAAAGCAGCCCATTCACCCTCTGCGTTCCCTCCTGAAAACAAAGACCATTATCTTCCGATCCTTACCTGGCACAGATTCACTCTATGTGTCCCGTGTGAGCTGTGTCCTGTGAATGTAATGTAACGTCAGTTAACTCTCCTGCTCTATATATCCTGTGAGAGAACTTTCTAGAAGTGGGAATGGGATATACAAATGAGGGGTGTCTGTGTTATCCTTAGGAAGTTGGAGCTGGGACGTCCCACAGGCTGGACGGAAAGGGGTTGGCTGGAGTTGAACTCCTTAGGACTGGTCTGGGCTCAGCTTTGAGACTTTAACCACAATGGCTGAAGAGAAACTCTGAGAAAATCTGACTGTGGATCAGTTGTGGTTTGCTGATGTGCAAAAAATAGTGCTCAGCCTTCAGGTCCTTATGCTGCTTGCTGACTCAATCTCCAACACCACTTTCATCACATTCAGAAGATTATGCTGCACTTAAATATGAACGGAATGATTTCAATGCATGAGAAAAACAGATAATGTGGAAAGTTCAAGTTGTTTTTTTAGCTGCTGCAGCTTGTGGGTGTGTGTGAGCCTCTTTAGGGAAACATTCAGAACTTCAGTTCATTCACTTGCAGTAATGTTTCTCGGAAGTTGCAACATCTCCAGCCCAGCCCCCATCACCAACCCTGCCCCCACCCCCACAGTGCCACGTCTGTCCTTCTCCACTGCTGTTTACAGGGTGGTTGAAGAATGGGGGTGTTGAGGAGAGCCAAATGTCGGACCTCCTTTTTCAGGTCATGCAATATTGCTTTAAATATAATAAAGTAAAGATATAGGCCTAAAGTATGTAACCCTGATCAATATCGAAATATTTTTTTTTATAGTAGATGGTGTTATTTAGTACATCTGCTGCTATTATACTTATTAATTATTTCCCATCAAGTATTTTGGACTTATTTTTGCGCTATTCTGGTTTGCACTACTAACATTCTATCTAACGTGTGCCTTTTGACAATGTACTATGGTGTGTACTTGAGTACTTAACATGTTGTGTACTTATATATTTCGTCTACTTATATGTTTACGCCGGGGATTAGAAGGAAAAGCTTTTCAATCCCATCTATGTCCTGTATATAGGGCAGAATTGACAATAAAATTGACTTTGACTTGTTTGGTCCTGCCAGAAATGCTGTTAAAGGGCAGAGCAAGACTGAAGATGTATAAGTTAACACTTGTATTTGCACAGTATGAAATTTGGTTCGCAGTGTTTTTCCTATCAGAGGAATTCCAACAATCTCTTAATTCCAATATACTCCTTCTCTTTTACGTCTCTCAGCAAACTGTCCTGACATACCAACTGATGCGTGACGACCGGGGGAGGTACTTAAAAAGTTTGACAAAAGTTTGAGGAAACTAAATCTCCTTAATCCGATCATGTTGTAAATTTACAGATGTTTTAAAACATGAGCACATATGCTGGGGACATTGACATAATTAGAAATTTTGACTTTGTGAGATTCACAGAGCATGTTTGCAGCCTTTTTCCTGCTGTGTGGAGTCAAATTCCTCAGCATATGGAGAGTGGGGGGTATTTCTGGGTCAAGTCAAATCCCCAAGACTATTTAATGTTGATTTAAAGATTTATACTTTCATTGTCTTCCCTGATAGGTATAAAGACACAGACTTAAGATGGGGTAAGAAGAGGAAGCGCATGAGCAGGAAACCAAAAATCTATATTTTTACAATAAAAGGAACATAGATTTAATGCATTGCTTTAGAGAAAAGGCTCCTATTATATGCAGAGTTAGTGCACACATGTGATGTTACTAAGTATATCTAAATGCAGTGTGTGTACAGTATGTGTAATATATGTGTCTTGAAGCACTTTTCTGATCCACCACCACACACAAACTGAGGGATGTCAGTGATGTAGACCTAACAAGAAATGATGCAATATTTCAGCAAATTGAATTTGAACATATTGTCACATTTCTTTCAAAGACAGTCAGTAAAGTCTGGAACCAGGAGCATGTCCGTCACGTTTTCTCCACCAGGAACTCTAATAAAAGAAAAAGACTAGCAGACCTCACAGGGTGGAGATACTCAACAAAAGGCGACAAAATACTATTTGAGGGCCAGAGCCCATTCAACATCTGCACGTCATCACACCAGCCTCTGCACCAATTTTGGTCGGCTGCCGTCTCTTATGCAGTTGCTAAAAATTATCTGGATTTTTACCTCTAGTTTCCCTCAGTAACTTTAGTTCAGTTCTGGTGAAGGAATTTGGATTGAAAGTTTGTAAGATAATATCAACAGATTTTTTAATTGTGGCAGTCTTAGTTTAAGGATTTTTTCTGAAAATGTTTGTTCACAATGGTGGTCTATGAGAGCAGGTTGATAGACCACCACTGTACTATTTCACGTATTAGAACTATTGCTTCAGTTCTGGTACCCTCAACATAAGACAATTCATACATACAATTTAAGCAAATTCACGCTGTTGGACAGTGTGACCATAATCAGTGGAACTGACAGTATTTAAATGGGGACCCATTGGGCAACAAGAGAGGTTGTCAAGTGCCAGATGAATGTTAAATCACCTCTCACTCATAAAAGCAAACAAAACAAGGCTTTGCAGTTGGCACGCCATCAGCCGGACACGTGCCTGAGGTTGCTTCATAGCATTTTTCATTTTGTTTAAAAGGAAAAGAGAAATTAATGTGGCGTTTAATAATACATTTTACAAAATGAGCTAAATACGTGAATTAAAAAAAAGTCTTGAAAATCAAAAGAGTAAATTTCAGCACAATTTAAGTTTAAATGTACATAAAATGAACTTAATAAATAATTGAGTGCCTTAAAATATTCATCATATTGGACATTGGAATTTGTAAAACAATAACAAATTCAGGATTGAAAAAGAAGTTTTTCCATCATTGGAAATTTTTGCTTGTGTACAAACACTTTGTGTTTTACTAACATTACCTGCATATTTGCAAAGCAAATAAATCACCCAACAAATATAATTTGATTAAAAAGATATAGTCACTTAAAATAACAAAAAAAATGTTTTGGCCACAGAATTTGTGAAATGTAGTTTTCTTTTGTTTTAATGTAGAGTGAAGATGCCCCCTGGTGGGAAAAGTTTGAAATTTTCTTCAAAGAACCAAAGCTTCCTTAACAGTAATTGTTCAAGTGTACTGTTCCTTTTTCACTAAAGATGTTTCAAAATGAAATGAAATAAAAATTTTAATCAGTTGTTTTTATCTACCAGCCTAAATATGCAGATGAGCAAAACTGAATTAGAAGAGTTCTGCAAGTAAACCAAAGACATCCACCAACTCCTGTATGGTTTTAGGGAAGCTCTACAATAACTTTGCTTTTAAAGTATATATATTTACTCTGAATATCTACAATATACGAGGAAGCAACTGCAAAAAAGTCTGAGCCGTGTAGCAGACATAACTTGTACAACAGAAAACTGCCAGCAACTGTGTGTAAGGTTACAACCACTAGATGGAGTAAAAACCTACAAGATAAATAAACCATCACTGTATGGCACTGTTACTATCTACTTCAAAATAACGTCCTGAAACTCACAACAGACATGATTGATTTTTTAGGACTGACACGCAAACATCCTAAAGTTACACACTTGGCAGATCAAGGCAAAAAGCAAAGCTGCTCTGATTATAGTCATTAAGAAGAGCTCTACACAAACTGATTACCTTATTCTGATGTTGGTTACAAATATTATGCAGATATTATATTAATATGTTTGCTTTAATAATTCCATCATATTAAATCAAAGTTTGAAATTAAACTTTTGTGAGATCTTAGCTGATTCCAACATCAAGGCCTCACTCTCTTCACATGTGAGATAGTTATACATACATGTACTGTATATGTAATATAAATGTGCATATTTCAGATGCATGCAGTTATGTTATACAACTCTAAACTGTAATACAAAGTGAGTGCTGTTCAAATGTCTCTATGGAGATGATAGAGGCCTCTGGAAAGATTGTACCCTGCCTCCAAATTCCAGCAGACCTTCAAAGTCCGAATGAGCTGTTGTGTTGGCATTTAAACAATAACACAGTGAAACTCTTTGCGCCCCTCCTCCCCATTTAAAGTGCATTCCGTCTCCTCTCAAACGCTATCAGTCACAAAAATCTCCCTCCAGACCCCGGCTGCATCATGTGACACCACCTGCACAGGAGACCCCGACCGGCAGTCCTCCTCCTTCCTGCCTTGGATGCTGGTTGGCATTTTAAATGGGTGGAGTTCTATATAACAACTCGGCAGCTGGAGCTTCTGATTAATGCAAACCTGTGGAGAAAAGAGCAGGGAAGCCCAGGTCAGCCACATCAAACAGGGATATGCCACAGGAAATCATCCTAGGAGGAACATTTCCCCTGCTTCCCCCACCTGTGGATGCACATGGAGAGACATTGTCAAGATGTGTGTGTACATTGTTTCTCCACTAGCATGAGTGGCTGCATGGTTGGGTTAGGGTTAGGGTTTACTTGCTAGATGTTTGTTTTAAATGTAAGAAATCGTGCCCCTGATTAGTTAACGTTAAAGAGTCATCTGATACTCTGTTGGATTGAAGATGAGAGAACTAGAAAACACACATAGGAGCTCCCAAAAAGCCAGTGAACTCCCCTCTGTGCTTTAATCATAAGTTGGATTCATTTGCTGGTAAATTTTAATTTTTTTTTCAGATGCAGTGGGCTACATAGATTTCGAAAGGTATTATATTTTAAGTGAATAACAATCGCATTCTTAAAAAAAACAAAAGTGATAACAACAAGAGCCCTAAACCTCAGATCTGATGGTGTAAGTAACAAAACCCTCATCCAAGCCATGGACGACAGGATTTATCCTAAGAAAGTGACGGCATTAGTTTCAATTGCCACCTGGTAACTGGCTGCACCATAGGTCATAAATCCCGTATTCTCCATGTTAGTGGATGGGACATGGATTAAAAGAGTCAAAAGGCAAAGAATAAAACATGTCTAATTCTTTCTCAACGATCGGTCCTGTCATTTTAGGTAGTTGTTATAACACTGATGTTTAATCATGTGTTAATTTTTTAGGTTTGGTTTTTAATTAATTAGGTAATGCTTTAAAAACAGAATGAAACATAATTATTGACAGCTGAGACTGACTCACAATTGGTTGAGCATGGGTATAGGTGGAAACCCTGTTTCCAACAGCTCCCTCCCCTGATCGTAACAGCAAAGTCGTTGGCCCCAAATGAACAAGATAGCAGGGTTAATTTCCAGGATATTTTGAATACATCTTTCTGGATAGCCTAAACATCCCAAAATAAGCTTTTATTTAGCATAGAAAGCGTTACAAAAAATATTTTCCTTTATTAAAAACAGAAAAAATGTTTATTATAAAAAAACAGATTTTCCCTCAATTGAATGCAATAGGCTTCCGTAGGTACCTGCTCAGACCTCAAGACTATATGTCTTAGACACGCTTGAAAATAATTGCATGCTGTTGCGTTCAAGGCCCATCGGATTTTCTGCTTTCACCTTCGGAAAACTAGCCGCGGATGGTAGTTCAGTTAAGTGGCTGAGACATATCTCTGTACGTGGTGCTATTTATAGCACAGGATAGCGGGAAATCACTTTGAGACCTGAAAAATGTCTTACAGTTTTAAATCTACGCGGTTTAACGACGTGGCCATGAAGGCGCCGGGTGGCGGTGGAGTCATCTCGGGAACGCGCTGCTCGCCCCCTCACTACGAGAGGGCTGGAGCTAAAAGAGACACCCTCGCTCCCTTGCCGCACCCACCCACCCTCAGCGTGTCAGCCCGCCGGTGTGTGCTCATGACACTGCCACACACACCAGGAGACACGCTTGTACCCGCAGACAGTACCGACAGGGAGAAACCGACACGGGACGAAGTGGAGACATGAGACGGGACTTCTTGTAGCTGACAATCATTCGCCCGGCTCCGTCTCCCCTCCTTTGTGTTCGGTGTAAAACTTCGACCGTGTCAGCAGCTTTATAGCTCCGCCGGTGAGCTGCTCACCTCCAGCCCGTCACTTCCCACACGGGTTGTCCCGTTTTGACTCTCTGCTCGTCGGGGAGAAAGTCAGAGAAAAGCCGCTGACACCTTACGCTGAGGCAGGAGAGAAGTGGCAGCAGCCCGCACACAGGTGAGCCTGAAACGTCCACAGTTCCTACATCAGTACCCACTGTGGACACATTGGTATAGTTGTCTTTATGTTGCATATTTGTATATAGATATACATATAGTACATATCTTAATAGTTTTGTCTTTGCATGTTTTTTAATCACTGTTGTGTTTTATTTTAACTGGACCCTGAATCTGAATTAAAGTCATCATCATTATTATTATTATTATTATTACAGGATAAAACTATGGCAACAGTGGCTGAAATGTGTCCTAACGTCAGTACAAGGTAGTTAGGTTTTCAGGATTGACGTTTTCTTTCCTGTGTGTGTGTATATATATACAGATACACTTACAGTAGTGATCGTCCTTCAGTTCTCTGGATGGGACACACCCATGATGATTGTTTTCACCCCATGAAGTCCAGGGTTTCCATTAACCTGCATGTGTTTCAAATCCTCGGATTGTATCGGTCACTAAATAATAGATGGAATAAAAATCTTCATAATGCAGGCTGATCATTGGCTCATCCATCAAAATTGTTCCCCACTCTTTACTCGTTTTGCAGCACTCTTCCTACTCACTTGAATAATTCATGACACCACTAATTTCGTTTGAGGATGAGGATTGTCATGTTGATGTTCCTTGTGCATTATTTAGCATATTAAAAAAGACGATCATAGTGTAATATGAAAAATATACTTAATTGCTTGCTTTGTTCAATGTTTATCATATTTATAGAAGTCTTACAATATTCATGTTTTTTATGGTGACTAAAATAAAGTATGGTGTAGAAAAGGTCTTCATAATAATGACAACTAAAAATATAAATTAAGTCAGTATGCATTGACATACATTCCACACATACATGTACCACATACATGTACAACCTATCATACACGTTGCATATTTATACTTCTACATATTCATCTGCCCATAATCACATTAACAAAAACAACAACAAACAGGCAATTAGACAACTCTTCAGGGCATTATTATTTAGTTATCCATATATTTGATCAATTTATTTGTCCGTTTCTAGTATTCCAGGACTTGATTTCCAACTGTAGGTTATTTTTTTTCCATTTCCAGAATGCTCTTTGCATTTGACCTCATATTGTTAAAAAAAGGGACTGTTAGTTTTATCCAGCTCCTTGTTCCTTCGGGTCATGTTTGAGTGTAATTTGTTTAAAAGCATCTTAAAAATCTTTGGCTGCTAGAGCGGATCCATTTGGTTCAGTTTCTCTGTCCGTTACATCCCTCAAGTCTGTTTTTAACACTTCCCCATCTGTCACTCCTCATCTCCAGTAAAAACAGCTAACACTTATTTGTGTTTGTTCTTAGCTTCAATTGACAGATGACATTTGTTTACAGCCCACAGGTATGTAAATAAGTATTTTAAAGAGATTAGAACCTGTTTACTCAGAGTTTCAATAAATGGATGAGTCAGGACTAGTGGAGAGTGCCAGGCTGTTATGATTTGCACTTCAAGTCCACCGTAGTATAGAGACAGGCTCCTTTCCTGATAGAAGCCATCGCTGTGAAAACTTGTTTCCCCCAAAGGGATTATGCAGAACATGAGAATATATATAATACTCTTGATATTCAGACTTCTACAATCAATGTCAATTTTATTTATATAGCACATTTAAAACAACTTGGTTGACCAGTGCTTTACAGGTGTAATGGTACAACAAAAGGACAGTAAAATGTAATGCATGATAGTGCAAGTAATACAGATAAAATGCAATTATTAATGTAAAAGATATGATAAATAAAATAAGCTGCGATGAAACGTTCTCAACTCGATAGAAAAACGCCTTGGAGAACTGTGTGTTAAAGACGGGGCAGATCTAATGCAAAGGTCTGGTTACTAGCCTTGTCTGAGGTTTATCCAGGAGCAGTTGAGTGGCTGATCTCAGTTCCATAAATGGACACGCATAACGAGAAGTTCGGATAAGTAAGACGGTTCCAGTCCGCTAAGAGATTTAAAAGTAAGATTTTAAAAACGATCCTGTGACAAACAGGAATCCAGTGTAGGAGGCGCAACTTGGATGTGATATGGTCTCTATGCAGGCAAGCAGCAGCATTTTGGACTAGCTGCAGGCGTTTAATGGAGGATTTGTCTAAGCCTACATACAGGGAATTGCAATAATCAAGACGGGAGGTTATGAATGCCTGGATAACTCTCTCTCGGTCTTTTTGTGGAAGGAAGGCCTTTACCTTGGCTATTTGTCGCAGTTGATGCATGTCTACAGTTTCTTAAATTTGATTGGATTAGAATAGAATATAGGCAAGGCTATGTGCGGCCATGCTGAAACTGCATGGGTTGTGTAAGCAGTGCTTTAAAGATCACTCTTGATTTTTACAATTCAAAGGAAGAGGTCATAAGGTGGTCTGACTTAATATTGTCTGTCTCAGTCAGTCTCAACTGAGGGTCTGCATACCAGGCATTTTGATTATGACCTTTTTGAACCCCAATCATGCAAAGATACTCTCATAGTAAAAATATCAAGTCGAGCATAATAAGCCCCCTTTAGGAGAATAAATTGATGTTGTGCGCTGAATATACAGGAGTAAACCCACTTACTGGTTACAAACTCTTTTACAGACGGCAGCCTTTTAGATACATTTCTCCACTGGATATATTTTCTGTTGTGGAGCTTTATCAAACACACAATGGTAATACTGGGCATGGCCTCCCTTTGCTCTCAAAACAACCTCAGTCCGATGGCATGGATTTACAAGACATTGCAAGCATTCCGTTGAGATTCTCCTCCATGTTGGCGTGTTTATGTCATAAAATGTCACATTCAGCTCATGAATCCAGAGATTTTCTTTGGTCATTTTGCTGGAGGTAGCCACTAGAACATAGTAAATCATTGCCATAAAGATATGCACATAGCAAAACAATAGTCTGTAGCAATCAACAATGATTGATTGCTATTAAAAAGGCCAAAGTGTGCCAAGACACCGACATCAGCCTGGAATGTTGTAACAAGGAAGGTTGGGTCTGTGGCTTCATTTTGCGATCACTGTATTCAAATCCAATTATCTGAAGCCTCATGAGTAATCCAGATGAATCTGACCAGGCTACATCTTTTTTTGTCTTCAACCATCCAGTGTTGGTTCACCTGTGGCCACTGCAGCCAAAGATTTATTTTCTTGGCTGAAATGAAAGGATTCTGACCCTGTCCTCTGCTGTTGTAAACCACCAGCCTCAAGGGTCAATGTGTTCTGAGATGCTGTTCTGCTCACCACATTTGTAAAGAGTTATTTGAATAATTGTAGCTTTTATGTCCTTCCCAACAGTATGACCATACTGCACTGAACACCAGATATTCTCCTGAAATTATCTGGAAGGGGTGTTTGAACTGTTGAGTCAGACATTCTCTTGTGCTTTTCCTGCTAGCCACCTCCAGAGAATGTCAGAGTGAATCCATGTGAAGATACAGTCAGGAGAATTCACCGAAAGTGAATGGTCATGTTGATGACTTTTCTAACACAGGACATAGGCAAAAACTGAAAATATCAGAATGCAAATATTTTAGGATGAAAAGTAGAAGCCATATAGAAGATGTCAACTATGAAAGACAATAATATTTGAGGGCTTTTGGTGATGAGGGCCAACGCTGTTGTCAATGTGCTTAAAACCAAAACAAGATTTTTGTGGATGAATTTATACATGTCCTGCCTACTGCATCACAGTTATTTAAGAAACATACCCAGCCTTTATCCTTTGAAAGATTTGTTATATGTAGGTTATTTGCCAGCTTCATATATCAGAAGATCTCAGTTGATCAGTCAAACGAGTGGAGGGTTATCCAGAGTGAGACTTGTAAGACTTGTAAGGGGCAATTGAACTGAACAGAGCCTTTGTTAATGTTATTCTTAATATCGGCGGTTTTCTTGCTGTGACATGTCAAAATCCCCCTATTATTGCTACCCTGAAGTAGGGAAGTTGAGGCCAACCCTCTATGTCTCCGTCACGCACCTGCATTCAGCTTCTCTGCCTTTATCCAGTAAGGCTAATGAACCTTCACAAAGAGCATGAGTACTTTTGAAAACCTTTGCTATTTATTTCCAGCACCCACATGAAAAAATAACATTTGATTTCTCAGTGGTTTCATTGACTGAAATAGTAGCAAACATTTCATGGGATTGGGTAACAATTGGATATAGATTTGAGAAAACGAGCAGGGACATCATGTGTGCAAGGCTGCATTCATAACAACCTTTACTCAGTCGATGACTATCAGTTGCACAGTTGTTACATCTTGCTGTTTCATTTCTTGAAATTTTTTTTCCTTCTACATTACATTTTCCTTACGTTTAGAAGAGGGTTCCTAGAGCTTGATTCTGTGATTGTTTGGGGGCTGGTGAGGCGTATCGATGTTATGTGTGCTGTGGAAACGGATGAATTTATTAAAAATCTTGGTCTTTCAAAACCAATGTTTGATACAAGTCAGTGAAATGCATCAAACAAAGGCGCCTTGTTTCACAATGTTGAAAAGAACAATCTTACACAACATATTGACGGAAAATAGTATGAAATTGAGATATTGCACCTTTTTATCTGCATGTGATAATACATGCTTGGTCAGTAACTTTCAGTCCACAGCTTTCAATATGTCAAAGATCAGAGTTGACTTGAGGACTGAGCTTAGATCATCCATTGTCCAAGAAGGTCAGAGCCCTGCTTTTTCCCCTCCGTGTCAATCATGCTTCATATTTGCGATGCATAGCAGACCCTGTCACTGTCGACAAGTTCACTGCTCTACATTACATGAAATCTGTGGAAGGCCTCTACTGTCTCTACTATGATTTGTCACAAATTGTTGTGAAATGGGCACCATCTGTTAAGAGTCAGACAGAATATATAGAAACTGTCCTTTTCTGTGCCTCACGTTATCAGTACAGGTACAAATTCCAGGGCTAATTGCCATTAATTGAGCTCCCATACGAGCCTGAGGGGCTTTAGTTCACCGTCTTTGCTAGTTGGCAACTTGAGCTTGCTTCATAGCCCAACACTCAGTAAAAAAGGGAGGTGCACAGTTATTTTGTCAAAGCTGAGGTTCCCCTTTGAAAGACGGCAACAATACCTCCTTGACTGGATAACAGGTCTACTTATTTTTCTTTCATTCTTGGTAATATTCCCACCATCTGATATCCATCATCATAGAAAATATTGACCTCTGCAGCTTAGAAATTTGAGTGACGCTTTCTAGTTTTCCTATTTTCATTGCATCGGGTATCTCTGAATTGCCACTTATTATTAGCTAAACCTATCAACTGGAGAAGGAAAGATGTTTTCATGGTATTTCATGATGTGAGCTCGTTTCAAATAGGTAGTTCTGTGCTGTGTCTTGACCACCATTTTATTACTGGTAAAACAGTTTTGTGTAACCATTACATTAATAGAATTAAAGAAGACAATTGTTCATGTGAATAACAGCTGAGTTTTTCTTTCTTTTCAGAAAGCCAAGTTCACTGTGGTTGCTCCTGCCTCCTGGGCTCAGACAGCCTGTACAGTAGAGGACAGAGCTTGGTGTAATGTCAACACACAGATGGTGGTGAAGAGCCCTCATGCAGACATACAGATGGTACCTTTATAAAACATGACAGTCCACCCACCTTTTTATTGGCCCCTTCCTCGAAACAGCCGTGGTTGGAGGAATTGTAGTCCATTTACTGCATAGACTGTATTTAAAAATGGACAATATGGCCGCTCCCAAAATTTAAGCAAATAGTCCATTTGGCCGCTGACAAATTTTCAGACCAATTTTTTTATTGAATGTAGTGATGGCAGGCAATCCTCCTGCCATTGCTTGGTGTTTCCAGGTTGAGTAACAGGAATGATTCAAAGTTTCAAGCCAGGCAGCACTACAATCAGTGATATGCAAGGCATGTAGCTTTCATTACAATACTTTATTTGAAAGTATTTCAAGCAGGTTGGAGATGTAATTGAAGGTAAATCTGTTGCCTATATACACATTCAAATTCCATTATTTACATGCGTACATGGGCACTTTTTAGGTAGGCAAGTATCTAAAATATCTGCATACTTTTTTCTCTCTCATTACCATGTTAATTAACCATTTTATGAACTGTTCGGTGATTTAACCAGTATGTGCTAGGATAGCTGGAACTGGCTGTTCAATGGAAGCTGCTGACGTGCGAGGCTAGCTGAGTAGAAGCTTCAAACGTAGTTCTGTTTCGCTATTACAGATTTAATGATCAGCAAGAAGGAACATCAAATCCAGATGAAAGTGACACTCTAAAGTTGTTTTAAAAAGAGCCTTTTCATATAAAGCTTATATGATCCAGATGTGGCTGGTAATGGCATGCTGAAATTAGCTTGACAAGAGGCCATGTTTATACCCCCTACTCTCCCCAAAACGATGTTTATCCCCCTGTCTTTTCGTTCTGGCCTTCTTTCTCACCCCACACATGAGTCTTTTAGAAACAGAAAGTTTATATGAATACACTTGTTTTTATCTTTGCATGCTTTTTACTTTTAGCTGCTTTCATCTAGGTTAGAAAATCATAGCCTTCTTAAATAGCATATATTACTGCTGTACATTTGCATTTTTATCTGTTCTAGCGACATGGCATTATGAATGGAAACATTTAGCTTTTGTTAATTGGTTGTCCTTCTCGTCGGGAAAAAGGGTCAAGTCTTACCAACAATGTTTCAGAATGAATTGGCTTCACAACTACAAAATGGATTGTTATACATTTTGGTAAGCCAAAATCTAATTGTATCTACTGAAATTATTTAACTTTGGTTATCTTTGGTGTTCACTTAACTTGAGGTTCATATCTGTGGTTGTGAGAAAAATGTCTATTGGATTAATTGTCATGAGTGGGACAAATTAATTTGTCTCTTATCTTTTAGCATTTTGACTTGACAGCTAGTGCCATCATCAGGTTTTAATTTCACTTTTTCCAAATATTTTTTGTATAATTAAATTGAATTGAGTTAGGTGGTGTTTCAATGTGGTTAGGGATGTTTTGTGTCAACAAAGCCAAAAGAATGTTGCTTTTCATTGAATGATCGACTCGCAAACGCATCCTTGATGTGTCTTGGGTGGATTCACACCTGCACATGAAGCTGTCCACTTGAGATCAGATCACTTGAGAAGCTAATACCAGTTCTGAACTGGGCCTTTGTGTATGAATCATGGACACTGACATTGAGCCTTTGGCTTCCTGTAAAAGTCCATTCGCTCTTCTCAGCTGGATCCACCTCCTGTCTTAGATGCTTCCTTTCCTGTTCAGTGCCTCTCCAGAGATCTATAACCACAGGTTATGCTGAAGTTGATGAGGGGGTTCGGTGCAAATATACATTAAACAGAGAGTCTATGTCATCTAGTCTTTAAAGTGATAATTATTCAGACCCACACAGCATCAGCTGCCTAAACGGCAGCATGGTGGATCAGAGGTTAGTGCTGTCACCTCAGCAGGAAGTTTCTGATTTCAAAGGGTTACTGCAGGTGTTACGTTTCTATCATACTTCTCATCAATACTTCTCCACTGATGGCTCAGTGGAGAAGTATTGCTTTGACTTTTCAAAAAAATAATAAATCAGTAACGCCCCTTGTCAGTATGTCTGTACACCCCCCATCCCTCCTTATTCAAGTTATTTGCTTCTGTAAACCAGTTTGCAATTCATCTCTCCTCATTGTTACTTTTATTTATTATTCCCCATTGGCTTTTAGCTACTGCTGCACTGTTCACTACCCAGCAAGGCACAAACTAAGCTATAAAGGGATAGTTCACCCAAAAATCTACATTCCCTCATTATCTACTCACCACTATGTCGATAGGAATGAGTTCTTGAGGTCCACAAAACAGTTTTGTAGTTTCAGAGGTAAACAGCGTTGCAGCCACATCTAATACAGTTAAAAAACGTAAAAAAAAAGACAGGAAAAAAAATAAAATGCCTACATACTGCTCCTGTGATTTCATCCAAGTGGCCTAGGCCCGACATTCAAATTTGACTCAAAATGGCATCCTTAACACCATGTTTTTCGCCTAAATGTTCTATGATATCCTCCTAGCCTCATGTTTGTGCGCATAAACCACACAAGCTTTCGCCCAATGGGCTCGAGACTAGATGAGTGAGAACTTGCGATAGCTGATAGCTGTATTGCAAGTGCCGGTAGCATGTAAACATATATGTGGCGCTATCGCGAGTTTATCTATTGATATTGTAAGCTGCTGTGAAAATTGGGCACAAGAAGACGATAATCATTCTCTTAACAGTGAGTTGTTTGTGCTCCATTAAGCTGTCCCTTCTCCTACTTATCTGTTTACCTGTTACATTAATCTATTTCCTTTAATTTTTTTCTAAGCCTTGTTAATTTCATAGTGGATAATGATGTTCAACATGATTGGTGTAATCGGTTCTGTTAGTTTCAGAAATAATAGTAATTACATATGAGCAGGAAGGACATTAACACCCTTGTGAGGATTTTACAGTACCCCTCTATTCTCATTTGTCAGGCCACAATGTTCTGGCACAAGTGCCTCTGAACAAGTATGTGTCAAATACTCAACTCTTCTTGTTTCCATTTTGCTGTCAAAAGCTTTGAGAGATAGAAAACCATTAATTTTTGTCGCAGGTCTTATATGCTGTATAGATAAACAGTTATTGTGGTATAGGTGGCTATTTTCTATCATAGATCCATCATTTGTCTCCTAAAGCTATTGAAATGCCTTGCTAATTCTTGCAACAGATGCCTGGATTGAGTGGATACATAAATCGAAAAAATATTGTCTACTTGGCTGAGAAACTATAAGCATGTTGTGAGTTTGTCTTCCTTACCATATGGACCTTTAACATATGTCTGAAACGCACAAGGAAGCTGATGTTTTCAGTAGTATCCTAAATCAAATCCTTCTTCATGTGCTATGGCTATCAATAGGCATGTTGACAAGGAATCCAATACAACAATATCAATCAGATTAAGGCAATAACTCCAAAAAATAGGCTGCGATTTAAACAGCATTTAGTGAATAACTTTCTAATTCCGAATAGAATTAAGAACTTCTGGAATAATCTCACTTTAATCAAATTATGGAGGTATTTATACATTCAAATTATAACATCCTCAGCTTTCAAAGCATTTTCAATTGAAATACAAACTGCTGGATGATACATGCCCATGTTTGATTGTAAACAAGTGTTAGAATTTAATATAGACTTGAGTCATAACCAGACCTTACTCTTTAACATGTGACACTGAATATTTCATTAGCAGCTCATGTAAACATAATGATAAAAATGGTGTCACATCCAAAATAAGGTTAATAGTTTAATATCTTGCTGTCCATGTCAAAATCGTCAGTAACTGGTGCAGCTGACAGGGCAATTCTTGGCGGTTTGTGGTGTCAGACTCCGGATGAACAGGAGCTGAAGGCAAGAGTCTCTGCCACACACCACACTGACTCATGGCAATGATAATGGGATTTTCTCAGTTATATTGATAACTTGGACTGAACTGATAATATTTATGACTGCACTTAAGATTACTGTTCATGGACACTTGCCAAACATTATTTTGAGTGGTTAATGCAGAAGTTTTCTTTATGAATTAAAACAAATCTGAGCTCTAGTTGAAATAAAACCCCAATATTAGTTAATGCACAACATGCAATACTTTAAGACTAACGTAAATATGTTGTATGCTTCTTGTCCGAACCTGCAACTGAAGGGTTCTGTGCTACTTAACTAGGTGATGTTTTCATGTTACAGAGATGACAATGAGTAAATGGATAACTTGATTTAATGAGAAATGTAGAATGTAAAATCAGTGCATATGTTGATGATTTCGTACATAGCTGAAGAGGGTATACATTAGTCTGTCAGCACATAATGATGGGTGTAACTTGTTTAGCTGATTGATTTGCATCATACAGGGAGAATAAACTAAATGAAACTGTTTCTTTTATAGCCTGAGCGGACATTTATTGTGAAAGGGTTAATTGACACAGTGAACGCAAGTCTATTAACTTTGTTTTTTTATTGCGACATTATTGTCTTTGATATTTTCATATTTAGTTGTAATACACGGTTTGATCTTTATGATACAGTTGATGCAGGCATTATTTTGTTGCCTTAAAATGTAGAATCAAGATAATATGAATTTATGATACAATGTAAGGGGATAAAAATAATTAATTTGGAAAATGGGTCTAGTTAGCACATCATTATTCAGATTTAATGGTTGTTTTGTGACCCATCATGGATTAAGGAGAGCTAGACTGACCCTTTTATTTATATACCGAAGTTATTTAGTAGACGTATAATGATCGTAGTTTCTCCCATTCCCCTTTTTGTAACACTAATAGTAACATACATTATTCAGTCTGCCTGGCCAGTAAGAACATATCTTTATTTGTTTTGTTTCCCAGGAAACTCACCTGGCCTTGTCTCATGATGTGAAGAATTAATGAAAACAGTGTGAGGTGTATCCTGCTTTTGTGTATTCTTCCTTATTATCTGTGCTTACCTTTGCTTGGACTCTTAAGTGCATTATCTGTAACTTCTTCTGACTATACCTTGAATACATTTTGAAACTAACAAATAAGTAGTACTTAAATGGCACTTACTTATAGCACTTTGTAGTTTTGCTTTTTTGAAGAAATTGTACTTGCTTGATTCCTGTTGTTATGGGTTTGTACCCTCATGGTAGAATGGATTTATTGGAAGTCGCTTTGGATAAAAGTGTCAGCTAAATGAAATGTAATGTAAATTCCTCTTTAAACAAAAAGTCTTTATATTGAATTAAGTGCGATATTCTATTTAACATAACACAATAATGACTCTATTCACAGCTGGATTATAAAAGCGTGCACATATGCTGTTGTAAACACAGGCCTGTTTTATTGCAGTGCACAGGAAGTGGCAGGATTTACTTCACAAAGCAGCAACAATGGTTTGTTTAGACTAAACAGCAGAAGAAGTGGGTATTGGGAGTTACTGAGAGTACTGCTTCAGAGATGATGGATCTTTTAGGACTCAATTTAACATGTTGGCAAGTCTCTCTCGAGTGAGAGCGTTCGACCGTCATTGCTGAGCTAGCTGATGTAATGACACTCATTGCTTGTTAGCTTGTGCGTTATCACCGATGTGTCATTTATCAACTCCCTCACAGGCATCTTGATGCCACATGGTTTAGCCAAGACTCAATGGTGCTTTACTCTGTGTCAAATCACATCTCAGTTCAGATTGTTAAGACATGATCACAAAAAAAGATGACGTTTATGATGTTTGTTGATGATTGGTTTTCAGAAGACTCAGTAGATTACTAAATGCAAATAGATATTTGCCTATTTTAGTTATTCTTTTGTTTATGAAAAGACTACTCCATACTGTTTTTGGAGTCTATTAGTTTCAGTAGAACCAAGGTACTTGTATCTAGTTCTATTAACATACAGAGAACATTCAAGATCAATTGACAATGGCCCCTACAGTATAGATTGTGAAACTTGGAGTGTCACATCGTTCAGTTCTGTGTTAAAGGTCTGATTCATCAGCGATTTATGAACCACAACATGTTGTATCACAATCTAGTCACTATCGAGTTATATTGATTGGAAAGAGTCCACCAAACCTGAGGTTCGGTAGCCACAGCAACGTCCAACTTACGTAGAAAACGAATTTCAGCTGCTTGTATCTTCAATCTTTTTCATTCAATCACTACCCAGAGTTCATGACCGTAGGCGAGGGTCGGAACATTGATCGACTAGTGGATAGAAAGCTTGGCCTTGTGGCTTGGCTGCATCTTCACCACAATGGTCGGCAGTACACCTGTAGTACTGCCGACACTGACAATCGCAAGCCTGTAGTATTGGATTGCGTGATATTGAGCAGGTATTACAGACTGATTTTATTCACTCTGTAAGTGACTTGGGTTTTTAATAACAGTGTAGAGGCTAACTAAGCATAATTTGTCAAAATATTTTTGTCAACTATTCTTTTAAGTGTCTATTGTTTGTCACTAGTGGGTTGGATAGTTCTCAGCTGCTTGGCCTTTCCTTCAGTTTCCTTGTCAGAAGAAGACACTGCTTTCTGCCAGGGAATCTGCTGAAACGTTTCCTCCCCTGCAGACTATTTTCCATTGCTGGGCCTGTTGATGGGAGGAAATGAGGCAGCAGAAAAGGAGATGACACCAGCCGTTTAGGGGGTTTTCATACACCCCAATTGTTCACCGAAGTTGGACAACTTGAGACAGTCACATATGTTAAGAAAACTGCTGCTCCTGTTTTTGTTGATTTCACTTGTTGAATCTGTTTCAGTCTTTTAATGAAAATGCAGATGACTAGGTTTGTGTGAAGGTTAAAGATTAATTAATCATAAAACCTGATGTGGAACAGTGCAGCACACTCTCCGTACGGTGGTCACATTTCTACACTTGTCAGAGGAGTTGCAAGTATGTTTGCAATATAACTGCGGTCTTGCATTCAGTCTTGCTGTGCAAAACATCTCTTCGGTTTGCCAATTCATTGCAGTCTCTTGAAGGATTTAATGTTATTCTGTCCACTACGTGTTGTTATGATTTTCTGCTGAGAATTTGTGCTGATACAGGAATTAATTGCAGCACTTCTACATCTGTGTTTAGCCCACAAGAGAGCTGGAGCATATGAACTCTGAAGTTAAGAGTGATGAGCCAAGGCGAAAAATCTGTAGCCTCAGTGCTGCTCTGTCTAGCTACAGCATAATAAACTCCCACATCAAATATTTGAAATTGAATAGATTTCTGATGTTTGGCTAAACTAAAGTAGCAGTGATGAGTGATATTTTTGATATTTAAGGATACTAGTGGCTGTGACACTGCCATGACTGGAAGCTTTTTGACAAGTGACAACATGACAGTGCACAAAGTGGTTGTTACTTTGCCTTGATGAACGGACCAACAGAGACTCAATGTGTCGCTGCTTGAATTCTTTTTTCTGTCTTAGAGGTTTGGTCGACGTGCCCAGACAAACATCCATATTTGTCTTCTGTTCATGTGTGAAGTCATTACTTATACCCAACTATGACAGAATTTCAGGTGAATCAATATTTAAAACGAGTCATTTATCCAGTTGAAATATCATGTGGCATTCTTGTTTTTATAATACAAGACTAGTATTGCTAGGTCAGATTTCAATTTATCAACTAGATCACAAGAGTTAAATACTGGTGAGTAAAATTTTTTATGTGAAGGGATTTTATGAAAGACATGACACTAAAATGGCAAAAGATAAATAAAATACCAACTGAATGATTTAGGTCTTAATCCCTGTAGTGTAGTTACTAGGTGAGGTTGGAAGCATATAGCTCAATGTTGGGTAATACATTAGTACAGACATCAAATAAGATGAGTTGATATTGATTAAACACTGGTGAACATTGGTGGGACACAACAATGTGAGTCTCAGGCTCCCTCTGGCCCAAGCTTGGTTTTGCCTGACATTGCCTGTCAAAGACCCTTGTAGTCCTGCTGGGGTGGGCCAGGATTATTATACCCTCGGGGTCAGGCCCGCCCTCCTCAGAGCAGTTATACAAATAACAGGAAACATGGTTCCTGCTGCAGATGTTAATGAGCAGCTGCCCAGAGCCGGAGACGGCATGATTACAGCAAGAGGAGTATAACATGCAGAAAGCCTCTGGAACATCAGATGAGACTCAGCCACTTGCTAGCTCTGCTTCACAAACTGCAGCTAAGCATGTTGGTGTGTCTATACTTCTAATTGTGTTTATTTGATTCATCAGCAATGAGCTGTCATTAATTACGCATAGTTAATGCTATGATGACACCAAAATGCACTTTCAACCCCAGATTAAACAAAGTTATGCATCTGAAACTGCAGCAGCACAACAGGCTCCGTCATGTCCCCGGAGGGTGAGGTAAACTTGTGATAACAGTGAGCAATTCTGTTCCATCATTACAGTTATTGCTGATAGCAGAGTATCGGTGCTGAGTCTGCAGCAGCTCAATGGAAAGACTTGAGTTATGACTGAATATTTACAGCTTACACAGCCTGGTGCTTCCTGTGGTCGCTCCAACAGCGTTAGCCAAGAGCTACAGTATGGGTGCTGAGGAATTTCAGCAGTGTCTTGGTGCTCTGCTGCTCCTCCACACTGGGAGGAGGTAATGGAGCTGGAGCAGGCACAGGGTAGGGTGCCTCCCTGATAAAAGGCTTAACATTTTCAGATAAAAACATTAAATTATATAAAAGCCCTGTTTGTGTTCAAAATATAACCTCCTCATAGTTTTGCTTGCAGGTTCTGTTGCCATGTATCCCATAAATCTTCCCCAAAGCAGAATACGCTGATTTTATTCATATATTTTAAAACTGAAAGTTTAAGCATTTTTCTTAAATGTCACTGTTGCATAACATTCTTGTTAGGCCTGTTGGCCTTTTCTTTCCCTGTTTTTCCTCTGGCCTGACAAAGAAGGAAGAGAAAGTAACTACATGCTGCCTTTTCCGCTTAGATATGAAGTGATTGCTTGATATATTCATGGTCAATGTTATTTAACACGATGGTCAAATACTGGTTGGTTCACAAAGCCCTCTTTTCCCCTTGATCATACTTATGAAAACTGTTTGCACTCTCAGTTGTCATTGGAAATGGGAGATGGGTTATGCCTCAGAAGCATGGTGCTTTTCAAGCAGTTCGATGAATTATCCAATGTGGTATTCAAAACAACTTGTAACTGCTTACTTCAATGTTAATCCTGTTTTCTCTTTTCATCTCCTTACAGGGTTCTTAATAGTTAGTGGGATGTTAGAGGTCTGGAAGCAGGACCACGACTGACTGAAGGAGCATGGTGAAACACCAACCCCTCCAGGTCTATGAGCGGCAGCTGTGTCTGTCATGTATCACTGGGATCTATGGTTGCCGCTGGAAACGCTATCAACGTTCCCACGATGACACCACCAAGGTGAGAGGGGGAGGAAACCCCTTTAGTGGATGAAGTGTAGCAATCAGAACAGCTGTGCATCTGGTTAAGAGGAGGCCCTTAACAGTCTGACACCGTGTAGCATATTGCATAGAGTGCATGATTCAGTGCATGTACATCACTCATGTTTGCCCTCAGCAGCCAATCTGACAATGCACCAGAAAATGACATTTGACAGACCTTGCAGGATCACGTGTCTGAATCCTTCGGATCTTACAGGTTTACTCTAGTTTTACATGCAAGAGATTGTAGATAACACGTTTCCCTGTGGTGGTTTAATATGTGGAATAGTTGAAATGTCAAAGCACAAAATAACAGAACATGTGTTCAAATCAATTGGCAGCAAATTCTCTCTAATTTATGTCAAGGTCATTTTCCATGATAACTGCCCTGCTGTACCTAGACAAATGTATGTCTATGTGTTGGTTTGGAAGCAAGCTTACAAAAAAATGACTAACCCTAACCCGATATTCCATAAATTTTGGTACAGATCTGACGAAGGGGCTGTCTTTCCTTTTTTTTCTCACTTTCTTAAAATTTAGGTTTGTCAGCATTCTCCATGTTTTCTTAGAGAATAATTAACGGACCTTAATGAAAAAACAGGCACAAGGGGAATGATATTTATGAGTGTGTACAATTTGGTGCAAATTAAGTGAATTCAAATGTGATTTCATAAGAATTTGGGGGAAGTATGTGTTCAGTGAGTGCTAGTTTCCTTTTATATTGGACTTCCAATGACGTTATCAACTTCATTTGTGTTTTTTAAGTAAATCTTTACACTCCGTTATTCGGCTGCTGAATTCAAAAGTTATTACTGTAGCTGTTACATTAATATGTGTCTTATCATACCTTAATTAACAAGATTGCTAGGAAAAAAGGGCTCCATAACTGACTGACCTATTATGAAAACAATATATATCAAACCTATACAAGACTCTAGTGTACGTCTGTGTTTGACATCCAAACTAGTGTTACACCCTCTGGTCTGTAAGCCCTCCCCTGATGTTTGTCTTTAAACATTGATTTACCAAGAACAATTATCTTTGACCAAATATGTCCTTACTGGCTTATCCTCCACCCAGTAACCTTGAGCTTTCCACACTGAGGCTCATTCGACATCACAAAACTCCAGTGTTTCCACTCTGCTTTAATTAGTTTTGAGTTCAGGGCATAAATGTCTACTTTTTTGTTGTGTGTGTGCACACAAACTAGAATAGAACTTGGCTGTTGTTTGGTGCAGAATATAATGTTCTTTCTTGTCGTATCTGGAATGAATTTAAGAAAATGAGTAATTTATTTGCCATTTTAAATTATTGTTAAGCGCTTAAAGTAACTTTTTAAAATATGCTGTTTGAGATGAATGTTTGAATGCATTTTTATTTTGTAGTTTACCTTTTGTAGCTACAGTTTCTTTAAAAAATTAAGCCAAATTTGCAACCTGAGCTGTCAAATTCAACCCCCATCCAAAGAATTTAGTCATTCATTTTGTATCGTATTAGGCACATGCCAGAATCAGTATCACAGCCTGGTACACAAGATGAGCCATGTGTTCTGAGCTTTCCCTTAATCTCTTCTATTCTCTATCTAAGGTCACAAAGGTTATGTTGCTGCAGCAAACCCAAATACATGCAGCATATAACAACATTTATAACCTCAACCTAGTTTTACTCATGTCGGTTAATTTGATTAATACTGTCCCCAATGCATATATTCACAAACTGTTCGATTTCTGCTACGTTCCATGCTGTATTATCCCGCTGCATATCCACCAACCTCACTCCCTTGCTGACTCGCCCTCACTTTACACGTTGACAATAAACACCAACACTAATCAGAGGTTATATGCACACATAGGCTACAATACTTGAAGTTTACTTTGTTTTGTTTGTTTTGCTCTAAAGTATTTAAACGCATACATAGTTCACACACAACACAAGATGTAACTTGGTGTGTCACGTTCATTAATTGTAATCAAGGTAAAAGTTTAAATAATCGTGATTTTGATTTTAAGTAATATCCCCCAGCCATATTATACTGAATTTGAGCAGAGACCAAGAACAACAACCTCATGTCTTGTAGGCGCAAACAAATAAAAAAAACATATAGCCTACAATAACCCTACATGAGCTGTTTAAACAGAAACAAACAACACACTAAGTCATTGACAGCACTTGGATCAAGTCAGCATAGCAGAACTAAATAAAGACATATTGATTTTCTTTCCCCCAGTTTGCAGGAAACTTGACACTGTGTAGCTTTATTTCCTGTTGCCAGTGGTTGTCTTTCAGGCTCACTGATGGGATAGTGCAGAGTCTGCATTATTTGTTCACGGTGCTCATCCTTTTGTTTTGACCGTGTGGTGTTATACAGCACACGAACATGCTCTTGACCCAAGTGTAAGAAGCTAACAGGCACATGCACTCTGCTGCAGGCTGCACACCCTTTCCATCCAGGTGATTCCACATATCGAACTGACACACTGAGCCACTACCAAGCGCTGCTTTGTCCTGGGGCTGAAAAGACCTGTCATTTCCATTGCGAGTGCTACCTAGTGTAGGTCAAGGTGATGTCACATAAGCCTGCATCTGTAACGATCCCAGTAAACAAACTGACCAATCAAGGGCAGGTATCCGCTACATGTAACTAGAGCGAGCGAATCACAGAGGCGTGAGACCTGAGAGTGTCGTGTTAAACAACGGTGCAATCCTTTATAAGCCACAAGTAGCTCATGCTATTTCACCCGATTATCATCTTTGTTCACTGTGATGAGCCGTTTCAGGTCGTCTGGCTGTCTCAGCAAAACTGCTTCTGTCTGAACTCAAGGTGCTTTGTAGATGGAAGGCCCACGTCATGCAGTGCAAGCCGATCTGACCTCTCAGTAATAATTGAAAGTATTTCCATTTAGCCACTCATTAACATTCAGTCACACAAAGGCTTCAAAAATAGAAACAAAGCTGCTCTGACATCATCTGTCAGTGATCTTGTGGTCTTCATTTTCCCTGCACCGTGAGGTATTGGACGAGGCAGGTAAAATAATAACCTAGAATTAGGAGTTAAACTTACGTGGCTGCGAGAGGATATAATCAAATAGTTGTTGAAGAGAATTTGTGCGTGAAATTATTCCTTTGTCTTGCTTCAGACTTAATGTGACATCTCATTTATTTTCATGGTTTGTAAAGTGTCCAGAATTCCATTTTTACGTCCACCAAGGAGGTAATGTTGTCATTGTCTGTTGATCATGAAAATAAACTAAAGAACTTATTTTCCTGAAACATGGTGGAAGGTTGAGATCGAGCCACTGTTGAGTGGAATTGAATAATGGGGAAGACAGGAATAATAATGACTAATAAGGGTAGTTTGTAAAGAATAACATTGGGATATTATTTCATGGGGGATGATTTTGAAGGTCATACATATATATTATAATAAAGATGGGACACCCCCCATTGTTGTGTTACTCACATGAGTAAAGGCTTATATTTAGATTTACAGGCTTAATAAACCAAACCCTTTATCTAAAACATATTTACAATATGCCCTGAAATATGTAGGAAATTTCTTGTTCGCTCACATTATCAATTCATCATCGATGGTAAATATTTGCTTTCAGAGGCTATGAGCGCAGCTGTAAATGATTAATAGATTGTTAATGATGAAGAAAAACTCTCACACTGTGCTGGGGAAAAAAGGTTAAGCGGGGTCAAACAAAAAACTATTTTGGTAATGAAAATGCATTAATCCTTTTCTCATTATTCCCCTTGAACATAATACAGCCTATGATTTAACGTAACTTATTTTTACTATGCTCACCCAACCCATGCTCGAAAAAGCTTAACGGCTGTGTTCACGTTCAGCTCACTGGTTGGAGCAGGGTAGCAGCATCCCTCAGACACATGAATTGTTTCTGTCTGTGTTTACTGTTTGTGTTTCTGATATAAATATCTAGATTAGTTTGTGTAAAGTATAATGATTTGTGCTAATCCCCAGGGCCAAACATTTACCTTTACATCTTCTCGTTTGAGAGAATCAGCTACTCTTTATGTCCTGTTATGGGATACTGAATATCTGATGTCAGCTCTGGCTTTTTCGAAAATATGATCAGGTTTTATGACTATAATAATTCAATATGCAATAGATAATAAAAAAAAGCCAGAGCTGCACCCTTGTTAATCCCCGACTATAGTATAAAATATATATATCACAGATTTAGTATTTTAGTCAAAAGAGATTATTGTCTCCTGACTTCCCCACATTTCCTTCCTAAAAGACGTCTGTCATGCAGGATACACTGACATGTTCCAGATCGTGAAAATAAGGCCTTGAAGGACAAGGGATGTATTTTTAGCTTCTCTATAATGTTAGTACACTGCAAGGCATGGCTTGCAATTTCATTCTCTAGCCAGTGTGATTTATTTGAATCTAAAACCATCCAACTGTAAACATGCAAGTGTTCGGATTTATTGGCTGTGATTAGCAAAGCCTCAAGCTTCTTTCTGTGCATCTGCTGAGCCTTGTGACACATAGTGAGTGACTTGTGCCAAATTGTCTGTTTCCTCTGACCTAAACAAATAATTCCAAACATCAAAGCTACAAGCTAAACAATTGGTTGCTGGAAATGGTTGCATAATGTCCTGCTAAAGCTTTACATTTAATATTAGAAAATGAAGTTTAAAAAAAAGGGAACTACATTGACAGTGCTATCTGTATTACTTCATTTTAAAGCAATGGGAAATTTCAGTTCAGTACTTGGCAAGTGTTTTTAATTTTTGTATCCTCAGTTCCTCCTCCCTATTTTTGCAGACACATTACTTTCCGTGCCTTACTCTGGTGCTGCATTATAAAGCTGTGCACACCCAGTGTGAAATGCCAGGGACTTATCGGGATATGCTCTGGAATGTGACAAGGGACTGAGGTGTTAAGTCCAGTGAAGATAGAGGCGAAGAGGGAGGCATGTGAGGCTGCACAGTCGGAGAAGGTTAAAAGCTGCAGTAGCTTCGTCTTTTTATTTTTGCCTTCTCTCCTAAATTTACATTAGTTTATGAAAATGTGTTTGTTTGGAGCTATCTGTTAATTCATATTTTTCTGTATTCATCATATTTTCTCTTTGCAGTGTTGGCATGTTAGATGGCAGCATACTGTACTCATGGACCATATTAATATAGATACAAAATCCAGTTCTGGAAAGTGAAGTCAATGAGTAACGAATTATCTTGAATGACCAGCAGTGGGTGGCTTTACGGTTTGCAATTAGAAGTTTGTTTCTCTAGAAACTATTGAAACTTCTAATGTGAATTTCATCATCAGTAAACATTTTCCTACTGTGTTTATGGTCTAGACAGCTAATATTGACGGCTGATAAGAGCAGGGGGGCGTGCATTATCCTCAAACTCGGTCAGGCTCCATCCCGTGATCCTCCAAATATAGTTACTTCTGGTTTAAAAAAAAACAAGATGGCTCTGGGCTAAATCCCAATGTCAGGGCTTCAATGAAGAGTTTCACAAACCAATGCGCGATGTCGGAAGGGGTTGACACTTTGTCGTACCTAACAGAAACAATAGTTTGATTATGTGTTAACTACCGTTACAGAGATCTACTTTGCACTGAAATCATCTTGACATAAATCATTTCATAACTGTAATGTGTATTGTGTATGGAGTAAATTATGCTCTATAACTATACATGGGTAATACATTATTAAATCACTATAAATTGCTTGCATACTTGTGCTCTAAATTTTGGGTTCTATGTCTTTACATACATTTTCATCATCTTTGTAATTACTTGTACAGTAGCTACTGTCTTCATCAGACCAATCTTGTCAGTTGTGTAACCCACACAAACAGCAGCTCTATCACAGTCAGAAGTGCATTATCAGTCAAGCACAAAGTGTGTTGGGAAAATTGTCTTTGTTATATAAGTGTAGACGTGTAGAAGTTCGGACACCTTTTTTGTAGCCACACACAGTAACGTACTGTACATAAGGCAAGTACAACTCCTTCATATATCCTCACACACTGTAACCAGCACATACCCAAACAGGCTCATTGAGCACAACATGCGAGTTCACTCTTTAGTCATACCAAAGAATGCAGTGCTATGTGGTAGAAATGTGTGCAGTTATAATAATAATGTTCCATATGCTGGCTTGTGTGATTAATAGGCCGTTGGGCTGTTTTCTCTCCCTCTCTGCTGGTAAGGAGGTCAGAGTTATACACAGAAGGCGTGTGTATTGTAGCTTGAAGAAAATGTATACAACAATACACAACCTGACCTATGAATTTGAAGAATGACAGGTTTTGTTATGCAACTTTTTGTATAGCTTCTCGACCACATAGCATCCTCAATATAACTTAGAAATTAGTAGATCATGTGCTTTTTATAATAGTAATAAAACGTGGTTTGTGTGTGTGAGTGTGATTTCTTATATGTACCTAAACAAACATGCCCATGCATGCATGTACTGTGCAATAGAGCAGCAGCTGAGCATGCATGATGTCCCTCCTGTGGCTAGTACTCTGTATTGTTGCCTAAATCATGTTGGCATTAGACGTTGTGAACATAAGGAAAAGTAAAATAAGTAAATATCAGAAAAACCGCTGTATCCAATATGGACTCTACATTACAAATGATGCTACATTTGTCTTTGATTTAACCATGTTCTATGCATGTGTCATTTTCCTGGCATGGTTACAGAAAAAAGTTTTTGTAAGTCAGCTCAAAAATATAAAGAGTTTTTAAGTAACTCAAGGATGTAGTTGATCTCTTCGCACTCCAACTGACTCACCCGACAAAAGACAGAATTATTTATGCAATCATTTTAGTATCCAAATGTATATCTTTGCTGCAAAATGTTGTCACTGCTTTCAGTTTAGCTGGGTATTAAATAATATTAATTATGTAAATGAACATGGCTGAAGTTAAGATAATTAAAATGATCTAAATTCAGACTAGACAACTTGATACTAACCTGATGGTGTAAGTGGACGCATAGACTTTGTAAATGGACAACTCATCTCCACTCTACACCTCCTCCCATAATCTAGAAATTATGTCATAAAATCCTGGATATGAACACTTTCATCTTGAGCATTTAGAGCCAGAGTCTGCAAATTTGTTAATCATGACATTTCACCACATGTTTTTTGCATCAAATAACTAATTAAAACCGACTTTACTGGAAAAAATAACACTTCAAGAAACATCAGTGTGATAAACTGCCTAAACAGAATTGTTTTTAACGTGTACGTTTTAGTTTGGTCCATGTTCCATCTGCTAAGACGAAGAAGGTGGGTTTTATGACCTTATGTATCCAGTCACCAGGGGGAGATCAAGAGGCTTTGGCTTCACTTTGTGTAGTTGTCATGTCGTCCATCTTTAAATACACTCTTTAGCAATAAAGCACAAATGATTTTCATTAGATCTTGAACCAGAAAGATGCTACTTTACCGCTGTGATCACACAGCATTGAGAACTAAACAGCTTGATGGTGTCAGTTTAACAAGAAGAAATAGACGATGGTAACCAAAAGGTTTCCCACATTTACTCCAGACATTTAAGTACTTTTTAAATGCAAAAGGATATCTCTGTAGATGGATTTTACTTTGTCTGAAAAAGGGCAGAAATTACCACACCTGCTTTTCCCAGATGTAATGTCACTGATGAAACTTCTGGCTGGGGGGATTATAAATCTTTAGTGGATACAGATGTCTACATGCTACAGTTTTATTTGTCCCTATCCATTTAATAATGTTTAAGCTGTGTAATATATTTAATGTATGCTTTTGCAGGTGTTTGGACTTCATTTCTTAAAGTAGCTACAAAAAGGTCCTTGATGATTTTGAAAAGTCATTTGAATATTTTGGAATTATGATTTAATTTCAGCTCAATTTAATAATTTGATTTGAAAATGAGCTTATTCAGTGGCTCTTATCTTTCCCAAAGGTGAACTATGTCCTCTTTGTCTTCAATGATCTCTCCAAGGGGCGAACAGCGTAACACTATAGTCAGGATAATTACTAAAGAAAAGCATGGGTGGCCATTAGCGTGCACTGTTCTGCAAACAGTCTGATTCCCAAAGCGGAACTTGAGATTTCCTGATAGATTTCTGCTGCCATAGGGGTGCTGCGCCTGAATAAAATGCCAGCCATGCAGAATGATAACGTGATGTCGCCAGGGCAGGCTAAGCGAGGCCACACAAGCTCTGCTGCTTAGTTAGCTTGGAAACAGGAAGAGGGACCATCAGGCCTGAGGTTTAAAAGATCCCTAACAAAAAATGTAAGGTATTCTTCAAAGCTCTCTTTATGTCTTATTTTTAAAACTACTACAGCTAATATCCAGAATCCAGTTAATAACCAGAAATAATAACTAGATCATTAACAAGCTAATTGGTATCTTGTAGATTATGAGGGACACTTCAGCTGAAACTTGGTGGTTGAAGCTACACTTTAAATGAAATATCAAAACTATCCACTCCTTCAGGCCAAAGAGCTACCACTAAGACCCTGGACTGTAAACACAGGATGGTCTTCCCTACAAACAGATTAGTATTTATCCAACAATAACAGATGCCTAATTGTCATATTGTCATGTTCTTATGGAACGTATGAAATGTTTTTCAGTTTATTGGATGATCTAATCTATTAAAGAAAACTTGGTTCTCTCAGGGGCATCTTGGATCACATCCACATTAATGCAGAGAGGACGGGTGGGCGTTGGAGGAGTGAGAGAGTGAAGGGGATGGAACAATGTTATCCCTCAGGAGCAAGGTCAGATTTCCCAGGTGTTTCAGGTAGTCACCAAGGACCATGGGAACCAGCAATGCTGCTTTGTCATCAATGAGCAGTGCTGTCTGCCACTTCTGATGTAATTAGCTTAATGTTGAGAGATGTGTGTAGCCAATTATTATTTAGATGGTGCCCATTTTATCTGATGAGGAACTTAAAGGTATAGTTCACCTTAAAAGGAAAATTCGCTAATTATCTATCACCACTAAGCTGATGGAGTGTTTGAGTTGCCAAATCACTTTTGGAGTCGCAGGGGTAAACAATGTTGCAACCGAATCCAATCCAATAAAATACTAGCCAAGTCTGAATGTGGAAGACTGTGTGCATATAGACTTTTGAAGTAACGTGATTCATTTTTCAAACATAAAACAACAGCAGTTACCATACTGCTCCTGAGGGATCATCCAAGTGTCCGGCAGCCCCGACATTTAAATTTGATTGGTAACGGCTTCATTTATACCTTGTTTTATGCCTCAATATCATCTGACGTCCTTCCATTGTTCACGTTTGCACACACACACTGAAAACACTCACACACACACACGCATGCACGCACGCACGCACGCTGCACACAAGGGCACGAGTGGTGGTGCACGTTACCATCTGCTAGCATCGCCACTTAAGTAGACTAAAATTTAATTTTTGAGTGAACTATTCCTTTTGCACAGTTTTTTTTCACAATTCTGAAATGTTCTCAATATGTCATTTCCAAATATGAGGGGGGATAGAATCAGCATTCCCCTCTTTTGTCCCAGGTCTGAATAATGAAATCTGGGGAAGCACTATGTTTTGTTAATGATTAGAGTTTCCATATTAAATACGTGAAGAACTTAAGATTTTGTGCCCTAAACCACTGTGAGAATGAGATCAGATATAAACAGGTCGGACAGGCTGTCTTACCTGTATCAGCTGGCTTAGGAGATAATAATCTGATACTTGGAATGTACAACACTGGTGCATTTAAGGTGACTGAGTCTATCTTGACAATAGTGCGTATGATGCACACATACAGATGATTCTAGGATATTTAGGCAGCAGCTTATAAATATGGATTAGTCCCTTTGTTTTTCTTGCTTCAGATTCAGCTTTAATTTTTACTTCTATATTATACCTTAGATCGTACTGGGCAGCAAAATGTACAGATTAGGGTGCAGGTTATAGTTAACAACAAACTAGTTTTTCTTTTATATTCTTTAAAACTTGTTTAATGACAAACTAAATCCTCACATCGGAGGAGCCTTTAAACCAGTTTAGGTTACATATTTCTCCATTGATCAATCAGCTATCGAAATGCCATACCAAATGATCAAGTAAAAACATGTCCTACATCTTTGTTGTTCATACTCGTATTGCCCTTTTTTTGCATTCCATTACCTTGCCAAATACATGAAAACACTTGATTACACTTACAGTAGACCCACATCTAAGAAATACATTGACTGAAAAAATTATTTTTTACTTTTCAATACAGAGACATCATTCTTGGAAACGTGTGGGTCAGCAGCTCATTTGAAGTCAGCTGAAGCAGAGACTGCTCAAGTTCTCTTGCGTTGTCTTTTACATGAGAAATAGTTTTCTTTGCTTTTATAAAAAAGGTCAACAGGTCCATTTCTGAGTCACAGCAAGAGAGAAATGGATTTTCAGTCGCTTACTTTGAGAAAGATGTACTGTAGCTGAGTCTGCCTCCAAATCCTCTCGAGTATGGCCCAAGTGTTCGCTTCTGTCTATCTTTTTCTGCTGATGTGGTCGGTTTAATTTTTGCCACAGTACAAAAGTGCAGGACAGTAATTAGTTGTCCTGCGTGTGAAGTTATTAAAACTAAATCCTTGATAATTAGCAAAGTGTATTTGGGAATACTCTTTGAAGAGTTCAGTAGCCAGTTCAAAGCATGTGCTCAAAAATGGATTAGCTTGTGAAAAGTGAACTTCACTTATAAAGTCTCTGAAAATCTTCTGGAAAAGTAAGTGTTTGTGTGTGTCCGTGTGAGAATAATAATAATGTAATATAATTATGTTTGTGTGTTTGCCCAGTGGGAGCTGCTGTGGTCACTCATCCTTCTTCTCACGTTCTGTCTGCTGCTGGTCTGGTGCTACTTTTGGTGGGAGGCACATAATGACTACAATGAATTCAACTGGTGAGTACATAACCAAACTGACTGCTTGTGTGTGTGTTGTCATGTCTAAAATAGCACCAGATGCCCATCACCTTACTGGTTTGGCTGTAAATAGATTTTATCTGCGCCTGTCTGTTTATTCATTTCCTAAATCACGAGCTTAATCTGTCTGCTGCCTTAATCTGAGCAGAATTCCAGGACTTCACAGATTACACCATTATGTAACAGAGATATTGCTGAAAAAAACATTTCCTTTACTATCAGCCCTGTACAATATGAAAAAAAAATGACTTGATGTGACTGACATTTACTTTAAGATACCATGTGTAAGCGTTATTTAAAGTACAAGCACCAGAGGATGTTATTTGAAGCTCATCTTCATTTGTGTTTCTCAGTGTATTTCTGCTTGTTGCTCACAAGACACCCACTCCTGAGGCAGGCCCAAAGCAGGCTGATCAGACCCCAAGGCTCTACTGTTTATGGTCTCTAATGGCTGTCAGTTATTAATAGTGGATCTTTCTAAATCTGGGCCATAATTTACACATAAGGGCCAATTCTAAATCCAACATCCACGTACAATTCCTGATAAAGTAAATTGCCCATACGAATCAGTCTTTGTTATGTCGGGAGGTGGTACCTTGTCTGTGTGAAATCTTTTGCAGCTTGACTGTCTTTAGGGCAACTGTTGGGCTCTGCCATTCTTATTTATAATTGGTAACTGAAAATTGGAAAAAGAACCGCCAGTCATCAACCGATGAGGCCCAAGAGGACACGAGGGTAACACAAAGTAGAGTGCCCCTTCTTACAGCACGTCGAAGAAGAGATGACACTCATTGTGGAAGACGAATCAATACCCATTAGGGTGGTGACAAGGATCCTTATACTCCATGACTAGACTAAATGTAGGGGGTGATTATATTGAAAAAAAGAACAGTGCAAATTTTCCTAATACTGACTTCATTAGGCCACAAACGTATATCTATCATCCCTTGTGAATACATCGTTCTATAGGCTAGGCTACATTACAAATAGGTACTGTGTCGCTATAATGTAACATACACTGGTCGCCTTTATTGCCAATTTCCTTATTTCCCTTCCCCCTCCCCCGCAGCTAGCAGGCACCTCTACAATGTCACCTTTTTTTATCATCACCTCCATTACCTCTTTTAATCTGCCTTACACAATGTCATTTGTTTCTGTGGTATCCCAGTTCCCTTTGTTCTCCCTTATTTCCCACCAATTTTACATTTGAATAGACTTTCTTCCTAACATCCTTTGCTGTCTGTATTATCCATCCTCTTTTTTTTTCAGTTCCCCAAACATTCACCCCAGTTTACTTTTATCAACAGTCTCACCACCAGTGTGTTTTCTTGTTATCTGTGGATATATTTTTTGGTGGGCAGACATTTGCCATTCATTTTTAATAGGAAGTGTACACATTTCCTGCTCTTCTTCCTGCGTCTTGTGTGGATTCCACAGATAATCACAGAGATGACGTCCCTGCCCTCTATGTGTTCTCGTGATTTAGTAGCCTTGTGTCCTGGTCCAGCTAAGTGTCCCTGCTGCAGCTCCGGGCCTCTCAAACCACTGATAAGGCTTTCGGCTGTAACCCTTTTGATATGCCCAGCTTAAGTCTTAAATTAAAATGACCAAAATTATCATGGTTATCTGTATTCATGTGGTTAAATTATAAAAAAAAACCGATATATACACAAAAAATATTTTTAATATTATTTCACTCGTGTTTTCTCTCTCTCTCTTACACTAACACACACACAAAATGTAGGGCTGCACGATATATCAATAATGTTTCTTCATCGCCATATCAACATGCGCGATTAACGTATCGCAAAAGACGACTTGAAATGCAATGAGTGGTGTGCCATGGATTCACACTGTGCATGTCATTATATTTGGCCAATCAGATGGAGCCCTGCTGCCCTAGATAATAAATTAATTATTTATGATAGTCCTAGAGCATGAAAGAAAAGTAATGGCGCACACACACACACACGCACTGACTCCGCTGCTCTCTCTCTGTCTCTTTTTTTAACTTGTTGGTTAAGTGAGTAAACATTATTGTGTGCCATAGGTGAATTGTCTGCCAACACAAAACAAATTGCAGCACAGGAATATGTAGGGTCATTCAGAAGCCCCCACATCAGACTTTGAGCTTTCCCTCTGATGACTTTGTTCTCTTAAGAGTCAGAAGGCTGAAAAAACTCCAAGCGCTGGCACTGCCTTCACCATGATTACACTGATGTAAAACAAGTTACACCTGTAAGAGTGTTGCTATCTTTGATTGATACTGGGCATCTACTTTTTCAAAAAGGACTAATGAGATATGTTTTCACTAGTAATAGCAATGGTAATACTAACATTAGAGTTTCATTAGTATTACTTGCTGCATGCTCTGAAGTCTGGATATGTTTGTTGTCTGTGTCCTACTCTTAAGTTCCTCCTCAAGACAGAAACCAGCTATTAATAATTTGCCACGCTTCCATTAATTATAGCAATCAAATAATCTATTTGGTCTGTATGCTCCCTGTCATAATGTCTGCAGTTTTAGGCTGCTGTCTGTGTTATGTTTGTGTTAGTTTTATTGCAACAATAAAGTATTAATCTCAAGGTTACTTGATCATCTGCCTGTATATCAGAGACCTTTGAAAAACAGCAGCCTACAATGCTAAAGAGCATGGATAGTCATTTTCTAACTGAGCTTGACTTTAGCTGCAGATCCTTTACAAATACATAATTCTGCAAACCCGCAAACTGACATTACCTTGCAAAAAGTCTGTAAAGACCAATTTTGAAATGTTGCTAACATAATGTACTGTCATTTTACATTTACAAGTTAATTTATAAGGCATAGTTCGTATTTGAGGGATTAAAGGTGACTTATAATGATTTAAAAGCTAAACCGCAGCCTTCACATCAGTTAGTTGTGATAAAATGCAGGTGAGTGCGAAAATGAATAAACATTATTCCCTCTCTTGTTCCTGTAGGTTCCTCTACAACCACTCTGGGGAGTGGAGTGATGGCACTGTTCCCATCCTGGCAACCACCGCTGCCGGCTTCACCTACATTGCATTTTTAATGGTCTGTCCCACGTCAGATACACACAAATGCGGAAGTGCTACAGGCTGCGCTCATGATAAATGTGCTGCCTGACAAGCGTAGTCACATGTTGGTGCTGAGCAAGTGGAAACCTGTGAGACAGAAAACTTGTCTTTGAAAGTTGTACTCTTATCTGTGTGTCTCTTTTCTTTTTTTTATCTCATCTTTCAGATTTTAGCACTTTGCCACGTTTCACTTGGACAACAGTTAAATTTGCACTGGCTCCATAAGGTAATGTGCCAAGTGTGAGAGCAACTGTGTTTGTGTGAGTGTTTCTGGGGAAAACTCAAAGGTAGAAAGAAAGAGGTCAGCAAGATTTATAGATTAATGTTTCTCTCTCGCTCTCTGTCTCGCTCTCTCTCACTGTGGGTATGTTAGACTGTATAAAGATGAACAATGAGTCTCTCACTTTCTCCCGCTTCCAAAAATGAAGCCCAAATCGTCAAAGCTATGCCCCCCAAACGCGCGAACTGCTCAACGCTGACAGTGACTAGCTTGCTGCATTCTGACTGTCTTCTTCGCCTCAGCCGTCTTCTCTATAGCATGTGAAGACGCTGGTTATGCACAGTGAGTGCGCGCAGGCTGACGGGTCGGTTAGTGACAGACAGGTACACCAACCAATTATTTCATTCAGTTCAAGTGAAATGATTGGTTGTCTTTATGACAATCCTGCAAGGGCAACAGATTTCAACAAATAAGATAAAAAGTGTGTACAGAAACGACTTACCAATGCTACCATAAAAATTTGCACTTGAACATCAGACTTATTTAAGAGGTACATAAAAAGACAAAAAATGTTTAACCTGTACTTTTTACTTTTACTATTACTGCAGCCAGCCACCAAGATGGAGATGCTTTGGCTTCACTTTTGGGGAGCTTTCATTTTGTCTCCCTAATATAGTCTGTGATGTGTGTGTGTGTACATATTTTGTGTGTATATCCTCTTATCTGTTTGCTGTTTGGTGATTGCATGTGTTCATTCAGTGCCGCCAGCTGAACTTGTCCTGAACCAGCTTGTTAAAGCCCAGTAAATTACCTGCTCGAGAACGTTATCTGCAAAACAAACACAAGAACCAAACGTTGTTTGAGGTGTGACGGGCCTGGGAGCTATTCAGGGATAATAAGTTTTTTGTCTTTGTGCGTCTGTCTGTTAAAATGTATAAGTACTGTATGTAGTCAAAGTTCTCCCGTTCTGCTCACACAGGCTGGAGTGACCGTTGCTCTGCTCACCACCGTCGCTGGGGTGATATCTATCAATCAGACATGGAGGCAAGAGTGGGACATCATCCCCATCTCCCTGCAGGTCAGCACCATAGTCGTCACACTCAAACACAGGAAAGCCCCAAAGACACTTTAAAAATACCTTGACATCCTTTTTTTTCGAGACGACGACGACAGTTCCAGTATGGACTCACACAAATGATCTTGTGGTAATGTGGCATTTGCTGTATCCATTCAGCCGCAAGGGGCTCTGAGTTTGGACTGATAAGTTTCAGTTCTAAAGTATTGTCATGCTTTGGGGAAGGAAGTCTGTTATTTACAGTATCCACAACAACTTTAGTTCTTTGTTGTTCCAAAGACTAATTAAGCTATGACCACTTTAACCAGTGTGAAGAGAAAAAATCTATCTTTTCCATATGAAATTAGAAAAGAGAGCAAACCTTCAACAAAGAATTCTCCTTAAATTCCGTCAACCTGCACCAAAATTCACACGCTAGAATAGAAATCAGTCCCCTAACACGCCAGATTCTTTCATCTTGCTTACTAACAGACAGGGGTTGAAACCAAATCTCCTTGCTGGAGGTAACAAAGTGTAATATCTGCATTTTGGCTGGTAACATTAACTTCCCTAATAATATCCAAGGAAGTGCATAATCAGTGTGTCTCTGTGAGGAGTGAGTGTTTGAAGTGGACAGATCACGCTACTGATACTGTTGCCATTTAATCGCCCTTCAATTGTATCTATTATTTCTGAGTAGTGTAACTGATGTGTTAAATCCAGATAATCTCTGTAATTCCATGCCTCTCTGACTTCTTTCTTTACAACTCTTCTGTTGTCTCTCTTAAATTCAAATTCTCTTTGCCCTATCTCTGTTTCTTTTTGTTTCTTTCTGTTCTGGCTCACATCTCTGACCAGGCGACAGGTCCGTTCCTGCACATAGGGGCTCTCGCTGCTGTCACAGCACTGTCTTGGATTGTGGCTGGACAGGTCGCCCGCGCAGAGAAAACGAGTATGTATACTTTCGCAACACAGAATACGAGGCACTGTTACAAGATGTAACAGTGTGACACACACAGACGCACACAAACAGAGGCACAGGAAGAGTGGTGAATGATTAACACTTTGTGGACGGAGGCCAGGACCTCTACCCAAGGTGTCGGAGATAACAAACATTCTTTCAGTCTCATGTGATGTTTTCCCGCCCGGACACCTTGGATTGTTTTCTCCTCAGGTGCAGGACTCTCTCTGGGGATTAGCAGCAATGAACGTGTAGTCCAACTCACACTGCTGTAGATAATACCAGGTGTGAATACAGTTGAAGTTAATAGTCATTTATGTACCAGGCTTATTGTATTCTTTAAAAATGATCGCCAGATATCTAATGTATTTATTGTAAATGATGTTGGTAATGAACATTGTTTTTCAAAACCAAAACTAAGCTCAGTCGGGAGCTCGGACAGCTCACATGGAGCATCTAATTTACACCCAGACTCGACTGCACATTTTTAATTAAGATTAAGGAACGAACACGTACGATGTCTTTATTTTCCTAAATTTTTTACAGGATTTGTAAATAAGTGCACCAGAAACCGGAAGACACGCAACACTAGGTGTGGCTTGTGTAGGCTACCTGCTTAGCACGCAGAAGCATGAATTGGGCTTTACCATCCTATATCAATAAAGACAAAATGCCCAAACATATGAAGATTCCTAATCTGTCTTGAAATATGAACGTGTTTGAAGAACACTCACCAACTGGAAATATACACCCACAGGACAGTGACCGAAGACAACTTATTCAGGCATTTGCATTCACACATAGTTCTCGTCTAGAAATGGTCAGGGTAGTAAGTGTATTCCTGAACGCACCTTTAGTTAATTTTAAGATACATTTGATTAAAATGATTTTACCTCCAGTGGATTATGTATAACTTTCTGGTAAAGGCAGTTTCTACCTTGTACTGTGAGTATCTCCTGTGTGTAACAAGAGTTGTCTCCTAAACCCCGCCCCACAGCTGACCTTGAAACAAATACATTCCTGTATGTGTGTGTGCGTGTGTGTGTGCGTGCATGCGCGCACGCATGCGCGCACGTGTGTGTCTGCCTGCATTTGTAGCCTTCATCGCTCTCTTACACTGAGGTGGATACAGCGAAGGAAGTGTTCTGTATGTCCTTGGCCTCTGATGTCAATGTCACTGGCCTCTTAGTGCAGCTATAAACATTTATGAACATAATCTATATTAACAGCAACTTCTTCCATCATACATCTGTTTTAAAACTGAATAAGGGTCCTAGATGTTTTCTCTTTGTTAAAATGTTTCTTATCATTTTCCAATGATTGTCAGAGGTATGGCTCTAAATATGAGCTATATCTTTTACTGGTCACACAGGTGAAGATGATTACTGTTATCAGCCCTAAACTAAATATTACCAAGGCAGTTATTTGCAAAGATAATGTCATATTTTAGTATTCTAAACCTGCCTGGTTGTAATGGGCTTTTTGTTTGGACTGTGGTAATGCTGAACTGGAGAACTGGTTGATGTTTTAACAACCTCAACCTCAAGCCACCGCTGCTACAGAAAATTGGCCGCCTGTTTATTCAAAGTTAATAATAACAAATATTGTGTGTCCAAAATGCACCAAACAGTACACTTTGGTGGGCTCTTGACAATATACATGCCATGTGTAAAGCCAATAAGGTGAACGTTTCTCAAGATATGTGCTCCACATACAGACAGACATAGAGATTTCAGTAATTATTAGATGGATAAAAGCAAGAAATAGACAGTACAAATTTGTATGTGATTTTGTTATGTTTGTAACATTTAAAAAACTAGTTTGACATATTTTAAACATGCTTTTTTGATTTTTTTGTTGGGAATTACATCAAAGAATTTATTCCATGTGTATGTCTAGCTTTATAAGATGGGTTTGGGACTGGGTAGACAGGCAAAACAAAGATAACAGAATCTGGTCCATAACTCTCTAAATGAGATATGACATTTTAATTAGTGAAATTCTGAGGTGTTTTTGATAGAGCCATGCTAGCTGTTTCCCCCTGTTTCCAGTCTTTATGCTAGGCTATGCTTGTATTTACTACACCAACACAGTGACAGTGGCATCAATCTTCTCATTTATATCTCAGCAAAACAAGCTTATTGGATGTATACTTTCAACTTCTGCAATTGTATCTGGATATCGGATCAAACTATATTGTCATATATATGTGCCCCAGGGTTCCAGGTGATCGTCATGCTGCTGTATCTCAGTTTGTTACTGGGACTCTATGTGACGCCCCTCTACATCACCTCCCCCTGCATCATGGAACACGCCTCTCTCAAACCCCGTCCTGATGTGATTGGTCTTCGGGGAGCCTCCATGGTAAGTCAGCTGACCTCTCTCATGCAATCAGAAGGTGGGAAACAGGCAAAATAAATTGTATCACATATGCTCTTTCATTACCATACACTTTCAGTCATCCATGTGATACTGGCCTCAGAGGGAATCAAACCCAAACCTTGGTGCCATTGATGATACTGAGCCTTTGCGAAATGGAGCCTCTAGCTCCACTTGATTCCGATCTGGAGATAGCAGAGGAAAAACTCTGCTGCCTTTTAGAGATATTTGTCTGCCTCGTTTTTCATTAACTTTTCTTTTCTGCTCTTCCCAGAGCTATTCTAGTCTGTTAATGACCTCATGGTCCTGCAACTGAAAATAGTCCACAAACGTTGGCCGGTCAGAGCTGGGAGCTTTCACTGCCGGATGCATGGCAAGAATATATTCCCAGCTGTATTCTGTGTACAGCTTGGCTCCGAAACGCTCCTTGCCTTTTGTGGTATTTGCATAAAACGATCGATCATCACAGTGGAATCTAAACTTAGGAGTAGATCTGCAAGGCTGTAAGACTCTCACTGGAAAAATAAAAAAAAATCACATGACTTGACTCAGTTTCCCAGAAGGAATCTGTATTGATTATGGCATCATTCCCAGATATTAGCTTTACTCATGGGGTCTCATGGGAAGATGGATTTTTAGCAAGTGTTTAACCTGTGACTTGAAGAGAAAAAGATGACACTGCCCTTTTTAGTTTTACACCATTTCTGTGTTCAGTGGAAGGAGCCCATGTTCATATACATCATAATGTTTATGATTTTCTTTTTACTTTGTAGATTTGTTTTATGTTTGTTTACATTTTGTGTGTCATATTTCTCCTCAGTAGTAGGACTTGTAGGAAAGTCATGTATTAGTTAATTGTTACAGGAATATATTGTGTAATTGTCTGTAAGTTTTTACTCTGTTTGTGTGTGGGTATCCAGCTGGCTCCAGAGAACACACTGTGGTCCTTCCAGCGAGCTTTGCAGATGAACGTCACTGGGTTGGAAGCTGATGTGGCTATCAGGTGTGCATACACACTCAAACTTGATCAATACAGCCATATGACAAAGCTTAACAAATAGCCTAACCCTAAGTGTTATTTTTTTCTTCGTCTAGATTATGCCTAACCGATTTATTTCAATGACATCATAATTCTGGTTTTGAAGACATGTATGCCAGTTTTAAGCATTACGTACTATCAACCACGACACAATTTGTTGCTTTTGATAACTGTCTACTCTGTCAATATAATGGAATGAGGTGGATTATGATTTCTGTCAGAAAAGAAAATGAATGGCTACAAGCCCTTTCAAAATGTGACAGGAGTAATCGGACACACACTCAGAATATTAGCTGCTGAAGTCAGTCGATGGAGGCATTACATCACCAACATAATGGGAGTTGACAGGCTAAGCCCAACGAGGCACACTTGGAGGAGGAGAGGGAGGTTGCAGAGTGGATACTATAGTGGTGTATGATGGATAGCGGGTAAACTTGTCATCTCATGCATTCGAAGTGATTGAGGAGGAGTTGTTGTGTAGGAGTAGGTGGGGTTGCTTTGTTGGCCCAGCTAGGATGAGTGTTTGTTGGCCTGTATTTACCACTGCTGTCTCTCTCTCTCTCTCTCTCTCGCGCTCTCTCTCTCTCTCTCGCTCTCGCTCGCTCTCTCTCTCTCTCTCTTTGCCAATGCTACTATTGGAGAGATCTCGAAATGATCTAAATTCTTTATCTTAAAAGTAAAAAAAAAGTTTTTCTGTGCGTGTTCACCTGCCCGCCTCACTGTCACTCTGGTTGTTATCAAGGCTAATTACTCAGAAGCTCACCTGTCAGCAATCTTCTCCAAACACACATCCATATAGGGAACGCACAAACACGGACATTCAAACTATGCCAAAACGAAAAAATAGTGAAAAAGTGAAGCGCTGTGAATAGTTTCCGGATGCACTGTAGCTGTGCTGGTAGGTGAGAGACACGGACGGAGTCGGTTGATATCGCATATGTGGAAATATGCAGACCTAGTGATGTTATTAATGTTATTAAGGACTGTTACATTTGGCCAGAGTGGACTTTGTACCAACAAGGAAAAGTTTATTGCAGTTTAGCTTGACCAAATTGAGTGATTCAGGTTTGGATTTTTATGCGGCAGTCAGAGAGGGAAGAAGGTGGGAGGGCAATGTTGGGCTTGGTGATAAGATAGAGCTGGGTGTCGTCCGCATAGCAGAAATTTGTCTATCATTCATCAGTTCTATGTACAATCTCCTCTTTCTTGCCTTTTTTTTAACCTTACTTTACAACTCCAACCTGTCTCTGATCACTAGTGTGGACGGAGTGCCTTTCTTGATGCACGACCGCACACTGCGGAGGACCACAAACATAGAGAAGGTTTTCCCAGAGAGGCAGATGGATGAAGCTGCACTCTTTAACTGGACAGATCTGCAGCAGCTCAATGCCGGACAGTGGTTCCTTAAGGTAGTTCTGGGTTATTTTAAAGCCATTTTAGCTTTTCACACAGCGTGACGTGCAGTGATGTGCAATATGTTTTTCTGATTGATCTGCCATGACGGTTTCATCTTAACGCTGAGATCCATTTATGTTTCAGAACTTCTCCGGGTCAAAGCATGCTTAAGAAAAACTACATACATTTTTTTAAGAAAAAAATTAAACAATGTTGTAGCCAGAGGCAAGTAATGAAATGGGTTTGTGTCTGAACCCTGTGTAACCGAGTGTAAAACCGGTAACAACCACTACCAAGGCAACCAAAATGTAAATACAGCCTGTCCTGTAGTGTGTGTTTACAGGCTGCATTTTGTATCTGAACCCTGTCGGAGCCCGAGATAAACCCTAAACTAATCGAGCCAGGGCCCCAAATTTTGTGTCCAAATCAAACTCAATCCCGATACAGTTAATATAACCTGCACAGAGTATTTTTTACTTTATCCTTCACATGGTTTTTAGTTGTTTTTCTTGATTACAGACATGTGTAGTGTAGAAAATCAACACAACCAACCTTACCAACCAGACTGGAACTTGAAAATCCTTTAAAAGTCAATGTCTGGACCAATGTGAAGTATCCTCTACCTGGTACCCACATATATTCTTACCAGCCTGCATCCATATGATGTACCATCTACAGGAAATGAAATGTGGAACTGACACAGTGACATGACATTATCCATTATTCCCTACTTACCCATTGCCTGCTCCTGCTCTCTTAACTTCTTACTTAACTGCTTCTTTGTGGGCTCTCTAATCCTTCATCAGTCAAGAGTTTGTTCTCCTCTTGTCGTCTTGCTTCCAAGCTACTATGGTAAATAATCTCTGTAAAATCTGTGGTTTGTTTGATAGTTTCTACTAAAGCTGAGATTTTATGAGATCAGACTCCTGCACAGACACACTTTGGTGCTCTGCCTCTGCTGTGTCAGTATTCGTTTGAATCTACATTATGTTTTCCTCTGTCCTTCTTTCAGTCTATTTACACTGCACATGCATACATTGTTGCTGGATATCTATTCCACAAAATACCATTATTACTTCTGTACAGTCACTGTCATGGTCCGTTTGATTTATCTGCCAGAACATGCCACATAATATGTCTTGATTGATTATTAAAAGTGTCATCAAAATGACATGATGAGGTGAAGCACATCATGGATGACCTAAAAAAGAGCTTGTAAGCTTTGAAAAGGAGTGAGGGAGCGCTGAAGCGAGAGAATGTGAAGGAAATAAGGAAAATAATCCTATTTTGTATTTCCTGTAGGCATTGTCCAAACAGTCTACATCACATTCAAATAAATGCATTTATTCAAAGGAACAATTTGGATTATGAATGCATATATATTTCTCTTCAGGTTTCCAAAAATACTTTAATTTTTAGCAGTTGAAGCGTTGTTATGTCTTTTTGATCATATTTTAAGCAGTGAAACCCCCTTATATGAGGTCCTGTGTTTTAGGAGGACCCCTTCTGGACGGTGCACAGGCTGTCCTCGCATGAGAAGACTCTGATTGCCAACCAGAGTGTGTGCAGCCTGGAGCAGCTTCTAAACCTGTCCTCCTACCATAATAGCACAGTGGTTTTTAGGCTCAGGAGACCACCTCTGGAACACCCCTTCTACCACAGCTGGATCAACGACACACTGCATGCTGTGCAGCAGTCTCGGATTCCTCAGAACCTGGTAGGTGTAGAGGAGCCCAGTCCATGGACCAAGCACCCACAGAACAATGTCTGGCTATTCATTCTGAACATATTTAATGTGATAGGATGATTGGAAATATTCCAAACTAGAAAAGTATTGATTATCTTAAACCACAGTTTGAATGCATTTATATGTTGAATATGTCACAAACATCTTTATAAACACTACCTATATCTGTTTCAAAGTAGAAGCACTCAATGTTTCTGAGACTGAATCCATTAATTTGTTTCGATAAGGTTTTTATCTTAAAATATTTCTTAGTCAAGGACTGGAGGATGCACAGCCCCATACCATTGATGCCTGGCATTTATTCAAGCACATACTGGTAGTCTTCTTTTATTAGTAGAAAAGCCGTCGTCATGCCAGAAACCTCATGTAGCACCTCCGCAGCAGACACTCCCTGTGTGAAGAGCAGACGCCCGCAACGCAGCTTCATTCGCTGCACACGTGACAAGTATGGCTGAGGCATGGAGACGGGTGTAACAGAGGGTTGTGTCCTGTGCTGTCTGCAGGTGATGTGGACTCCAGATGAGCACAGAGCTCAGGTAAGAGAGCTGGCTCCTGGTCTGATCCAGACTTCAGTGGAGAAACAGAGTTCTCAAAGTCTCAATCAGTCGGGCATCAGCAGGCTGCTGCTCAGATACAACCAAGCCAGCACACAGGAAATCAGGTGGGGAAAACAAACGTATGATGGCAATTTAACACTTGTATTATGCTTTAAAACAATTGTGTTTAGATGTGTGTGATTGGTTTCAGTGACTTCTCCGAGAGCCACATCAACCTCACCCTCTACACTGTCAACGAGCCCTGGCTGTTCTCGGTGCTCTGGTGCAGCGGGGTTTCATCGGTTTCTTCAGAGGCTCCGCACATCCTCAAAAAGGTTCCTTACCCCATCTGGCTCTTGGTAATTATGATAAATTCAAGTTTTATATTAAACCTTTTATTTTAAAATCCTTCAAAGTCTTAATCAACACGCAAGTGTTTCTCTGTTTCTGTTACGGACCATATTTCATTTTAAAATGCTAGACACATCCTGTGAGGTGTTCATCTTCTTTCTTGTTTGTGCTTGCTATAAGCTCATGGTCAAGGTTTTAACTTTTTTCCTCAGCCTGTCTCATCTCCGTCAGCTGCACCTCCTCTGTATGACTTAATTTGATTTTTCTGGGTGATGTCAATTTGGGACCCTTGCTTTCCACTGAGCTCTTCCACCGTGTTTATTACCTGCACTGAACAAGCTCGTCCTATTATTTCCCAGCACTCATCTGAAGTCCCGGCACAGTGAAAATACCTTTTTATTAAGAGCATCAACAAGCATAATCACTGTAGCAGATCCTATAGAGAACCAATCAACACTGCGTCGCTGTGGTATTGTTTCACCTGCCTCGTCTGTGCAGCATGCCAGCCTGCTCTTCCTGTCTGTGTCGCCATATGGGAACTCAGCATGACAACATGTTAATGTGACCCCGGCCCCCCTGCTGTGGTTCAGGGGGAGTTTGCACTGTGAATTTAGGTCAAACTAAAATGTCACTTGGTAGAGCGCACAGTTCCAACGAGGCCAGAAAGTCCCCTTAAATTAATTCAAGTTGCACCAAATATCATGCACTCTCGGGTATTTTTCCCCTTAATGTGCATGACATTTTTAATCAAGATTCATGGATTATTCCCTGGAAAATAAAACATGAGTCGCTTTGGACAAAAAGCGACAAAAGCGTCTGCTAAATGACATGTAATGTAATGTAACATAAGAGACTGTATGTTGATATATACTGCCATCCAGTGGTGGGTCTTGCTATGTAATGTGCATGCGGCTGTGTGTGTGTTTCCAGAGACCACAGGATTACTGCCTGATGTGGGTGACTGCAGACCTCATCTCTTTTGCTGTAGTTGTAGGAATATTCATTTTCCAGAAGTAAGTACGGACACTGGGTGAAGTAGCTGTAGTAAAATCACTGAAGAGAGTTCAAACGCACAAGTTAACGTCTCTTAAATTATATCCTGATGAAGGAAGTGGAAAGAAAATTATGCTCTTTACTTGTTTTTCTTGGGGAGGTGTGTTTGCCACTTATTGCTGCCAATTAACAAGAACTACTGTGTCTGGAACACATCATGAAAACTACAGCTTATAACTAACAATTCTCTTCTGTGTTTTCATGTATTCAAAAATGATTTGCTATAACACATATTTGTTATGTGGTTGTATTTGCATCTCAGCTGTCCTCTCCTGTGGTGTGACAGAGAAGATGTACTTTCTATGAGCATGTCTCCTCCTGGGTTAAAGTGTATACACCTATCCAGCATTTCTTTATTTAAGAGTGTGGTCTTTCTGTTTGAGATCAGGATTAATGGATTTTATGTTCAGATGTCTGTCTGAATTTCCATACCAATAGAATGCCAGGTGTAGTTTTGGCAAATTAAATAACCTCACCCTCATTGTGGTTCCTTTGCTGTTGGTACTATTACCATAAAATACAGGGGGGAAATAAAACAAGAATTTGGTTTTATAGTTGCTTGCAACAGTTCTTCCATAATTTAAAATTGGATTGAAATCCTTGGTGTTGCTGCTTCATCGTGACCAGCGATCTTCTAGACTCCAGCTCCATGAAAGTGTTGTCTACAACGATGACAGGACATTTTCATTGGCCATCGCTACACCTGGCCTTCTATTGGTTAGGGATTTTTGACAAACATAAACAAAATCCGAGAGCAGATGTTTCACATGCGCTCAGAAGCTGCTTGAGCACGAGAGGTGCCGCAGCCGGAGTGCAGGAGATCTGAGCACAAGCGGGGTATATTTGAGTGCAAGTGCAGGGTTTTCAGTGAGAGCATTACAAAATCTGAACGAGATATTACTCCTGCTCTCAAACTGAAAGACCACACTCTCGAATAAAGAAATGAAAAAAACATATCTTTTCCTCTGTTGGAGAGCAGTAGAGTGTGATGGTCTGTCCTTTAGGGGGCGTGATTTTGTTTGTTTGTTTTCATGATGCGTTGCAGGTTTGCTCGGCTCAGTCCAGTTCAACAGTAGCTTCTGCTGGCTTCTAAACTGACCTCTCTTGTCTCCCGTCCTTTTTTTGTCCTTCCGCCTCTCCTTCCTCTTCCTCTGCCTGATGTGCATGCTCTTCTCCTCCTCTGCTGCATTCTGGCATCTTCTCTCAGCTATCACATGATCAGGTAACTGGGTCACTTCTTTCTGACCCAAAGTCTTCTACCTTTTCATCCTCTGTCTTCCGATTTCTTTATCCATCATTCTGTTCTTGGAGGCATTCTTTGTCTTATTATGACATCAGATTTTTCTCTCAACATTACTTATTTATTTAAATCCTCTCTCTTTCTTCTATGTATCTCAACTGGATCGTAAAGCACTGCTGCCACTTTCCTCTAGAGCGTCTTCATCCCTGAATATAACGCAGCACAAAATATCCAGAGCATTTAGTCCCCGTTGAGATTTATCCATTTATTTTCCGTCTCATTAGACAAAAGACTTAAATGTCCAAAATGAACGACGGCCTCATCAGGGGAAGTGCCTCAGGACTGATGCTGATGAACTAAATCCTTGCTTGTTTGCATTTCTGTTTTCGAATGGCTCTGCATTAGTCCTGATTTATTGTGACTAATGCTCGTCAGTTAAGTGAATTGAAATTAAGGCTGTTCATTTAAACAAGGATGTGATTTTCGTATACAGGAAATGACTCAGTCTTCCTCCTTGACTGACGTACTAATCCAAAATAGCGAGGGATTGATTCCGTCAGCGACTGTAAAAAGTTAATTAGCTGAATGCTGTCCTAATGTTTCACAGAGCAGAATGTTCTTCATGATTATTCACAAGGCACAGTATTATATAGGCTTACAGCACATGCCGGAAAAGTCATAAATATTTAATAAAACAGATTTATATGTCCATAAAACAGCCTGATTTGATCAACTAACTTATTAGTTATTAAAAAATGTAAACTGTAACTTTCCCCCTGTCGACCCTAAACTGCACATTACGAGCAGAGGCCACAGCGTTTAGTGACGTCCTCATTGTCTCCAGGCCATTTCTGAAGGTGTAACATGTGACATGTGACCCTGCAGGTATCGGATGAGTGGTATGCGCAGCTACAACCCTGAGCAGATCATGCTGAGTGCTGCCGTTAGGAGGTCCAGTCGAGACATAAGTGTCATGAAGGAGAAACTTATCTTTTCAGGTGAGGCCCTCACAAAGAAATGAAAATGTCCTCTTGTGCGTCCTTGTCGTTTGTATTGTGTTGTTGTTTGTGCTCCTGAACTCAAAGACAGATTCCTGTCTTTGTACTTTATCCTTTGATTTACCTATTTTTACAAAAACAATCTAACGCTATTTGAACTTGAAGATGAGGAATCAGCTTTTCCTTGAGTTTCAGGTGCCCCACTAGCATGTGACTCCATCCCAGCATGAATCTGTCTGAGTGTCTGTGAATGTTCTCGCTCCTTCTTTTCCTCCTCTACCTCTCATCCTCATTGAAGGTCAGCCCCAGTAAAGCAGCCTGCCTCCTCCATCCTTCGTGTGTGATGTGCACCACCTCCTGTCCATCCTACCTCCTCTCCATCTCTTCACCAGCAGTGATTCTTCCATTTGTATTCCATGCATCCATTGCATCCCTCGTTACCTGCCACCTCTATGTCTGTTATGCCCTTTCCAACCATTCATCCATCGCTTCACACACCTTGTGATCTCTCCATCATTCCTCCCAGTGGAGACGTCGTTCTGTGTAGGGGATTTTATAGACGCCCTGTTCTGTCTAGACAGCCTGTAGTGCTGGGGGTGAAAGGTAAGCAATGTCAGCTGATCATCATTTCCTGTTTTGAATTTCAGTTTTGCACACTATTGCAACTTTTTCTTGGTTTACTAAACGCCCCTTTCAGACGTGAAAATCTTCAGAAAATTAGAGTTTTCTTTTTACAAATCAACAACACAGCAGGAGACTGTATGGGTCAGATGCTTTCACAACAACAAACATTTTCAAAAGAAAGGATATGAAGTTTCAATTCAGCTGCAGAAATTACGTGTTTGTTTACAGCACATCGAAACAGGCATCAGCAGATATAGATCTCGAATGTCCTTGTCTTTCCATGTTGTTATTTTAGAGTTTTGTACGTTTTTTCATCCTTAGATATTGGTATTTTTTTTTCATTTACTGTTTAACTTCTGTCGCATGTTGTATACATCATTGGCATGCCTTCAATGTCCTGGACATTTTCCTGCTGTATTCTCAGGTCTTATATCTTGTTACCTCCTTGGATATTAATTTTTCAACCATCTCTCTAAATTCACTCTCAAAATAATTTGTTTCCTCCATTATCTCAGATAAATGTGAATTCATGTCATTATACTGTTTCATCTTGGTAAGAAACCCTGCTTGCTTTTTCTCTCTGTGAAGCTCGAATGGAAGACGGTCCTGCCTACAACCGCCAGAATAGGATAGGTGTATTAGTCTTCACCCCAAGTAGCGATTTCACTCCAGTCATGTAGAGCTTCAACAGACTATCAGGGTACTTTTAAATGTAGCTACGCTACTTAACTATTAGTTATTATTAGAAGAAGAAGTAGGATGCTATGATGATGATAAAGTACAGCAGCAGATGGAGCTAATGCACCTTGTTGATTGCCACCTGCCAATAAAGTGAACAAAGAAGAAGCTTGTAGCTGTCACATGGGCTCATTCGGTCGTTAAAGTTTAATTAAATGTCCAGTTCAGTTCATGTCTGGAAGCAGCTTTATTGACCAAGAGTGAGTGTTTATGAAAACAAGAGTTTAAAATTGTATTGTAGTTTACTGACTTTTTTTGTTTTATCCTTTGGCTCCCTCCAGAGGTGGGAAATGGAGTTGGCAGTGCTGAGGATCTGTATGCGGACAATGACTGCGACTACTACACCAATCAGGGCATCAGCCAGTGATTGAAACTGAGCCCTGTGTGAATCTGCTGTGGCGTGATGAAGACAACGACACTCTGTGTTCAAATCATTACTGTTTTTATTCTATGTGAGGTCTCCCCTCTGTCCTACTGATGAACTGACAGATATGCTGTATAGGAGAAAAAACAACCACCCAGTTGTTATGTGTACATTCTGTGAATAAGTTTTTTTTGCTTGTCAGATTTACTGTCTATCACATAGGACGAAACTTTTTATTAAAAGAATTCGCCAAATTTGAGGCCGAGAGGCCCCCCAGGCTACCATCGCCTGCTTCTCCTCAAAACTTTGTTTCCAGATTCTTTATAAATGATATTGTTCTCTTTGCAGATTAATTTATTTTTAAATAAGGTTTTTTCAAATCCTTTATTGCCGCATGAGACAAAAAGCTTCATCCCCTGTTATGCTCCTGCCTTCTGTATCCACTCTGCTGTGCTGCTGTTCATAATGGACTGAATATTACTATTTATATTTAAAGAGAAGAAGAAAAGAACACAGACAATTTGTTTACAGAGATCCTGCCTTCTCCAGGTGAAATATTCACGTGACGTATGTAAGACGATTCCTTTGATCGAGGCTGAATGAAAAGCGCGACCTCTGATCAGTGCATGTTACAGTAACCATCATATCAGACTTTAGTGAGCTGTGCTTCTGCTGTTTTACAGGAGGACTTGGTGAAAATGGTTTGGAGTGGAGATATTTGATGTCTTTTAGTGGTGAATGTGTTACGGATACCTTTTTTTTAAGATGTGTATTGAGTGTGTCCTGACTGGATATGTATTTTTTTTACCCTGTGTGCAGTGCTGTGTCGTGTGTTGTTGTACAGGAAAAGTGAACCAATGTTAAAGATGCTCCAGCCGACTACACGTTACATTTTAACAATGTGACAGTTTAATATTAAGGCAGCAATAGTCATTTCACTTCACATGTTCTCTAGGCTGCAGTAACATCTCCCTGTTGGTGTCTGAATGCTGAATGCTGTAATGTAAATGAAGTGGGTACTAAATGTGAAGGTGAAGCTCCAAGCTCACAGAAGACACACGGCTTCAGGTGTCACAGGTTCAAGACATTGGTTGCCTTTTGTGTTGACTTCTTTTCTGTGCCTCAGAATTAAACATTAAAACATTTTAAAATCACTTGTGGTGATTTGTTCTGGTTGTATATCTATTTGTTAGGTATTTTCATGCTTAACAAATTGCGTTTTTGGACCATATGCATTAAATTGTATCCAAAACTATTTTAATGTCGTAGGCCACTTTTGATCTTGAGGCCAGAACAAACTGGATGCGAGCCTAAAGTGGCCCATGTGGTAAAGGGTGGATATGGCCAGTATACAACTAATGTGGTTGAGATGCAGTATTGTTTTGGCTGATTGTGGCCCAGCTCTGGCAAACAGGAGCGGACGGCCAATGTGCCATCTACAAGTTTTAAAAGGGTCTTTTTTTCCCCTAAGATTATGTTTTAGACGCCATTTGGCAAAATAAAACATATTTTCGGGGGTTTGCTAACAGGCAATACAGTGTGTGCTTAAGAGGAGCTGGGGATCACCAGGTCTGTGTTACAAACCAATGATATAACTCATTATGTGGCTCAGTTGAGTGGTGGCGAGCATGAGATTCGCTCCAGCTCATTTTCATTTTGATACAGGTAACTTGCCGGAAATATGGGTCTTTCCAAACAGTAGACAGAAAAACGTACAGATGGACCGTGTTATTTCTGCAGACATGGTGACCCTGCTGGGGATCAATGAACTTGTCGCTCTACCACCATCTCACTGTGAACCTGGAGGTATAGTGTTTGTGTCCAATCTCCCCCTGTTGATACAACCTGTATCAACAGAAGGTTAGTTTAACTTTTTCTTGAAATGAACACACACTAAAGAAGCAGAGAAATGCAGTTTTATTGGTCATAGCAAATTAGCTTCACTTCCTTGGTGTATAGACTGACAATGAGTTACACTTGAAATACAAAAATTGTTCCTCGTCTCAGTTTTGTTTCTTTGGTCTCCATTTCCATAGAGACTGAAACAGTATCTCTACAGTATCGAAAGCAAAATTTGCAGCCTCATATTGCTTCAGCTTAATTGAAAGCTCTTCATTTCATGAACATGAAATGAATAAAACATACACCTACTCATGAATGAGTAAAAAAAAACTGATGGTTTTACAGGAATGTGGTTACTATAAGTTGTCGGTGAGAAAGGTTGGTGCTCACTGGATATTCTGTTCTTCAGATATACAGAGTTCTGGCTTTTCCTTCTTTCAAAGAAAGATACATAGTTTTGGAAAAGAAATGGAATTTAGCCTCCATGGTGGAATAATAACCAGCTTAACGTCCACCAGACTCAATGCAGGTGAACAGTCTTCATGCTACAATGATAAACAGATTCATCAGATTTAAGGCACTGTGTGCGACAGTAACATGTTTCTCAGTATCAAATATAGGAGGCAGCAGTAGGCAATGCTTTGGTCCCTCTGTGGGAGGGTCGAGCTTCTTTTCCTACAGCAGCAAACAACCTGGGGTTCCAAACACTCGCGTGCAGTGTTGTGCAAGCAAACACAGAGGAGTATAATGCCCAGGCAAGTCCTGATATACGACAGAGGAAAATATATCATAATATAACATGAACAAAGTCATAATACTGTGTTACAAAAATTAAGTAATTACTTTATTTTCAAGTTAACCCTTAATAAAGGTTTCACATAAGAAAATACTTCTTGCTCAATAGCACCACATCATAAGTATTATTCACATATTACAACTTTATTCTTGTAATATTACAATTTTCTTCTCGTAAGCGACTTTCTTCAATATGATATAATAATATGTTGTTGTGAAAAGTGTAGCACTAAAAGTAAATGTACTCATGGTGCAAATGATTTCAGCAGCCTCAACTGTTTGCTGCGGTCTCTGCACCTGTCCAGGATTCATTAGTTATCAGGTGAGCAGTCTATTCAGTATTACAGTGAATCTGTATTAAATAACTTGTCTACGTATTTGCATGACTTCCAGTGGACACGGGATCATATCAGGGACCTGGAAAATGGCCTCTGTCTGAACCACCAACTTACGGCTGTTTGGTTCAGAGTATAGCAGCTTTCTGAAAAGGCACAAACACTCTGTACATCTGCCTTCAGTGAGAAGATGTGATTTAAGGCCTGTAAAACACCTTCATTCATAAATACGCACATACACAACAGCCATACTGTTAATTAAATAAATAAATAAATAGCTGATGATGATGCACTGGTTCGTCTTTACAATCTTTAAACCAGTGGTGGTTCCCTGAATCAAACAGCATCTAAGTATCTACCATAACTCAGCATCACGGGTGTAGCTGAACAGATCAGTAGACACACGACAGAGAAACATCTTTCACATTTCAAGGTCTCGCTGTGTTACACACAACAAAAGCAGCCGTCACTGTGAAACTGAGGAGAGGAATGTTGACCTCTGCAGATGATATCAATCACTACACAAATAGAAATGTCAACAATCTGCATTTTTTTCCTTCTGTTACCGAAATCTCTCACGAACAAGGAAGCAAAAGAGACAAGTTGAAAACCAAAATGTCTTGTGTGTGAACAGCAATATTTACATTAAGCTTTCATTAGAGACTTCTGACACAGCGAGGAATCTGTGGCCAGTCTGCTTCATCACCTTTTTCTTTGTGAAGATTAGCTGAAGTTCGTCTTGCGCAGGTGTCTGTTGGGGATTTCGATAGCGCTCACTTGCAGTGGCCAGGAACCGCCCATGATGCCCGCCTGAAGGGCCACACCTGTTACCACAGCCAGGTCAGGGTCGACAGATGTGTTGGGCTCCTTCCCAAAGTACTCAGCGATCAGCCTCCTGATCCGCGGGATCCTCGTGGAGCCTCCGACCAGAACGATCTCATCTACCTCCTCTTTCTCCAGGCGGCCTTCAGCCAACACCGTCTCAACAGGAGCCAGGATCTTCTTGAAAAGGTCTTCGTTGAGCTCCTCAAACAGCTCGCGATGGATCACGGCCTGGAAGAGAACCGGAGTAGGAGCGGAGCCTTCGGGCGACTCCGAGCTGCCTTGGGTTTGAAGGAGCAGCGGCACTGAGATGGTGACACTGGGCTGGAGGGTGAGGTTGAGCTTTGCAGCCTCCACAGACTGTCGGAGACGGTGAATGTCCTCTTTGAGAGTGGGTGGGACACCAAACTCTTGACGAACTCGCTCTGTGGTGTACTTGAGCAACCGCTGGCTGAAGTCTTGACCTCCCAGCTTGCTGTTTCCTGCAAAAAAAACATCAGCTTATTAACTGTGTTCAGTTCCCTTCCGAGAAACCAACACACAAACACTTCCTCAAACAAAAGCTGCTTTGTTCTTTCTTTACATCCGACAAACCAGGAGACAAATATGACCCCAACTAATAGCTGTTGAACCGATTCAACTAAGAACAAAATAATGAATGGTGCTTTTGAAGAAGCAGTCCAAAAGATTTTTATTTCAATAAATGTCTGTTAAATTACTTTCTAATTCTATATCCACATTACTGTGACATCAACTCCACTACACATACGCTACTGAACTACCCCGGAGTTTTAGAGCTAGAACGCTGCCTGCCCCATTTAGTCTCAACGGGCAGAAACTGAGAGGTTTGGAAACAATGACGCAGTTAAATTCTGCATTTCACAACATGACAACTGCTTTGCATAAGAGAGAAACAATTATTTGATCTATTTGTGTCCATGGAGACATGCATGCCTTCCGGTTCTCTGTGTACATAAGTGGTCACGTAATAAGTGAGACAGTGAGCTAAGCACATAATGCTACTGCTCATTCAAATGTTTTTTGGCAGAGGATCACTCATTGCAGGGAGTAACCAAACAATAAGATGAAGAGCTGCAAGCGACAGGCAACACACCTCCAGCTTTCATAACTAAATAATTTCCCTGTATAATGAGCAACATGTAATCAGATCATTATTGCTGATAGAATGGTGGAAAACAGCCAATACTTTCTGACTGCTTTATTAAAACAACATTAGTTTGTTTGGCTGAGGCCAGTAATCTGTGACCTGTTGTATCAAAACACTGTTGCTGTTACCACCACAAACTACAGGTGTGGGCCAGACCACCAGGACTGTTGTATCAACATCTGTCCTGAGAGATCCAATCACAAGTGGTCAGCGTTTAAATTCAAATGTATCCTGAAGCATCTCCTGTGATCCCTTGTGATAAGATCTCACTTCCCAGCTCTATTTGCAAGTTAATATGTACGTTTCTGTTCGCAATGACCAAATTCTGGGTTTTTTAACCAGTCTTTAGTTATAGGATGTGTCCCATGACAAAGTGTCTGTGTCAGCACAAGCGAGTGATAAGTGAATAAATGTTGATGCAGCTCTGCTATGAGAGATTTCACCCAACTGAAAACAATTACAAATCCTTTGGACACAGAGAAGAGTCGGTTGGATTTTTGAAATTGAAGCGGGTCAGAGGACATCTTGTCACTCTAGGCCTTTGCTGTGCAACTGAAATGAGTTCCTTGTCACTTCCTAATTACTAGAGCAGCGGAGCACCTACCTGCCATGGCTCTGGTGAAGAACATGCCTCCCTGTTTGTTAAGCAGAGACACATCCAGTGTTCCTCCTCCGAGATCGACCACCAGCACGTTAGAGACGTCCACCTTGTGCAGCCCGTAAGCCATGGCAGCAGCCGTGGGCTCGTTGATCACTCGCAGGATCTCCAAGCCTGCAAGACAGTAATGATGGAGTTAGTGTGAAAATGATTCCAGTGACATAGTGTGTACGGATCTTGTATGTTTAGTGACTCTGGGAGAGAGAAGCTATCAACGATCTCAAGTGAGTTTTAGACTCAGGTGTCTGAGGTGCTGTTTTGTCAGGACATCTAACATCCTTATGAAACTGTTAAAGGACTGACCGGCGAGGTTGGCGGCCTTGACGGTGTAGTTCCTCTGTCTTTCATCAAACTCTGCAGGCACAGAGATGACGGCTTTCTGGATGAGCACACCCAGCTGCTTCTCAGCCATCTTTCTCATCTTCAGCAGCAGCCTGGAGCCGATGAACTCTGGGACTCACGGTGAAGGTTTGATTGGTGGAGATCAGAAACTCTGCACTTCCATTGTTGTTGATCACCTGCAGGGGGAGGAGGAGTCAGAGAGGGTGAACAGGGAGGAGAGATTTCATTAGATAAGATCAGGAGGAATACATGTTTTTTAAACAAATGTATTGTATTAATGTGTGTGTGCTTGTGTGTGTGCTAGTGCGTGTGTGTGTGAGAGAGAGAGATCATTTAAAATTCATAAATGAGCTTCATCAATGAAATCAGCCTGGTTGTAAATCTGCAGCACAACCCAGCGGCCACTGCTCAACCCCCTCCTCACCATTACCCACCTTAAAAGGGTAGTGGGCGCTCTCCTGCTCCATCAGCTCGGGGTCAAACAACTTCCCGATGAACCTCTTGGCGTCGTACACGGTGTTCTGTGGGTTGGTGTTGGCCAGGTCCACGGCATCCTGTCCGGCCAGCACCGCAGTGGTGGTGAAGGAGACGGCGGAAGGGATGCTCTTCCTCCCCGCTTCATCCGCCAGCACCTCCACCTCCCCGCTGCCCGGGTGGAAGACGCCCACCGAGCAGAAGGTGGTGCCCAGGTCCAGGCCGATGACTCTGGGTTTGGGAGGAGGAAGGTACTGCTGGCCCAGGTACCCTGCCAGGAACAGGGCCAGGATAACGGAGCCTGCGGACCGATGAAGACACCGTTAGCTCATGTGTTAGCATCCAAACACCGGCGAGTTACCGGGAGGAAAGATATCTCCCTTAACTTACCGATCATAGAAACTTCTCCGGACATTGTCTCCCACTGTAGCGAAGCCTCACGCCACTGAAACGTCACAATATGTCGGTATCAGTTGTTTCAGGTCGATTTAAAATTACGAGAAGCTTCAACAGCTGGAGGAGAATTCTTCAGACCAGCAGCAAAACACACGTCAACGCTGTATGGCCCCAGGTGCTTTTTGGGTACTGTAGTTTACGTCACGTAGCACGTTCTTGTGGAATAGCGAAGCAGATTTAGGTCAATACTACATCTCCCATCAAGGCTTGCGCCACGTGACGTACTCTAAAAGGTTTCGAGACGTGTACATGTTTTCAGCCAACCAGACAGAGCCTAAGCAGTCCAGGTTGAAAAATATATTATTTATAAGGATACAAAATGAAAAATACATTAAAACTAGGGAAAAACACATTAAACTGCGGACCCGAGCTCTTTCGAACTCTGCACCTGATGCGGCCGCGCGAGAGCGGTCGGGGACCGGGCGAAATGGATAAACGCTTCACTTCCTGTGTGCGTCACGCAACTCCGAGCCACGCACACTAATCACGCACGGTCCCCACAATCAAATGCAGACCACACAGTGGAAATTGTATGTACATCTAACTCAAGTTGTAAAACTAGGCTTTCTTTCTTTGGCCAGTATGTGGGGCTATCACTATCACTACATACAGACTAACAGATCTTTTCAGGTTAAAAACACTGTTGATTCTCTTCAGATCTATGCACCTTTCACCTTTGATACATCAGAGGAATATATGACCACTGACACTATACAGATTCAACAACCTTGTGTTTTGAGGGGTGTTATCAAACTTTGACGCCACACCAAGGCAACACCGTGTGAAATCTAAAATCTAGGTAGTTTTAATCTCCATGTTGTTGAGAGGACCCTCATCAAAATTGAAGTTGATCTGATGAAAGCTCTTGGAGACAAAGAGACTCTGCTGAGTTTACAGACAACTTCAGGAGAGATACAATGAGTTCAAAGCAAAGCTGACATACTCGAAAACTCACTAAACTTTGCAGGCGTGTGAGGCCTCATGTAAATGTACGTATTCTTGAGTCATTCGAAATGGGCATGGCAAAATGGCTGAACAGCGCCCCTTAGAAAACCGCCTGGTTTACCTGATCATCAGGAAATTCAGTACACACTTGTATCATGACCGGACAAATTTGAACAAAGCAACAGAAAGTCAGCCATTTCGGATTTTGTGGCCAATTTGTAAAAAATGCGACTCATTTTGATTAATAATCAGGCGAAAAGCAATGGGAAGTATTGAATGTAATAATGAAAACAATATTAAAACATAGTAAAATATAAATATGGACAATAGTTAAATTATATTAAATCAAATTGAATTAAATATTGTGAAAACATTTAAATTTAATACAATTTTATTAAATCAATTTTCTTTGCTCTGTTATAGTTCATTAATGCCTGTTTATGTCTCCAGGACTGATAAATCATGTAGTGGTAGTTGAAATAATTCCTAATACAAATACAAAACAAAAAATAAATGTAAGAGTATTTCTTTAATTGTATTTACAAAAAGTTGTGGAAACAGATTAATGGCTTTCACATACAGGCTTTCTCTCACACTCACACACACATTCAAAAAGTAACATATGTGTTTTACATCATACATACATCTTGTACAGTTTATATTATATAAAAAAAACAACCCTTTAACAATACCACCTGGAAAAAGAAAAGACGATCCTGAACGACGAATTGAGACTGGATGTGATGAGGATGATAAAAGTGATATATAAAGGCAGTAAGTACATGTAATGACACTGACTGATTGTTAATGCAATAAATAAAAGTGACGTTTAATCAGTGACATGTCACCTCTTCAACATAAAATGCTTAGAAAAAAACTCTTGTTAAGTTTATTATGATCTTGATGAACTGACAAATGGATGAGATGACATTTAGAGTACCGGCGGTTTATTATTTCTATATAAGCTGTAGCTGGTGGCTTTCTGGTATGAAGGATGTTAATCAATCAAATTTTATCAATGCAACATTAAAGACATGAATTGTTAAAACATCAGTCATAAGAAAATGACAAACACTTAATTCCCAAACGAGCAGATCACGAGGCCCCAGTGTCTGTGAGCTGCTCGGCGTCCTCTTTGCTGTCTGAACATTCTGACGGGATGAAGCAGCCTGAGTCTCTGGGACAGTCACTGTCTTCTTCCTTTTGACTGGGGGAGGATTTGTGCTCCTCCACATCCCTGACATCATCACCTGTGGCCACAAGACAAAGTGGAATTAATACAAATGTCATACTCATATTTTTCGTTTCCAACCACATGAGGGAAGTTCAAATGTGTGCCAAGAGAGAAATAAAGACACATTTAGACGTGAAAGGCTGATGCTCTTTGACATTTTGGATTTATTGCTGTTATGGCAAAAGCAATGGCAATCATTTTGACTGGAAAGTTTGTGACTGTCCAAATGGACGTGTGATTGAGTGACGGAAAATAGCAAAATCACACAAACGCTACAATAACTACTGCAGGTGTGACCAAGCAAAAAGCAGCACGAAGCATCTGAGATTCAAGTTGTATTTTTCTACTACCAGACTGATCTGAGCTGCACCGTTCTTTAATATTTTGACCTCACTGACAGAAGCTACTAATCCTCACATCCACGGTGCCAAAGCACTAACCTAATGGAGTTCAGCTTGATTAAATTACTGGCATCTCCTGTGAGGCAGGCAGGGTCACACTGCAGCTGCCATCTGTTTAGTCAAACTGTCGCCCAAGCAGGAAAAATGACAATGACCTTTAATTTTCCTCGTATAAACCTACTGAGGTTATATGCAGTATAGCTAACACACACACACACACACACACACACACACACACACACACACACTAACACTAACACTAACACACACACACATACACACACACACACACACACACACTCACACGCAATAACACACACACATACGCACACACTAACACTAACACTCACACACTCACACACAATAACACACATACACACACAAACGCACACACTAACACTAACACACACACACACACACACACACACACACACAAACATACACAAATGCACACACACAGTGACAGACTGAACAGAAGCAGCCAGTGAACTCTACTCCTTCCTCTTGCTGGGAGAGTATTGTTTTGCATCATTCATGCAGCGCTCTGCGATAATCAGCCATTTGCTTCAAGACACCAGATTACTGGAACAGCTTCTGCCCTCTTAAGCACTTTCTATCTGAGTAACAGGAAATCACTGATAAGCCTCTCACAGTGTGCAGGATGTCTTTCTATTCAGAGTGGCACTAACCTCCCCGCTTCCACCTGCTGTTTCACATCGTTCGTGTGTCAGATTATATTTTTAAAAACTCGATTTTTCAGAAACACATTCGTTTGGCTCGTATTTGTGGTTGGATTTGAAAGGTTTATTATTTTTGTATGATGGACAATGTGCAATAAAAAACCATATTGGACAATAAGCACTCTCATGGTGACAGGTAGCATGAGAGGACTTTTTTTATAGTTTTATAGTAGTTTATTGAACATGAATTCTTACAAACGCCTGCAAAGGAATTTTAAAGGTTAAAGTAAGGGGACTATTTTTGTATATTATCTCTAACATACAGCCTGAGCATCCATAGTAGACCACAATACTGAACCGAAATACGATGGTCTGGTCTACAGTGGGTTTTCTTAAATTTGAAGGTGCTCATCAAAATGGCACAGACTAGTCTTGCCGCTGTGACTGAATTGGGCTTCAAATGCAGCCTCTGAATTGAGACACAGCTATTAAGTATTAAAATAATTCGTCGCAGTTGTAGTTTGGTGTGTTTCTAACCTTCTGTGTAGCGGCACTCAGCAGCAGCCAGAAGTCTGTGTCTGTGCTCGGGGTCGTTGACGTTCAGCTCTATCAAGTGTTTCTCTTGCAGGTGCATCAGGTCCTCCACCGTCTGGTAGCCATTCAGCAGCAACGCAGAGGCATACTCCTGCAAAGCAAACCTCAGTGAAAAAAAACCCCCACATCAGGTTTCAGATCAAGTGTTAACAAATGTGTTGTTGGTCCTCCAAAGCAGGAAATCAATGAGGATTGATAACATCGGGTATTTATCTCTGTATGTCTGAAGTTGAGCTGTGAATGATCTTGTTAAATTTGCAGCACAGTTTTATATATGGTGTTTTCTGTGCATGAAAAACAACAATTGTATATTATTCTGGTTTTAACCTCAGTTTATTAGATGAAGCTTAATAACACCAGAGGAGGGAGATGAAGATGACTCCTCTCCTGTTGATCTTAACTCCCTGACCACCCTGTGGGATTTGACCAGACTGAAACACCCCCTCACCTCCAGATTCAGTCGCTCCAGTAACTCCAGCAACGTTTTAGGTCTAGGTCTTTTGGAGAGCTTCTGCTGTCTGATCTTTGGAACTTCTTCTTCCTCCTCCTCTTTCTCCACTAAAACGTCAACGTAGATGAACTTGAAGTTCCCCACTTTGTTGTTCAACATGCCCGTCCAGATGCCCATCGGAGGCTTACTGATGATGTTGATGATGTCACCCACCTAGGAAAAAATAACAGGATGTTAATTGGAGTTCAACTGGGATGGGTTATAGTTATCTTTTCTTAAAGCAGAGTCTGTAGGACACAAACATCACTGTAGATGTGTGTGTGTGTGTGTGTGTGTGTGTGTGTGTGTGTGTGTGTGTGTGTGTGTGTGTGTGTGTGTGTGTGTGTGTGTGTGTGTGTGTGTGTGTGTGTGTCACCTTGAGTTTGAGAGAATCCGTGTCATACGGGCTTGGAACAAAGTCTGTGTGGACACGAGCTCTGCCGCAGAACTGTCCCAGATAGGATCCGTCCTCCTCCAGCTTCACACTCTCTTTCTGAGCAGAACCATTGGACTCACTGGTCACACCACCTGAACCCACAAACACAGTGTGATTACACAGCGATGGTGATAAAACAGCTCAGTATTCTGTGCAGGATCCTCTTTGTGAAGATACTCACTGGAGGTGCTCTGGCCGCTGTACAGACTCTCTAAGGAGTTACTTGTCTTTGCATGGTCTTTCTCAGCTGCAGTGCTGCTGTCTGCTTCTGCCTCCAGTTCTTTATCCGTGTCATCACCCTAAAGGTAGAAAAACAATTGGGAGGCATGTTATATGAAATAGACTGACACTGTGAAGATCTGAATGCAATGTGCATGTGAGAAACAACAATGAAACTAAAACTTCAGCTGGAGATGTAGGTTGTTACAGAAAAGATTCATCTTTGCATCGCTATTAGAATCAAACTTGGAAAGTGCAGTAGGGACTTTGTGGTGTTTGTCATAGTGAAGCATGTCAGCAGCAGCAGCAGCGTTATAGATGAGGATGTGGGTTTGTGAGAGATGAAAGTGATAAAGATTCTTGAGAAAAACAGCAGAGGTTTGCTGTAAGTGACGCTGATCTTCGATGAGTCTGTTCTTTTACTGCGTATCAAGAGTGTTGTTGGTCCTTTGTGCACAGGTGTTTGACTGGTTTGCATTTATGTTTAGGGTGGCAAGGGGGGGCTGTGGATCATGGGAGAAAGCAGTTCATCCACTAACCACAAGGTCAGTGGGTTTATCCATGAACTCCAGTTTGCAAGCCAAAGGGCACGATACTAAACCCCAAATTGCCCCATGTGACAGCAGTGTGTGATAGAAGTGCAGTGTATAGTACCACTGTATGACTGTATGTCTAAATGAGCAAATGGATTGTACTGTAAAGTGCTGTGAGTGGCTGATTAGAAAAGCTCTATATAAATACAGTCTATTCACCAAATAGTGACATTAATGCTTGAATGAGGGATTATTGACACAAATAATTAGGAGCTTTATTCATGGTGCCTGATTGAGTTTGTGGGTGTGTGTGTGTGTGTGTTTGTGTGTGTGTGTGTGTGTGTGTGTGTGTGTGTGTGTGTGTGTGTGTGTGTGTGTGTGCGTGTGCTCTTATAAAACTATCTTTGTGATGACCAGTTTGAGTCTATAACATACAGTGTGAGGACATTTCAGGAAAGTGAGGACGTTTTGGCCGGTCCTCACTTCGTGACCCCCTTTAATGTAGTGTTTTGGAGTTAAGACTTGGTTTAAGGGTTAGGATTAGAATAAGGTTAAGGTCAGGTTAAGGGTAAGGGTTAGGGTTAGGGTTAGGCATTAAGTTTGGATGATTAGGGTTAGGGTAAGGGCGTAGGGAATGCATTATGCCTCTGAGTGTCCTCACCAAGATAGCAGTACAAATATCTGTGTGTGTGTGCGCGTGCGCGTGTGTATTTGTGTGAATTTTCCAGTGACTCACAGGCTCTTCAGAGAAATACTTGGCGTGTTTTTTGCCCATTTTTCTGCGCATGGTTAGTGAAATAGCCTTCATCTTCTTCCCAAGTCCAGTTGCTTTGTTAGGGTCTGAACTTTCGCATTCTTCAACGACCTGTGGGCAGAAAGTTGGTTAAGTAAAGACAACGGATTTAGACCATACTGCAGCTGCTCATATTTCTACCATCTTCTCATCTTTTGTCCACCATGTGTACACATTTTTACCCAGTATGAACCTTTTCCTGTTGTTATGATTTTAAAGTGAAAACAAACACATTTACGCACCACGTTTGTGTCATTCTCCTCTGGTTTGGCCGGCGACAAGTGATGTCTGAAACCCTCGAACTTGCCGAAGCTTGTGGAGCGCTGTGGGGAGGATTTAAAAAACAAGAAGGAAAGATGTCATAAAAACGTCGAGCAAGATTTACCAGCATTACATAATATCAAGTCACCATGTGTGTCAAGGCTCAAAAATCCTGCAAGACTGGTTGCATCTTCAAGTGGATAAAATGTATAATATAACACAGAAGCTTCTATAGCTGTCTTTGTCTATAGGGGCAAGGAACGCCAGTGTTCTTTTTTGGGACGACACACACACACACATACACACACAGGCACGTTCTCCATACAAATGCACTGACAAATTTATCTGTTTATCTAAAAAATTAAGGATAATTGAACTTAAGTTTTACTCGTTATTATAATTTTCTTACTAGCAAAATGTATTCACAGTGACTTCACTTTGGCTTAGTTTTAACTGTTTCTCATGTTTTTTCCCTCCCACATTTTTCATAAACTAAAAATCATTATAATCTCTCCCAAACCCCCATCATCTCCACAATAATAATTACATAAACCAATAATCCCTTGAAATCCTGGTTAAATATGAACTCCTAGACAGCTCACTGCAGACTGATTTAATGTTGCGTAGTTTTACTCCATTGTCCACAAACGCAGAAGCAGTATAAAGTCTTCTGTTTCAAAGCAAGTCTTTCCCTTTTTTATTTTTCTGTTATTACACAGTAGGAATTTTATTGTCATTGTCTCTTTTACTGTGTTATAAATGAAAATATATTGTATTGTATCTCTGTGCAAAAACCTGCCTTCTAGTCTATGAGAGGCATTAGAATTCTAAAAAGTATAAATTATCCCTAAATCCTAAATCTACAAAAATGCTATTAGGTTACACAGTAATTTCAAGTACAACCAGACCTAATTAGCACAGAAGTCATTTAAATAACGACCTCTGTCAGACTTTGTCACAAGTTTTGAAGAAACTATTTGAACATGAACTTGTACATCATTGGCTTCACAATTATAATTACATTTTCACCTACCTTTGGTTTGCTGCTCTTTGCTTTGTCCGACACATTGGATGCCGTCCTATGTAACATTTTCTATTGTTCTTTAATCAAATATCAACCCTTTCTCTTCTCTTTTCGTTTACCCCACTCTCCCCTGACAGTAAAGTGCTAACTAACGCATTACCACAGTGAATACTGGCTGTCTGAGGTGCTGGCTAGCCCACTTCCTTTCAACATACAGGATGTGAGGCAATTGACACAGTGTCTTGCTGCAGTTTGTCTTTGAAAGGGAAAAACACAAGTGCTTGAGTATGCATTTTGTGGCCCGTTCAACGAAATCATCAAGATCTACTTCCAGGAACAGCTGTGTTAAAGTTTTGTAAATGTCGTATTTGTTTTTTTTCAATCTTTATCAGATATGAGATATCATGGTGAGGATGAGCTTGAGTCACATTTGCTGCTGTGTTACATTTCTGTAGTTGGTTAAGCTCAGAGTTGGACTGTACAGTCAAGTATAACAATGATATCAGAGTGACTCAATGTTTCACCCTGACAATATGTTTATTCTAAGTGGCCTTTAACCTCATAATAACAGAGTATTTTTAAGAATTGAATGGATAAAATAGGAAGACATACAAACATACATATATTTGATTCAAATCAGATCTAAGTTTATTATTCCTGAAGATGTTCCATTATTACTAATGAGGAAGTTGCTTTTGTAAATTATGCTATGACTCCTTTGCATTTATTTCTTCATGTGGGGTGAGTACGTTGAGGAAGTGCTGACGTACGACAGAGGAACAGCTGAAAGTGGCAACTTTATTGTGTCGAAACCTTTTCCTGTTGATCTCTGCTTTCAGTATAGAGGGCAATACTGAATATTTTATATGACATCTCAGAAACACTAAACTGTCAAACACGTGATCCATTTTTCTCAATCATTAAACCTGTCACCTGTTTACAAATCATGGCCTCCCCCAGTGAATGTGAATTTAGGATTGAGTTTGACTTTCCCCAGGATCCTACATCGCTGTCAGTTGTAGCTGTCCTCTTGCAATTTGTGTGTGTGTGTGTGTGTGTGTGTGTGTTTACATTATTGAGAGTTTGAATCAGTCAGATGCAGCAAAAGGAATTCCAAATCCAACAACATTGCCCAATCCTGCTGCTTTCAATCAGCCCAAAACTCCTGTCATTCCAGATTAAAGCTTCTATCTATTACTTCAGAACCTCCTGACGGCCTGGAGAGGCCATTGTTCACGTGAAGAGTTCGAAATAAAAATAATTAAAAACAGTCACCTGGTATTTGTTGACGTCTTAGACGATTCAGAGAGCAGGTTTTCGTATTTGTCAGTATTATTAGGCAGATAACTTTCCAGTAATTTTCAGAACTACGCGATACGATGAAAGTTTGTTTTTTCTAAGATAAAATAATGAAACTATTCACTGGCAGAACACTGGCTGTGAAACATCAGAGTAATTTGACCATGTGCTGACAAAAGGTGAAATATTCACACTGAAAGAAGAGCAGAGCAAAACCAAGTATGTTGAGTGTTTTCTTTTCTATTATTTGTATGACGAACGAGTCATAAACTCCATACCATCTCTATAGGCTTAAGAGGCTTCATGTCTAATGAAATTACATTTGTCTCTAAGAACCATTGGAGCTATAGATCCATAGGCATCTTGTAATCTCTTCTCCGGATCATCCTTTTCATCCGAGACAATTTTCTCCCAAGTGATGTTAAGCTTTACCGACTGCTTTATGTCTGACTGCACGTGTTCGCTGGATATCGGTCCGGGTCTTATGCTTCGAAAGCACGCAAAGGCTTTGACCTCTTTGGTCAAACAGCTCTACTGTATGGTATTAGCACTGAGTGACCCTTGACCTCACTGCAGTGACTGCAACTGATTGAAAACCTTCCCACTGGGAGCGTTTATCTTTTATCAGAAATTAATTTAAACTTGGAGACATTTTTCAGATTTAATAGATAGGCATGCGTCTTAAAACATTGTTAACATGCTTGTATAAACAGTCTTTCCCAGAAAAGCATATGGATGTGGCCCAATTATCCCAAAATATTTTGAGAGCCTTTTGTTAGCAAGGTGTAATCTGTAAATTAACCTAAGTGGGCCATTTGATAAATGATGAATATGGCCAAAATAGCTCAAAACTAGTTTGGGCCACCCTTGGCACCTTGGGTTGACAGCATGTCTCTAATATTACTATGGCTTGTGGCCCAGATCTGGCAAAACAGGAAGTGGCCTTCCAAATGGGTCGAAACAAATTAGCTATGAGGGTTGGTTTAACCAAAGCTAATAATGTAATAATATTAGCAGTCTGAGTGAGGCATAAATCAAGTCAAGCAGGTATACTCAAGGGAAGGATGTAATGTTGACAATATGGATTTGACTGCTTACATCAGCTTGACTTCTGCTGTTAATGGATTTCTTTACACGCTTTTATGCTGAAATCCTTTTAGGACAGTATCACTTCATGGCCAATACAAATGGGATGAGTGATTACAGATAGCAACTAGAATACAGCCCTTTTGTTGTATGCCTCCGCCAACCGGTGCAGTTTCAGTCCACATAAAATAAAATGTCAGACTCGTATAAGGTCACTATGGCCTTTGACCCCTGAAATAAAATCGGTTAATCTTTGAGTCCACTCGAGATATGATGTAGATAAGAGAACAAGAAGTCCAGAAGTGCTGCATCAAGTGGCCAACATCCAAATGATTTCTGGAAAAGACTGTTTATACAAGCATGTGAACAATGTTTTAAGACGCATGCCTATCCATTAAATGTGAAAAATTACTCCAAGTTTAAATTAATTGCTTACGTGGAGGCATGAAAACTATTGCAATTAACATAGCTGACCTATAATATTGTGGAATCTTGAGGATACTCATTCAAACACTTTGTAAGAATCCAATACTCAGGCTTTGTTTTCCTGGAATAAAAGCACAAAACATCAAAATCAACTTACGTCTGGTTCTGTCAAATCCAAGTCAGTGACAGACCGTGACACCTTTGGGGGAATCTGTGGGTTTACAGTCCTGTTTCAAGCTGTAATCCTGGGCCTGCTCCTGTCTTTCCTCCCATTCCTTCCCATTGGCTGGCGTGAAGTCATGAGAGTACATGCGGTACTCTGTGAGCGGTCTGCGACAGGTGTGTTGGACGGTCCCCCAGGATGGACTGCTGTCGCCTGGGTTGCTCCAGCGCTGGTGGTAGGTGTGGGTGGGCGTCGCACCACCGGGTAGGCTGGCCATGTCTGTGCAGCGGCCTGGCGTTGTGTTCTCCTGAGAGGGGAGGGTGGACGACTTGCCAAGATAGGGCCTCCTATCTGATCTGTAGGGCACATCCAGATAGTGGGGTCCCATGGGTGGGCTCACGGAAGTGGGTTGGGAGTTAACTGAGACTGGAGACAGAGTAAGATAAAAGGGATATTTGTCAAAAAAGACTGAAGACGTGAATTGTTAGGGATGGATTCATCATAACCTCCCCAAAGAGGTTAAGTTTTCATTTGCGTTTGATTGTTTGAGGACATCACCCAAAGAAGAAACCATCACACATTTTTGTGAATCTAGGACTTTTTTTTTCATCTTCACGTTAACATTATAAGATAAGGTGATTTCAATATTTATGTTGTTTGTGCAGAGAATAATTAGTATATCTTTATGAAAAACATCATTCATGTTTAGGGGACTGATATTTATGAGTCTGAGCAATTTGGAGATCTAGATGTATTGAATTTAAATATGGCTTCATAGGGGCAAGGTTGAGGTGCCATTGTACTTAGAACTGGAACCAGACCTGTATATTATCTTATTATAAGGTGCTTCATACTTTATGTCAAAGCGTAACACAAACACAAAACATAGCTTACATTTCCTCGCAATAGAGAGAGTGATACAAAGTTTTGCAATGGAAAATGTTTTTATTAGAAAGGGTAAATCCTCTGTTTTTCTGTTTTCATGTTACATGGTAAAGCAACTGATTTCTGTGGTTTCTCATTTGCCTGTCTAACCACTATGAGTAGGCTGAACAGGTACTTGTTAACCATCAAGCTGCCCCCTGTTGAGCTGTGGAACAAGACACCTACACTGAAGTTGTTGCAAAGCTTAAAAGCAGAGGTGTAAATTCAAAATCTACAGAGGAATATAGGAGTACCAAACTTTTTTGTCTTTTACATTTCCCACATTTTGACGAATGCGTCATCAGGCTTTTCTGCTTCTGTAAGCATTGTATAATTTAGTCATAGCTTAGTCATAGAGAGGTGAGAAAGGCCAAAAGACAGTTTGATCAGAGGAGAGTGGAGACATATCTTAATGTTTGAGTATTTGTGGAAAGCTGTCTTACCTGTAGACTTATGACTTTTCTTTGATGCCTCTTTCCCGCTCTTTCCAGATGGTTTCTTTCCCGTCTTTTGGCTTCTTTTGATTGCAGGTTTAGACTCTGGCACCACTCCGGTGACATGGACACTCTAGTAAGATGCAACATACATCCCATGTAAACACTCAAATACTAAAATCTGTTAAAAACAAATTTGACACCTATTCTGATTTCCATCCATTCATCCATTTTACTTATCCTTTGAGGGTCATGGGGGGAGCTGGAGCCAATTCCAGCTGGTATTGGGCAAGAGGTGGGTTACAATCTGGACAAGTCGCCAGTTTATTGCAGGGCCAACATATAGGGACAACAACCATTCACACTCATGTTTAATTAAGAGATGATTCAAGCCAACCAATACCCATGTCTTCTGACTGTGGGACAAAGCCCAAGTACCTGGAACAAACCCAGGCAGACACAAAGAGAGCATCTCCACACAGAAAGACCCCAGCCATAGCAGGATCAACGGGCAACCTTCTTAACATTACTAAACATCACTGTATCACCGTGCCACTATTCTTCTAGTTTTTACTCTCAAATAACATAGCTCAGTTTTACAGGTAGGTTGGTGACTGTATCCTTTTTGTTGAAATCCTCTTTACATCCCGATAGTTTTCATCAAATTTGGTATAAACGTTTCCATGGATCTCCTCTTTTTCAATTGAGCCCAATTGTCAGGTCAAAGCTTTTTTTTCATCAAGTCCCTTGATTCTGGTCTTTTTTAGTTGCTTCCACTTGTTAAGGCAATGGAACCGACTGCTGATCCAGTTATGGCAGACTCTGCTTTGTTTGCTTCTCACTATGATGGGCTTTATTCGAAATGGTCACTGGGTTTCCTGTCGTAAGGCCTCTAAACCCTCATCCCCCCAAACACACACACACAGACAGATACACACACACACACACACACACACAAACACACACACACCATGTGGCCCAGAGATTACTTTGAGCGCAGTCTCCCTCTTTGGACCATCTGTACTGTATTAAACCAAATCAGCATTTTTGTTAAATGAGGTGGCCATTTAGGCCACCAGAGGCTCTCTGGATGTTAAAAGCAGGTGGCAGCTTCAGACTCCTAATCCAACACATAACAGTCTGATGTGTAATGAGAAAAAACAGTCCCTCACAATTGTCATGTACTACCACCTTATTGACTCTAAAGAAACTGCTCTCTGGCAGTGTCCGAAGTCTCTCACTATCTCTACATAGTCTACTTTTTAGGTAGTTCACAATTTGTTTGTGCTTTCTGAATGTCAAGTGAGGTTTTATACCCTCTAAAGCACCCTCATTGTTTCCCACATTGCATCTTAAAAAGTAGTGTGCACCTGATGGTCATTAACCAAGCAATATGTACCATCATGCACCACGCTCGCAGTAAACGATGAGGAGATTGGGCAGCTGGAACAGCCTGACCGGTCGTACAAATTTGAGCTCATCACAGAACAACTGCAGCAAACAAGTTTAATTCAACATTTAAACTATAATCATTCATTGTGCATTTTACCAAAAATTATTAATACTAAGTGTAAATTAAACATTTAAACATTTTTTAACTGCTTTGGTCTTTGTGCCTGCTGTTTGGATTTGGCTGCTATCCCTCAAAGCTACTGAACTATAAACAAAAAAAAAGCTGATCCAGTTGGTTATTAAATATATTTTTATGTAACCAGCGCCTTCATCAATGAATACAAGTTCAACCCATGTTTGCGTAAAAAAAAGATTTTCAATTATCTCACCTGACTCAAAGGCAGTTTCTCCTTTTTCCTTGTGCCGGAATGATGAGCTCCTTTCCCTCCTTTAGTTTCTGTTCTGTGTTTAGGTTTCCTCATTTCTAGAAGGGACACAACATATACATGTATACAGTATATCATCAGGATAGTGAAACACCACAACAACCAAATACAACTACAACCATCAACAGAAGGCTACTGAACTTAGTGCGGCGTTTAATTTATGAGCTGCTCCGCTCCTGTAGTTTAAAACTCCTGAGCAGTGGTGTGTAATTTGTTGTCTATTAAACAGCTGTTCTGAACCTCAGTGCAAATCATATGTGCATGTTAAAGGCCAGTGCAAAATGTATGATCACTGCTGGCCTGTGTACTATGATTTAACACCCAGAAATGTGGGGTTTGATTTTGGTGCTGAACTGGTTAAAAAACCCATTGGTCAGCATCTTCAGACGTCATGCTGAGTCTCCAAATGACTGCTGGCACACAGATGAGCTTAACCCATTTATTTCCTATTTACCTTCATTGTGTTTGTTGGTGATGTGGACTAAATCTTCTTGGCTCTTGGCTCCCTGCCAGACCGTGGTATTACAGCCAGGGTTATCTGCAGTGGAGAGAGACAGACAAATCACAAACACTGAGGATTTTAAGGGAAAGTCTGGGGTGAATGGAGGCCACGCAGAGACACATGGGGCTGAATGAAATCTTTCTCTGATCCACAAACAGGAGATAAGGAAGGTTATTGGAGGTTTTAATCTAGAATTTACTAGTCTCTAGAGGTCATTCTTTTGTCTTGAGAGTAGGGTTAAAAATGTACAAAAATTTCCATTAACAATTATAAAGACAGTGGCTTTCTTGTTCCCTTCATAGCTCTTTAAATTCATTTTTAGACATGCAGACAGCTCATCTCCACCAGTGTCGGCCCTATTCACCAAAAGCTCTCTTGAATCATTTGTTGGTGTCTTCCACGTGTATTGCCCGACTTGATATTTGTTTTCATTTTGTTTTTATAGGTTTTTGTCTCTGTCGAGGGTTAGGAACATCAAGGGTAAATCCTGCAGAGGATCTCTCTTTCTGAGGTCTAAGAGGCCAGATGGAGAAAGTCTGCATAAAATGTCCAGAGGCTCTAACTCTGAGATTGGGTTCACACATGCAGCCCCTATGGAGAAACTCTGGAGGATCTATCCAGTCCAGTGTACATCTGAAAGCATCACATTATTATTAATCAAGAGGGAATTGCTCTTACTCACCCAATGTTTCATTATCTGATGCAGATTTGTATATATTTGTTCTGAAATAAAAAATCAACAGAGATATAATATTAGATGTTTGCCTTTAACTTTAGCATTTGAGTCGTATCTTGCGGCCCATTAGTTAAACTACACACCAGAAAAAAACACACTGATATGATGTTTTGTGTTATGTACAGCCGGTGTATACAACAACAAGCTAAAAGGCACTCAGTACATCCACAAGATTTAATGCAAATTGCTTTAGCAGTTTTTTTTAAATCGATGAGATCTAGTCTACACTGAACTGTGACATAAATTGTGTTTCTTTCAACGGAACACCAGTGGAGTAAAGGTGTTGTGGCAACTGGGGACTATAAGTAGGTGGGCCTTGAATCCGCTTAGTCCAACTTGCCCAAAGCCATAATCTGCCTTCTGCTGGCCCAACACTCCACAGAGCCCTGCTTCTCAAAAAAACATTCACCATCAAACAAACTGAACAATGCGTACAAAGCTTTCCTTTCAATCGTTTCTAATGGGCCTGCCACTCCCTCTTCTAAGATCAAAACATTGTCCCAAACAGGCCACATGAAGTTGATGTAAGGTTAAGACGAGGAGAATGCAGAAGAGCCTGTTTGCTCTACTGCACGAAGGATTTACAGAATTAACCAACAGAGAAAATAAACAGAGCCTTTCAAGCCATATTATTACTCTATGGGAAAACCCTTTCACTTGCAGGCTTTTTTACTCTGCTTTGCACGCACATCCAGAAAAACGAAACAGAACTAAAGTTACAGTATACAGCAGACATACACAGGCCTGCATGCTGACAGGATTACAATGTCTTTAATACATTTTCATTGCCTGTTTACAGTCGAATAACAATAATAATATAGGAACAACCTACAAACATGTCAAATGGATTTGCGAGAGATAAAAACCAATGTACTCTAGTTTCTCTAATACAATGTAGGCTTGATTGTGTCTAATTCCCTGCTGAGCTCACCTTCTTATCTTTTTATTGGAGTTGGTCGCCTGTGTCTGAGGGATCTCCTGCAGGAAAAAACAAAGCTTTTTAGGCGCAATTGTTGTGTTGTTTTTTTTGTCACATTCAAATGGATTTGATAAATAAATCATTGTTTTACTCATTCACTGATACATCAAGGACATCTGCCTATTCAACAAACATCTGACAACTTAATGGCCTAGGGAAGTGTAATGCAAACTTTGGTACCATTTGGGCACGCAATACCTCCAATCGTCAATCATCGTTCTTTCAATCTACCTTCCTCCTTATTGTATTCATTGTAAAAGCACAACATAAGTTTTGTTGCTGTAATCAAGCTAAATTTACAGAGCTTTTATTTTGAAATGTTGTGAACCGCATGGACTGAAGATTGTGTTGATTGTTTAACAGACCTGTGGATAGCCAACATGCAATGTAAGAAACAATTCAGTTCAGTAAATCATTCATTGCAGATTAAACCAGGTCTGATGAACACAAATTTTGTGAAAAAAAATGTGAAAATGTGAAAAGTCTGGCAGCAACAGCCGCTCTGAGATGACTTTGTTCTTCATTTCATAATCAGCTTTCGGTCACAGGTACATTTTAGTTGATGGTCATGATTGTTAACAGGAATCCACCAGTCACAACCTGTCCTATTCAATTTCACTCAGTACAAAGCATAGTTGACAACCTGACGATCTTAACAAGTGAAAATCCATTACTGCACCAGTTGCCAAATGTGCTTGTTTCGAGTAAAATCCTGCTTATATCTGGGCAGTTTGGCCTGAAATTTGACCAGTTGTTTTCAGTATAGCATGCTGTCTTTTCCCTCTCACCATGGATATTGATCTCCCGGAGCCTCGCCACTTTGTGTTGTTGTCCAGCAAAACTGCTGGGCTGCAGGAGCGGCTGCAGGAGCGGCTGGATGCGCGACTGGGAATGAGCTTTGGGGGCCCGTCGCTGGAGCTCTGCACCGCCTCATACAGGCTGTCCATAGACCCCTCCTGACAAACAGACAGACACAGAGCTATTAAACAGTAGAACTCTGGAAGCAGGTTTCATTTATGAAGTGTTCTATTTAGATTTAGTCTGATTGTGATCGTGTGCACAAATCATGCAGCTTTTGTTGGTACCACTCTCATGATGAGGAAATATCGTGCTATTAAGGGACTGCTAAATCAAACCTCACACTGCTGCATTTCAGGAATCAAGCAGAAAATCCCCCTCTACTGCAAACACTAACATCATCACTCATTTCAATGGTTGATCCCTGAACATAAAACTCGTGAAACGCATCACATGCAAAGCATCGAAGTTGGAGATATGAGGATTTGATTTGACAGCTTGTGGATGTTGGATGTAAGGGAGGATTGAGATTCCTCTCACATCTCAGTGTGGATTAATGTCTTGTTTGACATATTTAGGTTCCTTTGAGGAACAAATATCCTTTTTCTGTTCTCATCCATTTCATCTTGTGTGTGCAATGACATCTTATCAGTGCACTGGACAGACGGGTATTTGTTTGATTTCATAATTTGTTCACGTTGTCTAGATTGTGATTAAACAGGAAATCGAAGATTTTGTAATACAAATTCCTTTTATCTGTGTTTTTAATTATAACATGTCACCTTCAATATAAACCTGTGATTTCATAAATTTTTACAGTTCTTTGTATTTATCCTCTGTGCCCAATGAATACATATAAGCAAATTATATGCACTGACAATAATTTCCCAAATGCCTCATGAACGTGATCGTGCAGAAAAAGAAGAAATCCCGTACACGTGATGTGGATTATTGGCAATATAGAGGACAATCAGTGCAACCACAGTTCAAGCCTCTGTTTACTGTAGGAAGACGTCAGTTAATCATCCTGATTATTGGTCAACATCCTTCGACATCTGTGCAGAAGACGAGCTGTATATTTGCCCCGTGTCCACGTGTAGAATGACAGCTGCAGCAGCATCTGACGGACCATATGTGTGTTTGTGTGCGTCTGTCACGGCTTCAGTGAATCTATTCCCCCCACTATTCCTTTTTTTGCATTATCAGTGTGTATGAACACATCAGCAAAGTAAATGAACCATAGAATAAAAGTCACATATTACAGTCCACTGTGTCACATTTTCTACGGCAGCCTCCAGTGGTCAAAATGAAGCAGGTTTTTTTCATTTTCAGAAAATGTGAGATGTGAATTGTTCAAAAGGAGCAACTCAGTGTCAGGAGGATATTTCTAATAATGAATAGTCAGTGGGTTTATGATGTAACTACAACAAGAGAAAGCAAAGGGTGTGACCTTTGAGATACAGTATTTTGTCTTTGGAATAATATTTAGCTTATTTCGAGGCACACTATGATAAACATAGGTCTTTCTCTGTAATATCTACATTTAATGTATTCCTTGTGTTGTCAAGTTAATATTTCCATCACAAGGCAAAGTTCTTCTCTCTCTCTCTCTCTCTCTCTCTCTCTCTCTCTCTCTCTCTCTCTCTCTCTCTCTCTCTCTCTCTCTCTCTCTCTCTCTCTCTCTCTCTCTCTCTATCTATCACACACACACACACACAGCTTGGTGAACAGGTACAGACAGAAAACAATAAAGTGAGTGTCCTACCAGTGAGAAGCAGAAAAGGTTCATGGTGGCGGACAGGGTCTCCGGTTCACGTCTGTACATCTGACGAGTGGCAGCCAGAGACTGAGAGAGAGAGAGAGAGAGACAACAGCAACAGCTCAGTGTGAGCCCTGGGTCGCCTGCTGTCTTCTCAGATTAATACCACAGTGAAATCCCTCCACTAATCCAATAGATGGACCACCGTTTCTCTACCAGCTGAGGCTGAACTCACTCTTGACAACAAGCCCACCATTGGCCAGTGGTGGAGCAACAGATTGAGTCTTTGTTTTGTTTTGTTTTTTTGCAGACGAGCTTTGTCCGGCAGCCATGCTCTTTTTAACCTCAGAGGTGACAGAAGTATTACGTCCTGCATTCAAATTAAAATACTTTCTCTGTAAAATATCTGATATATAACTGATATATTATTAAATGGTAAATTTTCTGTATTTATATTGCTGCTAATTATTTTTTACATCTTTATTTTCAGTCAGGTAATTTAATCATGATGGTGGCATAAACCTATTTGAGCTGGGCCTCTTTAAAATATCACAGGATAAACATTACGTTTGTGAAAGAATGCATGAGAAAATAAGAAGAGTTCTGCCCTTTCAAACTAATATCTTGTATCAATTTAACGTTTGGAGGTTGTTAAACATTTTACCTTTTTTTACCTAGGGAATAATTAATGGATCTTGAAAAAAGAGAAATCACATACATGGAAATGATATGTGTAGAATTTGCTGCAGTTCGTCCTTGTTGGAGGAATGCAATCTTCTGAGGTTCAAATCATTGCATTCATTTCAGTTGTATCCAAAACAAATTTACAAAGCAAAACAATACACATATACACTCATACACATTCCAAGAATGAAAAAATGGAGCAAGAGAAAGAAAATGGCAAACAGATGGCCATCCCATTTTTTGATTTCCATTCTTTCACAAATATCATTACAAATTAAATATTTGTCAATCAATAGCCAACATCACAACACAAATATTACTTAATTGTTTTAACTCAAGTTGAATATTATTTGAGCAAAATTTGTAATCGATGTCCAGAGAATTCCAAAGAACATACAAAGTAATCTGTGATACTCATTTAGATGACTATAAATTTATGTTACATCTTGAAATGAACAACAGTGATGTAATTGTTGCTGCTGAAGTTCTCGTTAGAACATTTAAAACCAAGGTGTAAATGATCTAGTCCAATTTGAGTGTTGGGGCTTATAGACATTCAGATGACACCATAATAGCAGTATGGAGGCATTTTAGGTTTTTACCTTCGAAAAATCGGGAACGAGTTACTTCAATTGTATCGGATTTGGCAGCAATGCTGTTTACCCCTTAAACTCCAACAGTGTTTTGAGGACTCAAACAATTCACCCACCCCTCCATCGGCATAGCGGTGAGTAGATAATGAGTGAAGTTTCATTTTTGGAGAACTATCCCTTTAAATTCCTCCAAATGATGGAAAGTTTTTGGTTTGGGGACAAATCACCCGAATGTGATGCATTTAGTCATTTGGTCCATCTTTGTATATGTGGACAATATGTGTGTGTATTAAGCAGTCACACATAAAGTGTAGAGGTTAATCCACCAATCATCCATCTCCGATGTCTGAATCGCTCATGTATGGAAGAAACAGCTGGAGAGATTAACACTTATGACCTATATTTTCATGCTGGTGTTAGAGGCAGCATGGTGGTCGAAAGGTATTTTGACACATACCCTGTTAAGCTCAGTCACTTAATTTTCATATTTTATGTTTTAACTTATTGTGACGTTGAGCCAGATGTAGAGGCTTTGGTGCTTTTTAGCAACATAAACCATAATAATAAACAAAAAAGATTCCTGAATTCACTATCCATAAAAACATGCACAATGAACACAGTATATACGACAAGGATGCTCTCTCCAAAGCCAGATCAGACTATTATGCCAACCTAATATGGTGTGGCGATCGGAACCCAAAAACATTATTTTCTACTGTTAATACCATCTTGCGGCCTCCAAAAGCTCTTGCACATCACATGCTCATCACCGATTACTACAACAACTTCATGTACTTTTTCAATACTGAGATTGAAACAATCCATCAGCAGCTGTCCTTTGTGAAACACATCTCTTCAGAGCCTCTTCATCCATCCTCCTACTATCCTTGCTTTTCTCCTTTCTTCAGCCCGCAACTTCCATCTGTTGCGGAAATATTATTAGTCTCATTCACAAATCCAAATATTCTAACTCTCAGCTTGATCCACTTCCTACTCACCTGGTCAAAACCTATTGACCCTCTTTGTCTTCCCTAATAACTGAAATCAATCACTGCTCTCTCTCCTCTGGTCTTATTCCATCCATCTCTCCAAACAGCTGCAATAACCCCTATGCTCAAGAAACCCAGTGCAAACCCCTGCAACCTCAAAATTGTTCGACCAGTTTCTAATTTATTTTCAAGCTAAAATCCTTGAAAGAACTGTCACAGCTCAGGTCCACACTCACCTCTCTGACAATAATCTGTTTGAAGAACTCCAGTCTGGTTTCCGTCTCCCCCACAGCACCAATGATCTGTTGATGGCCGCACACACTGGACTCTTATCACTACTCATCCTCCTCGACCTCAGCGCAGCATTTGATACCATTTCTCATCACATTCTAATTGACAGATAAGCTTCCATCAGTATCACTGGGACTTCACTTACCTGGTTCAAATCATATCTCTCAGGCTGCTACCAGTTTGTTCAACTAAAAAACGTCAAATTGCCACTTCCCCCAGTTACCACCGGTGTTCCTAAAGGTTCTGTTCTAGGTCCTCTCCTCTTTGTCATCTGTCTTCTTCCAATCGTTCATATCTTCAGGAAATCTGGTATTAATTTTCACTGCTATGCGGACGACACCCAGCTCTATCTTTCCACCAAGCCTAACATTGCCCTCGCACCATCTTCCCACTCTACAGTCTGGCTAAATGTATCAGTTCTTCCCTTACAGTTGACAACTCCACAGTTTCTCCATCTCCCAAGTCAAGAGTCTTGGTGTCGTCCTTGACAGCACTCGATCTTTCGAATCTCACATTATTAACATCACTAGGTCTGCATACTTCCACATACGCAATAACAACCGACTCCCTCAGTCTCTCTTACCTACCAGCACAGCTATGTCAAGGCACTTTTCACCCCCGTATCAATTATTATTATTATAGCAACTTTCTCCTCTCCGGTACTCAAACTCCTCCATAAACTCCAACTGGTCCAAAACGCAGCTTCCCGGATCATCACCAGAACCCCATTCATCGAACACATCACCCCTGTCTTCAACAACTGCACTGGCTCCCTATCAAATACTGCATAGACTTCAAGATTCTCCTCCTCACTTTAAAGGCTCTCCACAACATGGACTTCCTTATAATCTATCTGATATTCTCCACAATTACACACCCACCCATACTCTCTGCTCTTCCTCCTCCATGCTCCTCTGCATACCTCCTGCCCAGCTGTCTTCCATGGGGTCAAGAGCTTCAGCCTAGCATCCCCCTGACTCTGGAACTGTCCACGAGCCATCCGTGAATCTGACTCCCTCCCCACCTTCAAATCCCATTTAAAAACTCACCTCTTCTGATGGCATACTCAGTTTAATGTTTAGTATTTACTTGTTCTTTTATTAGTCTGTTGTTGAATATTGTTTGTATTCATATTTGGTCTGTTTTTATTGTAGTTTATCTATTTTTATTTTTATTATTTGTACATGTAAGGTGTCCTTGAGTGTCATAAAATATTTCCTTAAATAAAATGTATTATTATTTAATGAAAAGTAATGTTTATATTACAAATAGCAGCAGATGTAAAATAACAGCATTTAGGGTTAAAAGACAGCAGATGAAATTATTACAGAAAGTGACCGGTGCATGTTTGCACTGGAAAGGAGTTCAGGTGAATTCATTAAAGTTGTTGTTTGGATGAAGGAGTGTGGGTTGGTGGGGTGGGAGGGGCATAATGCTGGGATGGTTTCAGAATGTTAAAAGTCCTTGGAGGCCGGCCTGGATCTAGGCTGCTCAGATTCGGCTGCAATAAGATATCTGGGGTGGGCACCTTTTCAAAAAGTAGGCTTAGTTTGAGGTTTTCACATTTTTAAAGAATGATTCACAATAGGTAGTTCAACGTAGATGTGGTATGATAAGTATAAGAATAACAATTATAATAAAAATGAGTATTATTATTTGATTATCAAAACAAACATGTGACATGCAAACCAAATTGCCACCAAACTTTTTTATGCCTGCACATAAACACACGCAGGTTCCAGTAAGGAAGCTGCGAATGCACGACACTGCCAGTAAACACAACATTGAAGATATTTTGTTAAATATGTTATGAATTTGAAATATGGTACAAAACAGGTTCAACAGCCCGGTTAGCTTTAGTAAATGAACAAACTGAGAACACTCAATACTTGGGCTTGGTTGTCCTTGGTGTGTCACTGTTAATGAGTCCTGAGAGAATGTCTCAAAATGTCAAAAGTCAAGGTCACTGTGATCTCTAAAAGCACCTGTTTTTTCCTTATGAATGTAATATCTCATTTTGACAAACATGTTCACTTGGACTCACAGATTAACTAATTTACTGACGTTTTATGATTCCGAAATGGATGCAAACTGTACTGCTTAGCGAATACAACTGCAGCGCAATATTCCCTTAACCTTCCTTGTGCCTCAGCTAAGTTAATTGTTTGTGATCCCTCATGAATGTTATCATGTTTTCATTTGATCAATTTACTATTATTCTATTTATTAAGTTTGGAAAAAATGACTCCAGTTTTACAGGTCAGCAGTGACAGACAACAACCCACATACAGTAGCCGTCGGCTGGTGCAGTGACCCACTAAGTGACATCAGACAGGGATTATTTGTGTGTGTGTGTGTGTGTGTGTGTGTGTGTGTGTGTGTGTGTGTGTGTCTGTGTGTGTGTTTACGCGTATGTGTGTTTGTGTGTGTGTGTCTGTGTGTGTGTGTGTGTGTGTGTGTGTGTGTGTGTGTGTGGTCACTCTGCTTCCAGCTCTAGTGCATTACAAAAAAGAAAATAAATCCTCTCTGTGATAACTTTTGTGTTGCGCAGTTTCAGAAGAGTGGGATTATCGAATAGACAAAACAAGCAAGGCAAGTTTTTAGTTAAGTGTTCATTCTTTTATTCAAAGACTAAACAAATCAGCAGGATTATTGACAGCTTAACATTTGATAAACCAACAAATAGTCTTTCATATTCTTTGTGAGGTTCATTTTTCCACACGACCGTGAACCATCAGAAAGTGAAAGTGCTCTTCGAGCGAGGCTTAGCATTCGTCCTCCTGGCAGCAGGTTGTGAAATCGTCCGCATCACAGAATTGCTCACAGGTACGATCCATCTGATCACCTATTGATAAAAGAATACAAGAATGAACAAAACATAGAGTAACTGCAAAGAACAGTTTCACACGGTCAATCATTGGAAAAGTGAATTTAATAAAACAAGTCGTAAATGTACCATCGACGACAGTTTTGCAGTAAACCTCTGTCGGCTCGCACAAGACTGGAGTCTTGCATTGGGTATCTGCGCCACTGGTGCAGGTGTTGCATGTGAGTGTGAGCACTGATGATTAAAGAATCAAAATTAGAGACATGTTTTTTATTGACCACTTACAATATTGTTAAATTATAAATTACAATTTACATATTAACCTGAAAACCATGTCCTGCCACAAGTTTACATTAGTGATCAAATCTAATAGTTGGACTATTACTGTTAATTAATCTACTTGAATGATTTTCTGCTTTTTAATAAAACTATATTAATCATATAGAATATAATATAAGATAAACCAAAGTTCTCTCACCTTGAGTGCTACACACCAGCAGGAGCAGCAGTGTAAGAAAGAGGACCTTCATGTTGACGAATGCTTTGTGCACGAACCTCACGCTCTTTTATACAGGCAAATTCTGACACGCACATCACATACCATTCTATTACTGAGTCATGCACTTCCTTATGTAAGATATTCCGGTAAATGTTCCTTCCTTTAAAAGAAAGACAACACCTGAGAAAACAATGCGGAACTTACAATGAGGTAATTTGGGGTTTCGTGTTACATTTAGTAGGAGGAAAGATCACCTTAGACTGTTTCTAACTCACTCCTGTGGGTTATCGATGTGGGCCAGACAAAAAATCTTCTATTAATTTGTTTATGCATCCGATTTTTTGAGATTGCTTGATAGAGTGCGGCACTTCAGTTTACATTTTTGCATCCTTTGGCTCTGCAGAAGCACTTGGAGCCTCAGTGGGGCTCGGCACGTCTGACTGGTCAGACAACATCCTTCCAGAAACAGGACAAGAACATTTTCAATAATTGTTTTTGTAGTCTCCTGTGTTGTTATCATCTGAAGGGACTTTTTACAAAACTGCACCTGTTTCAAGATGTCACAGTGCCACCTCAGCCATATTTGTGCGATTGATTAATAACTAAAACTATCATGATTCCACCTCAGTGTTGAACTTTTGAAAGACTTTTGATTTTTTATTGGAACTTTAGAGGAAACTTTCTGTACTTATTTCCCCTTATGTTAGGATTTGAATCCTTTGCTTTTTATTATATTTGTATTTTGGGATTCATATCTTTGTTTGCATTTCCAGTTCATTACCTACACCAAGGAGGTTATTATGTTTTCCACAGTCCATTTGTTTGTTAGTTGGTTTGTAAGCAACATTCTACTTGGATTTTTGGATTTGTTTGCACTTTGAACTCATTATTTCCTGTTTTAGGTAAAGCTTCTTCGATTTGTCTCAATTCAGGGGCTGCATCTTACAAAGCCTACATTTGAATACTGATTTTGTGTCACGGCTGCATGGCTAGGGCTGTTCCATTTGCGTGGCACCTTCAAATGCGGCCCACAAATGATTCCATCCCAGAAAAACAGAGGCTGGTACAACTGGATCCTTCCCAGACGACAACCTATCCCAGGATTTATTGCACTTCAGTGATGAACTGTTTTAATAAGAGGTAATGGAGCCAACAAGGGGGCAGATGTCCAGTTCTTGAGTATCACCATTCAAATAAAATGAACAGCTAAGGGTACATATGTTAAAAAAAAGGGGGGCACTAAAAATGTACTTATCGTGTCCAATATTGCTCTGTCGCTAGGCAACAGCAATAAGGACAGGACGAGCTGGTGACCCCACTCACAGAAATCCAAGGGAGACCAGATGTCTATTTTCGGTTTGGCCTTGGCGGTCTATCCGTCCAACAAAGGAGGCGTTCTTTGGGGACCATGTAGTCTTTGTTGTGTCCTGTGTCAGTCGCTTTGTCAGTACTTGGGAACTGCTGTCCGAATGCGAACATGCTAATAATGTTAATGTCAATATCCTGATGTATAGCGAGTATAAATGTAGCCAATGTTGCATCCTAGCATGCTAACATTTGTAAATAAGCAAAACATCCTGCTTTTCATAGACCTGATTGAGAGCTTATGAAACGTAATAGATTCATGGGACTCTAGCCAACCTGCCTGGGTGTGGTCACAAGCCTGAACAGAAGGATTGTTTGAATGGTTGAAAAAGAGCTGTAAAAAGTTCAACAAGCCACAATGGGTCCAGAAGAATGGACAGACAAAATATAGCTTGAATTTTTTGGTGAGTCATACCAGAACTCGGTTCACGGAGGAAACTAGATTAGCACTCAGTAGAGTGACTATCACCACGATTTGTCCTCTTAAATTCTATCAAACCACAAAGAATTGTGCACTTATAGTAAAAAGAAAGATATAAATCCATCTAGAATGGTACTTAGTAGAGCATATACTGTCAGCAAGGCCCAATAGTCTACTTAAATCCAATCAAGCTGAAACAGTTCCCTTACGTGCCTGATGTTTTCATTAACATCTATAAACCATTCCCTGGGAAATCTTTGAAAATATCGAAGAACATCTGACAGTACAATGTTAAAAAAGAAAAAGAAAGTTCCTGGATAGGCATTTTGAACATATCTGTGTGAATCTTTAATGGGTTCTGTCTTGGTCCAAGGACCATCCTTCACCAAGTTTCACTTTCAAAGAGGCACAAAAATGTCATCCTGACATGTCATATTTTTTATATTTTTATATTTCAAGAAAAATTGCAGGTTCTAATTTATTAAGTGGGAAGGTATTGACAATTTTAGAACTTAAAAGTCTCAGATGGGAAAATATATTAGATAAACAATTATCATTTGGATGTGTTGTTAAATGGCCACAGTAATGTTGAACCTGATTAGCTCATGGTGCGGTCCTTTACTGACCTCTGTAGGCAACCATGGGACAATGTTAGATAAATGTCTGTAAGTATCTGCATTAAAGGGACTCTTACCTTTGTTGCATTTGAGAATTACAGCACATTCGAATCATCCCGCCTTCCTCCAATGCCCCACCCCCTCGTTCCCATCCGCGGTGTTTTTTTGAAGAAACTTTATTTACAAGCAGATTTACAACCTACTGCCTCCGCGCACGCACGTGAGTTTTTGTTTACCAAAGCAATGGATTCGGATTCAGAAGCACCGGTACCGTCACCGCCTTGATGACGCGGGCCCGAATGCGCCACAAGAAGCAGACGAAAAAAACCTGCATGTCCATGCAGCAAACAGACAGGTCTGTCGGCCAATAAGGTCCTTCGGTCCGAAGAATTTTATTGGTTGAAGTTTTCACTAAATATTACGAGAGTGAAATAATTGTTTGTTTTAACTCCTGGTGGGTCTGTCTTGCATTTTAGAGTGTCATTACCTTATTAATACCAATTTAACCTTATCCACAAAAAGTGTAAAAATGCAACAAAGGTAAGAGTCCCTTTAACAGAGATAGTGCATTTTTCAAGAAATCTGAAATACATCATAGAGCCCAAGCTGAGCCATAAGGGCCCTGTGAAAAAAAAACATGTATACAGATATATAAATAATGTCAGAGTAACTGTAACTATCCTTTGTTTTAAGGCAAGGACAGACAAGGACAGACCAAGTTAAATACATTTTAATTCAGGATCTGACTTGATCCTTAGGAGGAACGAAACAGCAGATTGAATCATTTTTCCAAGTATCCTTTGAAAGGAATGCTGTTACGTTGCTCTGAGCTCCCTGAGGTCTCCGATAAATTATCGACCGAACTGTGGTCAGACAGAGGTCAGCTCAGCACCACTTTGTCATCATACTGTGTCATTTATACAATTCATAAACAAGAGCTGTTACCGTCACCCTTTCACAAACAAGCTGTCACACAGCAGATCTGCTAGTGATCATACGTGGACACTGTGTTTTTTGGGGGGCGGACCCCAAAATAAACTATTGTAGTACTGTAGGTCTCCCTGATCTATACAGAGCTCAGACAACTCAGAGCACCGTTTATGCAAACTTGAACCAGTTTAATTTTTAGATGGTTGAGAGTCAGAGAACTACACACAGATTCCAAAGAGGTGCATATACATATCTTCTACCTGCCTGCCTGCCTACCTACCTAGTGGTAGTGGACACTGTATTTTTAACAGGTAGGTCCTGTCTGCTCTGTTGCATGGAGAGGCGGTGGACTAATTGCAGAAAAATTGGACTATGGGCAGAAAATCCAACTGGACGTTCTCTGGTTCAACTCCACAGAGTGACAACAAAAAAACATACCAGGATGGAAAACACCTGGATTTCTGTTCAAAAGTCCAAGAGGCCTCTTCCTACCCCCCCCCGTCTAAGTGCCCCTGAGCAAGGCACCTTACTCTTCCAACATCTGCTCCCTTGGCACTGTACATGGCTGCCCCCTGCTCTGTGTGTCCTGCTGTGTTCACCAGATGGGTCAAAAGCAGAGAACAAATTTTCCCCCATTTGCATGTCGTGTGTCTGTGCATGTATGTGGGACCAATAAATGTATCTTATGTCAGCCTAAGATGATAAATTATAATACCACCCTGCGGTTGTATGTCTCAACCAACAGTAGCAGTTTCTGTATTCCTTTTTTTCCAGATTCATATAAGGTCACTGTAACCTTTAATTATTGAAATCTAATCAGTTTTTCTTTGCGTCCAAGATCAACATTTGTTGTAATTTCCTTCAGGCAGTCTGGATTGCATCAAGAGACCAAAAACATGTTTTGTGAGGTCAAACCATAATGCCTCCGGCCTCTGGCTCTCAACGTTGTTGAGGCATACAAAAGTAATATCAAATAGTCCAATTGATCTAAATTGTACGAATTACTGTTTTCTTTACCCGGGAATGGCCCCTTTATATTTAAATACTTTGTTTTTACATCAGGAGCGGGTCCTCTCCATGAAAGATGCCCTTTTTTATTTGCAGTTGTTCAATCTGGACAATTTTAGTTTATATGACATCTGAAAGTTTTCAGTTTCTCTCTTTTGGAACGGGAGGGTGAGGGGTACTAAACTGCAAGATGCAACTTCACCAATAGATGTCACTAAATTCAACAAACTGAACCTTTAAACGCACACTGCAATACTAAAACAATTCCTGTGTGTTACTATTATTATTATAGACACAAAAGTCATGATACAGTTTATGTATATTATTAAGATCTTTATTAGGACATTTACTTTACTAGGTCAGACGCAGTGGTCTCCTCTGCATCAATTAATAATTAAAATTCATTAACTGGTAACTGATGCAACACTATGAAGATTGATACATGTCGAGGGAATCTTGTCACACAATGCAGGTATGATGTATATTTCAATATTAGAAATTATTATAAGTTGAGAAAACATGCAGTAAAAAGTGAATGAATAATAAGAAAAGGAAAGCGTTACACACAGGTTAATATTGTCTATGTGGGGGTTTGTTTGGGTTTTGTTGTTTCCTGTTTATTTGATCTCTATATCTCGGTATTAGAAAATTAACAGAGGCAAAAGAGACAAGTAATCACACTAGTACTCAAAAGTTTATTCAAGCTTCCATATAGTATTTTTGAAGCTTCTACCAACAAGTGTTGTTATCATTTCACAAAATTAGAGAGTTTACATTCAGAAATTAATATAAATACCCATGAGAGTCACAATTGTTACAATTATCTACAAAAAGAAGGAAGCGATGTCGAAAAGTTTGCAGACACAATCAAATGCACAGTGTATTGTTGCTGTTTAGAAAATCAACCACTTCAGTTTCAGACAACGTGAATGAATCGTTGTAAATGTGGAATATCCTAATAGAATATCAATCTTAATATATATTAAGTATATGTATGTAATCATCACTTGACGCTCTTAACTCTTAAAACTGACAAAAACAACCCAATAATTTAAGATGATGCTTTGTCTTACATGAGCTCCACTCCAGTCAAGCACAAGTCATACTGAACTGCTACAGGGCATTTTTATATTGTTATATTCATTGTTGGATCAGAACCAACAACAAGGACACGTCAGTGTTTTCTCTACAAAGTCAAATTCTCCTCCTCCGTGGCGACCTCCTTCACACTGTGGTTTTCATCTGGTGAGTTAATTCCTCTGTGGACGATTTAAATTAGTTAAAAATCTACATTTGTTGAACCACATATCATCCAGTTTTTTACCACACTAACCCGGAAACTGCAATCAAAGTCCAATATCTTATTTCCACACAGTACAAATAAAATAAAAACGTTCATATACTACAACAATGTCATTGTGTGAGTATGTGTGCATATGAGACCTATACATTTATATTTACTTATTATTATTAAAATAATTACAGTATATTTGTATTCATATCATGCAATGAGTGATGCACCATTCAACTGCTTGTGTAACATGATTAAAACTGGGTTGTTTTAAGGTTTTATCCATAATCACAAAGAACTCTTACAATTTGAGTGTCGTTATTCACTAAAATAAAAAATAGAAGTGTCCTCTGGTCGTCAGCAGCAAGATGAGAGAAAAAACTGTCTCATATTAATGTTGAAATGCTCAAATGAATTGCCTTCAACCTCAACCAATGTGTTTACCGCTTTTAGGCTTTAGGAGCAAATGCTCAGAAAACATATATTTGCTAAGGCTACACAGTCTGAGAGGAAATCTGAAGAAGAACTACCCTCATTAAAAGATTTTCCATCACAGTAAGTTCTGTTGTAGACTTACACATATACATACAGTACATCTTTACAATATAGACCTAGACTTATCTCCACATGGCTCTATGCCTTCACTAACCAGGGCAGATTCAGCCTACATCAATTTTTGTAGGCTTGACCTATGGACTATAATCAGTTAAACTTTATTCCCAGTGACAACATTCAAAATTGAAAGAGATTTCCTAAAGGGCTATTTGAGATACGTCAAAGAGGTTGAAACAAGATTTGTAAGGTCTCCTTGATCTTTGACCACTCAATTCTATTAAATGTATCTGTGAGTGGATGTCATGGAATCACAAAAAACTATTATATTTCTGTGTCGTTATCATACCTGAATCCTTCAAACTTCCTTTCTCGGTAAGAATCACCTTTCTTCATTAAGTAGAGAAGGACCATGTCACAGAAGAAAGCACCCTGTTAAATGAAGTTTAATTGATTAGGCTGTCGTAACGGGGAAAACACACACAGAACATTATTCATGGTACTTACAGCACCCATTAAAGCCAGACCTGACGCAACATTGATTGCTGTTGGGATGATGCTGAACTTCCCAGCCTACAAACGACAGCAGAAATATAAGAATGTGTGTCGAAACTTCCAAATCATAACTTCAAATATATTCCAATATTTCACTTTAATAAAAACCCACAGATGAAAGATCCTGAAAAATGCATCTTCCGTACCTTCCCATGCACCATGATGTTAAATCTGACACCATAGACTTTGAATAGAGATCGAAATCCCTCACCAGCTGCATTTTTAAAATACCGAGTGTGTCTGTTGGAAAGATAAAAAAAAAGAATATGCAAGTATAACTTGTTGTTGGAAAAATGATATTTCATTAATGATAAATAAAGTTAACTAAATGTATGAAAAGAGAGGGTGATATTTGCCTGGACATATGGCAACATGACAATGCAGTGTGTCTGTCGTGGGGCTCACCTGAAGTTAAATCCTGCTGCGATGGTCTTGTTTGAGATGCTGATGTCTAGGCGGGTGAATAAGTATTGTGGGTGGCAGTGAGAGTAACCTTTGTCAAGGTCGCAGTCCCAATGTATCATAATGCCAATAGAGCCGCCCTGTAAAACAGCACCCATTAAAGCCAGACCTGACACAACACATTTGAACATGTGTGGAATCGCATGTTAATTATTATTCAAACCAACTTAATTTAACCTGGACCAAATTCTAAGACTGTTTTATCAAAGTCTCTACAGACAAGAGAGAGAGAGAGAGAGAGAGAGTGAGAGAGAGAGAGAGAGAGTGAGAGAGACGAGTAGAGAGAGAGAGTAGAGAGAGAGAGGAGAGATGACGCACGACGACGATGACGAGAGAGCTGAGTGAGACGTGAGACGAGAGAGATGCAGAGCAGAGCAGACCGCTCGCTGGGTGATGTCTCCCAAACGGAAGATGGGGCAGTACGGGTGGAGCTCCTCATCATATCTGCATTTCTTCAAATAGGAGTCATCAGTTGTTTCAAGTACATTGGACCTCAGAGTTGAGAAATGCACACACAAACACACACACACACACACACACATAAATGAGTGAGCAGTGAGAAAGTAGCTCAATGTGACGTAACAGTGAGAAGAGGACTTACTTTGAAAATTTGAATTTCGGAAATTGGATGAAATTCTTGATGTAGATGGTGAAGTTTTCTGCGTTTGTCAGCAGAGGTCCTCTGTTTAAAAAAACAACAACGATGAAATGAATAAATGGCCACATATTCTGTACACTGATAAGAAAATGTGCTGTTGCAGGTCAGGGAATGTAGTTGCTATATTACAGTGTATTTATAGATGGATCACAAAATGGCTGAAGAGAAGCCAAAGCTTCTCGATCACAATGCGGTGGCTGACTGCAGTACAGGTCATACACCCTGTCTCCTCCAAGTCAGTGGATGGGACATGGACCAAACTATAAGGTCAAAATGCAAATCAAATAGATTTATCTAAGATGGTTTCTGTCCTTTAAGGTAGTTCAGTCAGACAACTCACGTTCAAACGTTTATTGAAGCAGTAGAACAGGTTTAGTGTTTGGAGTCCAGGCTCCAACTTAATCAATCTCCCATGTGATTCCACAGGAATGATGGGAGTGATGAGCAACTACTTGTAACTGCCTGTTGGAGCCTACAGGTGGATGCTGGGGTGGTGGAGGGTCTGAATCAACTTGTAGCAATACTGCAGCAGCAGTGCGAGCAAAGGGGATGATGGGAAATTTTTCTCTTTTTTAATAGACCACCAGATAAGGTGGGTGTGTATTATAGATGGTTGTGGAGAGTGAGGTATGTCACATGATGTATGTCACGTGAATCATTGGATCAGCTTAGCTGGAGTTGGCTGCCTGAACTAGCTCACAGGCGCCGCTCCATTTATTATCACTCTCATGTTGTGTGCTCATTTGTGGCAGTAAGTTTGTCTTTACTTAAACGTCTTGATTAACAGCAAAGAGACTGACTCGATATCGGCCAAGTGTGTGTATTGGCGGGACCTCAATACCAAGGCTCTAACCCCCCATGACTAGGGCACCGACTCTGGCTGCAAATGATCATCGCTGCGAGATGGGCGACTTTTTATATATTATCTATGGTTACTATTCATAAGCACTTATTCTACTATTGTTTAGACTTGTTGTATGTTGTTTTATGTCTTTCTCTTGTATACATTTTCTTTCACGTAATCCAAAGCATTGCGAAAGACAAAGCTCATTGATCTAAAAACTGTCAGGTTTGAATCTTGCATCAAAGAAAACTTACTGGTTGTTTATACACATATAAAAGTTCAGACATACTGTATAATAAAAGATAAACAAACAAAAGAAACACTGGATGTGCAAAGATATACCTTTGTGATCAACTCAATCAATGCTAAAGTTTATATGATGTGACTCCATTCCTTCTTACTGTGGTTTGAATTTTCTTTCGATGGGACACCATCCATAGATTTCACAGGTTCCAGTGGAGTTTACATCTTCTCTTAGGCACCGGCCACTCATAATCCCTTCAGGAATAGTGCAGAATAAACCATGTGACGTTACCCACCTCATCACATATGAAAAGGCACAATATCTTAGTTCCTGCTGCAAAGATATAGACAGACTATATAACTGGTTCGAAACAGGAATCCTTACTTTATTTACAAATTCATTTAACTTACATTTAGCACATAGTCTTGGACAGATAGAAACTTAGACAGATTTAAAAATACAGAAGAATCAATGAAATAATGTTACTCACTAACCATTACCAGCCACTACCATCTTTCCCTCCTCACAGTCCTTGTCATCTCGACAGTGGCCATCCAGAACTTTTGAACTCTGGAAACAAACGCCACAGAAAAAGACAAAAATCACAAATAAACCTAAAAAGCTTGAATCATGAGGTTATTCTACTGATGTGATTCATCACATGATCATCTGAGCTCCTGATTTTTTCTGTCACACATGTCCAGCAACAACCAGATTGAAATTATAGTTCACACTATCATCATCAGACCTGAATATAAAATAAAATAAAGTCTGTTGAATCCCATGATTGAAGAATGCACAAACATTCTCCTCTCAACACATAATATAAAAAGATCACCGATGGAACCTCTTAATACTTATTTCTAAATATCTTGCTCAACTTACTGTACTTGTATATTTTTCATATTGTACTAATATTTCAACATTTCATTCCGGTTTGTTTTGTTTTTATTTTCAATCTAATCTAGTTTGATGTTACCTCCTGTGAGTAAATGATGGTTAATTGTTCCCTTTCTATAAACGGAAAATACCTTTTATTAGAGTGTCATTTTGTTTCAAACAGGAAACTTAACTATAACTGTAGGCCTGTGGGAAAACAGAGTGTACCACTTTACTACTTGTAAATATCTTCTGTTATAAATAAAGTTTGAAAACAGTGTAAGTGGAGTCCCATTTTCTTCACGCAATGGTTCGCCTTTCCTAACTCGTAATGGCTTCGGGTCAAGGATGAGTCCTAGGAATGGTGATTTTTTTCACTTTTCGACCGCAGCTGCAGCACCATGCTCCTTACAGCAAGTGCTTGGGAAAAACCTTTAGAGCCTCTGGTGTTCCTGCTCCCCCCTCTCTTATTTTTGTTGTTGGTCTCCAGATTGTCTCTCTCTGTGTTTGATTGTCTGGGTGTGGTTGTCCAGCTCCCTCCTCCTCCTGTTTACCTGCATCACTTCACTTTATCCCCTCAACAAGCTCCTGTTGATCCTGAATCATTTAACTGAGCAATTCCTACTTTAACTTTACGTTAGCATGTTTACATTCTATTGACTTCTGCATATGTATCCCATTTACTGGCTCATATTTTTTTTAAACATTCTGAGATTAAATATCATAGAAACGGGGTGAAACATTTACAGATTTTATAACAACTGCAGGCCCCACTTCACCTGGGACTAACACCATTGGACGGTATCGGCTGTCAATTACATGGCCTCCATGCCCCAATGCAAACAGTGCTTCGTCTATTTTACTCAAATGAACCCTAAACCCTAAAAAAGTATAGCATGTAAACAAACTTGAATCTGGTGATTGAGACCATGAAATCCTTAGGAAAATGTTCACTGACATTATAAATCAATCGAGAATTAAGATAATTTGCCTCTATAGAAACAGACTTTTTGCATTCAGTGATGTCGCCCTCTGCTGGTAATTCAAAAGAATGCAGGGTTTTAGGCCCTTCCACATTGGCATCACTTTTTACCGGGGTCCACTTTTAAATGCCAATAGTAAATGGTTTTGTATTTATATAGCGCTGTTCTAGTCTTGATGACCACTCAAAGCGCTTTACAGTACAGTTTTACATTCATCCTTTCACAGACACATTCATACAATGCATCTATTCGCAGCACTTTGTTATTCGGTTCGAAACAGTCCTCTTAGTAGTTAGGAGGACTTTCAAATAAAAAGCTTTTTATTTTCTTGCCTCAACATTAATATGAAAGTTAAAATGTAGTGGGTGAAAAAGAGCAACTGTAAATGGGAACTGGTAAGATATACAGAGCAGTGTTCAATGGCTGCACTGCTTATATAGGCAACTCTTCTGGGCAGTGAGACAGGAGCCTAAGACAGGCTGAGTTTACATTCCAGGGAGTCTCTGTAAATGTCTCACTAGAGACAGAGCTGAAAGAAATGATGCACAGAATAACTGACCAACACACATTCACTGAAAGTAGGAGGAGGCATCTGGCTTTGTTATAACTTGTAAGTTATGAAGAAGACTGGAGAAAATGCAGACCAGTGCTTGTCTGACTGTGCCAATGTTCTCTGCAGATCAGCCAAAGTCTATTTTACAGCCTATTTCTCTGCTTATTGTGCACACTGTCACAACTATTTCAATTAAATTGTATTAAAGGATAGTGGAAGGAAGTGAAGCCTTTCTAAATTGACTGTAATCTGTTGCTTTCTTTTCTTCTACATACTCAGACACACACGTAGACTAAAAATCAATAAAGCTGCCATTTCATTGATTGGAGGTCATTTATACGTTTTTGTTTTATGTATGTTAATCATCCTGGATTTTTTAAGTGGGAGCTGTTTCTGGAAGCTTATTGTAAGAGATGCATGACGAAGCTTCAGTTTATTTATGCGTTTCATTCAGTTTTATGACAGAGCAGTTCATTTCCAGCTCTTCCACACATGGCCTACCACTGCATCTATACGAGACCTGGCTGGCAGGAATACTTTCCAGATGATCAGACGTTAAAGAGTGCAAAGTAAATAAAGCAAATTTAAAATAAACATTATAAGTCACAGAGTGGGGGGGTCTTGCAGATAGGAAACCGTTTTTTAATGGCACACCATGCCCTCCAGCTCACTGGGTTTGCACCAGTGAACCTGTTTCCTTACATCAAACAAGTAGGTTTGTCTCAAAATCCAAAGGTGACGATACTGCTTGAGGCAATAGTACGAAACTCAAGAAATGTTAATTTACTGAAACAACAATACTGATCATAATGTGGTACGTTGGAGTTTAAAGTCTGTATATGTTGATTACCTTCACCAAGGCGGTTAAGTTTGAATGTGTCTTTGTATGATCGTAGGCAGGAGTACGCACAAACTACTGGATGGATTCCCATGAAACTTGCAGTGAGGATGATATATGTGTCAGGGAAGAACAATTGTGGAAGGTGGAGGTAAATGTTGCAGAGTGAAGTTAGAATACTGTGATCGTGCCTAATTTATCTGTAGAGAAGAAGACATGTTACACACTGCCCCATCACTGACTGTTACAGGGTGCTGGTTGGCAGTTCATTCAATTGTAATTAATATTGAATACATAGCATTATTGCACTAAAATCGATGCTGTAGATAGTCAGGCAATTTACACAGTTTGAGTTTGAAGCTGATAGGATGATTGATTATGAAGATATGTGTTCCCATACATACAGACAGAAAGACGGACGTTTGTGGAATTAGTAGGTAGATTTCAGCCAAAATATAGGATCTCAGATTCCTTCTACTTTTAGTAGTTAGTAGGAGTGTTAACGCATGTACAAACTACTAATTCTGGATTGAGACACAAATGACATGCACACTTGACAAACTAGTGTTACTCTATATTTATTTAAGTCTGTACAGAGCAAGATTGTTTTGTCCCAGATTTGGCCCACATACCTCAATGAATGACGGTGGTCTGCTACTGTTTGCCGGATCTGTGCCACAACAAGTAAGCCATAGCAATACTGCAGGTCAACCAAGTGCTAAAAGTGGCCCAAATTTGTTTGTCATCAAGATGACCGAATATTCTTACCTCTGCACAGTGTGCCAGCTTCTGGTTCGGTGTCTCTAAGAAATTGGTTACAATGAACAGCACAGCTTCCCCCTACATGTAGAGGAAACACACATTGTGAAGTGGTCCTAATATAGACATCATGTCATGATGACCACTCTGCCGCCTCAGACTCTTTATCTTGAAGTGTGAAATAGTGCTGCACTGTTTTCACCCAGCGTTACTGTTAGTCCGAACACAGACTGAACTCAGCTCTGAACAAAGGTAACAAAATCAGCCTCTAACCAAACCTCTAAAATCATAAAGCTATTGGCAAGAAGACTTAAGGATGGGGCATTGTTAGTTGCAATCTCCTGTACATAATCGATCATAACATTTCAGGGGTTTCTCACCAAATAAATTTCCCAGCTTGACTAATGTAATCTGCCGTTCTCTGAGACCCTTTTATCAGTTCTGGGCTTTCCTCATCGTCGCTGCCTGACCAGTAAAACTTGTCAGCCTGCCTATTAGCACTGCAGTTCTCTTATGCCCTACATACATGAATTTAAGCACACAAGCAAAAAAATGTGTTTGCTACCAGAAGCATGCTAAATAACACCACCTGTTAAAACATATATGTGTGTGTCTGGAGTAATAGCCCCATAGTCTATAGACACACTGGTGCTGTTGGCTAAACGTTTTCACCTGTGGTGGGATGACATAGTCCTCCGGTCCCCAAACCAGCAGCCCAGACTCGGATGTGTTTGTCACTGACACTCCCTTCAGTTTAGTTATGATGGAGCTCTGTACGGCCTCATCTGTTTCCTGGTAGCCTTTCTTGCTTACAAAAACCCACCTATGGGTGAGAGCAGCTATCAACATGAACAGGTCTCGACCCACCAGCAGTTGAAATCAAAAATGGAAATCAATAAAATAATCCGCTTAAAGATTAAGATTTAAAACCCCTTTTTTAATACTAGATTGCTTGTGTAAAACGAACAAACATGAAACTCTACATAGACAAGTTGTTGGCGGTATGAGCACAGTCATATGAATGAAAAAGGGTTAGGGTTAGGGTTAGGGTTAGATATGTTGGATGTCGTACTGTTATAACACTGTACTATCTATTATTAAATAATATTTGTTTTGTTATTTTAGTTTATGTTACATTTCTCTTGCTTTGTAGGTTCAGTTCTACAAAGCCTATATAGGCACAGTTTACTAACGATGTTGGGCCTTAGAAGTTTTATTCAGAGCACTAAACAAAGCACAGGAGCACCCTATATTACGTATTAGTAATCTAAATTAGCCTATAAAACACAGATGAAAGACTGTGACTGTGATAAACTGCTCCTGTCACTAAGCCTATAAAAGCACTGACAAAACATTTCTAGCCCGTTTACTTTATAAAGCCCTGAAAACATCTCACAATTCAATGGGTAAACTGACTTAGGAAGATGCAGTTTATTAATCAGCTACCAATACTTTTATCTAGAGTCAAGTTTATTGTTATTTTCACTTATATTGTTTAGACTTATTATTCAGTTTTATTCTCTGTTCTATATATTCAGTTACTAAAGCCTGGACCAAGCAGGCATCAGAATTAATACAACAACATCTTATCTTATCTTAACTTGTATTGACTTATTGATTAAGACTTTTTTACTTATTTTATTATTTATTTAACATATGAGATACCATACAGGCCCAAGGTAAATTATCTGTTAAATGTGGTAGATATATGTAACAGTATATAAACATAATTCATGGTAAATAAATTACCTTCCAGAGAATAATAATTAGCTTCCTCTGCTATCTTTGATGAATGATAACAAATATTTATGCCATATATTCTTCATAAGCTCTTCACTGATGACTGACTTTCTTTCCATCATCAAAGATAGCAGAAGTTCATTCTTGTTTTTTGACAGATGATAACTCAGTACACAGTATGAATACTTCATAGTATTTGTGACAATAATCTAACAAGTACCTAGTAAAACAATGACATTATCATGAAGAACTTAGGATAAAAACACTTTTTATCCATCATCAAAGTTAGCAGAAAAAGCTCAATCTTGTTCTGTGCAGGGACTTTGACAGATGATTAGTAAAAAAGGACACGGTATAAGTACTTCATAGTATTTATTTCAGTAGTCTAACTAGTAAGTCAAACTATATCACTCAAAACACTTGTTTTCCCTCATCAAAGATAGCAGACGCTCATTGTTGGTCTCTGGAAGTGAATTTATTAATCATGAATGATATTTATATACTGTTACGTATATTCAAAGTTTAATTTTTATTCAATTTTTTTTAACTAAATACTCCATTGTTTTGTTCTATGTACGCTGGCACAATAATTTCCTAATTTCTTTATTTATCTCATCACATAATTATTTGTTCTTTGTCAAACCAGTTTAAAGTTATCATGTTAGGAGGTAATGCACCTTGGTAAAAGAAACCACATTAAATCACTTACCCAATGATGTAACCGATGATCGATAACTGAATAAGTCTGTACAAAACTCCAACTCTCTTATTTTTGGCGACAATGTATTTTTCCGTCTTGTAGTCGAAGAGGGAGAGGAAACGTGCCTGTAGTAAACCTCCGGCCATTCTGCAGCAAGTAGCAGACAGCAGGCTGTCAGTGGACAGGGACGGTTCTCTCTCCGTCAGGACAGCAGAGGGACCACAGACCACCTGCGGGAGTCTGGGATCCACCCTCATCAGGTCGGGGTCTGTGAGGGATTGGTTGAACTCCTTGAGGGGCGGAGACCAAATAGCTTGTGGAAGTGAGCTGAGAAATTCCACTGGAAAACTGCTAGTGTCAATCTCAGGCTCTGGAGGGAAGCCAATAGATTCAATAGAATAAAACATCAGCCCGGCTGTTGTGAATGGCATTACTGCACCACAATCCATCCAGTAGAATACTTGTGAAGATATTTCAGTAAAATAAACAATTGCAGGTTGGCGCTTGTGCTGTGACAAAAACTCCAAAGTTAACATGCATTATCTTCCACTGTCCACCAGAGGCCACTGTTCACCAAGTTGAATAACAACACCTCAAACGGGCCCAACAACACTTTGCACTGTTAAACTATTGTATGTGATGTTGTGATGTGATGTTGGATGAAGTCCACTGACTCGTGGACTTCTTATTAGGTCAAATAAGGTTGGTGGTTGTGTGGTCATTAACATATAATACAGGTTCAGTATATGTATGAAGATGGGCAACATGAAGGCTCCCCAAAAATGACGCCAACGCATCTCGACTGCAACCTAGTAACCAAACTAATAAGTCTGATATTACTTTTTTTTTGTCTATGAGATGTTTGTTGTCATAAATAGGTAGTTCTTATATAACTTGATTGAAGTGTTTGTGTTTCTGATAAGTTTGGCTTGATGAGTAATTTGATGCTATATAAACCGGGTGAAATGTCATGATTAATAACTGACACTGACTCTCAATCTGCTAAGCCCACGTATCCGTGGAACCTCGATACTGCTGCTCCCTCCCCTGATTGCTACTGCACCAGCCTCAGGCTGCAAATGTCATCAGATTTCCCCTAATGCTGGTGTTGCTGTTGAAATCAACCAATCAACCACCCCCATCCGTGTGATCACGGTCCACAATTTGTTTATTTTTCTTTTACTTTCTCTATAGGAGCAGACAACCATAGTCTTGTTTACAGTGCGTTCACACAGCTCTATGTCCACATTTGAATTCCCAGCCAAACAGCAGGGGGACCCCAAAATAAACTATTGTAGTACTGTAGTAGGTCTCCCTGATCTATACAGAGCTCAGACAACTCAGAGCACCGTTTATGCAATCTTGAACCAGTTTAATTTTGAGATGGTGGAGAGTCAGAAAACTACACACAAAGATTCCAAAGAGGTGCATATACATATCTTCTTACTGACTGACTTACCTTACTGCCCACCTGCCTGCCTGCCTGCCTACCAGTGGACACTGTGTTTTTAACTGGTAGGTCCTGTCTGCTCTGTTGCATGTCAGCATCAGATGATAAACTATAATATCACCCTGGGTTATATGTCTCAACCAACAGTAGCAGTTTCTTTATACCTTTTTTTTCCTAGATTCATATAAGGTCACTGTGACCTTTAATTATTGAAATCTAATCAGTTCATCTTTGCGTCCAACATCAATATTTGTGGTAATTCCCTTCAAGTAGTCTGGAGATATCACATCAAGAGGCCAAAAACACGTTTTGTGAGGTCACTGTGACTCTGACCTTTCATCACTAAAATCAAATCAGTTAATCAGTTGGATCAGTTAACAATTGAATGATTCCCTCAAGGTGTTTAGAAGATAGTGCATTCACAAGACAAAACATGTGCTTTGTGCCATCACAGTGTCATTGACCTTGACCACCAAATTCAAATCTCCTCCTCCTTTAGTCCAAGTGAATATCTTTTCCAAAATTCTAGAAATCGATATTGAGTTCACAAGAGTGGGACGTATGGATGGCCAACCCAAAAACATAATGCCTCCGGCCTCTGACTCTCGAAGTTCTAGAGGCATACAGAATTAAAATAAAATAGTCCAATTGATCTAAATTGTACAAATTGCTGTTTTCTTTACCCGGGAATGGCCTCTTTATATTTAAATACTTTGGTTTTACATCAGGAGCGGGTCCTCTCTACGAAAGATGCCTGCAGTTGTTCAAACTGGACAATTTCAGTTTTATGACATCTAAGTTTCCAGTTTCTCTCTTTTGGAAGGGGAGGGTGAGGGGTATTAAAATGCAAGATGCAACTTCACCACTAGATGTCACTAAATTCTACAAACTGAACCTTTAAACACACATTGAAATACTAAAACAATTCCTGTGTGTTGCTATTATTATTATCGAAACAAAAGTCTGGATACACTTTTTGTATATTATTAAAATCTTTTTTGGCATATTTACAGACAGACAGGGGTCTCCTCTGCATCAATTCATAATTAAACTGCATTAACTGGTAACTGATGCACCACTATGGAGATTGATACATGTTGAGGGAAACTTGGCACCCATTGCAGGTATGAGGTATATTTCAATATAAGAAATGATTATTAGTTGAGAAAACATGCAGTACAAAGTGCATGAATAATAAGAAAAGGAAAGCGTTACACACAGGTTAATATTGTCCGGGTTCCCACGCTTGCCCTGAAAAAGAATTCCTTGCTACATCCTGATTTTCCAGGTACCATATTAAGTGATGATCTATAGGCCCCTGAAGCTTTCCGCCCCCATCAGCGCCCCCCTCCCCACACACACACAACCGCCTAGAACACCTGACTACTTACTTGATGTAAAAGATGTGCAGTCAAGTCTACATTGTAAATTTATTGAACTGGAACTGTGAGACATATGAGAACTGGGATTGATCCTCATTTTCTAACCTCCCTTCTACCAAGTCACTTTGTCAACTACTTTACAAAAAAGATAGATGACATACGCTCCTCATTTCCTGATCCTCCTTCTATAACTACACTTCCATCAACTTCATCTTCATCCCCTTCGCTCTCCTCTTTCACCCCCCTGTCTCCCAATCTGACCTTGGTAACCTCCGCCCGTCCGACCACCTGCCCCCTTGACCCCATCCCTTCTCACATTCTCCAGTCTATCGCTCCTGACCTTCTTCCGTTTCTTACCCATCTTATCAACACTTCCCTGTCAACTGGCTGCTTCCCTAAATCTCTGAAGGAGGCAAGAGCAAATCCTCTCCTGAAGAAACCCACCCTCGACCCGTCTGAAGTAAATAACTACAGACCTGTCTCTCTCCTTCCCTTTGTTTCCAAAACTCTTGAACGTGCTATCTTTAATCAACTTTCCTCCTATCTTAACCACAATAATCTTCTTGACCCTCATCAGTCTGGTTTCAAGGCAGGTCACTCGACTGAGACTGCCCTCCTTGCTGTCTCTGAGCAGCTTCACACTGCTAGAGCAGCTTCTCTCTCCTCTGTCCTTATCCTTCTAGACCTCTCTGCTGCATTTGACACAGTGAACCACCAGATCCTTATTTCCTCCCTTCAGGACCTCGGTGTCTCAGGCTCTGCTCTGTACCTGCTCTCTTCCTACCTCAACGGCCGCACTTATCGGGTAACTTGGAGAGGGTCTGTGTCTGAACCTTGTCCTCTCACTACTGGGGTCCCTCAAGGTTCCGTCCTTGGTCCCCTCCTCTTCTCTCTGTACACCAACTCTCTCGGCTCTGTCATTCATTCACATGGCTTTTCCTACCATAGCTATGCTGATGACACCCAACTAATCCTCTCTTTTCCCCGATCTGAAACACAGGTAGCAGCGTGAATCTCTGCCTGTCTGACTGACATCTCTCAGTGGATGTCGGCACACCACCTGAAGATTAACCTTGACAAGACTGAACTACTTTTCCTTCCAGGGAAAGACTCTCCCATCCACGACCTGACTATTAACTTTGACAACTCCGTATTAACCCCCACTCTGACCGCTAGGAACCTGGGTGTGACACTAGATAGCCAACTCTTCCTTACTGCCAACATTACTGCAACAACACGGTCCTGTAGATTCATGCTGTACAACATCAGGAGAATACGCCCCTTTCTCACTCAGAAGGCTGTGCAGGTTCTGGTCCAGGCTCTGGTAATCTCACGCCTAGATTACTGCAACTCCCTCCTGGCAGGTCTACCTGCTACTGCCATCCGACCTTTGCAGCTCATCCAGAATGCAGCAGCTCGACTGGTTTTTAACCAACCGAAATTCACTCACACTACTCCGCTTCTCCGCTCCCTCCACTGGCTACCAGTGGCTGCTCGCATCCGGTTCAAAACACTTGTACTTGCCTACCATGCTGTGAGCAGATCAGGTCCGGTCTACATCCAGGACATGGTCAAACGTTACAGCCCAGCACGTTCACTCCGCTCTGCTTCGGCCAATCAGCTTGTTGCTCCCTCACTGCGAGCTAAACACTCATCAAAATCCCGACTGTTTTCTGTCCTGGCGCCTAGATAGTGGAATGAGCTCCCCATTGACATCCGGACATCAGAAAGTTTACACATCTTCCGCCTAAAACTAAAAACACACCTCTTCCGACTATACCTTGAATAATGAAAACTTTTGGAAACTTTGGATAAAAGCGTCAGCTAAATGAAATGTAATGTAACGTAATAATGATATATGTTCTCTCTTCCACTCGTCTCCTATCTTATCCTGTCCTCTTCTCTCCACACCTCCCCTCCTGTGTCCGCTCCTGTCTTCTCTTCCTACTCTTCTCAACTCTTCTCCCTTTCCTCTGTCATCCTCTACTCTCTTATCATCCCCTCTTCTTCTCCTCTTCATCTTTCCAATAGGACTTGAATCTGCAGCGTGTCATTGTCACTCACTCCTGTAATGCATCACACATTTGAGATTATGAGTTTTACGTAGAAGGGGTAGTATGCCTACTCTTACTCTGTAAAAGCTTTTGTAAATCAAACTAATGAATCTAAAGGGAAAACATAAGGCTGGTTCCCCTGTGGTTCCTCAGTACAGCAACCTCACTAGTAAGCTTAGCTTAACAGTATAGATGTATAGAATCAGTCTGGTCAATGATTTTTCAAAAATGTCTCACCCCAAATGTTCCTATTTAGTAATATCATTTTTTTTAAAGGAAAAAACGAAAAACCACCCAATAGCTAAAAGTAGATATGAGAATGAATGTTACAAAATGTATCAAGACTTGACTGGTCATTTCAACTAGTAAAGAAGTAATGCAAGCTAGCCAATACTAGCTAGTTAGTCAGCAAGTTGAATGTTGGCTAGCAAGATTGCACTGCATGTGTTTGCTAACCATCATTAATGAATACAAATTCAAAACGAACTCCCCTAAATGTGGTGAATAACACGGTTTTAGGAAAAGTCAATGAGTGAAATACATATGGGGATCAATCATAGTTCTAGTATTTTAAAAGCAAGGTAAAAATTACCTCAACAATTCTAGTGTAAGCTGCTAGCTAGCAAGTTGCAGCTAGAGAGAGGCGGTTGACTAGTAGCAGAAACTTGGACTATGGGCAGAAAAGTTCTCTGGTTCGACTCTGGTTCAACTCGACGGAGTGAAAACAAAAGACGAACCTGGATTGATCTGTCCAAAAATCCAAGAGGATTCTCCCTACCCTGTCTAGTGCCCCTGAGCAAGGCACCTTAGTCACTCAACTTCGGCTCCCCGGACGCTTTACATGGCTGCTCACTGCTCTGTGTGTCCTGCAACAGATGGGTTAAAAGCAGAGGCTAAATTTCCTAAAACTGCATGAGTGTGTCTTAGCATGTCTGTGCATGTGTTTGGGATAAATAAATGGATCTAGGATCTTAGCTAGTTAGCAAGATTGCACTGCTTACTAACTAATGTTGATAAACCCAGGTTTACCACACAGTTAAAACACAGCTACTTACATTTGAGGATAAACTTGCATAAGAAGTTTCACTGTTGATGTCAAGGCTCCAGTGTTGGTTGGGAAATGCATGTATTTGACCCTTCTATTGAGATCGCGAGTAACTTTTCTCGATTATTATTCCCCTAAGTCCACCAATCAGAAACTATACTTTTAAAGTCCATATCACCAGGTTGCCTGCATCAAATTCCAACATCTAATATACCAGATAGGATGCCAAGAGCATGCTCTACAACATGGGATCATCCATTTATATCTACAGTAAAAGCTGTTCACATGTAATGGGTTTTTATAAACTCATCTTAATTCTTTGCTCAATAGTTTCATTCTATTACTATTTTACACATCATCCAATAAAATTTTCCAGGACAACTGTTTCACTTTCCATGTTAGTGTTCACTTTTGCTCATTTTCCATGACTTTTCCAAACCTGGAAAATGAAAAAACTATTTCCATGTTTTCCATGGTTTCCAGTTACCGTGGGAACCCTATATGTGTCGGTTTTGTTTGGGTTCTGTTGTTTCCTGTTTATTTGATCTCTATATCTCGGTATTATAAAATTAATACAGGCAAAAGAGAAAAGATGCTGGTGCCTAAAAATAACACACATGTAATCAAACACTAGTCTATGTATCAATGTTTTCCTGCTATTGTGATATGCACAAAAGCACATTAGCTGAACTGAATGTCACTTAACTTAATCTTTCACAAACAAATATTTAAAGTACAACTCAAAAGTTTATTCAAGCTTCTATATATTAAATGTTAATTTTTTTTACAGGAGATTTGATGCAGATTTTTGTTTTTTGAGTTAAAACTTACAAATATTAAATAAAGTGCAGGGAGAGGCAGAAAACCGTGTGGGCTCATTTTGAAGCTTCTAACAACAAGTGTTGTTATCATGTCGCAAAATTTGACAATAGCCAGTTTACATGCAGAAAATTTATATAAATACCCATGAGTCACAATTATTACAATTATCAATACAAAGAAGTAAGTTATGTCGAAAAGTTTGCAGATACAATCAAATGCACAGTGTATTGTTGCTGTTTAGAAAATCAACCACTTCAGTTTCAGACAATGTGAATGAATAGTACTAAATGTTGAATATCCTAATAGAATATCCATCTGAATATATGTATGTAATCATCACTTTGAAGCTCTAAAATCTTAAAATTGACAAAAAGAGCACAATAATTTAAGATGATGCTTTGTCTTACATGAGCTCCACTCCAGTCAAGCACATGTCATACTTAACTGCTACAGGCCATTTTTATATTGTTATTTTCATTGTTTGATCAGAACCAACAACAAGGACACGTCAATGTTTTCTCTACAAAGTCAGATTCTCCTCCTCCATGGCAGCCTCCTTCACACTGTGGTTTATAGATGTTGATTTAATTCCTCTGTGGACGATTTAGATTAGTTAAAAATCTACATTTATTGAACTACATATCATCCAGTTTTTTATCACACCAACACGGAAACAGCCCTACCCTACTGCCTACAATAATTTTTGTAGGCTTGACCTCTGGACTATAATCAGTTAAACCTTATTCCCAGTGACAACATTCAAAATTGATAGAAATTTCCTATAGGCCATTTTGAGTACGTCCAAGAGTATGAAACAAGATTTGTAAGGTCTCCTTGATCTTTGACCACTCAATTCTATTAAATTAATCTTTGAATGGCTGTCATTGATTCACAAAATACTATTACATTTCTGTACTGTTATCATACCTGTATACTTCAAACTTCCTTTCTCGGTAAGAGTCACCTTCCTTCATTAAGTAGAGAAGGACCATGTCACAGAAGAAAGCTCCCTGTTAAATGAAGTTTAATTGATTAGGCTGTCGTAACGGGGAAAACACACAGAACATTATTCATGGTACTTACAGCACCCATTAAAGCCAGACCTGACGCAACATTGATCGCTGTTGGGATGATGCTGAACTTCCCAGCCTACAAACGAAAGCAGAAATATAAGAATGTGTGTCGAAATTCCCAAATTCAAAATCTCAAATATATTCCTATATTTCACTAATAAAAACCCACAGATGAAAGCCCCTGAAAAATGCATCTTCCGTACCTTCCCATGCACCATGATGTTAAATCTGACACCATAGACCTTGAATAGAGATCGAAATCCCTCACCAGCTGCATTTTTATAATACGAGTGTGTCTGTAGGAAAGAATAAAAAAAGAATATGCAGGTTTAACTTATATTCCATTCATGATAAAGAAAGTTAATTAAATGTATGAAAAGAGAGGGTGATATTTGCCTGGACAATATGGCAACATGGACAATGGCAGTGTGTCTGTCGTGGGGCTCACCTGAAGTTAAATCCTTCTGCGATGGTCTTGTTTGAGATGCTGATGTCTAGGCGGGTGAATAAGTATTGTGGGTGGCAGTGAGAGTAACCTTTGTCAAGGTCGCAGTCCCAATGTATCATAATGCCAATGAAGCCGCCCTGTAAAACAAAACACATTTGAACATGTGTGGTATCAAACGCATGTCAATTATTATTCAAACCAACTTAATTTAGTTTGGACCAAATTCTAAGACTGTTTTATCAAAGTCTCTACAGACAAGAGAGAGAGAGAGAGAGAGAGATGATTTATTGATTTGATTCATTAATGAAATTATATAAAAATGTGTTGTCCCCCTACTTTGCAACTGATGTGATTCTTGAGAAAATTCTTAATATCCATCAGAAAAAGCAGTGATGAATGTCATTTGTATCTTAGATCTGATTCTGGCTGCACCTGTGACTTTTTGTGATTTAGAGTGGCTGAAGGCAAAGTTTAAGTTTTGTAACAATGACTAACGCTGGGGGGGGTCACGTGATGCAGTGAAGCTAGGTAGACGCAGACCCACAGGCTCCTCAAACAAATCCATTTTTAATTATTTTAAAGCACCCAAAATCAGTCCGAACCTGGTCGGTTAGCTTTATTATGGTCCGAAAAACCAGAAACAAGCAACTGAATTCAGCTGGTGAGCAAAACTCAACATCTATCGATAAAACAACTTCCGAGAACAGCGACGACGAAGTTCATGTAATGGCGGCGGCGGCGGCACAAGACCACCTGGGCGATGTACAAGACTCCCTCATTCTGCAAGAGATACGAAACGGTAATCAAGCTCTCTCCAGTAAACTCGACGCTAAAACGGCAGAAATTAACCAATCTATCTCTGGAATAAAAGCAATGCTGGACACATTGAACACCCGCACAACGGAGGCGGAAAGCCGCATCAGCACAGCGGAGGACCAGCTGGCGAGCCTAGATTCTCGCGTCCAAAAACTGACTAAAGAAAATGACTTTTTATTGGAGAAAATCGACCAGATGGAAAACTACAGCCGACGCAACAATATACGTATCGTTAACCTTAAGGAAAACTGCGAGGGAAACGACCTTGTGAACTTTCTTGCTAACTGGATCCCTGCCACTCTCGGACGAGAGCACTTCACTGAGCCGCTGATTATAGAGCGAGCACACCGAGCTCTTACGCACCGTCCACCTGCAGACCAGAGACCGAGACATGTATTGATACGCCTGCTTAAATGCCAAGACCGGGACAAAATCCTGCACATCGCCGCACAGAGGTCACGGAAGAACAGCGGTCCCGTCATGTACGAGGACAAACCTGTATCGTTTTTTCCTGACCTGAGCGCCAACCTGATGAAACGCAGAAAGGAGTTCGACCAAGTTAAGAGGTTGCTTCGATCCAAGGACATCCCGTTTGCCCTGCTTCATCCTGCAACATTGAGGGTCATGCTTCCCGATGGAGGAAGAAAATTCTTCAAAACACCAAAAGAAGCGGCGGCATTCCTGCGCGACTCCCCGGAACAAACATGACGGACCAGGCAGACAGATAGTCAGCTGCAAATATGACTTGACCTCAAAAAAATTCTAACAAAAGGTTTCTCAGTGGTTTACAGTAGTATCAGATGTACTTAAAAACATACTAAAAGTTTACCAAAGTTTGACTCCAAGAAAGGCCCCATTTTCAAAATGGCCACCGTCAGGTCCTTTAAAATGACCATTACTCCTTTGTTAACCTCCTAGACCAGGAATACTGGTGCCTGATACATGTTTTGGCCATTTAATATTCTAATTAGCATATTTGCATGATAGATAAGTGAAAACAAGTACATTTATATATTAAAGTAATTGGTTACAAGCATATATATATGCGAAAAATAAGTCAAATTCTCCTTAAGTAATTGCATATTTCTCTTTTTTCATATTGTTTTGCCTTGTGTTGGTGGTTTCTGTGGTACATAACCATTTTTTTTATTCCAATAAACACTAAACTAATAAGAACTGTGTGGTACTGTAAAATTAGTCAAAACAGGGCTGCCACGTGAAGGCTCAGTACCGCTAACCCCTTTTCATTTTGTGTGTTTTATTTTTTTATATAGTTTTTTTACCTTTTTTATAATGCATTTTTTTTTGTCTTTTGTTTTTTATATATTTTTTAAATACTTTTCTTATTTATACACCTTACAGTGTGACCTTAATTCACCATTAGTCGTCACACTCTTCCTCCCATTGAGGTTGATTATAGTGATTCTCACAATTCCCAATTTGACATGGTCCACAAGCAGGCATGCATGGTAGTCCATATGACCTGCAACTGCACCGTTGTGTTTTGCAGGCAGTTGTGCAATTACAGTGTATCATCTGCAGGAGGCTTTCTGGGGCAGCAGTCTTACTAGTCATAACTGGCAGGAATCGGTTGTCCACCAGTTTCCATCCCCAATCCACTGGGTTCAGGTCACCTTCCTTTCCAATCCACACCATGATCTGGAAGTAAACCCTTTGGCAGTGGTATTTGGTTGCGGACTCAGTTGGAGGCAGACGTTCTGGGCCAACAAATGATTTGGCAGTGGCGATTTTCTTGCTAAAAAGATTGTAACGCAAAGAGGCAAGTGAATCGCTACTCTTTCCGCCAAACAACACTGCCATTGCCTTGGTCCCATGGTCCTCTATGACATTCCTTGCTTGATGTTTGAGCAGAAACACATTTGCACAGGACTGGATGGTTGACTCGCCATTCACGAGTTTCTGGAATGCTGTCTGTTTGCCAACACTAAAAATGCGTGAAGTTGTATCACATCCTGTGAAGGCGTGAACAAACAGCAACTGGGAACACAAGTCACTATCCAGGACTTGTTTCATCTCACTGATGTTGTACACCTTAGTAGCTTTGGACTTGTCTGAACGAAAATAGAGGCCTCTATTTTTCGTCCCAGCATAGAAGAGGAGAAGAATTAGTAAATCTGTATCCTCCCCTATCAAGGTTGTGGGCTGATGTTCTGAGGCCTTGACTGCAGCTTGGACAATGTCCACGTCTGCGTCACCTGGAGCATTGATAACAGAGCAGCCCTTCTTCTCCAGCTCCTCGGTCATAAGATGGATAAGTCCTTGTTTGTTGCAAGATCTGGAAAGGAAATCATCCTTTCTTCCCACAAACTCAGTCTCTGCATTGAAGTTAACAATGGGGTGAGTGTTTTCACCACGTCTCTGATGCGTATTGTCTTTGATGGATGGACCTTCTCTATAACCATCAAAAACGACTGTTGCTTTACCGTAAAGGCATATGGTAAAGTCTGCATATGACTGTGCAATGGCACCGTAACTGTCACCCTTTTTCCATGCCAAGCGGTGAACCAGGGAACCACCATCAAGGACATAATGCTCAGTTGCTGGCATGGAATCCAGGACCGTTTTGTTTGATTTCTTGCTTGAGAACTCAATGATAGCCTGCGCTAGTTGGGGCTTGTTGGCTTTACGGAAGATTTCCCTGCCTTCAAACAGGGCTGCAGGAAATGAGCAGAGCTCATAGCTCATTACATCTTCCAGTGAAAACTGCCGTTTTCGACATGATCAGGAACCGTTGGAACAGCAAAGCAGGATCAATGGTTCGGTCTTGGGCAACTTTGACACTGGAGTCATCTGCAAGGGTTTTTGCCCGGTCTTTCCGTTTGAAGGTTGGTTGATATTCCAAAAACAGGTTTTCCAATCATCTTTTCAATGATCTCATTGCCAACAGTCTCCAACTCATGCACATTCACCTCCTCTTTGGCAACAACACCAGTTACTATGTTTCTCAGGGATGGGTCTGGAGAGAATGGTGTGCAAGAGCTAAGCTTTTCCTTGATCTTTTCTAGATCTGAATGATCTCTTTTTATCCTTGCTTCAGAGGATTCTCGGTGCTGCTCGCTGGTCGTGTATGTGAAGTCATACCAATGTTTTCCAAGAAAGAAAAACTATTACCATGAAACTTAAACAGCATGCACATTTAAACATTCACAATCGTGAAAGCAAGGACATAGCTATAGAAGACGGCTAGCTAAATTGCTATTTGTTTAAAACTCTTGCGTTCAAGTTGACTGATCATCTCAATATCAATGTTTTCCCAGACTTAAAAGTCTTGCACATGCCCCATTAAGGTAGGCCTATGTATCGAACTGTGGGTCAAACATTGTGATACAAACCAAATTGTGAGATTGGTGTACCGTTGCAGCCCTAGTAATCTCATAAAATCATGTATTCCATAGGTATATAATTATGCCAGGGCAATTTAAACAAGTCCAATGAATTCCTAGACCCAAAAAACATGGGATTAGACACCAAGATTACTTTGCTAGGTAAAAAAAATGAAGCAGTTAGGATATTTCAAGGACTTCCTGCCCATCTTGGACGCCATCTTGAAATTTACAACTTTCTAGTGGTCAAACTTTGGTAAACTTTTAGTATGTTACTAAGGACACCTAATACTACAAGAAATAGCTGTGAAGGGGTTTGTTTTCTTGTTGAATGTTGGTGCTTTGGTTTATCTTTTTTTCTTTTTTTCTGTCATCGCGGGAGATACACTGGCTTTTGCACAGTGCATTTGCAAGGAGGTTATGACACTCTTATGTACACAGTAGGTATTAATGAATAAGGTAATTAAGTTTGTTAGCTTCAATGTGAACGGGCTAAATGGACCGGTTAAGAGGAAGAGAGTTTTGACACAACTTAAAAAACTGCAAACGGATATCGCTTTTTTACAAGAGACCCATCTTACCACACAGGAGCATAAAAAGCTGAGAAGAGAATGGGTGGGACACGTGTTATCATCCTCATTTAACTCTAAAGCCAGGGGGGTTGCTATTTTAATAAATAAAAACATTCCAGTTACAATTGGAGAAACTATAATTGATCCAGCAGGCCGCTATGTCCTAGTTAATTGCCAAATCTACTCTGAACCCTGGACACTGTTAAACCTATACGCACCCAACTATGATGATGAATCCTTTATTCAAGATATTTTTATGAGGGTATCGGGGGGACAACAAAACCTACTTGTAGGAGGCGACTTTAATTTTTGCTTAGATCCTGTATTGGATAAGTCGTCTACAACAACATCCAAAACAAAAGCAGCCAAAACTACCTTATCATTTATGAAAGATCTAAATCTGACTGATGTGTGGCGACAGATGCACCCTCAAACTAGAGATTATTCCTTTTACTCCTGCCCACACAACTCTCACACCAGGATCGACCTTTTCTTATTGTCAACACAGTTGATTCATAGAACACTAGAATCTGACTATTTATCTTGGATGCTGTCTGACCATTCACCTTTTACCCTATCTATTTTGATGCCAGAAAAACCAGCAAACCAATATAGATGGCGTCTGAACCCTACTCTCCTTCATAGACCAGACTTTTGCCATTTCATTAGGGATCAGATAAAATTGTTCTGTGAGATAAACTGCCCCTCCTCCCCCAGTAGTTTCATATTATGGGACACGCTGAAAGCTTATCTAAGAGGGCAAATAATATCTTATACAAAGGGTATCAAAAAGAAATATATGGCAGAGATAAATGAGCTAGAAGCAGATATTCTGAAATTGGAAAAGGAGTTTCAACAATCTGGGTCTAGAGAACTTTACCAACGGCTGGTTAACAAAAAACTAAAATACAATACTTTACATACCTATAAGGTTGAAAAAAACATTTTAAGAACCAAACAAAAATATTATGAATTGGGAGAGAAAGCTCACAAAATCTTGTCCTGGCAGTTGAAAACAGAGGAAAGCTCAAGGACAATTAATGCAATTCAAACTGAAACTGGTGCAATCTCACACAACCCAACGGAAATTAACGACGCATTTAAACAATTTTATACAAATCTATATATATCAGAATCGCCAGAGGATCTATTTAAGATTGATGAATTTCTGTCCACTATTGAATTGCCGAAACTCTGCCATGAAGACCAAAAGAATCTTGATTTGCCCTTCACTCAGAAAGAAATTGAAAAGGCCTTATGCTCACTACAGCCCAATAAATCCCCGGGGGAGGATGGCTTCCCCCCTGAATTCTACAGAGAATTTAAGGACTTTACTAACCCCCCTCATAATGGATGTGATTAATTTGGCATCTAAAACTCAAACCCTTCCTGAATCGTTCTCCACTGCCATAATCACCGTGATTCACAAAAAAAATAGAGATCCATTAAAATGTTCTTCTTTTCGACCCATTTCATTATTGAATTCGGATTATAAATTGATTTCCAAAGCCATGGCAAACAGGCTTGGCCAACATTTACCAAAATTAATAAACCCAGACCAGAGTGGCTTTATTTTAAAACGCTCATCAGCCAATAACCTGTGCAGACTCTTTAATATTATCCATTTAACTAAATCTAAAACTGAACCTAGTGTAGCTGTAGCATTAGATGCTGAAAAGGCCTTTGATAGGCTAGAGTGGCCCTATTTATTCAAAGTTTTGGACAAGTTTGGATTCGGCCATTTGTTTATCAATTGGGTGAAAACACTCTACCATAAACCCAGAGCCAAAATTACCACAAATGGACAGACTTCGACAGCATTTCCCTTGAGTAGATCAAGTCGGCAGGGATGTCCTCTGTCTCCAGGACTCTTTGTCCTGGCTATTGAACCACTCGCTGAAGCAATTAGACGGGATCCAGATATAAAGGGGTTCAGAGTGGACCAAATAAATCATAAAATTAATCTCCTGGCAGATGATGTAATTCTGTATCTGACAGACCCGGTTAACTCTCTCACAAAATTACAGACGCTGCTTAAGACCTATGGTGCTATTTCAGGATACAAGGTCAATTTGGAAAAAAGTGAAATCATTCCCCTCACGAACTTTGATCATACCAAACACCAACAAACAACCCCATTTAAGTGGCTCCAGAATATTAAATATCTAGGAATAATTATAGACAATGATCTTAAAAACTTATACAAACTTAATTACCTCCCTTTGCTGAGTAAAATTGAGGAAGACCTCGACAGATGGAGGAACCTACCCATTACTCTAATTGTTCGAATAAACTGTGTGAAAATGAATATTCTCCCGAGGTTGCAGTATCTTTTCCAGTCTTTACCCGTTCCATTACCTGAACCCTTTTTTAAAACACTCAACAAACACGTTAGACAGTTTTTATGGAATGGTAAAATCCCGAGGGTGTCAATGGAAAAATTAACATGGGATTTTAGCCTGGGAGGTTTTCGATTGCCCAATTTTAAAAAGTATTATTTAGCGGCCCAGATGCGATATATTTCGTCACTTTTTGACGATGATGCTGCCCCCTCTTGGATAAAAATTGGACTTCATCCTCTGAAGGAGGGAGCTTCAAGTGATTTTATTTATAAATGGAACTCCAAAACCATATCCAACAGAACAGATAATCCTATTTTGAAACATTTGATTAAAATATGGTGTGAAGTTCAAAAGAATCTTGGGCTGAATCTGAGACTGTCGCCAAAAACCCCTCTAAGACAAAATTAACTTGTACCCATGACTCTAAATAATAAGATTCTGGAGACTTGGCATGACAGGGGAATCCAACATCTGGAAGATTGCTTTGATAAAGGACGTCTCATGTCTTTTGAAGAACTGAAGAGAAAGTATGACTTGTCCAGTAGAACTTTCTTTTGTTACCTCCAGTTAAGATCTTTTTTGAGAACTAACCTGGGACCTGAAATGATTCTACCTGTGTTAACTAATGTGGAAAAAATGCTTCATGAAGGAAATATGTGCAAATTTATTTCTAAAATGTACTCCATGTTGCTGAATGAGTGCCCAAAACCAGGATTACACAGATCCAGGATGAGATGGGAATCAGACTTGAATATAGCAATTAATGAACAACTCTGGTCAGATTTGTGCCAGAACAGTCTGTCAGCAACGGTTAATGCCCGGTACAGACTTGTGCACTATAATTTTCTCCATCAACTGTACCTCACCCCACAGAAGCTACATAAATCCAAACCTGAATTGTCAGAAATGTGTTTCAGATGTGGTATAGAGGTTGGCTCCTTCCTACACTGTACCTGGCTTTGCACAAAGGTGAGGTCCTTTTGGTATGACTTTTGTAATGCCCTAACTGAGATCACAAAAGTTACCTTTCCATTGGATCCTGAGCTATGTTTACTGGGAAACTTCACAACTTTCAACGGGTCTTTTTTCGAAGCTCCAAATTAAATTTGCAGAAATTGCTTTATGTGTGGCCAGAAAATGTATAGCAATGACTTGGAAGTCTGATTCCCTGACTGTCATAGACAGATGGTCTGTGGAAATGAACAGTTGTATTCCTCTTGAAAAGATTACATATAGTCTCAGAAAGAAATATAAGCTATTTTTGAAAATCTGGCAGCCTTATTTGGAGTACATGGATACACCACCAACGGTACCATAGGACTGTAACTATTTGGAGCTCTGAATTGCGTTATGTACTGTGTCATTGCGGTATCTCTCTGTGATGTGTCATCCTATGCACCAATTATTATTATTTTTTGTTTTGTTTTTCTGTTTCTTTTCTCTTTGGGTGGGGGGAATATTTACTAAATTTATTTACTAAGATTTATTCCATCTATATTTGTATTTTGTTATGTAATTTTCTGTAATGTTTAATGTAGTGTGCTCTGTATGTTCTGCATGTTCTCTTGCATTGTGAAAATATTTGGAAAAATAAAATATTACAAAAAAACAATGACTAACGCTTGACGATATGCAGTAAAACTACTAACATATGTTGCCATGTCGTTGAACGCGTATCCGGCTCGCTGGGTGATGTCTCCCAGACGGAAGATGGGGCAGTACGGGTGGAGCTCCTCATCATATCTGCATTTCTTCAAATAGGAGTCATCAGTTGTTTCAAGTACATTGGACCTCAGAGTTGAGAAATGCGCACACAGACACACACACACACAGAGCAGCGCAGAGTATACAAATGAGTGAGCAGTGACAAAGTAGCTCAATGTGACGTAACAGTGAGAAGAGGACTTACTTTGAAAATTTGAATTTCGGAAATTGGATGAAATTCTTGATGTAGATGGTGAAGTTTTCTGCGTTTGTCAGCAGAGGTCCTCTGTTTAAATAAACAACAATGAACTGAATAAAAAGCCACATATTCTGTACACTGATAAGAAAATGTGCTGTTGCAGGTCAGGGAATGTAGTTGCTATATTACAGTGTATTTATAGATGGATCACAAAATGGCTGAAGAGAAGCCAAAGCTTCTCGATCACAATGCGGTGGCTGACTGCAGTACAGGTCATACACCCTGTCTCCTCCAAGTCAGTGGATGGGACATGGACCAAACTATAAGGTCAAAATGCAAATCAAATAGATTTATCTAAGATGGTTTCTGTCCTTTAAGGTAGTTCAGTCAGACAACTCATGTTCAAACGTTTATTGAAGCAGTAGAACAGGTTTAGTGTTTGGAGTCCAGGCTCCAACTTAATCAATCTCCCATGTGATTCCACAGGAATGATGGGAGTGATGATCAAAACTTGTAACTGCCCATTGGAGCCTACAGGTGGATGCGGGGTGGTGGAGGGGCTGCAGTAACTTGTAGCAATACTGCAGCAACAGTGCGAGCAAAGAGGATGATGGGAAATTTCTTGACTTATTGTAATGTTGTTTTATGTCTGTCTCTTGTATACATTTTCTTTCGCGTAATCCAAAGCCAGTGTTTTGCAAGTTCACACCTCTCATGAACTAGTTCAAAGTTCAGTTCATAGAAGTAAAAATGAATAGTTCACGTTCATAGTTCACCATTTAAATTCTGAACTAGTTCATAGTTCAGTTCATTTCATAATTTTAAGGTGGAAAGTGAGAATGAAAGAATTAACTTGATAAAGAAAACCCTTATCCATCTCTACCCTTTGCCTTTACTGTTGGAATCTTTATCAGACAGTGTGTACAAATCCCTCAGATAATAATAAGGTGCATCGGATTTAGCTGCTAAGTCTGCGTCTCTTCTTTCTCTTGCCATCTGTATATGAGAACAAGAGCTGTTGTGTTGCAGGTGTGGCCTGCCCCTTTAAGGAAAGTTTGTAGTGTGTGACGTAGTGCACCTTGGGTATTGTGGGAAAAGAAGCTAAAAGTGTGTGTATAACGAGAAGTGACGGAGCACCTAGAGGTGATGCGAGTGTTGCTCCTGCTGTGTATCCCAGAAATAAAGTGGACGCGTTCCAAGTAAAGAAACATCTCCTCCTCCGTCGTCACGGAGCGTCCGGACGGCTGGTTACCGGCCAGACAGTGAGCCAAGCTAACCCGTGAGCTGAGACACTGGCCAGAGGCGAAAACACGTGGAATACGTTGCTTATTTGGTCTGCATGTGTGTGCCATGAGTGATGGTAACGTAGTCCGAAGTCGAGTTAGTTGGTTGAGGTTAGGCTACATCGCTGACATGTTACGGGCACTGAGCAACGACATGGTGAAAGCATTCGGTTTAGACAGCGTCTCTCCTGAGGAGAAAGTATTGAAATGTCCTGAGGGTCAGTGAACAGGTAGGGGTGGGGCACGTGACAGTTCTAGACCAATGGCTGTAGGGTTTTGTCGGATGGAAGGCTCTCATTGGCTGCTGAGTTGGTGGATCGAGGGGGAATGAGGAAGGGAGTGAAGAATTCAGTGGTGGATGACAGGAGTGTCGGAGTTACGAACAAGAAGTGTGTCGTGTTCGCTGGACTTTAATAAGGTTACACATAAAGAGAGAAGTTTCCTGTCGTCTATAAGCGAGGACGCTGAAATATGAACGTGTTCACCGTTCAAATTCATTATTTATCATTGAGTTGCGTTCAGTTCATCGTTCTCATAAAAGTGAACGTGTTCAATGAACGCGTTCATTTGCATTCGTTCATGCACAATACTGTCCAAAGCATTGTGTAAGACAAAGCTCATCAATCTAAAAACTGCCAGGTTGTAATCTTGCATTGTTTAGATGCAAGATTGTTTATACACATATAAAAGTTCAGACATACTGTATAATAAAAGATAAACAAACACAAGAAACACTGGATGTGCAAGGATATACCTTTGTGATCAACTCCATTCAATTATTGAATGTAGATCAATGCTAAAGTTTATATGATGTGACTCCATTCCTTCTTACTGTGGTTTGAATTTTCTTTCGATGGGACACCATCCATAGATTTCACAGGTTCCAGTGGAGTTTACATCTTCTCTTAGGCACCGGCCACTCATAATCCCTTCAGGAAAAGTGCAGAATAAACCATGTGACGTTACCCACCTTATCACATATGAAAAGGCACAATATCTTAGTTCCTGCTGTAAAGATATAGACAGACTATATAACTGGTTCGAAACAGGAATCCTTACTTTATTTACAAATTCATTTAACTTACATTTAGCACATAGTCTTGGACAGATAGAAACTTAGACAGATTTAAAAATACAGAAGAATCAATGAAATAATGTTACTCACTAACCATTACCAGCCACTACCATCTTTCCCTCCTCACAGTCCTTGTCATCTCGACAGTGGCCATCCAGAACTTTTGAACTCTGGAAACAAACGCCACAGAAAAAGACAAAAATCACAAATAAACCTAAACACGTTTGAATCATGAGGTTATTCTACTGATGTGATTCATCACATGATCATCTGAGCTCCTGATTTTTTCTGTCACACATGTCCAGCAACAAGCGGATTGAAATTATAGTTCACACTATCATCATCAGACCTGAAAATAAAATAAAGTCTGTTGAATCCCATGATTGAAGAATGCTCAAACATTCTCCACGCAGAGACCATTCGACCAAACTGCAGGATGAATTGCAAACTGGACAGAAACCTCTTTTCCCTTTCCCTCGGACTGGTAACACAATCTGGGCTTAATAATTATACTAGACTAAGCAAGACTGTTTATTTGATTCTGTGTGTGTTTATAAGTTTGATATGTGGTGTGATATTGTGGCAACAAGTTAAATGAAAGCTAATGTAAGATAGGCCCTTCACAGGCTTCCTTTGTAGGTCTCTCTGACTTATGCATTCTCTGTTTAACATACACACAGACATGCATAGTCTTCACCTTACTTATATCCTCCCCCACTTCAGAAAAAAGGGGGGGGAGGCTGCTATCTTAGGGGGTCAGCGACCATCTTAAAAGTCCACAGGAAGGTGTTACTCTTTTGGCAAGCCATCATTTTCAGAACCCCCTAATTTACACACACACACACACACACACACACACACACACACACACACACACACACACACACACACACACACACACACACATCCTTGTTAGTTAGAATGTTAGTTTAGTAATTTGTGTTTTTATACTTTATTATGTTCATAATAAATGTTTTTGTTTCACAAATGTTCCGTCATTAATGTTACATAAGTGAATTTTGCCATCCGTTACACTGTTAAGAACTCAATAACCTTCACTGTTAATTATATAATCTTTAGTAGTGAATATTGACATTTCTAGTTGAACTTGATCTAAATGAGACTGATCTTAATCAATGAATTTGCTATCTCTTCCCATCCTTCGAAGGGTGGTTCCCCGAGACAATTTTAACCAATTAAAGTTATGATTTAATATTAATATTTTAAATATTAGTGTTTTATATTTTGTTTTGATAACCAATGTATTGAATGCCTAAAGGCACACCATTCTATGGTAACACTTTTTAAGCATTATTGCACAACAGCGGAGTAACGTTTTTTATCAAAGACGGCCTTAGAGACGCCTTCTTTGTGGGTGGCAGTCGTCGTCGACTGTTTATTTACATTGCAACTGCGGCTCCTCATAGCCTTTTTCTGGCGGACAAATCCGCCAGTCAGTGACGGGTTATTCAAGTGGTCATACTTTCGGACCTCTTCTGCCAAACGCTCTTCTATTTGGTCCATATTCGTTCTTCTAAATCTTCCGTGGTTTCTGCCGGTATTATGTGTGCTTTTTCGTCTATTTTACTCAAATGAACCCTACTCACAAAAAATGTATATCATGTAAGTAGACGTGAATCTAATGATTGAGACCATGAAATCCTTAGGAAAATGTTCACTGACATTATAAATCAAGTGAGAATTATGGTAATTTCCTCTATAGAAACTGATTTTTTGCCTTCAGTGAAGTCACCCTCTGCTGGCAATTCAAAAGCCGGGGTCCACTTTGAAATGCCTATAGTGTATGGTTTGAAATAGTACTCTTAGTAATTAGGAGGACTTTCAAATAAAAAGCTTTTTATTTTCTTGCCTCAACATATTTGAGAGTTAAAATGTAGTGGTTGAAAAAGAGCAACTGTGAATGGTAACTGGTAAGATATACAGAGCACTGTTTTATGGCTGCACTGATTATATAGGCAACTCTTCTGGGCAGTGAAACAGGAGACCAAGAGAGGCTGAGTTTACATTCCAGGGAGTCTCTGTAAATGTCTCACTAAAGACAGAGCTGAGAGAAATGATGCGCAGAAAATAACTGAACCACACACATTCACTGAAAGTAGAAGGAGGCATCTGACTTTGTTATAACTTGTAAGTTATGATGAAGACTGGAGAAAATGCAGACCAGTGCTCTTCTGACTGTGCCAATGTTCTCTGCAGATCAGCCAAAGTCTATTTTACAGCCTATTTCTCTGCTTATTGTGCACACTGTTGGGAAATATCTTTGTGGAACCACAGGCCTCCTTTTCGGCCTACATTTGTGGTCAAAACCTGAAACCACATGGCCGCATGTTCTGGAGCAAGCCTCCCGAACTCAGTCTCCCAAGGTGCAACATGTTCTCTTTGTTAAAAAGAAAGCCAAGGAACTCAGTCTCCCAGGGGGCAACAGGTTCCATTGATTCCTCAACGTCACACAGGTTTTGGTGTGAAAAACCAAAAGGATCAGCTCCAATTGGTCACTCTGGCCCCTGACCTTTGAGGTCACCGGGCCAATATAAGGGGACTTCTACCCCTCCTCGCTCTCTTTCCCCAACTCTTCAAGGAGTGAGGCTGCCGGCCTTTCTTCCTGAATCGCCAAGAGAGGGCCTGGCTGCTCCAGCACATTTTGTACGCATGCTAATCCAGGTACGAACTGTGGCAAGCCACCATTTTGAGAACACCCTAATTTAAATACACACACACACTCACATACACATCTTTGTTAGTTAGTACGTTCGTTAGTAATTTGTTTTTTTAGACTTTATTATGATCATTATAATTGTTTTCTTTCACAAATTATCTTTCATTAATGTTGCATAAGTGAATTTTGCCAACCGCTACACTGTCAAGAACTCCATAACCTTCACAGTTCATGATATAATCTTTAATGGTAAATATTGAGATTTCAAATTGAACTAGATCTAAACCAGTGAACCCATTTCCTTACATCAAACAAGTAGGTTTGTCTCAAAATCAAAAAGTGTTGATACTGCATAAGGCAATAGTACGAAACTCAAGAAATGTTAATTTACTGAAACAACGATACTGATCATAATGTGGTACGTTGGAATTTAAAGTCTGTGTATGTTGATTCACCAAGGAGGTTATGTTTTAATGTGTCTTTGTATGATCGTAGGGAGTACGCACAAACTACTGGATGGATTACCATGAAACTTGCTGTGAGGATTATTTATGTGTCAGGGAAGAACCTATTCAATGTTGACTTGGATCCAGCTCAGGGGACATTTTTCAACACTTTCATCTTGACATATGAAGGTGAACTCTAAATTTCCACTGCAGGGGCCAGGGTATAAATAAATAAATCAAATGTTTTTCTCCCCAAAAAAGTCCCTGGTTAGGAGGCATTGCAAGGCAATTCTCACTGCAGTGTTAGAATAGATGCTGCATAGAGTGGATGATGGAGTCGATGCAAGACACCAGTGCCGAGTCACGAGAGCTAGAAAAGGATGATATTGCGGACTACCAACAAGCTGCGGACAACCAACAAGCGGAAGATTTATCTTACGACAGTTGAGATAAAGAAGATGAAGAAATCCCATGGCCAGGTCTCAGTAGGCAGTTTGCCTTCAAACGCAAAAGAGGCAACAGCTATTTGGGGTTAGCACTTGCAACCGCTAACGTCGACGATAGTTAGGCTCAGGCACGTGCACAGACATTTTGGGGGGCAGGTGCTCAAACCAAAAAAAAGGGCACCCATCGCCAAAACTATTTATGAAATTAAAAACAATAATAATAAATAAATAAAAAACACAGTAGGATATTTTCAACTTATATATTTGTTTATGTTAACATACTAACTCAAATGATCAAATTGAAAAAATAAATGAATAACAGACAAAACAAGGCCATCTGACAGAGTTGAAGCATAAGCAGCATTACACTAATAATATACCACAATATTTCTCACCAAACTGAAATGTAGCTCAACTTAAGACCTACCTTTCATTTCAATAATTCATATTTTAAATGAAACAATAGTAGTGAACTTGTCTAATTTGTAGAACAGTAAAACTGCCTTTAAATTCTCTGCCTGCCTGTCTGTCTGTCTGTCTGTCTGTCTGTCTTTCTGCCTGTCTGTCTGTATGTCTTTCTGCCTGTCTGTCTGTCTGTCTCTCTCCTCTCTCTCTCTCTCGTCAGTAAACAGCTGGACAAGGCTTTGAAATTACGGATTTCGTGAGTTTTTGTTTGATTTTTTTTTAGGAAACGTCGGACCAGTTGCGACGTAATGTTTTCAGCGCGCTAATGTTGTGGTTAATTTATCACCAAACAACGTCGGAGGATTGCACACACACCGTCATTACCTGTTTGTCTGATGCTGCGAGAAGAAGGCTGCAGCCGTTTGGCGCTCAGCGCTGCATGCGCACCAAGTGGAGGAGGAGGAGGGAGGGGCGCGGCGGGGGCTTGTGAGCGCCACGGAGCATGTCGGGACGAAATTCTCAAAAGAACTCAAATAAATGCCCTTCAGATATCACAGACATTTGGGGGGAATTGATGACAGAGAGAGTAATTTTTATTCTTAAATATTGATGCATGAAGAAAAAATTGGGCTCCAGCAGAAGGGCACTTTTCTCATCCAGGGCAAAAGGGCCAGTGCTTGAGCACCACTAGGGGTCTATCTGTGCACATGCCTGGTTAGGCTAGCACGCCATCGTTATCAGACAGTTGGACAAGTCAATGTCAATATGTATGTCGTTATTTGGAATTTATCATGATGTTTAGTCAGATATTGATAATAATAAGTGGTAGCTTTACAACGTGCACGTCTTTCATGTTCATGCTCATTGTTAGGGTTAAGCCCTGCCCCTTCCAGTAAAAGGAAAACTGTGAAGGGGGCGACTCTTACTCATTTAGACTCTACTTTGTGCCTGCAGCTTCCTATCACCATTTCCTGGGAGCACCAACTACACCCTCTTCAGGCACTTGTGGACTCTGGTGCTGCTGGGAATTTCCTGGACCTCACCCTCGCCAGCAGCCTTCACCTGCGCAAAACTAGCCTGGACCATCCTCTCTCAGTGACGGCCCTCGATGGCAGGCCCTTGGGAAGGGGTAGATCAACTCATATTACCGCTCTTGTTCTGTCAATTTTGAGAAACATTATGAAAAGATTCAGTTGAATCTTATCCACTCTCCTGAGTTCCCTGTTGTGCTAGGGTTCCCCTGGTTGTCTCACCACAGTCCTCATATCAATTGGTCTTTGGGAACGGTGGTCGAGTGGGGTCCAAAGTGCAAATCTTCTTGTCTCCTCACTAGAGCTGTGTCCTCGGTTTCTAAACCTCCCAGCCCTCTGGAATTGTCCCAAGTCTCTTCCATGTACGATGAGCTGAGTATGGTGTTTAGCAAGAAGAGGGCAACTGCCCTGCCCCCTCAAAGGCCTTTTGACTGTGCTATTGATCTCCTTCCAGGGTCCTTCCCTCCAAGAAGTAAGAGTCTTCTCCCTGTCATCCACAGAGACTCAAGCTATGGAGGACTATATCAGGGTCTCCCTGACAGCTGGAATCACTTGCCCCTCGTCTTCTTCTGCCGGTGCCGGATTCTTTTTTGTTGGGAAGGACGGTGGTCTCAGGCCATGTATTGATTATCAGGGCTTGAACAAGATCACGGTGAAGAATCGTTACCCCTTGCCCTTAATACCCACAGCTTTTGAACTCCTGCAAGGGGCAACTATCCTCACCAAATTGGACCTCCGTAACGCCTACCACCTGGTTCGGGTCAGGGAGGGTGACGATTGGAAGAAGGCTTTCAACACACCTAAAGGTCATAATTAATATTTAGTAATGCCATTTGGGTTGTCCAATGCGCCAGCGGTTTTCCAGGGGCTCATTAACGAGGTACTGAGAGAAATGCAAAACCTTTTTTTTTCTCTATTTGTATGACATTTTGAATTTCTCCAAAACACTCCATGAGCACGTCCATCATGTCAGAGTCGTCCTCCAGCGCTTGCGTGAAAATCATCTCTTTTTAAAACCCGAAAAATTTGAGTTCCACGTCTCTGAGGTGTCCTTTTGGGCTTCATCCTGTCCAAGGGGAGCCTTCTCACAGAGCCCAAGAAGACTCAAGTCGTTCGGGATTGGCCCCAATCATCCTCGATCAAGGAGGTGCAACTGTTCATTGGCTTTGCCAATTTTTGTAGGAAGTTCATCAGGAACTTCAGTGCTGTTGCCGGCCCCATGACTGATCTCAAGAAGAAGAAGTCTGGCCCCTTTAGGTGGTCTCCAGAGGCAGAGCGGGCCTTCCGTGAACTGAAGGTGTGATTTTCCTCCGCCCCTATCTTGACCTTACCCAACCCCTCTCTCCCCTTTATGGTTGAAGTAAATGCATCAGAGGCTGCAGTAGGGGCAGTGCTCTCCCAGGATCCGGCTGATGGAAAACTACATCCTTGTGCTTCTTCTCTGTTTGCCTTTCGGCTGCTGAAAGGAATCATGATGTGGCGGATCGTGAGCTCCTGGATATTAAGATGGCCTTGGAGGAGTGGCGCCACTGGCTGGAAGGGGCCCAGCACCCTTTTGTAGTTTGGACGGATGACAAAAACCTAGAGTACATTCAGAGGGCCAAATGTCTCAACCCCAGGCAGGCAAGGTGGGCTCTTTTTTTTAATAGATTTTAATTTATTTTGTCCTTCCGCCCTGGTTCAAAGAACCAAAAAGCTGATGCACTCTCTAGACTGTTTCATAGATCTCAGGTTGAAAGAGTTCAGGCGTCCATCTTCCCGAGCTTGAGGATAGTCGCTCCTGTCCGATGGGGAGTCGAGACACTGTTGCGCCAAGCCCAGAAGAGGGAGCCAGATCCCGGGGACGGACCCTCCGAATGGGTGTATGTCCCCACTGTGGTGTGGACCTAGAGTCTGCAGTGGGGGCATTCTCAGCGTCAGACCGGCCACCCAGTAATGGGCAGGACTCTAGAGTTCATTAAGAGGCGGTTCTGGTGGCCTGGAATGAACATGGATGTGAGGTCCTTTGTTGCAGCCTGCTCTGTCTGTGCCCTAAGTAAGAGCTCCTATACCATAACAAATTGTGGAAGATAAATGCAGTCTCCAGCTAATCCGGCCCAATAACACGCGATGGAACTCAACATACAAGGCCGTGGAGAGAATCATACGGATCATTCAAGAAAAAGGGGAGGACGCCATCAGGAATGTCTGTGAAGAAATCAAACTGAAAATGTGAGTTTTAATTTGTATTCCAAAAGTATGAAATGTTAAAATTACTAGTTCATGACAAATATATAACAGTGCCTTATGCTAAAAGTATATTTTGTTGTGAGTGTATGTGTATATATATATATATATATATATATCCTTATATATGCAATCATTAGAATGCACTTCTACTCAGCTACACATTTCAAACCTTCCCTGTAGGAAATGTATTAACAGTTTTATGGATTTGACTTGTGTTGTACAGGTTGTGTCCAGCTGAAGCGCTTTGCAGAGATGATGGAAGACCCAGAGCTGATCGCAGCAGCAATCAGTCTACCTAAGTTCAAAACTGGCTGGACTGAGAGGACTGATATCATAGAAGCAGGTATGATTTCATTGTTTAATATCATACTGCAACCAATTGTTTACTGTAGTTCTCGCCATTTGTTTTCAGCCAATACAATGTTATAAATGCCCTTATTCTTTATATACTGTAGGTCTGTTATTTCAAGTAGCTATTTATAGCTATTTCTGTGTTATGATTCACTCTTGATGGCAGCTCAATACTTATATGTCAGAAATGTTGTTTGTCATTGAACAGGTCTAGTCTATGTCAGACAACACCTTGACCGGATGGTAGAGGCTGGCGTGGAGCAGTTGGACAAGATTCAAATATATAACAGTGCCTTATGCTAAAAGTATATTTTGTTGTGAGTGTATGTGTATATATATATATATATATATATATCCTTATATATGCAATCATTAGAATGCACTTCTACTCAGCTACACATTTCAAACCTTCCCTGTAGGAAATGTATTAACAGTTTTATGGATTTGACTTGTGTTGTACAGGTTGTGTCCAGCTGAAGCGCTTTGCAGAGATGATGGAAGACCCAGAGCTGATCGCAGCAGCAATCAGTCTACCTAAGTTCAAAACTGGCTGGACTGAGAGGACTGATATCATAGAAGCAGGTATGATTTCATTGTTTAATATCATACTGCAACCAATTGTTTACTGTAGTTCTCGCCATTTGTTTTCAGCCAATACAATGTTATAAATGCCCTTATTCTTTATATACTGTAGGTCTGTCATTTCAAGTAGCTATTTATAGCTATTTCTGTGTTATGATTCACTCTTGATGGCAGCTCAATACTTATATGTCAGAAATGTTGTTTGTCATTGAACAGGTCTAGTCTATGTCAGACAACACCTTGACCGGATGGTAGAGGCTGGCGTGGAGCAGTTGGACAAGATTCATCAGATGAAGATGATTTATTTGCCTTAATGAAGTCCAGCAGGTCAGAAGGTACAGGGGAGTTAGAAGGGTACCTAGCCCGTGTCTCAATCAATATGGATCTGCTGAACTCCTTTCAGAATATCAAAAAACTGTCCCTGAAACTCAATACTGGCCTGCCTGCCTCGGCCACCTGCGAGCGACTCTTCAGCTGTGCTGGATTGCTGTTCACTGCAAAGCGAGCCCGGATGAGCTCTACTCACCTTGAAAACCAGCTGCTGCTCAAACTCAACAGGAAGTTTAACCAAACGTTCAAAGTTCTTTAACGTTGTGTTGACATGTTTAATGTTTGACATGTTCAATGTCATTGCCGGTGCACTTATATTTGTAAAGATTCTCCTGTTTTTGGAGTAGATTTATGACCCCTTGTCCTTTTTTGCACTGTATCGGAGCGGCCCCCATCAAGTTGTTGGAAGTAACTTAGTAACTTTTACTTAAAGTACATTTTAAATGAACTACTTTTTACTTGAGATGATTTTTAAAGGGGTACTTTTACTTAGTAAAGGTACTTTTACTTGAGTACAATATTTCAGTACTTTTTACAGCTAGCTACTTGTTTTAAAAAATATATAAAACAAAGCTCAGGCCCCCCTGAGTAACAAAGTTCGACAGAAGTGTTGAAATGCTGTCAGCTTCAATTCCGTGCCCATGTTAATTAATTGCGGATCTGCAGCGATAGTTTTGGCATCTTTTCTAATTTTTCTGCTCCCCACAAGTGAATTGTGCCAGTAAACACACTGAAAATCGATAAATTATCTAAATTATATATTATATATGATTTAAATGATCAAATATGAAACCCATACTCTAGATTTTCCTGCGGTTCTCCTGGAGTTTAAATTTCCCTGATTTTTTCCACCACATAATTAAATCTACCTATCTGCCCATCCACTGTCCACTGCAGGGTGAAGTTGGAAAACTGCAATTGTGCCTAATTTATCTGTAGAGAAGAAGACTTGTTACACATTGCCCCCTCACTGACTGTTACGGGATGCTGGTTGCCAGTTCATTCAATTGTAATTCATATTTAATACATAGCATTATTGCACTTAAATCGGTGCCGTACATAGTCAGGCAATTTACACAGCCGATAGGATGATTTAAACTGGAGATATGTGTTCCCCATACATACAGACAGACAGACGGACGTTTGTGGAATTAGTAGGTCGAGCTCAGCCAAAATATAGGATCTCAGATTCCCTCCAATTTTAGTAGGTAAGTAGGAGGGTTAACACATGTAAAAAATGCTAATAGTTAGCTCATCAGAAATGCGTTTCTGGATTGAGACACAAATAACATGCACACTTGACAAACTACTGTTACTCTATAAAATGTATTTATTTAAGTCTGTTAAGTCTGTCAAAGCAAGATTGTTTTGTCCCAGATTTGGCCCACAGACCTCAATGAATAATGGTGGTCTGCTACTGTTTGCCGTATCTGTGCCAGAACAAGTAAGCCATAGCAATACTGCAAGTCAACCAAGTGCCAAAATTGGCCCAAATTTGTTTTGTCCTATTTGGGCCATGTTCAACATTTGCCACATCCGGACTATATCTTGCAGCGAGCACTGCATGTTGGCCAAAAAGGAATCACATTTGTTTTGGGATATTTGGGCCACATTTGCTGTTTTACTAGTGAGTAACTTTAGGTTCACATCAACTTTGTTAAGGCCACATGGAGGTCAGAAGTGCTGCATCACTCCCTGAAGTGAGGGACATTTGTATACTATCTGGGCACCATATCGCACAACTTATATTATAATGTATTAAAAATCAACAATGAATTCAATCAAAAATATGATCCACACTGACAGCTCCTATTATGGTCTCTCAAAGTACCACAGTGGTCTACCATAGAATCATTAATTTACATTGAATCAAGATGACAGAATATTCTTACCTCTGCACAGTGTCCCAGCTTCTGGTTTGGTGTCTCTAAAAAATTGGTTACAATGAACAGCACAGCTTCCCCCTACATGTAGAGGAAACACACATTGTAAAGTGGTCTTAATATAGACATCATGTCATGATGACCACCCTCAGACTCTTTATCTTGAAGTGTGAAATAGGGCTTCACTGTTTTCACACAGCGTTACTGTTAAGGCCGATATATATGCTTCTCCATACACGGACACATGGGAAAGGCTTTGCCGCCGTGGAACGCCCTCTCTGATCACCGCTGAGAGCTCTTCGTGCACCTCTGATTTTTTTAACTACACTTCGGCATGGCGGAGAGCCTAGGGATAGCCCTTGGCTGTGATTGGTCCGTTAAAGACAGCATTTCTGAATCCTCAAACTTCCTCTTTTGTTCCCTATATCACAATAAACCCAAACACAACTACGATGGCTACATATGCTCTACATCAGGGGTCGGCAACCTTAGGCACGCGTGCCAGTCGATTTCCTATTAAAGAAATGTTCACAGGATTGCCGTCACGCCGCCTGTATTAACATCTACATGCAAATCGCCATTAAATAATAAGACGAAGCCTCCCAGCCGGCGCTGCTCGCAGTTTCCGGCACGAATCTCTGCGAAGTGCGTAGAAGGTGTAATGGCGATGGCATGTCCCCTGTCTAAAAAACTGAAGGCCCGGGCATTTCAGCCCTCATGGGAAAAAGACTATGGATTCGTTTGGAATAAGGACCGTGCTGTGTGCACTTTATTTTTAGAAAATGTTGTTTGCCGAACACCCAGCGTTAAGCGCCACTTTGAGACCAAGCACAAAAAAACGTTCAAAGACCAGGCAAACAAGGTAGAATCCATCAAGCGTTCTGTGTCCAGGTATGAGAAGCAGGCCAACTCTCTGAAAATATTTGCCACTGCCAAAAACCATGGGACTGAAGTCTAGGTTTCGCATTGCTTACTGCATTGCAAAGCAAGGAAAGCCATTTACTGATGGCGAATATACAAAGGAGGCTTTCCTCTCTAGCTCAGAGGTTCTGTTTGAAGGACTACCAAAAAAAGAGACAATCAAATCAAGATTCTGAAACATCCCCATATCAGCTCGAAGTGTTTAGCGACGCATCGAAGAAATGGCAGAAAATGTCCGGGCGCAGCAAATAGCTGGGTTAAAAGATGCTGTGGTATTTAGCGTTGCACTTGATGAGAGCGTTGACATGAACGGCGTACATGGCAGCCATGGCAAAATACTGTGATTTGACTAAAAGAGGAGATCTGCTGCTTAAAGCCAATTTCCGAAACAACAAAAAGTGAGGACATAGCCAGGGTGTTTATGGAACATTTTGAGGAGCGAGGGATTGACATCGGCAAGATTTTTGCAGTAACAACAGCTATGGTCGGGAAACAGAGGGAAGCAGTCAGATTAATTGAAGAAAAAGTCGGTCATCCCATCATGAAACTCCACTGCATAATACACCAAGAAAATATATGTGCAAAGATGTCAGATCTTAAATGAGGTAATGGCTACAGTTGAAAAAAAATGTAACTTTATAGTCAATCGATCTTCACTGACACACCGACAGTTCCAGTCTTTGCTCAGGGAAATGGACTGCGCATACAAAGACATCCCTCTCCACTCCGCGATTCGCTGGCTAAGCTGCGTAAAAGTTTTGGAGCGGTTTGTTGGCTGCTTTGATGCCATTAATGCCTTCCTGGCTGACAAGGGCCAAGATTTCCCAGAACTTGAGGATGAGAAGTCGGTTGTGAAACTCATGTTGATCAAGGATATTACGGGACATCTCAACGAGCTCAATCTCTGGCTGCAAGGTGCAAGGCAAACTGTTTTGGACATGTTCCACACATGGATGGCTTTTGTCGGCAAGGATTATCTGTATCTATATCTGTTAACCATATGAATTATCTGTATCCGTATCCGTACTCGGAGTGGGCGGGGCCTAACCCGGAAGTGGGCTGGATTTAACCCAGAAATAGGCCGGGTTGTCTTGAAACGGGCGGGGCTTTAACCAGTATGTTATTTTAAGGATGCAAGTGATATGGGTTGATCAGAAATTGTTATATTTATTGCTGATTAGAAAACTATTACAGGACAGCATCAGCATTGAGCTTCAGATCAATGATTAGCAAACAAACTATTATTTACAGAACAAGTTTTGCAACAATGAATACAACACATGCTGTTGCAATTATGAAGTGAAATGTAATAACAAGTGTTTTCATACTCAACATAAATTTATTTCCACACCAGGTGTGGGCGATGAATGTGATGTGATGATGTGCGCTGAAGGATAATGTTCGCCCCTTGATGATGTGCCCCGCACGGTGATGTGCGCCGCAGGCTGATGTGCGCCGCAAGATGATGTGCGCCGCAGGGTGATGTGCGCCACAGGTTGATGTGCGTCGCTTGATGATGTGCGCCGCACGGTGATGTGCGCCATAGGGTGATGTGCTCCGCAGGGTGATATGCGCCGCAGGGTGATGTGCGCCATAGGGTGATGTGCTCCGCAGGGTGATATGCGCCGCAGGGTGATGTGCGCCGCAGGGTGATGTGCGCCGCAGGCTGATGTGCGCCACACGGGGTTGTGCACCGCACGGTGATGTGCTCCGCTTGATGATGTGCGCCACACGGTGATGTGCGCCACAGGCTGATGTGCGCCACACGGGGTTGTGCTCCGCTTGATGATGTGCGCCGCACGGTGATGTGCGCCGCAGGGTGATGTGCGCCGCAGGGTGATGTGCGCCACACGGGGATGTGCGCCGCAGGGTGATATGCGCCGCAGGCTGATGTGCGCCACACGGTGATGTGCGCCCTTTGATGATGTGCGCCGCACGGTGATGTGCGCCGCTTGATGATGTGCGCCGCACGGTGATGTGCGCCCCTTGATGATGTGCGCCGCTTGATGATGTGCGCCGCACGGTGATGTGCGTGTGTTTTCATACTCAACATAAATTTATTTCCACACCAGGTGTGGGCGATGAATGTGATGTGATGATGTGCGCTGAAGGCTAATGTGCGCCCCTTGATGTGCGCCCCTTGATGATGTGCGCCGCACGGTGATGTGCGCCACAGGGTTAATTAATTGAATTAAGAATTAATTGTTGTCAGTAAAACATCTCAACTTGTTCTTTTACACTGTTATACAAGTACTCAGTGGCGATTTTAGCCTGAAATTTCTGGTGGGGCAATTTTGTATGACGTCATGTCACCGTCACAAAAATAGAGGTAGCTGATTATTATAAGCAGTAGGCCTATATAGACCACCAGTAAGATATATTATGGGCTGCATTTTGAGTGCCAGCAGGCAGCAGAAATCCTATTTCAAATACATTTCACATTCTTTAGCACTCAGCGCAACACAAAGATGTTGCCTATAATACAGCATTAAAGTAAAATGATTGCAACAAAGTAAAAAGATTAGACAAATAACTTAGCTTAAATAACTTTTATTATTTATTAAACAAAACTTTGTACATGTCCTTCAGCTCCAAAAAAAAAGAAGCTTTGACTCACCAATACGGATCACAAACACACTCATCCTCATAAACTAACGCTTCTCTCTGCTGGGTGGCCCGGATCATGTGGCTTCATGTCGGGTCAATAACTCCGTAGGCTATGGTCCCGTTAGCATCGCTATTACTGCCGCTGGCATGCCTGCGGGCTAGCCAAGCTGAGCTAACACCCAGCTACAGCAGGTACTGAATCACTACTTTTACAGATAAATACAAACACTAAACTTGACAAACCTCACCTCAGAAACGGGAGCTCACACGTCTTCAGCCTCTCTGCCAGAACGACAAGCTGAACTTCAAAGCGTATTATTCATCCGATGTGAGTGAAACTCTCCACAGACCCGGGTGGCGTCCACTGATGGAGGTAGCCTGTTAGCTCAGGTGACGCCGAACCGGAGCGTCAGCCTGTTTTTCCGGGTGACGCTGGAGTCGAGTAGCTCTCTGGGAAACGTTGTGGGGCTCATCTGCATAATTACTACTCTCCAATGTTAACAGTGGCCTGTGTGCTTCACGCTGATTGGTGCTCCCATGGCACTGGTCTGCAGCTTGCCCGTTGTGCCCACAGCAGAGAAGTACGGCAAGAGGGAAGCGTTTCACAAAGCAAACACACAGACAGAAATACACACGAATCAAATGACTCCAAATCAAGACTATAATGCTTGTGAGTCTCGTTTGTTCACACACACATTCACGCTTTTTGCATATAAAATAAAATAAAATATATTTTTGCCACAAAGTTCAGATATGCAGTATTTAGCTTTCTGCACACCAGCGCCATCTGGTGGGGCCCTGCCCCTTATGTAGAAACGCCACTGCAAGTGCTGATAATAGAGTCATAAAGGCTTCCGGATACAAAAGGCTTCAGATATTGTTCCAAAACTAAGAGAAAACGAGGGTCTGATGTAGGGATGAGCGAGTACAGCATTATCTGTATCTGTATGTGTATCTGTATCTGTATCTGTTAACCATATGAATTATGATTTTTTTTTGTTATTTATTTCCACACCAGGTGTGTGTGTGTGTGTGTGTGTGTGTGTGTGTGAGTGTGTGTATGAGTGAGTAAGAGAGAGACAGAGAGAGAGAGAGAGGGGGAGTGTGTGTGTGTGTGTGTAGCTTAATTTGTAATATTTTTCAGAAGTATGGACCTATGTTCTCCTTCTTGATCAAGCCTGAAAACTTTCATGGACATGAATTTGGTTTATACATGAATTTGGTTAATTTTTGATAGACTGGTTGGATACACAGGGCATGGAAATGCAGCTGATTGAGCTGAGGAGTTCAACACTGTGGGTGACTAAGTTTGCAGAGCTACAGAAACAGCTGGAAACTACCACAGTGCAAGATCACGGAAACTTCATCTTCACCTGCTAGACATCTTTACCGGAGAAATTCAACTGTCTCCGGAACGTTGCACTGGCACGTATCTGTGTGAGCAGATATTCTCACACATGAAGAATGTGCTCAGCCCCTCCAGCTGTCGTTTGACCACTGACCCCCCGAAGCATGTGTTCAACTTAAAGTCACTAACTACAACCCCCAGATAATGGAGCTCAGCGACGGAGAGCAAGTTCAGGGATCACACTGATTGATAGGCATCATTGTATTGGTTGAAGGGTCTATACATGTGTTTGCATATGTTGCTGTTTATGAATCTCTCTTAATCTGACTCAGCTGTAGATTTTTTCATTTGGTCACATTCTTGTATAGCCCTAGTACTTTTATTTATGTTTGATCTGCTTTTGTCCACTTTGGAAAATTCCAATGCAATACTTGTTAATGACTTACTGAAAGCATTGTTTTGAAATGGTGTCAGTGCAATCTGTTATGGGGTGTGGAAATTCTGAATGAGTGTGGTTGGTGGTGTTAATGACAAACCTATTGTCATAATGAGAACCAGATTATTTTAAATGTTGTTATATATATATATATAGCCAATATGGAAAGAAAAAAATGTCATGTCTGTTGGATATATGAATGTTGATATGGCACACTAATTAACAAGAAAATGTCACATCGGCACGTATTGTGAAAAGGATTGCTGACCCCTGCTCTACATCCATGAATTTAAGCACACACGCAAAGCATACAAAATATGTGTTTGCAACCAGAAGCATGCTAAATAACACAACTTGTTAAAACATATACGTGTGTGTGTGGAGAAATAGGTCACACACTGGTGATGTTGGCTAAACGTTTTCACCTGTGGTGGGATGACATAGTCCTCCGGTCCCCAAACCAGCAGCCCAGACTCGGATGTGTTTGTCACTGACACTCCCTTCAGTTTAGTTATGATGGAGCTCTGTACGGCCTCGTCTGTTTCCTGGTAGCCTTTCTTGCTTACAAAAACCCACCTGTGGGTGAGAGCAGCTATCAACATGAACAGGTCTCGACCCACCAGCAGTTGAAATCAAAAATGGAAATCAAAAAAATAATCGGCTTAAAGAGTAAGATTTAAAACCCTTGTTTTAATACTAGATTGTTTGTGTAATTGTACTAACATGAAACTTAACATTGACAAGTTGTTTGCGTTATGAAAAAAAAAGTATTGATATGGATGTAGTACTGTTATAACACTGTACTATATTGTAGTTAATAATGTATTTGTTTTGTTATTTTGGTCTATGTTACATACATGTCTGTTGCTTTGTGACTTCAGTTCTACAAATTCTATATAGGCACAGTTTACTTACAAAGTCAATGTATTATTCAGAGCACATACAAAGCAGAGGAGCACCCTAAATTACGTATTAGTATGCAACGGTTTGTTTCTGACGAAAGATATCTTACGAAAAGTTATGTCAAAATTTTCGTGAAGAATCCTACGAAATGCACAGCGCTACAAACGACAAGTGCGCCTTCACAGACCTCTGCAGCGCTCTGATCAAGCAAGATGGCGGAGATTGCTGTATTCTCGTTGGAAAACGCTTTATTTTAGCAGTGTTTCTTAATAAATATGCGTAAACACCGTTCATGCTTTTTCTGTTTTTTTTGGTGTGAGAAAAAGACCTGTTTAGTCAGACTTAGTTTTTCTTACTAATAGTACGGTAAAATTTAGTTTTTTCAAGATTTTGGCCCTACTCAGTGGCGCCCCCCGTAGGTTTGCATTGGGCTATGGTAGTGGAGTTCAAGACTTTTCCAAAACAGTTCATACCATGTCTGTTGCATATTTAGTTTCCATCCTGTAAGCCATCAAATCTGACTCAGGTGCAAGGTTCAAAAGTCATCCCTGAGGAGCAGGAGTCATCCACAATTTTCCACTGAAAAAATGTTACTCCCGAGGTCAAGACCTTTACAATGATGTCTTTGCTTTTGTGCTCTGAAAAAGTTTACATTTCATCTTGCTCCAAGCACAGGCCCTCTGGGGTCCAAGCTGGATCAAATCTGTCAAGTAAGTGGTATATTATGGCCAGATATGGTCAAATTATTTATGTTTGCTTTTTACACAATCATATGTTTCACTTTGGACCAAGTTAGAGACACCTTTGTTCATTAACAACCCAATTTCTCACATCCCAGCCACAGACTCTTTGCCCTCCTCCCCTCTGGGAGGCGCTACAGGGTCCTTCGTTCCCGGACCAGTAGGTTAAGGAACAGCTTCTCCCTGCAGCTGTCACTCTTCCGAATCACCGTGGTGCAGAGTTCATGTATTTTTTATATTAGTAATCTAAATTAGCCTATAAAACACAGATGTAAGACTGTGACTGTGATAAACTGCTCCTGTCACTAAGCCTATAAAAGCACAGACAAAACATTTACAGCCTGTTTACTTTATGAAGCCCTGAAAACATCTCAAAGTTCAATGGGTAATCTAACTTAGGAAGATGCAGTTTATTAATCAGCCACCAATATATTTATCTAGAGTAAAGTTTATTGTTATTTTCACTTATATTGTTTAGACTTAATACTCAGTTTAATTCTCTGTTCTATCTATTCAGTTACTAAAGCCTGGACCAAGCAGGCATCAGAATTAATAAAACATCATCTTATCATATCTAAACTTGTATTGACTTATGATAAAGCCTATTAATAACTTTATTACTAAGAATTTTATTGAAAGCGCTCCCTTTATTTAACATATGAGATACCGTACACGCCCAAGGTACACGATATGTTAAATTGTGGTATATATATGTAACAGTGTATAAAAATAATTCATGGTCAATACATTCCCTTCCAGAGAACAATAATAAGCTTGATAACAAATATTTTTGCCATATATTCTTCATAAGTTCTTCATGAGCCTGATGACTGACTTTTTTTCCCATCATCAAAGATAGCAGAATTTCATTCTTATTTTTTGACAGATGATAACTCAAAATGTACACAGTATTAATACTTTTAACAAGTACCTAGTAAAACAATAACATTCTCATGAAGAACTTATGGCAAAAACAATGTTTATCAATCATCAAAGTTAGCAGAAAAAGCTTAATCTTGTTCTGTGCAGGGACTTTGACAGAAGATTAGTAAAAAAGGACATAGTATAAGTACTTTATAGTATTTGGTTCAGTAGTCTAGATGACGCTGTCATTGGTACATGTGACAATAAACTTTGACTTGATTTGATTTGATTTGAAGTCAAACTATAACACTCAAAACACTTGTTTTCCCTCATCAAAGATAGAAGAAGCTCATTGTTGGTCTCTGGAAGGGAATTTGTTCATCATGAATGATATTTATATACTGCTGCGTATATTAAAAATGTCATTGTTTAGACTAAACACTCCATTGTTTTGTTCTATGTACGCTGGCACAATCATTTCCTTCCTTCTTATCTTATCTCATCGGATAATTATTTGTTCTTTGTCAAACCAGTTTAAAGTTATCATGTTAGGAGGTAATGCACCTTGGTAAAAGAAACCACATTAAATCACTTACCCAATGATGTAACCGATGATCGATAACTGAATAAGTCTGTACAAAACTCCAACTCTCTTATTTTTGGCGACAATGTATTTTTCCGTCTTGTAGTCGAAGAGGGAGAGGAAACGTGCCTGTAGTAAACCTCCGGCCATTCTGCAGCAAGTAGCAGACAGCAGGCTGTCAGTGGACAGGGACGGTTCTCTCTCCGTCAGGACAGCAGAGGGACCACAGACCACCTGCGGGAGTCTGGGATCCACCCTCATCAGGTCGGGGTCTGTGAGGGATTGGTTGAACTCCTTGAGGGGCGGAGTCCAAATGCCTTGTGGAAGTGAGCTTAGGCTCAGGAGAGAAAGTCAATACATTCAATAGAATAATACATCAGCGCAACATTTATGAATGGCGTCACTGCACCACAATCCATCCGGTAGAATACTTGTGAAGATTTTACAGTAAAATTTCAGGTTGGCGCTTGTGCTGTGACAAAAGCTCCAAAGTTATCGTGTATTATCTTCCACTGTCCACCAGAGTTCACTGTTCACCAAGTTGAATAACCAAACACCACAAACCGGCTCAACAACACTTTGCATTGTTATGCTACTGTCTGTGATGTTGTCATGTCCATATATTGTCCAGTGTCATTGTATTGTTTTAACTCTGTTTATGTCCATGTCTTTATGTTTTCTTTTCTATTTTTTGAGCTTTTGTCTAGTAAGAAGTCCACTGACTTTGTTGTGTGTCATTTACATATAATACAGATTCAGACTGCGTATGAAGATGGACACCATGAAGGCTCCCCAAAAATGAAGCCAAAGCAATTCGACTGCAAACTAGTAACCAAACTAATATATAGGTAGTTAATTTATTACTCGATTGAAGTTTTCGTGTTTCTGATAAGTTTGGTTTAGTGAGTAATGCGATACTATAAATACAGGGTGAAACGACATGATTCGCAATCTGTTAAGCCCACGTATACGTGGAACCTCGATACTGCAGCTCCATCCCCCGATTGCTACTGCACAGCCGCAGGCTGCAAATGTCATCATTGGTGCAAGACAGCAGTGTTTGTATGTGGGATGTTTTGGTTTAATTCATGGAAGTGGAGACACAATGCCAATCTTTATTTACAGTCTAGGTTGTCTGCACAAAATGTCATGGAAGCCTATCCAATAGTCTTATTGGATAGTCGATATTTAGGACATATTTCAATCAGAACCAAAGTGGTAGACAGACTCTTTGCAATCCTTGTATGGGTAAACTCTTAAAAAAAAACAGAAACATTCACAACAACAGTCAAAAATAAGGAATTCACTTAAATTTTAAGTTCACTGCTAAATTTAATAAAGAAAGTCGTTACTGTCAAGGCAGTTTTTAAGAGGCACAGCACTTCCTCCTGAAACCCCCTATCTAAAATCATACATCATTATATTTATTGATCTGACTTTGATGTTATGAATGTGCTAGATGATCACCATAAAGTTAAAATAAACCGCTGTAGCTGTAGCTGCAAACATTTGGCTGCTGTTAATGTGAAAGTGAACCCACAGCAGAGAATTTCCGTTGCATGTGTATGAACAGTGGACGTCTTGTGGTTTTGTCCCATGATGCTTAGAGGTTTAGGTTCGACACACAACTCACTGCTGTTCACATAGTTGGTAACAATGAATGCAGACAAGTGGATTTTCCCTTTAGCCCTGTGCTTCATTTGTGCATCTTCAAACGGTAAGTAGAAGATATTTAGATTAAGACTTTGAATAAATCAAAAGTGTTTTCATCTGGGATAGTGGTGACGATCAAAGTTGTAATAATTATTTGGCTAATATCATTGATTGATCTATTGGTAAAGTTTTTCAGTACTTAGATTTACATAAATCTTACTGCTGTATCATTTACTTTTATATTTAGATATGATTTATGTTGTATATATATAGATTGAGATTTTTCAATGGAATATACATTACATAATACAATATAAGTTCAAATTGTAGCTTACATTATCATTTTCTTATTCTGCTCAAACGGTCTCTTTAATTGTTATCCAGTGACATGCCATGTATTCTCGATGCTGATGGGTAATGCTGAGCTATCATAGCAATGAAAAAAGGAGGAATCATTTCTATTGTTGATACACTTGAATAAATGTAGCTCATCTAAACCAGAATATAATTCTTGAGTACCTCTCTTCCTAATCAGATGAGCAGCACGTTGAGAAATCGTGCCGGAAGTATCCGTCTCTGTGTGAGATGCACACAGTCAGCACTCCACTTGGCTCGTCTGTGCTTCTTCCATGCAACTTTACAACCAGAGGACTCGGGTGGGTGTCGTGGGTCCACTCTTCCGGGGAAGAACTGCTCCATCTCATGTCTGATGGCCGAGTGCAGTTCATGCTCCCCCAAGAGGGCCGTGTGAAAGTGTTCCCAAACCAGGGCTCGAGGGGAAACTACCCCATCAGGATCGATGACCTTCAGGACTCTGACCTGGGTAGTTACTGCTGCTCACAGGGAGATAACTGTCATCAGGTGGACTTGCATGTCACAACAGGTATGTGGGTTTCTCTTTGAATGTGGTAGTCAGTGCAGCAGGTCTGTGAGAGAGAGAGACCTGCAACCATTTCCTTTCCAATTCATATACCGTGTAGACCACACGCTTGAGAGCGGACAAGTTGAGCAAGAGTTTCCTGTGGACGTGTCTTTGTAAAACCATAACTTCTTCATGCAGACACACTGAGTGAAGAGACATGGCAACTGATCTACATCTGTGTTGGTGTGGTGACATTCATCCTGCTGGGCGTCTGCAGCTACTGTGAGTACTTGTCCAGTCCTACTCTTCTCTTCTCTGAAGTTAAAGACGTGTAGTTCATGTGATTGTTAAATGGATGTATTAGTTTTTTTCTTGCTGGTTATTTAAAACAACTTTTTTTATTTCAGTCCTCCACAAAAAGATGATGCAGGACAGTACCACCAATCTTATAGGCGTAGATATTGAGGGTAAGCATTAGCAATAATTTGTATAATTTACCATTTCAATTAGAGAAATGCTCTGTATACTGATGCTTTGTGCACAGATATTTTAACATTACAAAGGATAATGTTTATACAGATTACACTATAATCTTGATTTTGAGTTGCCACAGATGAGGTCACATCCTTTCCTTATGGTTGAGGGACACATTGATGTTTTATCAATTATATGATATATGACCAGCTGAGATTGTGATGAGGAGCTGGATGTGTTAAAACTTAAATTAGAAAGAAAACAAACAGAGCGATACATAACAGAGAACATAGGAAAAACTAGATCTCAGTAGCAACATTTTCTTTATGACCCACATTAGCATTTGCTGGATCTAGATTTTTATTTGAATCAGCAAATAATTGCACACATAAATACCAGTCCACTGAACATGCAAAATCTTATTTCACAATGTAAAAAGAAAGTAATATAAATACATCCTGGATCAGCCCTCTGATGGGGATCCACACCAAAGTGTAATGTCCCACCATTCCACAGAATTTCATGGAAATCGGTGAGTGGCTTTTGTAATACTGAAAAACAGACAGAAACGTAAACTCCTTGGCGGAGGTAAAAAAAGTAACATATATCTGACAATATGATGAAAAACAATGGGAAATCTAATTTTTGTTAATGTGTCTAACTCTGTCTTCGGGACTGCATGTGTTGCATCCTTAAACAGATGGAACTCCATTTTTTGTTTGACAACTTCATTCTCTATTCAACACTTTTATGCCTCAAAGCTGTTTGACAGCACTGCAGTAAAGTGGACTGATCTTGTGTGGCTTACAACAATTAAACAATCTCCCCTGTATGAGTAACAGTAGAAATAAAAAAATATATGTGGGATAGGATTAGGGTCAATTCAAATATTTTAAGGTTACAACACATATTTACCAAAAAAACATGAGATTGGTATTAATAATCTGCAAACTCAGTATGAAAGACAAAATTCTACCATTACTATTGAGAGTCAAAGTATTGATTAATATGTTTAATGCAGTAGTAAGTGACCCACCTGCACCAACAGGCCTCGAGCTACAACATGAAGAACTCGGAGGTATCTGCAGCTACACACACTATCACATATAAAGTCTTTCAATCAACAATCATAATTCATGGATACAGTTCTTAGCATCTGCATTGATTGTCCATCAGTCGGTTTCAAGGGAGGTCATGTAGGGCCTACATTGTGGGGTGGCGAGGGATGGGCGTATGAAACTTAAGTTACTTGAAGGAAACATAATGATAAGTATTCCCATGGGGTAATGTTTGTCTGCACATGCTTTGTTTATCAAATATGTAACTATGTATTTAATGCAAAAACATTTATTAGTGGAAAGAAGTGGCTGTTAAAAGATGATTCAGACCATTCCTTCCCTAAATAAATAAAAAAAACAGACACTGTGAAGTGTCAAGCTCAGATTTCCCCTAATGCTGGTGTCGCTTTTGAAATCCACTAATCAACCACCCCCATCAGTGTGATCTCGATCCACAATTTGTTTCTTTTTCCTTTACTTTCTCTCTAGGAGCAGACAACCATAGTCTTGTTTACGGTGCGTTCACACAGCTCTATGTCCACATTTGGATTCACCTTTTTAAAAAGCTAATGTCACTCTATCCCTCTTAACACAACACTAATGTCAGTGTCAGTATTTTTTAACTCATCTAATTTTTTTTAAATTAGAGAATGACGACCAGGACCCAGCCAACCAGCAGGGGGACCCCAAAATAAACTATTGTAGTACTGTAGGTCTCCCTGATCTATACAGAGCTCAGACAACTCAGAGCACCTTTTATGCAAACTTGAACCAGTTTAATTTTGAGATGGTGGAGAGTCAGAGAACTACACACAGATTCCAAAGAGGTGCATATACATATCTTCTTACTGACTGACTTACCTTACTGCCCACCTGCCTGCCTGCCTGCTTACCTACTGACCTACCTACCTACCTACCTACCTACCTACCTACCTACCTACCTACCTACCTACCTACCTACCTACCTACCTACCTACCTACCTACCTACCTACCTACCTACCTACCTACCTACCTACCTACCTACCTACCTACCTACCTACCTACCTACCTACCTACCTACTGACAATATCTACCTACCTATCTACCTGCATACCTGCCTGCCTATCTACCTAACTACCTACCCAACTAACTAACTAACTAACTAACTACCTGCCTGCCTACCTACCTGCCTACCTACCTACCTACCTACCTACCTACCTACCTACCTACCTACCTACCTACCTACCTACCTACCTACCTACCTGCCTACCTGCCTACCTGCCTACCTACAGTATCTACCCACCTAAATACCTACCTACCTACCTACCTACCTACCTACCTACCTACCTACCTACCTACCTACCTACCTACCTACCTACCTACCTACCTACCTACCTACCTACCTACCTACCTACCTACCTACCTACCTACCTACCTACCTACCTACCTACCTGCCTACCTGCCTGCCTGCCTGCCTGCCTAACTAACTAACTAACTAACTAACTAACTAACTAACTAACTAACTAACTAACTAACTACCTTCCTATCAACATACCTACCTACCTAAATACCTACCTACCTACCTACCTACCTACCCACCCACCTACCCACCTACCTACCTATATACTGAGTAACTAGGTTTTATCTGGCCTCCCTAGAAGTCTACGACAGATCAGGAAATTCCTGTTTCACTCAACATGATTATGGTAATTTTAATATTTTTCATGATTTCCATGCTGTCAGGAATTTTACTAATTTCTTTTATTGCACAGTTAACCAAGATGAACTCAGCAATCAACCAACCATGTCAGCTACAGTGGAGAATCGTGAGAGAGGTAATTGGCCATTTTAGTCTCTTATCATCCATCAAAATTAAAAAATAATAATGTCCTTACTGTTGCATTGTATATTACGACAGGTTTCAGGAAGAAGAAAGCCAAAGCGAGTGAGTGCTGACTTCATATGTGCACTTGTTTCCGATAAATAATTCTGTGCACTAAGCTTCTCAACCACTCCTCTGCTCAGATCGTGAATACAACAACCCGATATACAACAGAAGCCAAGAGCAGCTCAACCAATAGAGAGCCAGCTGTCGTGATGTTTTCTGAAACAGCATCCTGTCATGATTACAGTCCCTCATCAGTCATTTCCTGATTGCCTTTTCTCTTGTTAAGTTCAGCAAATAAAGATCTTCAAAACCCACACAAAATCATGATGTTGTGTCATCATTAGCTCATCATAAAGGGATAAACACACTCACACATATACAAAGGTTACACCAGTATGCTTTCGATTCATTTCAAAAGATAAGCTAAACTGTGTTGATGCCACACCAGGGAAATTCACCTGTTACAGCAGCAGAGAGTCATAATGAGGTAAACAAGAGAATAAAAAAAGCAATAACTAATGAAATAACGCCTAAAAATACACAGAGTATCTATATAAAACACACCTTTAACTTCGGATGCAAATATTGTTTGTATAAGAATGTACTTGAGGAGTGATGATTTCGACTCATGTCTCCTTCTTCCATGTAGATGTATAATAGAATTGTTATATAGATAATCTCCAAGAGAACATTGTCATTAAAAAATAGTACCGTGAGTAATTTAACGTGGAAAAACAGTGCAGCTTATATATGATACATAACATACATTATCTGAAGAAAACAACGTATACCACATGTATATGTTTGTTGTTTTGCACATGTCCCTTTTATTAGGGCCCGAGCACCGAAATCGGTGGGAGGCCATGATGAAATTGAAATGCTTATTATTATTATTATTGAGGAAATAGAATGGGCTTTCTGAGGGCTTTCCCATGCACACAGGATGATGTGCGCGCGTGCACGATGTGATGGGATGATGTGCTCCGCATGGTGATGTGCGCTGCAGGATGATGTGCCTAGCACATTGATGTTATGATGTGCGCCACAGGATGATGACGCACAATGATGTGAAGATGTGCACTGCAGGATGACGTGCGCCGCACGCAGTGGCGGTTTTAGGCACGGGCGAACCGGACAGCCGCCTTGGGCGGCACTTTTTCATGTCACGTGGGGGGCGGCACGAGCACTTCAAAAAATTAATGAAGTCATGTGGCACGCCAAGCGGTTTTCTATTATCTATCATATCACTGTGTGGGGAATTGGCAAATTGGCGCCCCCTGCGACTGCAGCGCCCCTGCTTGATTCTGCGTGAGAAGGGGGAAGGGGAGGGGCGCGGGGACAGTTCACCTCTGGGTCTCCCATATGGAGCGGACAAGGGGGGGGCAGGGTATCCACTGTATAGAGCAGTGATTCTCAAACTGTGTGGGGCGCCCCACGAGGCATAAACTAGTATTATAGCCGAACCAATGTTTTAACGTCCGCATCTCTTTAACGGCGGAGCAGTAAACAAATCGCTCTTTCGCCGTAGCAAGGGGTTTATCAACCCGAGGCTCTGAAGCCGGGGGCGGCTCTTCAGCTCATCTGCAGCGGCTCCCTGAACAGCCCACACTCTCAGGCCCCGCGGCTCTGCCCCCCGCTCACTCGCTCAGAGACACATGGTGATGTGCGCCGGACGATGGTGTGCTCCGCATTATGATGTGATGATGTGCGCCGCAGGATGACGTGCGCCGCATGCGCACGGTGATGTGCGCTGCAGGTTGATGTGTGCAGCAGGATGGTGTGCGCTGCAAGATGATGTGATGATGTGCTGCACGTGATGTGTGATGTGCAGCAGGATGATGTGCGCTGCAACATGATGTGTGCAGCAGGATGATGTGCGCTGCAGGATGATGTGCGCTGCACGTTGTTGTGCGCTGCAAGATGATGTGCACCGCAGGATGATGTGATGATGTGCGCCTCAACCTGATGTGCGCCGCAGGATGATGTGCGCCGCAGCGTGATGTGATGATGTGCTCCGCAGGATGATGTGCACCGCAGGATGATGTGCGCTGCAACATGATGTGATGATGTGCTCCGCATGGTGATGTGCGCAGCAGGATGATGTGCGCTGCAGCGTGTTGTGCGCCACAGGATTATGTGCGCCTCATGATGATGTGATGATGTGTGCTGCAGGATGATGTGCGCCGCAGGATGATGTGCGCCGCACGATGATGTGCGCAGCACGTTGTTGTGCGCTGCAAGATGATGTGCGCGGCAGGATGATGTGCGCCGTAGATGATGTGCGCTGCACGGTGATGTGCGCTGCACGGATGATGTGCGCCGCACGATGTTGTGCGCTGCAAGATGATGTGCGCCGTAGGATGATGTGCGCTGCACGGTGATGTGCGCTGCACGGTGATGTGCGCCGCACATTGTTGTGCGCTGCAAGATGATGTGCGCTGCACGGTGATGTGCGCCGCACATTGTTGTGCGCGGCAGGATGATGTGCGCCGCAGGATGATGTGCACCAGGGATGATGTGCGCCGCAGGATGATGTGATGATGTGCGCTGCAGGATGATGTGCGCTGCAGGATGATGTGCGCCGGACGATGATAAGCGGCGCAGGATGATGTGATGATGTGCGCTGCAGGATGATGTGCGCCGCAGGATGATGTGCGCCGGACGATGATAAGCGGCGCAGGATGATGTGCGCTGCACGTTGTTGTGCGCTGCAAGATGATGTGCGCGGCAGGATGATGTGATGATGTGCGCTGCAACATGATGTGCGCAGCAGGATGATGTGCGCTGCAGGATGATGTGCGCCGCAGGATGATGTGCGCCGGACGATGATAAGCGGCGCAGGATGATGTGCGCTGCACGGTGATGTGCGCCGCACATTGTTGTGCGCTGCAAGATGATGTGCGCGGCAGGATGATGTGCGCCGTAGGATGATGTGCGCTGCACGGTGATGTGCGCCGCACATTGTTGTGCGCTGCAAGATGATGTGCGCGGCAGGATGATGTGCGCTGCAGGATGATGTGCGCCGCACGTGATGCGGGCCGCAGGATGATGTGCGCCGGACGATGTTGTGCGCTGCAAGATGATGTGCGCAGCAGGATGATGTGCGCTGCAACATGATGTGCGCAGCAGGATGATGTGCGCCGCAGGATGATGTGCGCCGCAGGATGATGTGATGATGTGCGCTGCACGGTGATGTGCAGCAGGATGATGTGCGCTGCAGGATGATGTGCGCCGACATATTTGGTCCAATCGACTCAAACCTGACATGAAGACATCTACACTGAAATCGTGACTTAAAATCACAGCGCCCCATGATGGCAGCAGTTTTTGGTATGTCATCCATATTCCAAATTTTTACTTTGATGTAATTGTCGGAGAGCTTTAATCAGATCAACTTAAAATTGACTTGAGTTTCATCACAACAAGATGGAGATCTCATGTTATTGAAAGATCAACTTTTCATCATACCATGTGACCGTGGCGTGGCGTCAAAGTTTGATGAAAGTCCATCAAAACACGCTTTTGTTCTTGGACATATTTGGTCAAATCGAGTCCAAACTAGACATATAAGACAAGAGTCGCAACCTGAAGACATCTATACAGAAATCGTGACTTAAAATCACAGGGCCCCCTGGTGTCAGCAGGAAATGTCTGGTTTTGGTAAGTCTTACACTTGAATGTAATTCTCCTCATCCACATTGCGACACCATCTCAAACTGTGTCAAATGGGTCTCAAGATGATGTAGGCATAAGATCACTGTGACTTTTCATAATGCGGATTATTAATGGCGAGGCATCAAAGTTCATCAGCTCGCCACGACACATGAAAACGCTGTAACTTCCGTGTTCATGGGTCCAGCTCCCTCAAACTACTTGTGTGTATCAACAGCTCCCCCCTGAAGATATTCATATGGTTTTAAGGAACGGGCATGGCAAAATAAGGGACATGTGTCTTTGCATTACAAAGAAATAAGTCTCTTGGTCAGATATGCTAGAACAAACAGGAAGCCTGCCATTTTTGATTTGGTGGCCATTTTGGCCATTTTCTACAATTTCACTCTGATGAACTTGTCGTAGAGCTTTCATCGTATCAAATTAAAATTGAAATGAGTATCATCAAAACAAGATGGAGATGTACAGTTATCAAAATTTCAACTTTTCTTTATACCATGTGACCGTGGTCTGTAGTCAAAGTTTGATTACACGCCATCAAAACACAAGCTTCTGTATCTCTTGATTTGGTTCAATCAAGTCCAAACTAGGCATGTACGACAAGAGTAGCAACCTGAAGACATCTACAAAGACACCATGACTTAAATCATAGCACCACCTGCTGGCTACAGGAAGTGAAGCGTTTCTCCTTGCCGCAGTGCAGAAACGCATGCAACGCGGAGACGAGTGCTTGGTCATGGAAAGCTGTCTCTCCACCGACCACAACAGACTTGAAATCGCCTGTGCTCGGGCCCGCTGGTGCTACAACGTAGCCCTAGTTTAAATATGAAATTAAACTTTTTTTTATAACTATAAATATGTTGTATGGGTCGCTGATGAACCAATGCAATTTTGGTGGGGATTCAGATCAGGGGACTGATTCCAGAATTTTCCATGTTTTACCATAAATGGTTTTTAATTAGAAAAAAAATCTGGAATGTTTTTGGAATTGATATGTGTGAGTGTGTGGCCTGTTGGGCCTCGGTGGGGTCGTTCTCTCTACTGACGGACATTGCTCTTTGAGCTGCTATCACTCTGGATGGAATCATGTCAATTAAGCCAGATGTGAACCACCTGCTCCTTTGTCGGCAAACAAAGATGGAGACCTACTCATCAACTGCTGTCTGGGTGACATTTATATCTTTACATCTGCTTCTTTTGAAATACGAAGCCCACACTGCTTCAGAACTATAATAAGCAACAGCCTATCACACCGTGAGTAATATTAACAGCTTGCTCTGCCTTGACGGGTTCATGTCTGTTTACATATCAAAGGTGCAATTCGCTGATCTTCCTCATGCCATTTACGTCCGAGGTAAGTCAGAAAATAAAAAAACATATATTGTGTGGTAACAGTACAGCTCTGAAGTGGTTGTGTTTGCTCTGCTGTTTGTTTGTTTTTTTATTGTTTGTGTTTATAATTATCTGTTTGTTTTCTGCAGAGGCAAACGAAGAGCGTTATCCGCCAGTGCCGAGACAGCTGTTCTGCAGCAAGGATGGCTTTAGAATCACCATCACCCAGAATGCCACAGTCCCGCCTCTGAACTTGACCGATGTCTGGATCCCCTCCGGTCAAAGCCACATCTGTGAACCCAGAAAAAAATCCACAGATGCTGTGACTTTCCACTTTCCGTTCACTGATTGTGGTGCTCAGTCCATGGTAAATGTCAATCGGTTTCTTCCCTTCAACTGTCTCTGATGGGTCAGAGGGTTCTATTTGTGACTGGGGCCGGCTGTGGCTCAGGAGGTAGAGCAGGTTCGTCCACTGACCAGATGCTCGGTGGTTCGTGCTGAAGTGTCCTTGGGGGAGATACTGAACCCCATAGGGCTGACGGTGTGTGAGTTATGTGTGATACAGAAAGTGCTGCACATAGATGCAAGGAATTTGTGTGTGAATGGGTGAATGTCAAAAATAATCTATTGTAACAAACTCAGAGTGGTCATCAAGACTAGAGAAGTGCCATATAAATACAGAACATTCATCATTTACTAAAAATAACAAGTTTGTTTTGTCTTTCGCAGGTGGAAGATGGAGTGATAACTTACTGGGTCAACATGGAGGCGAAACAACGTCCACGGAGATACTCTGTATTCCGCGACACTCCTTTCAAGTAAGAATATGATCCCACATGTATGTTGCTGCTTGAGAGATTTTGAATATTGTTGGTTCTTTTAACAGGGCTCTAACATAACTACCAACAATAAGGTCCACACCCTTCATATGGAGATCTCATAGTTTTAGTTGACTATATGATGCAAACATGTTCAAATATGTGGTACAACATAGTGATTTTAATAATACATCAGAAGAAGTCAAATTCTTCCTCTGCATCTAGCTACATGAACAAAGTTGATTTAATTCTTGTTTTCAAAGCTCACAGACTCCCATTTAGTTTTCTTGTTTTGTTTCAGTCTCACTGTGAGTTGTAGGTTTGCGCTGGTCAAAATGACACAAGCAAGGATCAAAGTTCAGGGAGAACATTCTGAGTTTGCGTCAACTTTGAGAAACACAGGAATACTCAGGACTGAAATGAGGTTCGCCAAAGGTCAGTTTTTTTTATCACTCCTGCTTTTTATTTCATTGTCCACAAAGTTTATTCTTTCATAATTTAATGTCTATGTATTTTTCTATTAATCATCTTTCTTTATAACCAAAGAAAATGTCTTCAGAATTGATTTAAATGCATAATTTTTACTCTGGCTACTTGAGTGCACAGTGAAACTTTGTTGTTGCTAACTCTGTATAAAACAACTTATTTTTTTTTATCTCTGATAGATTCTTCTTACAGTTTTTTCTACTCCCCTCAAGACCCTCCAGCAGTGACTGAGCTTGGCCGTCCTGTGTACGTGGAGGTGTCTCTTCTCAAGCATGAGGATAAGGACCTGGTGCTTCTGCTGGACGACTGCTGGGCCACAACATCTGAAAATCAGGTATGTATGGTGCTGCCTTTGGTCATTTTAAGTCTTGATGCTTTTAATTTATTGTGCAGATCTTCTCTTTCAGGTATATTTCCACTGCAATATAGAGATCTGTAAAAGACCAGGCTGCTTACAGTCCTGCAGCAGCGGTAAGTCAAGACATCACTTTTTGGTTCAATGATTCTGGTTGATTGCCAGTCTTACTTGTATGCAACACCAAGTGAATGATACGTTTTTCTATTTCTTTCAGAAAGGCGTAAACTAAAAAGAATTACACCAGAGCCAGGACAGAGGATTCTTCACAGTGTGGTCTCTGGTGGACCTCTTCTTTATCGACTTTAAATATCCAGAAAAAGAAAACTGCTATCTGAAGTCATATTTGGAGGCCCCAAGATTTAAAATCGACATGTCCTTGATTTGTAATAAAAAATAAATCAATACTTTGCTATATTGGTCTTGGATAGGGTCCCATTATGTAACTTGTTCTTTATCAACTCAACTCATCTGTTGAATGTATAAAATAATGCAAGTTGTCAGAAAGTCTCAAAACCCAAACTGGCTGAGTAGTTTCCTACTTGATCTCCCACTTATCAGAGGAAGCATGGCAGTCTCCTTATGTGAGGTCTTCTTTCTGTTGGTGCGGGTCATTTGCTTTTCACAGTGTGAACACCTTTCAAAAAATGTTTACAGTTCACCTAAGTTTAGACTCAAGTTATCAGATCACGATGAATCACATACCGTCACCTTCTTGAACTAATGGCCTAAGTCATTTTGTCAGGTTTTTCAGAAAACACAGCAAAGTTTACCAAAAGTTGAATATATTATATTTATTAATAATTTCACTCAAAAAGGTTATTACAATAGATGACTATTGACACACTAATAACAATGATTGTCATTATGCAACATATGAGGAATAAATTACCTATGCAAATTTTTTCAACATGCCTTTGTGACTTAAGCAATTTTAAACCTTCAACTCTGTAAACAATAATGCATAACTAACTGACTCAATCAAAAATAATGCTGAGGAGGCATGTGCATCTCCTTAGTTCTCCCTCCAGCTCTTCTTTGCTGGGTTCTTGACTGTTGCCTATTAATGTGGCAAATTGTCAAAGAAGTGATGACACTCAACGGGCATGACGGGCATTTTAGTCCATGTCCCATTGACTAAAATGGATGAGGCAGGATTTATGACCTGCACTGCAGACAGCCATCTAATGACACTTGAGGCCCTTTGGCTTAATTTTAGGGGAGCCGTCCTAGTCATCCCTCTTTATATGGTGTCTGTGGTTTTTACTCAATAAGAGCATACTTGTATATTTTTGTGATATGATCATGCTATGAGTGAACAGTGTCTATTAATGTAAGTTTTAACATGTGTCAATAATAATAATTAATACACTTATGTAATTTGCATTAACTAATGTATTAATTACTTTTAATTTTCAACTTGTATGATTTTTTTTTGTATGTGATTTAATAAATCTGCCAAGCTTTTATTTTGGTAGAGAAGTTTGGGTCACGTGCTCATTTTTAGACCAATAGGAACCCAGAGCGGGTTAGTTTGCGGAAGTTGCGGTACTAGTGTCCTCTGAAATGATAAATGCGAAACACCTAAATAAAAAGGTGTTGTTTGAAGTGTAATAGTGTCTGTGGGGCTCACTGCTTATCTCCTCACACAGTAAAAGCGTTCAGTTATGTCCACATCAACCAGACGGGACCGGAAGGACGACACCGAGTCAACAAACCTGCCGATCCATCGGCACAAAACCAAACTGATCGAGGCTGTAAAAGACAGTTCTTTTCTGGTTGTAACCGGGGAGACCGGCAGCGGGAAAACCACACAGCTTCCACAGTTCCTGCATCAAGCTGGTGAGAAGTCACTTATGGTCAGTCCGTGTCAACATCATCACACAGCTGGGCCGCACCATGACAGATCTGAACTTGTCATGTTGTTTTGGTCTCATGCCAAACACATGCAACCAAATATCACGTGTGTCGGATAACAATGATGGTATACGTAGGCTAATGACGTCTTGGGGACTTCTGGGACGGCTTGGTGGTGCATCACAATTGTATCATGGCGGTATGGGAATGTGTATATTGGAGATGGTCCATAAAGATTTGTGTATACTGAGATTACAAACTGTTCAGATAAACATGGAGTTGGAAAGGAGCTTCAAAACGACTTTAGAACCATTTCTCTGTGACCTGTATCGAAGGAGTTATGAGCAGTTAAAATCCCCTAAAAAGATATCTCCCTTCACTAAGATCAGAGACACGTACCTTCCATAAGTCTGTCCATCCATCCATTATCTATACCACTTCCTTTGAGGGTCATCGGGGGAGCTGGAGCCAAACCCAGGTGACATTGTGAAAGAGGTGGTGTACACCCTGCACAGGTTGCCAATATATCCCAGGACCGACAGAGAGAGGAGGCCAGAGTATCTGCAGAAAACAAATCAGAACGGCCAATTTAATTTAAAACTGATGGTGCGACCCAAAAATGTTGGTGACTTGATCCGTAATGAACCAATTCTGCAGCCCCATCCCTGATAATTTGGTATTGTATGAGTTAACCACTGCTTAACACATCAGTATTATTTGTTAAGTTAACAGACAAAATCGAAATACAATTTGACCTAAAGAAATCCACCATTTCATGTTCTCTCTTCTCTTCCGTATAGGTTTTTGTAAAGATGGCAAAATCGCTATCACCCAGCCCCGCCGGGTGGCTGCCATCACAGTGGCCCAGAGGGTAGCCCAGGAGATGCAATGCAGTCTGGGAAGAGAAGTCGGCTACCAAGTGCGCTTTGATGATTGCACGTCACAGGTGAGAGGCAGAGATGGGACGACCCTGCAGAAAATCCAGCATCTTTATTGTGAACGTCTGATAACTTAGAGTTGGGTCTGTGTTTGAACTAGGACACGGTTCTGAAGTACCTGACGGACGGATGTTTGCTCAGAGAGATTCTAGCCGACCCTGGACTGTCTCAGTACAGTGTTGTGATCTTGGATGAGGTCCATGAACGCAGCCTCAACACAGTGAGTCAACATATTCACCGAATGTACATCAACGCATGTGATTCCTGCACTGAGCATGTGTTTGTATTTGTTTGTATTTGCTGCAGGATATCCTCCTTGGCTTATTGAAGAAAGTCTTCTCCGACCCCGTTGAGGCCACAAAGGGTCGGTCCTTTCCGCTGAAGGTGGTGGTGATGTCCGCTACATTGGAAACTGACAAGCTTTCAGCCTTTCTCGGCGATTGTCCCGTCTTTGTTATTCCTGGGAGGACGTTTCCTGTGATCTGCACATTTGGTTCTGCCGTGGGACCAAAAGATGTAGAAAGCACTGGTTATTTAAAAGAGGTACTGTGCTATGTTTGGAGTAGTGAGGAAATAGTTCGAACATCATAGTTAACAGAGTTATCACGATATAATTGTGGTGTTATTAAAATGTCCTGAACATTTTCAAGAAGTACTGATTTACTAGCCAAAGTAATTAAATCAGGCATAATAATCAAATAATATAATCATTTATAGTAAAAATAGAAATATAGCCAACACCAAGTGTGTAACACTAACACTAAAGGAAGAAGGCTTTAGTGTGTCTTGTTTTTTTGTTTGATTTTTGTTTACAATAAAAAATTCCAGTAATGCAGTTGTAACTATTCTCAACCTTAAATAAGTAAACAAATGATAATTCAGTTTTTCAAAAGTCTTGGCGGAGTAATTTTAGAACATCATGATACTGCTGAGGGCAGCTCATTTCACTTCAGCTCAGTGTGTGAGTCTATAAGTTGCACACTGTTTCATCCCTATTATATACTTTATTTAAGTCTTTGTTATTTTAACATTCTTACAGGGAAAGGCTTTTAATTTAACTTTCAAATTGATTGTTGAATGTTGATGTTGGTTGCATTTGACTGCCTTTGCTCCCCAGGTGGTGAAAGTGGCCCTGGATGTTCACACCAGTGAGATGTGTGGGGACATTCTTGTGTTCTTAACCGGTGAGTTACAATTATCAGGCCCTGAGATCACATTAAACCTTAAAGGTCTGCTCTTATTGTTTCGTACGTGTCATCCAATAAAAATCATCACGCACAAGAAAGATGATTTTTATACTTCTTTAAAGAAGGATAAACGAAAACATTGGGTCCATCCAAACCTGATAAGCTGCCAGGAACAAGGACAATTTCGTTTTCTGAGAGAGGAACTGTGAAATTGTTTTGATCGTTTTAAAGTCTACTTCAGGATTTAAGTGGTCCAGTTTGATATATTACCAGCACTGATACCGCATATTAAAAAATAACAAAAACTCAATTGTGAGATGTGTTAGCTTCTCAAATGACATTCTGGACAAATATGGTAGCTGTGAGTGATCAAACTACTCTCTGAAACGCCTGTGAAAGATGCAAAAAACACAGCATATTGAAACATGATCCGAAAATGTGATGACAAATTAAAGTTTTGGAGTCTGTCTGTAAACGTGATTGAAACAATTGATAAATACGGACTCAAACCTTAATGCTAACAAAATCAGCAACATGATTTCTCTTTATGTTTGACAGGTCAGTCAGAGATTGAGCGTGCCTGTGACTTGCTATTTGAAAAAGCAGAGTCTATAGACTATCGCTATGATGTGGAGGACCAGACGGTGGAGGGTCTTCTCATATTGCCGCTTTATGGATCCATGCCCACTGGTAAACACACAACTACTACGGTTGTTTCACCTGACTGTGAGATACATTTTTACAAGTTGAAGTTAGTGTCTGCTTTTTTGATGTGTGTGTTCTTGTCATAGAGCAACAGAGGCAGATCTTTCAGCCCCCGCCTCCGGGAATAAGAAAGTGTGTAGTTGCCACTAACATTGCAGCAACATCGCTAACTATCAATGGTATAAAGTAAGTGAGGCCTGTGGTCAATGCTTTATCATATATATCCATGAAATTGCGACATTAAATCAACATCACTGAAATGTTTCAGTTAAGCCACTGAAAAGCCAACATCACTTTCTTCTATAGGTACATCATAGACAGCGGGTTTGTGAAGCAACTCAGCCACAACTCACAGGTGGGCATGGATATCTTGGAGGTGGTGCCTATTTCAAAGTGAGTCGGGCCGAATGTACAATTATTTCAGACCTGCATATAGTTTTGTTTTAAAGGAGACATATTCTGCTCATATTCAGGTTCATAATTTTAATTTGGGTTATTACTTTAAAAAAGCTTACATGGACACAGATGATTAAATTCAACAGGACTTTACCTGGTGAAATAAGGGTTAAATAATCATGCTCTAATGTTCAGAAAACACATCACTTTCCTCATTCGGACATGACCATTATACAAACGTAGGACATCAAGATGGTCTGGAAATATTGACTGGATTACTGACGAGTTATTTCAGGAGCTTGATGAACAGTGTTTTCTGTGGTGAAGAGGAGCTCTTTGTGCTTTTTAACTTTGCAGTCCATTACATGAACAAAACGATCACATATAAAACACTAAAATGGAAAAAAACTGAAAAAGCATAATATGTCTCGTTAAAATATTTTCCTGCCAACGGTAATGGGATTTTCATCTGTGATTAGGAGCGAGGCTCAGCAGAGAGCAGGCCGAGCTGGAAGAACCTCAGCAGGAAAATGCTTCCGGATCTATTCCAAGGAGTTTTGGGAAAAGATCATGCCTGAATACACGGTGCCAGAAATCCAGAGGACAAGTCTGACAGCCGTCGTACTCACACTCAAGTGCCTGGGCGTCCATGATGTCATCAGGTACAATGATCCCCATTCTGTATCTGTTTGCTTTCCTAATTCCTAATAATTTATTTATTAAGACTTTAATGTCTTAAAGAATAAGTATATATTTTGTTTAAGGTTTCCTTATCTGGACTGTCCAGAGGAGAGGTTTATTCTAGAAGCTCTAAAACAGCTCTATCAATTCGATGCTATTGACAGGTGAGTGGTCTCACCTGTGCACCAAGTGTTTGGCTCAGTAGTTCTTCTTGTTGAAGTTTCCTGAGCTCTGTTAGTCTGATGCTTGGACTGCAGGAGGGGTAGAGTGACCAAGCTGGGGGAGCTGATGGTGGAGTTCCCGCTGCAACCAGGCCTCACCAGGGCTGTGCTCAAAGCCGCCTCGCTCGGCTGCCAGGATCTGCTACTTCCTGTGGCCGCCATGCTATCTGTGGAAAACATCCTCATCAGGCCAGGTCAGTAGTTTAGCTTTTGGGTTTATTCTGGAGTAAATGCTCCAGAATAAGTTTTTGCTTCTAAGTAAAGACTACAAGGTCGAAGAACACACTTGTCGTATCTATATACTGGGTTTATTAAGGGAAATGTCTAATAGCACAGGTATTGCAACTCGGCCGTCAGTCCCTGTGACAGGAAATGGACGTGAAGATGAAGCCCCTTTTTCCACGGGTCAAAAAACCCACCAACAGCTTTTGTCCGAAATAAGAATGGATACAATTGGCATATGCTCCTGGGTCACACGACTCTGCAGTGTTTGTATCGTCTCTGTCGCCAATCTGCAGTGCTGGATATATGACACCTAGGTGAACGCACTAATTTCTTCTTCTTTATTGTGGCAGTCTAGCTGTTGACTCTGCACCTTTCCCAGCACATCACGTGCCTTTGATTGTGCCAGTGTCGTCACATAAATAGCCATGAACGTTTTTTTAGATTATGTTTTTTACATATTGCGAGTGTGTTATAGCATTTTTCATCTTCATATGATGCATGATGCAACTCAGACAAGACAGCAAAGTGAGAGAGCTTCTCAGTTTCCGTTTGATTGACGTGAAAAAATAATAGAAGGGCAAAATCCTTGTGATATCCTCGGATATCATTTATCAGATGCAGAAACATAAACTTCTATTGAACTGGTTTTATTGCTGGAACCACCATGCAACATTACAACATGAACAATGTGGGGGTACGTTCTTACCGGGCTAGGGTCATACACACCCTGACCATGACTCTATCTAATCCCCACTATGCAAATAGTGCTGGCCCTGGACTGTGATAACATATAAATAACCCCTTCATGACACGCCTCTACAAGCTATGGGAAAGGAGTCATTAGAATTTTTATGCATCTGTACTGGTGACGGCATCATATTTTCAGGTTGTCCTTCCATATGTCCCTCCCCAAAGTCGTCAAAGGTCACGGTGGCCTTATATGAATCTGGGAAAAAATATATGTGTACTGAAACTGCACTGGTTGGTGAGGGCAGTATTTCTAGTTTAGCGGGTTAGCCCATATCCCAAAATACAGTATGTCAGTGAATTTCAGTGTAACTGATCTCATGCTCTCTTCAGGACACCCTGAGAAGCTGAAAGAGGCAGATAAGAAGCACAGAGGGCTGGCTAACAAAAGCGGCAGCATGAACGATTTTGCCACACTTCTGAGTGTGTTTCAGTCGTGCAAATCCAGGTAGAGTACAGAATACATTACTGCTGCAAGTTGAACCTGTACTATTTCTTGTTCCTTCTATAAATGAATGACTGTGTCTCACTTGTATTATCACAGCTGTCATATGTGCGGGTCTTTCTCTTGTATTCTGCAGTGAAAGGCCTTCTTCATGGTGTAAAGAGAACTGGATCCACTGGAGGGCGCTAAAGTCGGCCTTTAGTGTGGAGACTCAGCTGCGAGAGATTCTCCTCCGCCTCCAGAAGGTACAGCAGTGTGTTGTTTTCACATCGCTGACTGCAGCATGACTGTATCCATTCTCTGTTGATGTAAACATTACAGCCCCAATGCACTGTTTCTGTTAAGCCATCACAACTGACAGTTGCTCCCCACTTTATTAATGTTCTTGAATGAACCCACTGAGCAGATCTGTGTTGTCAGATATTCAACTCAAATATACTGGCTTTTATTAATTTGCCGTTTGCCCACACAATGCAGAGCTATTTAGTATAATTGTCATTATTCTTTTTATTGTCTCCCAGAGGAGAGATTTCCCCGTAGAAACATTTGATGGCGACCAGAATGAACTCTTCAGACGATGCCTGTGCGCAGGATATTTCACCAACGTTGCCAGAAGGTATCACCAGGGCTCATTTAATTTACCCACATTTAACGCCTTTGGTGTTTTGGGATTATTTTCTGGTTGAAAATAATTTTTAGTTAATTCCTTTCCATCCCACCATCTATAGGTCTATGGGAAATGTGTTTTGTACTATGGATGGACATGGATCCATGGTTCACATTCATCCATCATCATCGGTAAAGGCTATTTTAAGACATTTAAAATAATTTTATTCAAAAACACAGTTTGAAGATACATCGTGTTTGGAACCAAAATCAAAAATGATCTTTTTTTATTTCTCTCGCCATTGTGAATCCTCACAGCTGTGTGACCAGGAGGGGAAACTGAACTGGGTCATCTTCCACGACATGCTGGTGACTTCACGGGTGTACATCAGGACAGTGTGTCCAGTTCGGTATGAGTGGGTGAAGGACTTGTTACCTAAACTCCATGAGGTGGACGTCTATGAGCTGAGCAATGTGGCAAGAGAAGAAGTGACTGACGAAGAGATGATAAAATGGGAGACCAAGGAAGCAGCCAAAAGACAATCAGGTTTTATGAATAACTACATATTATTTGTGAAATTGTGTTACAGTTTTATGGTTGGTCCAAAGTGGTGCCAGAGATTACCCACCTAAAGCACAGGGTGGATTAAAAGGCAAAAAAGAAAATGATGATTCTGAAGGGTTTTGCTGGATGAATGAATTGATAGACATTAATGACAAGTTAATAAATTACCTCTGTGCTTCTTTCAGAGGTTTCTACTGAGGATGTCCTGAATAAGCATGAGAAGCGAAACGACGAAGCCTCTGTCAGTGATGCCCGTGCTCGCTACCTGCAGCGAAAACAACAGAGACAACAAAATAAAACTCTCTGACAGAAAACACCTCCTCTTGATGACATGATTCATTCGAATGAATACTTTTTAAAATAACAAATGAATAATAAACTTTTTGTACATTTATACCATTTATGCCTCTTTCTTGTTTATTCCCTGATTCACTCATAATGCTGTAGCATTAGTTTGCACTGCTAAGGAGATCATTTTTTCAATTGTTTTGTTTGTTTATTTAGCAAAAAAACTGTTAACATATTAAGTTTTGTCTGGATCGGGGACAGATCCAGAATAGCTTTTCCACTTTCTCCCACATTTCACTGGAGAAATGGGACACTTTTACAACATCTTCTGTGATTTTTCAGAGAATAATTCATGAACATTGCTGAAAGTGTTCAGGTATGTTAGAGGACTCATATTTATACTCCTACTTGAAACACATCAATCAATAATTTGACACTTAGTAGTTCTTACTTTTATTATGATATTTATTTTCTATACCACTCTCCTATGCAGAAATACTGGGGACAGGTGGAAATGTGCTGTTTAATGGGAATATTTCAGAGGAAGTAAACTTTTAAATTCTGATTAGTTTTAGTATAGTATTATTGATGCTGCTATTGTTTAGAACATGATATTTGTCTTACCCTGTACCAAGGAGGTTAAGTTTGTGTCAGTTTTTTTGTCTATTAGTAAGCAGGCTTACTCAAAAACTACTACACTGATATCAATGAATCTTTGTGAGGAGGTCTGGTAATTCCCAAGAACTGAGTTATCGGATTTTGGTGCAGATTCTGGAATCTCTGTTTTACATTGCAAGATGGGGTGTTTTTCAACATTTCCACTAATTTCTCAGGGAGTAATTTATGGATCTTGAAATTCCTGAAACAATCTACAATGTTTCAGGAATTTATTTTTTTAAGTGAATGCAATTTGGCGAAGATTCAAATTTAAATTTAAATGTGATTTCATAAGGGGACTGGCATGCGCTTGTAGTTTTGGTGTTTGGCAACCAAAGAAAACAGGTGCTTTCCTCTGAGCAGAAAGTTATTGGTTCACCAAGGAGGCGGGACGCTGGTTTAAAATGAAGACACGCTTCACGTGAATTTGTAATCCCTGGGACAATATATAATCCAGCGGTGTGTAGCTGGACCGGGGTTAAGGTTTCAGCGCAGTACTCGGTGTACTTTCACATCGACCGCTCAGGTGCAGTGCGTGGTGGACCCTCTGGCCTCGTACGTCACTTCCCGTCTCTGCGTGAGTCTGCGGGGCTTGTGCGCTGTCTGGCCGGGACGAGGAGGAGGGCTTCCACGCGAATAGCAGGCGACCGTCCACACTGAACCCTGGGAGAAGCAGCAGCTCTGTGCTCCGTCTGACCGGGATTTCAATCATCATTTTGTACCAAGTACTTGTAAAAGGCATAAGGTTGGAGCGCGGTGGACTGTATTCTCGGTGCGGTTCACGTACGCTTCGCCGACCCACTGCAGCAGCAACAGACTGAACACGCCGCCGCTGTGAGGGGAGAAAACAAGCGCTGTCCGCTGAAGCTGTGTGATCATTGACAGAGTTCAATACACACGGGCTTTGCGTGATAACCGCTAGAAGCTTTAAGCCGCGGACTTCTGAGCCTATTCTTCCAAGCACAGATCGACTGCGTGGTCGGGCTTAATTTCGTCTCTCTAAAGTCTCGGTAAGTAGAAGCCGGGGAAAGGAGGAGGAGGGTTTACGAGAAGTAGCGCAAGTGGCTAACTGACATGCTACCTAGCCGTTAGCTCGAAGGCTGCTACGTTGGCTAGCTGCCTTGTTTGGCCGTAATGCGGTCACGGTCAGTGTCCGCGCTGCTGTTCGTCTGTCTAGCGCGACGCTCGGCCCCAGATTGTCCATAAGCTTCGGCTTAAGTGTCGAAGCAACTTGTTTGTTGTTGAGGTCCGAGAGAGAATCTAACGACCCGTGCTGAACTTTGAAGGTAACGTCTGTTGACTTTGCCTCAGTTAGCTAGCTAGCCGCTACGCCGAGAGGAGGATGAGGATGTGTTCACGCTACGAGTCGTGTTTACTTTAGGGTGGCTTGTGGCCGTGTTGAATACAGCCTGTTATTTTAATCATCAATTACACAGAATTATATTACCAGTTTAATCTGAATACAGTTGTATTTATACCTCTTTTTCTTTTTTCAAATGGTGCTACATGTAAACCACATACCCGGTTACTTACTACAGTACTAAAGTCCTGTGTGTAAAAACAAACTCAAAAATTATTATTTACTTATTTATTTTTAATTTTTACATTTATTTTATCCTATTAATCACATTTTTCTTAAATGTGTTAAGCATTTTGAAAGTAACTTATCGGAAAAGTGCTATATTTTTTAGCTTTCAGCACGTAGTTATTTGTTGATGCTTATACATTTTCTATTATTGTTGTTTTCAATATGATGTTTTTATAGATTTAAAATGTGAACGTCCACGTATATATATATATATATATTATCCCCTTACAATGGCATTGTACCTGAGTGTAATGACAATAAAGATCTTTGAATCTTGAATAAATACAGATATAATAGTGGTAGTAATATTAACAATAAGAGTAAACAACACCATTTAAAAACTGTGTGTCGTGCTCACTGTATTGTATGCACTGTAACGTTCAACCCCATCACTTTCACACAAGGGCTTTGAAATTCTGTTAAACCTATTATCTAACGTAAGCTGTTCATTCAGGGCTGACCCTGATCACCAAGGCCTCCCTTCAAACATTCAGCGAGATCCATGGGAGGTTATTGCATTTGACAAAAAATTGCTTTTAGTTCCATTTTCCTGTTTAGTAGCGTCAATGCCAAATTCTCTTATCTTAGTCTGGTATGAGTATAACACTATCACTATAAATCTACATGTGTTTGGATACAATACGACAGTGGAGGCCAGGGAGAGTATCTTATTTTGCCCTTTAATTTCCAGTTGGGTCATGATAGTCGTTGTACTCGTCCCAGTGTGGATGTCACTGTCAGAATCATTAGATGGTCACGTATGAGGGCCGAGCAGACATGCAGCTTTCAGCAGTTTTGTTTGTTGTGGAGTTGTGTTTCAAGGTAGCACAGTTGCTCACAAGAAGAACGTATTCATACCGCCGTGTTGAGACAGTTATCAGTTTCACTCTTTGTATTCACCTCCCTTGCTGTATTGCTACTTCCTTTAGACACGTCGTCTGCTCAAATGTATGTTTCAATGTTCCTCTACATCTAAGAAAAAGACTGAGTGTAAAAAGAAATTGCGCAAAGCTATGTGAGAAATTTCGTTAGAAATAGTCAGAAGTCACACCACTTTTTTGTTCACACCATAACAAGTTAGCTGAGTTTCTTAATTTTTAACATAGAGTGAAAGTGCACTGATGTGTTAAAGTATTAACTGGACATGTTGTAATTCTTGTGACGTTTTTTTCAATGTGGGTGGTTTATAGCTTTTGCCACATGAATGAATGTTGTAACTACATGTTACAGCAACTCTAGTGAGCTTTGTTTCTGTATTTTTCTCTCTTTCTATTAATGAGATCTCTTTCTGTTCCCTTCCTCCAGGTATTATATAGGTGTTTTTGTATCTGAGCCACTGTCAGGCACTCAACCAATAGGAACACACGTTTGCACCTTTCCACCAGCTTTTCTGCAGCCCCCTCCCAACCCAGACAGTCTTCTGCCCCAGCATGAATGAAGTCAGTGTTGTGAGAGAGGGATGGCTCCACAAGAGAGGTAAGGGGGTCACTTTTCGCTGTCCATCATTTTGGGTCTACATTGACGTGACTGTCTCTACCTATAGATATAACTATATTTTGATTACAAAACCTCCCCTGTAATGTTTCTGTTAAGTTTGGAATTCCTTCACTGATTGAGAACCACAGTGCTCAGTTTTTTTCAGTTAATTTAAGTTTAGTAATTTAGTAAGTGCTCAAACATAATTTTTTTGGGCTCAAACATCTTCGCCCGTCTGTGTTTTCCAGGTGAATACATTAAAACTTGGCGGCCTCGCTACTTCATATTAAAGAGTGATGGCTCCTTCATTGGCTACAAAGAGAAGCCTGAGGTGTCCAGTGACCACAGCCTCCCGCCGCTCAACAATTTCTCTGTCGCAGGTCAGTTTTCCAGATCTGGCTGTCACATTTCAATGAAATTGCCAGGTTATGTTTGGTTGAGGCAGCTTAAAAATGTTTAGCATAACATGACATGTCTGTGTGTTGTAGAATGCCAGCTGATGAAAACAGAGCGTCCTAGGCCCAACACATTCGTCATTCGTTGCCTGCAGTGGACGTCGGTTATCGAACGCACCTTCCATGTGGATAGCAACGAAGAGAGGTAAGAGACAAGGTTTTTATTTGGTGATTTATTTGGTTTAAAGTCATATTTTCTGACCTTGTGGTCAAACTAATAATAAATAATTCTAGAAAAAGATTTCTGCTGTGGAGCAAAGTTTTACTGTGTCGTTAATTAAGAAAAGTTAAAATGAGGGAGTCGAGCTTTACAGGATAGTGTTTCTCTATTTAGACTGTAGCGGTGTGCCATACTCGAATTAGTCCCATCACAGATTCATAATGAACCAATACACCTTTAACACATAGTGACATATAAGATCTCTAACTTGATGTGTGCAGCGTTATTTGCAGCACCTTCACTGGCTCGGTTGCTTTACCTCAAGCAACCACGTGCTTGCGCCATAATCCATACTGTTTTAACCATGCACACAGACAGTCAAATATCACAGTTTCAACTGCAGGTGTGGCAACAATGCAGTTCTTTCTATCTTGCCAGAACATATCTTTCACTCTTAAGTCAGGGTACTTGTCACTCTTAATCTGTTGTGCGTGACGGTGACCTTTGTGCTTGTGTGCGCCTGTTATTGCAATACATACAAAATTTTGTGTGAAAACTGGTATAGAATGTTAGATCCCTAATAATGTTTGAATTTTAAATTTCAAACAATCTCCGTCCCGAAAAGTGTTCGAGCTCAGCATCAGTAATATTCCCTATCCGTGCTAACACACCCTTTTCATTTGCATACTGGTGTAAACAGTTTACTCTGCAGTTGGGTTGGTTGCTTAGTTACAGAAAATGTTTCAATGGAGAAACAAACCAAGGTGGCTCTGTCACTGACAGAAAGTTATCACAACATTTTGCATTCACTGTTGGTAGTCAAGTCATGACTGATGATAATCAATCAGTGAATGAAGGTGGGTAATCATCGTTGCCAAACTTCTCAGTTTTTGCTTGTCCAGACAGCAATACAGCCCGGCGTTTAGTCCGTTTTAGGTAATATGTTTTAAAACTCAAACATTGTTGCGTTGATGGAGCAAAAGAGTCAAGGAACGTTTTCATGAAACACAAAAGGCCCAAATGGTCCATTGTTCACTACAGGCAGTGGAATTTATTTGAGTGAGTGAGAGCTGTAGGAAAGACCATCATGCTCAAAATAGAATTTGCTGCCAGATTAGTCCTGATTATTCACCCCTAACCTAAGCAATCGTCATTGAGTTTTGTTTACGTTGGCTCTGCCAAGTACCAAATCCCAGCATCCCCCTCACTGACTAGTACAGATTATCCCCCACCTTCTAAACTGAGCTTTCTCTTTTTCTATTAAGATATATTTTTGGTGCTCCTATATTATCTCTGCGAACACATGAATACAAGTTGTAGTTATGGCTATTTTGTTTTTACATTTCACATTTGTGAGAGTAAAATCAGAGTAATGTGGAAAAGGAATAGGCCAAAATTGATAAGGGTGGTGTGTGTTTCCTTCTGGTTCAGGGAGGAATGGATGCGTTCGATCCAGGCGGTGGCAAATAGCCTGAAGAGTCAGCAGCATGATGAGGAGCCCATGGAAATCAAATTTGGCTCTCCAACTGACAGCAGTGGCACAGACGAGATGGAGATTGCTATGTCCAAGTCCAACAAAAAAGTGGTCAGTATTTGCACAAGCAGTGCCTGGCAGCTGAGTGTTTGCTGTGTTTGTCAAGCTAAGCTCATCTTTATTGAGCAAGTTGTTAAAACTTTAAGCCTCTTTCTCAAGGCTTTTTTTTATGAAGCAACTTTAAAATGATTAGAGGGGAAAATTTGTAGATGTATTTTTTTTTCAGTGCTGATTAACATGAAGTGAACTGAATGTTTGGCCTATTGACTTTGTTATGAGGTGTGAAATGTGTGTACACATGTCATATGGACTGAATTTATATAAATAGTCTGTGTTATATAGCTCTTTTCTGAACTTGATGAACACTCCAAGCACTTTACAGGACATACACCCATTCACACAAATGTTCATAAAGTGCATCTATGGGCAGCACTTCTAGTAGAGGGAATTCAGGGTTCAGTATCTTGCCCAAAGACACTTCGGCATGCAGGTTTGGAAAGTCTGGGATTGAACCCCTGACCTTCCGGAATACCCTCTCACCCATAGCCATTTAGGAGTATTTATTTAAATCCTTATGTGTGGAAATCTTTATGCAATCGTGCAATGAATCCTAGAATAGGTTGGGTCGGGAAGGATCTACCTGTTACAGACTTCATTGCTTGGGGGATTGATGGACTTATTTAGAGGAGCCTTCAAAATAGGACAGCCTGGGCGCGCAGCTGTGTCGCAAAAGGTCTTAAAATGCAGCCCCTGAATTGAGATAAAGGAATGGTGTCTTTAATGAAAACTGGGTATAAGCTCACTGTGGTGTGAGTGCATCAGCAGTTCTTTATCATTGCTTATCTTTGACCTTTGCTCTTACAGACCATGAGTGATTTCGACTACCTGAAGCTGCTGGGCAAAGGGACGTTTGGTAAAGTGATTCTGGTGAAAGAAAAGGCCACAGGGATGTACTACGCCATGAAAATCCTCCGTAAAGAAGTCATCATTGCTAAAGTTAGTGCTGATCATAATCACGGTCAAATCTACTCTTTAAACTGCTCTAGCTATCCGTTGCTACATGATCTTGTGCTCATGCTCTAATTAAGTCTTTGTGTGGTTATTATTCCTCTAGGATGAAGTGGCACACACAGTTACTGAAAGCAGAGTTCTCCAAAATACACGGCACCCTTTTCTAACAGTAAGTTACTAGTGTCTGTTGAAATTAAATGACTGTTTATTAAGTGTTATGCATACAAATGTTTTTGTTTCTTCCTCGGCAGACACTAAAATATGCATTTCAAACACATGACCGGCTATGCTTTGTGATGGAGTATGCAAATGGTGGAGAAGTAAGTTTTACTATTTTTTGTATACCTGTGTGTGCTATTGATTTGATGATGAACAGTTTTGAACTAACTTGTTAGTATGTGGTAGGGATTGCTTTTTTACTGTATATGTACATGCTTTAGCGTTTTAGGACATGAGTATGTGTTGTTGTAGGGCTGGGCGATAAAACAATATTGATCATAATCGCGACGTAACTTTCCTCTGTAGAAATGTATGATCGTTGGATTTAACATTGATAGAACTCATTCTATCGATTTTTTTCCTACACAGAGGTGGACTACTCTGCATCGATACAGTGACTGGACATAAATATGTTTTCAGCTACATTCATAGTTTCAGCGGGTTTCCATCATTGAATAATTATAACACTGCTGCTTCAGGACCAAGACAGATGCACATTAAAAGACCAGTTGTCCTGTACTGAGCCTCCTTTCGGAGTCGGCTTCCTCCACACCCCCCCTCTGACCTCTGCTAAATTAACCTTACGATAAACACCATCACTGGTGACAAGTTATTAGGACATGTACAGGACTGACGTTTACTTTGTATTGGTTTGATTCGCTCGAGAGTTTATGAGACACATGTTTAAACCTATTAGACAACACGAGATGTGACTTAACGCACACAGGACAGCAGGGTTAAAGTAACCGGAATGATCCAGAGACATGGTCCGACATCGTCGATTAATAGCTAAATACATGTGATTATCAGACCTCAGAAACAGGCAGACACACACAGTCTCCTGCAGACAGAAGATCCTCCTGCATATTATGACGGAACTCGATGCAGAAGAAGCAACTCTGTTTTTTCAATCTGTTTTGTGCATAAGAAAAAACATTTGTACATAAGAACATTGTACATAAACACAAATGTGCAAATTATTTTCAGGCTATTGGGTTTATATCGCGATTTATATATATATGGACTGACTGGATGAAATTTATCTTGATATTTTTTTCCATATCGTCCAGCCCTATGTTTACAATCAACCTACTAGAGAACGAAGATAAAAAACACAATGTATGGCTAAATTTGGCACATTTACATTTGGAATAGAGTACACAAGTTGATGTACTATTGTCACTTAAATAAACTTTAAAGGCACTATCTTGCCATGTCAAAGAAGGTGGGGAAAAATCATGGAATTGCCATGTGGATTTATTACAAAATGTAAAGGTTTCTTGCCTCTTGGCTCATGTTCCATGTAGTTTTTTTTATTAATCCTGCTAACTAACAAATACCAACAAAAACATAATGTCCTTAGTAGAAGAAATAAATATTTTGTGGGGTGGTTGTTAATCCAAAAGATTTAGATTAAAAAAGTTAATTTGTAATTGACATCCACACAAAGGTTTAAAAGCACACATTAGATGATTTCCAAGGAACAAGAAATCAATTAGAAGGAAGAATTTTGATTTAATATCTGTTCATTTTTATTCTTTTACAGCTATTCTTTCACTTATCGCGGGACAGGGTGTTCACAGAAGACAGAGCACGATTCTACGGTGCAGAAATAGTATCAGCACTGGAGTACCTACACTCACGCAATGTCGTTTACAGGGATTTGAAAGTAAGATATCTGCTTGCTCTCATAATGTGGGAATATATTGTAAACGTGTCTAGAGGGTTATTCTGAATATTCTGAAACTAACTTTTTTTTGTTCTATACCCATGAGCTCTTGCCTCTTCATTCATCTTTTCCAGTTCCAGTTGTCAACTAATTTAACTCTTTAAATATTTCCCTGTACAGCTGGAGAACCTCATGTTAGACAAGGATGGCCACATAAAGATAACTGACTTTGGGTTATGTAAAGAGGGGATCACAGATGGCGCCACCATGAAAACCTTCTGTGGAACCCCGGAGTACCTGGCACCAGAGGTAACATCACAATAGCTGTGGCTTCAGTGACCTGGGTTATGTAAAGACGCACTAATGCCACAGGGCTGTGAGTGAAGTTGATCAGGATGTTTGATGTGACAATGCTGACATTTTTGGAGCAACGGTGATGATGGGAGAGCTACTAAGCTGGTGAACCTATAATTTTAATAATCTAAAACTACTGTTTAAAATTTGTTTTCTGTATCACTTTATTGTAGCAGAGAGTAATAAATTATGCAGTTTGAGTGACTGCTGCTAAATGTGTACTGATTGTTATTTTGAGTGCAATTACATGAAAAGGTAACTGGTAGTTCTGCATCCCCACCTGTCTTTGAGTTAACTGAATGTCAGTCTCTTTATTTCTCTCTAAACTTTTCATTTCTACCTTGTCAGGTGCTTGAAGACAATGACTATGGGCGAGCTGTGGACTGGTGGGGACTGGGCGTGGTTATGTATGAAATGATGTGTGGTCGGTTGCCCTTCTACAACCAGGACCACGAACGTCTCTTTGAGCTCATCCTCATGGAGGAAATCCGCTTCCCCAAGAACCTAGCCCCTGAAGCCAAGGCCCTGCTGGCTGGCCTGCTCAAAAAGGATCCTAAACAAAGGTGAGTGTACTGTAATGGCTTTTAGACTAAGAGGTGAATCAGAGGGAGCTGGAGTACCATCATCTTAATCAGTATATAAAATGAGCTCTTCTTATAAAAGTCATATAAGGATGATACAGTGGTATTTAGAGATGTTGTGATTAACCGATTTTACCATAACCGTGGTTTCATAATGTCACAGTTTCTTATCCTAAATCTCCTCTCGTGAGTCAATTTTTCAGTGTCAACCACTTTAGTAAAATGTTAGTTGAGAAGAGGGAAATGACGTAACCACTTTCACAGCAAAGGAGAAATCATTGTTTACTTTTGATTTCAAAGGTGTTGTCCTCCATGAGTCCTTAAATTCGATAATTAAAGAAATGTGATTTTCAGTGCACGACAATTCTCAGTAAAACAATAAACATGAATGCCTTCTGCTGATGATATTACTGTAGATTACTGTGTGAATGTCATCCAACATATTTATGTGTTCCTATAGTGAAGTGTTTTTTTTATTTTTTATCAGCCATCAATGTGGTTTGGCAATATAGGAACTAATGGTGGTTACTGATTGTGTACCATTTCATTGCGTAAACAACAGCTGTCCAGCTGAATTCTGCTTCGTGAAGGTGCATCCAAACAGCTCGAGGAAAAAACATTTTCTTCCTGGGATGTTATGGGTCGTCATGCTGCACTTGTTGACTCTTCTGAATCTTTCACTGTGGGCGCAACATATTCAGTTATAAAATAAGTAACCACGTTATTTAAGCCCGTGTTCCTGTTTGATCAGTTTTGGTCCGGGATAATGGCCTAACAAGCACATAATTGATTGTTGTTCTGTAGGAGAACCTTGTGTTTCCTGTAACAGTCCAACAACTGCTTAAATTAGCACATTGAGCCCTGCCTGCAGGCTTACAAACATGTGCACCTATAAGTGGTCAGGAAATGAAGGTATCTAGAAATAAGTAAATACAAGTCGGGAGGAGAACAACACATCATCAGTGCTTGTTGTCGAACTCCTAATGACCAGGTTTGCACAATAATGTGTTTAAAGAAAATGTGGCTGATCAGTGTGTGCTAATGATGGTGTTTTTGTTTTGTTTAAAGGCTTGGAGGTGGACCAGACGATGCCAAAGATGTGATGAGCCACAAGTTCTTCACCTCAATCAACTGGCAGGATGTCACTGAAAGAAAGGTGACACTCGTGTAAAACATATAATGTGAAATTTTAACAACAAGCTGCTTGCTTTCACTGTGGTAATGATGGTGAAAGCTTTCTTTCTTAAAGTGTAAACATGAGCTGCAGTAATTGAGCTGCAGCAAGTTCAGACTACACCTATCCTACTACACTTTAAGTTGAAACTGGAATTTCAAGTGTTTTGGCTCTGTATCAGTTTTAATTCCCGTCCATATTAATATGCCTGAAAACACATTTTACATGACCATTCACGTACACTGAACATGTACCGTAGTTAATAGGAAGGCACACGTCTACCGGTTTAAAAGGAGAGACAACAGGGTCAGCACAATTGTAATTGACTAACCATGTTGCGTTAACCAGAGGAAGCTTAGGCCAATGCCAGTTGTTTTCCTCCGTAATTGTTCTACCTCAGCTTGACTCGATTCGGTTGGCAGTGCGCAGCATGAATGATGGAGATATTGTCCATACTAGTGGCTACGTCATCGTTTCCCAACATTTCTGTTTCTGCCCCTCCTGACTTAAATGCACACGGGGCCAGCAGCATTTCTAAACTTCTTTGTTTTAGCAGCTCTGAAATCCCAGAGTAGTATGGAAGTCAGGCGTATCCATTGCTGACTTCATGCGTTTTCAAAGGAAAGCGTAATAGGGGTGGAAGTAGCCAAAGACCGGCTCCTTGACTGCAGAACCTGAAACTGCGTCACCGCTGTTGAAAAAAACAGTTGTTTCACCTGTTGATCCAAAGTCTGTGAAGCTTGATTCAGTACCCAGACCTGGGTAATCAGAATGCTGGCTGGCTGTTAATTCAGCCTTTATTAATATTAAACGCATCCAAAATGTACCAAATTCAGCACTGCACTTCCATGGGCCTGTAACGACACACATGCCAATCGTGATGTAAGTAGGATGAACGGTTCTCGAGATGTGTATTCCTAGTACAAACAGATAGATTTCTGGAATTGTATGATAGCTAGATGCTGATCTGAGTTTAAAATTTGTGATTTTCTTCTTCTCCTCAGCTTATTCCACCATTTAAGCCCCAGGTAACATCAGAGACGGACACACGCTACTTTGATGATGAGTTCACAGCACAAACTATCACGATAACTCCTCCAGATAAGTGTAAGTAGATCTGCTCCAGTCCACCTTCTATTTGTGGTTGAATATTTGATTCACATGTTTCTGGTGAACTGAGTTTTAATAACATTTTGAATCTCTCTCCCATTCTGCATACTCCAGATGACAGTTTAGATGCAGAGGATTCAGATCAGCGTACGCACTTCCCACAGTTCTCCTACTCTGCCAGCATACGGGAATGATCACTCAGACTCTTGAACAAACAGGCAGACTTAACACACAATCACAATCCCACATAACACACTCGCACTGCTGGGGGAAATCTGAACGACACAAACCAAGACACATTTTCATTTGGTCTTAAATGCACGTGCACACATATCCACACACACATATTGGCAATTCAGACAAAACGGTGATCATCATGTATGAAGTGAACACACAGGCTGTGAATGACTGACCTCAGCAGGTTTGTGTGCATAGACTGGCAGCTTTGTCTCTGTACGTCCTCTCAGGGCTGGCATTAGGCTTCCCTGCAGGACCTCTGCTGCACTACACTGGGCAACACATCAGAGCCTTGATACTTTGAAAACCAGGTTATGCCAGCAAGTCCCACCTCTTTACCAGCTGTACCCTTGCTACGCACACACACACACACACACACACACACACACACACACACACACACACACACACACACACACACACACACACACACACCCTATGCATAGACTACATATATAGACACAAACACATATGTACTTGATAGAATTTTAACAAAATTAGGAATGATTCATCAGTTGTTACAGTTTTAAATGTAAAGCCATATTTCTGCTTTTTTTTCTTTCATTTTTTTTTAACAAGTGCTCTTTCTGGAACTTGCTGTTACAAATCAAGTGTGGGACAGTTCCTACCGTTGAGGGAGGGGGGAAATGGGGGGAGGGCGAGGAGGAGGGTTGCCATTTCTGTGTTTGCACTGCGTTTGTACATGAGCGGATGCGTGAGTGTATGGGTGTGAGCATAAGAGTGCAGGAGAATGTATGAACAATATTATTATTTTTTTGATTCTCAACCATCCATTTGTCTGCTTTATGCATGTTTAAAAAAACAACTCAAAACTGTTGCTGGTATATTGAGGAGAAGACACTACATGGCACAATCAATGGCCTTTTTTTAAAGGGAACAAGCATGTAATTTATGATAGCTTTGATTGGCGCTCAAATTGGCTCAGTCAGGATTAGAAACTGAGATCTCATGCATGGCTTATCTTTGCTTTAAATGCTGCATTAATTTAATTCAGAGTGAAAGAGCAGTCGGGCTCTTATGAGTCCACTTTGCTGTGTCCAGACCGACTGACTGGCCAACCAACTCGCAGCTGGTCGGAGGCGTATGTTTTCATTAAGGCCAGTCTTGCTGCGTGTTAAAGACAGGATTCATAGAAGGAAAGCGGGAACGAGAGACTGTTAATCAAAGTTTTTCCCCCAACCCGTCTTGAGTGATAAATGTAGACGAGCACAGCCGTTTGTTGTCCTCGGTCCAGTGATCTCACCCTAGTCGAGGAGTTAGGAACCAATCTTTTGTTCATTTTCCATTTTTAATATCAATGTATGTGTTTTAAAAAAATAAGCCTTTGAATGTTCCTGTATTTAAAGAATGGAAAAAAGTTAAATCGTTGTCAAGCCTTCATGATGAGGCTGAAAACTTGACTGACTTGGTGGATTTTTCACACTTCAAATGATTCCACAGTTGATGTTTAGTTACTTTGGGTTAAGCGTTTTCTTTAATGCTGTATCAAAGCACTTACATTTATGTAGGTCTATGTCTGGAGCAACAGTCAGCAGCTTTGCAGTCCAGCTACATACTGCTCGGGCTGGTCGACCAACCATCAACCTGAAGACAGGGGGCGCTAATTAAAAAGAGCCGCTCATGTTTTGTGTGGTTTTGGGTTTTGACAGCACATGATCGAGAGAGGCGATCATATTGAAATGTTCGCATGTCGACAAGTGTTGTTCAATTCCATATTGCTGGAAGAAATGTTGGTTGCGCTTCACTAAAGGAACATCAAGACCTTTTTGTTTGTCATTGTTTTGTTTTTTCTGTGTGTTTCTCCTTTTTTGTCCATCTATTTCTCAATTTTGGAAGACACTTCTTGTTTAAGTATACATTATATAAAAAAATATATTAAAAGTTTTTTTTAAACTGCTTTCTTTTTGATTAAGTTCTTCATTTCAACGGGGTTTCTGGCTGAAGATTGCTAGTTTAGCTAATGGATCAGTAATTTGATTTTTATATATCACTGTTTAGAATTAGCATAATTAAGCTTATCTTAGCTAAGCGTGTGTAAAATACACATCCTAGATTGGTCAAGCTAAAGAGAAATTTGATATGATTCTCTTCAGAGCACTTACCCAAACAGCCATTTTTTGCAATGTTTAGCTGGGACACACCTCATGCCACATATTGATTTGCTTCTATTTAAGTTTGTGTGAGTGATGGAGGGTGACTGTGAGATGTTTGAGTGAACATGATGATGAAGACACAGGAACCAAAAAGCACCAGATGTTTGACTCATTGTTGCCCAAGCTTCTGCAGACAATAATGTGATGGAATGGCTTTGATTTACAGTTAACAACTCCAGCACCTCTTCTCACTTGGCTCAGGCACAGCCCTCATACTCTAGTCTAGCGTCCTGCTAAGGAAGCAGCAAGACTGGATATCACAACCACTGCACTGTTGGGACACCACTGTGGATTTGCCTTCATTGCTATCACGGCCATAGGGGGTGCTGCTGAACTTTTTTAATATTGGTTGTAAAGCCATACACTGAATCTTGCTGCTGGCCACGCTTTAAGCAATGCTTCACAGTTAAACATGCAAGTTAATACCCTGACCTCTCCTGTAGGCATACACGGGCACAACAAGTGCCTCTTCACTATTGTGTAAATACCAAAAAAAGCTTGATGAATGCAGAATTAGTAGAAGGGGAGGCCTGCAGCTTTGTAGTGTTTGATTTGCAGCTTTATTATGGTTATCTTGCTTCTCTGTATATTTGAATGTGATCAACAGTCACGATTGTCACACCTGATGCTGGTGTAACAAGATTTTCTTTTGCTCGTCGCTGTTAGCTGAGGCTCAGAGGACAATGGAAAAAAAGCAATCTTTAAGGGGAGGACATTGTCCTGGTAGACAGTCTCAATCCCCCCTTGCAAGACTTTACAACGTAACGGGTGATACCTGCTACAATATGGTAGCTTATAACATTTGCAACTATAATGTGCCAGTAAACATTTTTACTGAATAAACCTCTGTGTGTGTTTCTCTTATTATGCAGTTTTTACAGTAAACAATCTCCACCTGCTCCCCCTCCGTTCACTGCAACATAAGATATGGCCAAAAGGTATTTCAAGATAAAAAACTTTCAAATCAGTTGATGTTAATTATCATGATGAGAAATGTAAATGATAATTATTCTTTCTTTCTGTCAAGTTTAAAGACACATTTTTGCTCCTGAGTGATAATTGTGGGTTTAAACTCTGGCCAACACTTAATAAACACAAGTTATATTGCAATAATTGTTGGAATTGCTTTAATTCCCAGACATAATGTAACAGTAATCTTTGGTGAAGTTTGATGTATTATGACCATGAATGTAACCAGCATTGTTCAAAAGTGTTTGCATTATTCTGTCGCCTCCAAATATACAAACCAGGGAAGACAAAACAACCCACCACACCAGGATGTTTGAAAGAAAGATGGATTGCACACATTGAGACACTGCGTTGTAGCCAATAAATGACGGTCCACCACAGCACATGAGCCGTTTGTAGTGTGTTAGGATCAATGCTTCTTGAATATTGATTAAACAGAAGAGTGATACATGATTGTTAATGTCAAGCTTGTTCAAACTGACCAGCCAAGGTAGCATCTTTATACATGCATACAAACAACACAATGAATAAAAACACTTGCATACACACACATAAACAAATTAAATATATCAAATGATTTTAATAAGTAGCCTATATTAATAATGTATATACATATTTATAAATATATATATCATGGCATGCTGTTAAGAAAATTAATAATATATGTTGACTGACAGTTTGAATGATACTTAAATATATGGAATAAAACATTTAAATAAGTAGAATGAAATTTTGAAATATTGAATAAAAGATTGAATATATTGAACGAAGGTTTGAATATCTGGATTAAAAGTTCGAATATCTAGAATGAAAGTTTGAATATATTGAATAAAATCAGAAGTCATGGCATTGGTGCCATGTGCAGTGTAAATTAATAAAAACGATATGTGAAGGGAGTCATAGACACATTGAACAAAACATAAACACACACGCATGGATTTTTTAAGCGTGGACAGGAAGTGCTGGTGCATGAGGGGTGGGTGCCAATCAGTGGGGTCCACCTGTCTCACCTGTCTATATGAGCGGCTCCCTCCGGGCAGCATGGCCGCTCTCTCTGCTCCAGGCCTCCGTCGACACCTGTGGATAAGTAGCTGCAGCGGCCCGGAACGGAAACTCTGTCTCCGGCTGTAACCATGGCCAAGACCGGCGTCTCCGACCCCAAGCCCCTGCTGGACTTACACAAGAGGGTGAGCCTGAGGGCAGCGCGCTCCATACATGTGTAACAACCATTATGTCTCACCAAGATGCATTACTGAACAGTGTCTGAGGGACGGTGGAAATTAAGCATTTCCTGGGTAACGTTTTATAAGCAAGTCGTGTAGGACTGTTGTGTTCGAATAAATACCAATGGATTTTAATCCAACTTGTATGTAATTGTATTCAGCTGCCATGAGTTGTCAGGGAGTCTCTGATTGGATGATCAGTGTTGATGATCACAAGTGAATCACGATTTTATCAAGTTCTTTTCTTTCCATAAAAAACATTCCGACATACACCGGCTGACCTGCTGCCGCAAGGCAGTCCGATATAAAAAGCACCTTAATACGCAGGTAGATTCAAGGTGCTGATCAGGGCCATAAAAAAGCAGTAACAAATGTAAATAATTAAATAATCTGAAGCCACAATTTGTTTTCAAGCTAAATAAAGTGGATTAAATAGAATACGTGGTAAAGGGATAAAATAAATAGGATAAATTTCGATAAGAAAAAATCCTTACAATTTCAATAGGGCCTCTCACTATTCGTTGCTCAGGCCCTAATTAAGCTATTGATGGAACAATGTGAAATACAGGTTGAATAAAATGGAATAATGGTTTGTCCTTGTAAAATTGTTTAGTTAAAGGCACTTGTTAATTAAGTTTTTAACCTGGTTTTAAAAGGTGCACTGGATGCAGCATTTCTAATATAATCCGGTAGTTGGTTCCAGCGCTTTGCTGCATAATGACTACATGCTGCTTCTCCATGTTTAGATTTAGCCTGGGTACCACAGGCAGACCACCAAGCTCCGTTAATAGATTTAAAAACGAGCAATAAAACAATCCTGTGGTTTATACTTTCAGCCAGTGTAGAGATTTTAGGATAGGGGTGATGTGGGCTGTCTCTTTAGACTAGAAACTCATGCAGCTATATTTTGGAAGCATCATAGGTGCAAAGACATTTTGGTATCCGTTGTGGTCTTAAAGAATGGCTGCACATTTTTATTTTCGGTGTCTAGGTTTGCAACAGTAAAAGATCTTCTTGTCCCTCCAGGTGGATGAAAGGCGGGCCCCGTTAAGAGCTTTGGCTAATGCCTGTGGACCTATAGACCGCTGGCAGCCTGTAGAAGAGTCCAGGAAGGTGCCTGTCAAAGTGGAGCCAGAGTGCAGATGGGTACGCAGTCTGTCCTGATGATCACCTGAAACGTGCATCTTCTCATCTTAGTTTCCCCAGCACATATATGGTGTTTCCTATTTTCTCTGTCATGCTTCTAACAATTCTTCTAGCAGATGTAATTTGCATGTGGGTGTTTGTCTGTTTACAGGAAAGGAGGTTATTAACGCAAACCAGTGAAGGCATCATCATGGGTTTCCATGAAGACAGTCTTACGCACTCAGACGGTAGTACAATCAGTAACAATGATTTTCCCAGAGAAATGTACCTTATTATGCAGATAACCACAATTTTCAACATTTATCATGAAATTATTGGAATGACAGCTGCTGTTTAACAGTAAAATTGCATAATGAAATTTAAGCAGCAATTTTTCTTCATGGAAATTGGGCTTCTTATAAGTTTTTTTTTCTTTTTTCGTAAGTGTAGATGTCGACGGGTGTGTGGAGGAGCACATGCTTCTTTACCCTCCTGGTCTGCCAAGTCTCCACAGCCTTCAGGCGCTGGTACCCAGCCTGCTGCGCCATGAAGTCGAGACAGCCCTGGAGAAACTGGGCCTCATATCGGACCGAACATACGGCTGGGAAATGTTTTTGGTCATGTTTCTGGTGAGACGACATGCTCAGAGGTTGCTAACGTGCTTCATGTTTGAGTATGAAGGACTCGTTTTACAAAGGACACATAGCACACTGTAACACTAAAGCTGTGTCTCAATTCAGCGGCCGCATCCTTCAGAGGACACGGGACAGCCCGTGAACGCTGAACCCAACTAGGACTGTCTGATCTACAGAGGCTTTTAATGATGGGCAACACCAGCTCGTCCTGCCCTTATTGCTGTTGGCTAGCAAGAGAGCTAAAGTTGGAGATAAAGAGCAAGTTTGAATGCCCCTCTGTCTTTTAAGTGTTGGGTTGAGTTGAACTTCGATACTCAGGCACCGGACGTCTCATCACCTGCCAGCGCCATTTCCCTCTTTTGAAGAAGGGCTCCTGGGATAGGTCGGGCTGGGAAGAATCTAACTGTTAAGGCCTTCATTTCTAGGGGATGGAAGGGCTCATTTGTGTGTGTTTTTTTTTAAATGGAACTGTTTTGTCTTCAAATGCAGTATCTAAAAGATTCAGTCCCTGAATTGAGACACACCTCAAGCTTTTACCATGTGCTCCTTATTTCCCTGCTTTCATCCTACAGAGTACTCAAACACGGAGCTCTTTTCCCAACGCTGACCTGCCCCGGCATTTCACTGATGCCACTCGAGCTGTGCTGGTAGACTGGCTCATTCATGTCCATGTGAGTCTCACTATTAATGGGTTTCTTCCTCCTCAAAGAAAAGCTTGTATAATATTCATTCATGTGCTTGTTGTTTGGCTCTGTCTTGTCTTTCTATGTAAAATTGTTATACTTTTTATTCAATTTAAAAAAAGCATCCATGTTATGTTGTGAATCAGGCTACATTTAAAGGAATAGTTTGAAATTAAATGTGCTGTAAGTGGTAACCTCCTCCAAGAGCTAACGTGTCATCCCTGTCAGTGTGTTTTATAATTAAGATTACACTAAAAACACTGATTTCCACGAAACTTTGTGGAAGGATGCGATATGGGTCTGTGAAGAACCCATTAAATTTTGGTCCCGAACTTCAACATTATGAGATGAGGTGGTTTTCAACATTTTTACTGATTATCAGGGGGAAATCTGGCATATTAATGGAAGTGATACAATTTGGTGTAGCTTGATTGACTTTAAGGAAACTGTTGGTGAAGGTATGCGCTTTACTTAGTACCATTGTAGTTCATGATGCTTTCGACAGTAAATCGATGGCCAAACAGGATTTATTACAGCAGCTCTCATTCATTCTGTTTCTGAGAGTTAAGAGTAAATCAATAACACTTAAATGTGTGTGTAGTAAACATTAAGCCAGTTTTCATTGCACAAACACACGGAAACCAGGGGAAAAGACCAGCCTGCCTTTAACCAACAGCAGCAAAGTCTCTGCACCTAACGGTCACTAAATGACACATCTCATTTGTTTTATCTTTACAAGGCTGCTGTGTAGATACAGTGACTTTCTAACCCAACCAAAGAATACAAAAGAATAATTAAACATTTTTTTATTTATTTTTCACCAGTAGATTTAAATTGTATCTATTTCCTACCAGGAAATTATCCATTTCCAGGAAGAGACCCTCTATCTGGCCATACACCTCGTCAACTGCTCATTGCGTCAGATTAAGGTGACCACAGCCAATCTGCAGCTCCTCGGTATGGTTTGCCTCTTCATTGCTGCAAAGCAAGAAGAGTGTCTCCTCCCTGAGGTACGTTGCCTCCACCAAATTACTTCATAATGCAGCAGACGTTTTCCCAAAGCCTCGTTATTGTGTCTGTTTCTTCCTGCAGGTGTCTGGACTCTGCTACTTAATGGACCACACCTACACAAAGCATCAGCTACTGCGAATGGAGCGCAAAGTCCTCTATGGGCTCAAGTTTGATTTGACCTACTGTCCCCCTCTATACTTTCTTCTCCTTTTTGCCTCCATTGCTCGCTGCAGTTTAAAGGTAGATCTGAAGAATATTTTCTGAGCTTTAATCCTGTGTTAATTGTTAATTAACTCCTTGTTAAATGCCAAATACATTACAAAATATTTTTTATGTCTGTCTTTTTCTTCCTGTATAACAGTTTTAACTGTTTGACTCTTCCTGCACTGTGCACTGCAAAGTTAACAAATTTTGGCTTGATGGGATTTTGTTTAATGTTCAGAATGAAAAATGTGTGGAAATAGTGTACAGACATTTCCTAGACTATCTTTTACTTATGAAGAAAGCAGCAGAAGATTGTCCCAGACATATGCGTTCACAACATCAAGTAAAAATCAAGCGAGGTTAGGCACCTGGTTAGATGTCGGAGGCAGAACATGACATGTAAATGATGCTCTGGAAATCTCATAACACCAGCGTTTGCCCTTATCACCAAAAGCTCTTGAATCTTGATGTCTTTTATTCTGAGATATTGGTATATTTGGTTATGCTGTTCACTTGGCCGTTGTGCATTTTCTGGGAATTTTCTCACTGCATTCTACCATGGGCTTAATCTCACGTTAACAGGGGCCTGGCTGGAAAAAAATCAGTAAATGTCTGGCAAAAACTGACTCAACGTTTGCTTTTCCACAAACAGCCCCTCTGGAAAATGTCTGGACTGCAGTGCATGTCTGAAAGGCGCTTTTAATTCCCTGCCTGTGACAATAAATTCTGCCAGTTACTGACGATGCACAGACCTATGCTGAAGATCGAAGGGTGGCGAGCAGCAGCCTGTCCTTTACGTGTTGAGCTGCTCTTAACTCTGGTTTGGGAGTTGTGATGCACATTCAGTGCAATTGGCTACTGTTAACAACAACTCCCTCCAAAGCACTTATCAGAAATGTGCATGTAAATATGAAGTATCATGGTGTCTTTTTTTTATTTTTTTTAATGGAAGCGTCCTCAGCAGGTGAAGGCTGAAGTTTAATTCAAACCTGTCGTCTTGCGCCACCAGGTGGTGTTGATGGCTCGGTACCTGCTGGAGCTCTCTCTACTGGAGGGCCAGTGTGTGGTGTTCCTCCCTTCACAGCTGGCTGGAGCCGCCCTCTGCTTGTCCCGCCAAGTCCTGCAAGAGCCCCCAACCCCAGAGGGAGAGGCCGCATGGTGCCTGGCCACCAGTATCCATGTTGGCAGGTGCGCAACCACCTTATCAACTAGCTGTCTGCTATTACTTGACACTGAGCAAAGACCTATTACCACAATGCCCTTTTTTAAGAGCCTTATTTCCGACATTGTTAGCTCTGTAGTCATATAGCCCTGTTTCTACTGTTTTCAATGTATTATCCACTATCAATCCTCACTGTTTTGTGCGTTTCAGTGAGACTGCCCTGCTGACGATCATGCACATTCTGGCCAACGCTGCAGCCAAAGCCCACACACGAGAGACCTGTACAACTTTTATTAAATTCTCCTCCCCAGATACCATGCACGTCAGCAGACACCCGGGTCTGAAGAAGGCCTCGGCTCTGTTGGGTGTACGTACTTGACATATCTGACTCACAGGAGCTTCACAGAATCCCGAAGCTTCAAGGTAGAGGTACTAGACTGTTATAACTTGAGTACTTGACTTCTGTTTGTTCCACGCCTCTGGATCCTGAGGCATTACCATGGAAAAGGGTGAGGAAAAAGTTTGAAAGATTTAATGCAAATTGTTTGATAGAGAACTGCATGCACTATGCATGCGTGTGATTTAGCTAGGCTAGTATTACATGTGTTTTATGATCTTATCTTGCAGCTGATTTAAAAAAAAATATTTGAATTGTAATGATGTGTCTTTGTCTTGTGGAACGGTGGTGGGCTGTCTATAATATCTATATCTATCTATATTTGAAAATTTTAATGTAAAAATAAAGTGTCTGCTGCAAAGCTATCGTACTCCAGCAAGTTAATTTTCTCAACGTTGTGAAGTTTCTGTATTTCTACACTGTGATTTCTACCGATCGAACAGAATTACTTCAGAGTCACCTTCCTACTGCATAACCGTAAAGTTGGCCACTCCCAGTTCCAAACCCGAATGATGAAATAACGCCCACATCTGCATGATGAAAGTCTTGACCGACCAAAGCCTTGTTTCTCACACTAAGTAATACGGAAGAGGGCCTGATTTCATCTCAACAATGTTTTTTCTTCTTTTAAAACAAGCTTCAGAGTCACAGTGCAGGCATGCTGACACGTCTGATTGACTGAAGTTAAATAACGTGGGACAGCTGCAGTACTCCAACCTGGAACATCAATCCTCTCCTACACTTGCTCTATAAAAATGAGCTCAGTCATGTGCTGGCTTTCCATTGCAACTGTTTCTCTGATCACAGGCAACATGAATGTAGCTGCTGGTGTTACTGGTGGAATGAGCTGCGTCCCCATTTGTCCGCCTATCGTTTTCTTGATCTAAACGTGACTCTTCATCAGTCTGCTGCTGCTGTTCTTTGTGTTCTTTTCCTCCACCACAGCTGTGTGTGCCTGCTACACGTGCGCTGCTCTCTGATTGGCCTCCGCGGCCTCCCGGCGGACCAATGGGCGCTGAGCTTCTGCACAGACGGCTCTCATTGTGTCTGGTAGGTGGTCCGCGGCCCGGGAGGCGGCCCCGGGTTCAGCCGAGGTAAATCAGGCAAACACCGCGCGAAGCCCCGTGTGTGTGCTGGTGGTAACTCTGAGCTGCTGCTCCCCCGCACCCGCTTTAATGACACAGCCTGTCATTATTGTCTTTTTCGCCTCTCACTCTTTTTGTTTCTAAAACGCCCTGCCACCTCAAAACAGCGGCGTCAAGTTAGCTAGCGTTAGTCGCCGGGATTTCAAAACAAAAGCGTGGAAGTGGCGCCTGCTGGATAAACGCTCAGGTAAGTTCTGCTTGAGGAATATAAAACCAAATCGATGGATAGTGCTGAACACGATCGGAGTAGAGGACCTTGCTGAAAACATCGTTATTTTTTGTTTAACGCTGTGTATTTTGTGTTGAAACAAACCGGATGTGCTTTTGAGTTATTGTGACTAACTTGAGCCACATTGCTTTTCATTGTAGTGGGGAAATATAGCTGATTTGACAAAAGAGGAAAAGTCAAAATAGATTACTGTAGTTCTAGTTGATAGCCGCTACAACATGCTCCTGCTTGCTGTATTAGCATTTCTCCACGCCCTGAACTTGAGTATGAAACTACCTTTTTTGATTGTATATAATTTTCTCTAAATAACTTTGAGGCAGGCTTTGTATACATGACACATCATATATAACATTGCCTCTGTTACGTCAGATCTCGATACTTTTTGTTCCTTACTTCTCCCGTCATTTCATGTGTCTGTCGGCTTGTTGGCGACTGCAACATGTCGGAAAGAACAATGTTTCATGTATCGATCAATTTTAACCCCTTCCTGGTTGTTAATGTACGTTTGTGTAAGTGTTTACGAGCCGCGTGAGTGTGGGGACAGGCAGACAGAGGGCTGGACTAAGAAGTGCTGTGTTGCATAACATGTGGCGGGTGGAGAGGGCACCTAAGGACAGGGGGTGATCCCTTCACGGAAACGTTCACCCCCGGAAACCTCTGCAGATTGTTTGAAATGCCTCATCTATAGATGGAAGTGTGTGTAAACAGGAAGATGTGCTGTTTATCAAAGGTGGTGGTCGTTTTGAGGGCTGAACGATCAAAACAACGTCTCCTAGAATAGCACTTACCTCCCCCAAGGCCAGAAAGATTCCTTAAGTTGAATCAAGCTGTATCAAATATCACCCACTCAGATATCAGTTCTTTAAATGAGCCTGATTTTCATCTGGATCCATGAAACATTCCCTGGGGAAATCCTCATCAAAAATAAAGGGTTCTTTCCGGGACCCGTCCCCTGTCCGTCCACCCAGTTTCATGGCAACCTGTCAAGTAAATTTTGCATTATGCTGCCAAATACTAGTCCTACAGTCACCTTATGTAACCACACCAACATTCACTTGATTGGGTTTTTATTTTAATCTGCAAGCTGATAAATTTCATTCCCTCAAACACACTTTTTTCTGTTTTCATCAAGATAAATGTATTTATTTATATGATAATATGTTTATCATTCTCTGCTCAGCATAGATTAAAATGTGGATATCCACTGCACTGTCAGTTATGTTGTCCTCATCTCACCTACTTCTCTTCCAGACCAGTAACTCAGAGCAGAGCGTGCACTGCAGCGGAGCATCTGGTGTCATGCGAGGACATCTATAGGGGGTTGTCTGGCTGTTAATTCCCCAGACTGACTCAGCCGGTAATGGACAGCACAAGAATGTGTATGAAAGGCTGTTCTTATTAAGAAAGCTACAATCCCCTGGTTGTTTGACAAGTTGCATCTACACCTGAGGACAGCTTTACCTGAATGCGTCATAGGTAATTGCTTGTAACTTTCTTGTTTGCATACCACTAAGTCTTTGTGGTTAGATTTGTAGAATAATGGGATCCTAGTTACTTGAGCAATGTGTTGGCAGTGTGTTATGGGCGGCTGTGGCTGAGGGGTAGAGTGGTCGTCCTCCAACCTGAAGGTCGGCGGTTCGATTCCCAGTCTGAACCATCTGCATGCCGAAGTGTCCTTGGGCAAGATGCTGAACCCCGAATGGCCCCCCCCTTAGAATAACAAAGTGCTGGGATAGATGCACTGTATGAATGTGTGTGTGAATGGGTGAATGTGAAACTGTAATGTAAAGCGCTTTGAGTGGTCATCAAGACTAGAAAAGCGCTATATAAATGCAAATCCATCCAAATCCATTATGCTGTGTGGCAATGTGTTATGTAATCTTGTTTTATCAGCCTTATAATCTTGTACTAATGTTAGTTTGTTTTATACAAGTTAAACCATCATATATTTTTGTTTATTTTTCATGGATATTTTTGTTATCAGGATTTTCATCAATTCTCAAGTCTTTTTGATAGCTGTCATGCAGGTTTGTGTGGTAGACAAAGAAGGACTAAAGTTTCCCCTACAGCGTTATTTTGGACAGTCCGTAGCAATCTTGTAAAAACATGTATTGACTGTGCTCCATTGTCTTTAGCAGTCCTATAAACAGCAAAAACAAATCAAGACAGAATTTAGGCAAATCATTTATACAGCCTATCAAAGAGAAGAGGCGCAACATAATACTTATCTAGGAGGTATGTAGTATTAACAGAACTGTTAGGAATTAAACTTTTGCAGCTGAACAAGGGTGTGAATTTTATTGTCAAAGTCATTCCAAATGTGCTGCATTCAAAGTGTGTATTCAATGCTAAAACTGCAACTGTAATACAAGCTTTAAACTATTAAAATTCAGCAGGAATATTAATTTGTAGGTTTAAGTGTTTTGCATCTAAAAATGCAAACAAATAAAATGCTATCTAACCCGATGGTCATGAGTCTGTCTCAACATGCAGTGGGTGACGGGCACAGACAGGGTACAGCCTCCCAGGTCTGAAGTTGTGTTTCCATGCCGGCATTTTCTAGCTGTTACTAACTGTATCAGTATTATGTTTTTTTTTCTTATTAGGGTACAGTATGCCAAAGGAACAACCCTGCCTGAGCGAGCACAGCCCCTGTGCCACATCCAGCAAGAATGCCAAAGATGAGCACAACAGTACGACTCTGCTGGCCATGCATGAAACTAAAGATGCAGATGACTCCAGTGGAAGGGGCTCCCTCTGTAGCTCAGAGAAAGACTCAGGCTACTCTGGTCAGTTTCTGTAACAAGTTTCGGCAGAAATATAACTATAGAATTTACAATTTGCCGTGTTTGATTCTCTGTTGTATCTTTTATTAAAGCTGGATGGACAAAAAGTGCCATATGTAAAGTTTAGGACGTTTAAACGACATGTAGGGTATCATGTCAATGTTTTGATTGATCAGATGGAGACTGAAAGAAATGTAGCTGTTTTTAAACGTTGTTCCTCAATTGTAGGAGACAGATATTATTTGAAGGAAAGTCACAGATGCTTTAATGAAGTTGTCATAGTTGAAGTTTTGTGTCAATTTATTTGCTGCCAATGACTGAATGTTTGAAGTCTGGGACCCATAAACAACGACCCATAAAGATGACGCAGACACTGAAACACTAAACATGCCCAGGTCAACTGAGTTCAGCTGACTGACTTCCCAGTAGAGAATATTTCACTACTGGATCATAAAATCTCCTCAGCCGCTGTGGCTGTTAAAAGATCATTCTCCTAGTGCATTGTCCTAATACTCTTAAATCAACTGTGAAGTAGTGCAAATAAGGCTAAGGGAGATATTAACCGACTGAGCTCACCATCTCTCTGCCCCTGCTGGTTGGCATTTAAGACCCGTTAACAGCCAGTTCTGAGCTTACTTCAGATCTCAATGTACCCAAATGCGTTCTTGGATCCAATCCCTGCATCCTGGGCCACATATGAAAGACTGCCGTCTCAGCTGCTGCCTCTGAGCTGCTACGGCTTCACATTAATAAAATGTATTTTCACGGTTCGCTGTGTCCATACGTTGATTGGTTCATGGCAAAATATCAACACATAAAGACTAATACACTTTTTAAATGGTGACATCTGAGACCTCTTCAAACTCAGACCGGGTAAAAACCACATCATTTGGTACTCATGATCACAAATGACGATCATGACTATTTGCATATAGTGGAGAGAAGTGAGATCTGATAAAAAGTGGTAATAGGAGACGTGTTCAGGACACATTTTAAAAACAAGTCTGAACAGGACCCTATGGATAGGCCTGGATGGGGAAAACACTGGTCAGTGGAACTGAACTGAGACTGAACGCACACCTCTGTGTTGTGAAGGTGTTTTGCAGTGGGGTCCGGGCCTTGTCCCCAATAGACAGCGGTTTGTTTGTCGTTTTGCTCTGCTCCTGTCATGAGTATGTCAAGTATCACGCCAATCACAGAGAAGGCTTTCCTCATCAGCATGTACAGCAGCATAGCAGCCCTTTCTACAACTGCATCCCCATGTAGGAGTATTCAGTAGTTCTATGCTATGAGGCTCTATTTGCACACCCGTTTAGGAATTTATGAACGCATGTTTGTCACTCTTCTCACCCCTTGGCCAGATGGTATGGGAAAAAAATGCAACAGTATCACTTCCAGCTTGTGTCACAACAGCTCAACTTTCCCTATGTACACAGCTCCTGCGTAAGTCAGATTTCCTCATTTCTGTGTTGTCTTCTCGGTAGATTGCTCAGACTGGCAGCATATGGATGTGGAGGACCAGCATAGTGACAAAAGCGAGTCCGGAGGGAGTGAGTGTGCAGAAACATCACAACCTGGCCAGAGCAGAGAACCAGGGCAAAGAAATTCTGAGAATTCCACCCTGAGGCTTGCAGGACTTGAGCTCCCACCCATCCACACAATCGACAACATGGGGCTGAAGCAGGTAAGGCTGGTGTAGGTACAGACACTGAGGTAGGGAAGGGATACACACTAATCCTGTGCTAATAAGGATTCTAAACTTAACGTTTACACTAAGCTATATTCTCAAGGCAGTGGACATAGTCACCGCACAACAAGAGCAGGGTTGCAAAGTGAGGCTTCAAATTGTGAGAGATGGATCAGTGTGACTAGCTCCCACTGTTGGAATGGCCTGTATTGAGTTTTCACATATGTTTTCTAACTTTCTTCAGTTATAGCCAGAGCTTTTGTAAAATGTATTTCGATGTTGAAAGTTAACAGCCCTGCAAGAAAATGTATGTGGACACCAACATTCTGTTATCAAGTCAATAGTCTGAATAAGACACTGCCATGTCTGATTCAATATAATCAAATTAAAACATGTAGACTATTCTGATCGTAGTTACATTATGTAGACATGTATACATTATGGATTATAACATCTCCTTCATAAACATGTCAGTTACCAACTGCTTAATGCCACATGCCCTGGGTTTGAGTGTAAGCGTTTCCCGCAGAATTAATTATGTCTGTTGTAGAAATGGGGGTACACATGCACGTGCACAAAGGTTTTTCACCTTGGATCCTTTTTTTCCTCAGTTCATCATATTTGATTTTTTTTGCCTCCCAGACCCCCAAGCCGGACCCGATCCAGAAAAAACGTCAACTACTCTGGAGAAATAAAAGCTGGGAAACTGGCAGTTCCGGTGTTTCCCCTTCGATCGTGTTGCCGACCACCTGGCAGCCCCACAAGCCCTTGTCCCGGAAGCCCAACATCACGGGCAAGAAAAGAAACGGCACATACCTGCCTATTTTTAACTCCTGTTCCAGGATTGCACCACACCCCAGCAAGAAGCCCTCAGATATCTCTTCATCAAACGAAAAGCTCCAGAGTGTGAGCGAGAATATGTGCACAAAACATAAGAGTGACAGTACACCAGGGACCAGGAGTCTGCTAGATCAGCACCTTAATAAGCAACCCAATTTAGCATTCTCATGCTCCTCTTCACCCAGAGATTCTGTATCCTCCTCCACTTCCACTATTGCTTGCTCGAGCCAGGGCTCTCCCTCTGCGTCCCCTGTGCACACCACCGGCTCCTCCTCCCTCCTTGCATCCAGAGGACTTCACAGGAACGGCACCACTAATGTTAGCCACTGCCGTTTCCTCAACACATTAGAAAACCTAAGACAATCAGGTTTGTTAGATATTGCACTGCGCACCAAGGAGCTGCTGCGACAAAGCAACGCTATCGAGCAGGACATTTCCCAACTTCGCCAGCACACAGAGCTGCTGTTCCAGACAGCCAGCAACTCCAGCTGTGGCATGAATGGTGTCAAAGCCTGGGAACCTCTCCACAGAGCCATGTCCGAGTCCTGCAGCTACCCCAGCCTAGAACTCCTGCACAATTTACAAACCCCACCTAATCCAGATTCTTCTGGTCAACCAGAGAGTATTAACACAGTTGACAGTGAGCAGCCAGCCACTGAGAGCTCCAATGTGTCACCAGTTCATTGTCCCCCAGCCTTACTGGACCCAAACCAGAACTGTCCTGTATCACCGCATCAGTCGGAACAAAGCAGGGAGCTTATCACCAGTGGGAAATTCACCTTTACGGCTCCTGATAGTTCTACTGGTTAGCACAATCTGCAGTGCCTTGAGGAGGAGATCCTGCCAGTGGAGAACTGGTAGTTATGTTTGGATATGATGTTTTTTGATTTTTTCTGTTTTATCTCTGCTTATTTTAGAACGTACTGTACAATATGTCAGTGTTCCCACTTGATTTATAATTTCACTGGAGTTACGTTTTGATTTAATAATTAATGTGCTCAAGTGCAACTCATTGCCAAGGCACCTTCATCTATCACTACTGCAGACGTTGCAGAACCACACACAGGAGGAAACAATATCTGACCATGAGCCACTTGATGGATTATGTGAAAATAAAATGTGTTTCCTTTTAAGGAAGAGGTAATTTGCAAAAAATTGGCACTATGTCATTTGTCATTTTGACTTCACAACTGTTGGACTTTATTAAGAGAAAATGGGAATAGATCCATCTCCTTGTAAATAATTTTTGATTTAAATCATTTTTGATTTACAAGGAGATGTGTCCCAATTCAGAGGCTGCATCCGCGTTCTTCGGTTGAGCTGAGGCGTGATACTTAAGCATTGCACATCTCGTTGTTTTGCCACTGCAATTACCTATTTTTAAAAACAGTTAGTCATTTAAAGCACAACGAATCCTACAATACTCGGGTCGGTAAGGATCCACCTGCTGGAGCCTTTGCTTGAATGGAAGGATGCATTTGTTGGCCGCATTTAAAGGAGCCATTGAAACGGGACAGTCCAGTCGCACCACAGTGATGCTATTGGTCTTGAAATGCAGCCTCTTAAGGCTGCAGCCACTGAATTAGACACAGCTATAGATTTTTATAAATGTAATTCCTTGAGCAAGAGCAGTCGCTAAGATTGGTGCCTTCTTAAGAACAGAAAAAGGCCCTCAGAAAAATAGCACTTTAATGTTGCAGAGAAACTCCTCCTGTAACGTCACAGACTGCATCACACTGGACTGCTTCAGGGACTTGTTTTCAAACGCTTCTCCAACAAAGCCTTAAAGACTTAAGTGATATTTTACTCTCTACGAAGATGCCTCACCGCCACAGGCTGTGCCACTCGGTGAACTCTATTCATTTAACATACATGCCTTGTTATAATGGAAGCAATTTAACCATAGACTGGATGCCGACATCGCTCAGATGATCCGTTACACTTTTTCCTCTCATGCAGCAGCTCTCTCCAGTTTGTTTGCACAGAGCCACTGACATTGTCTTGTGGTCGTAAGTTTTTTTTATTCATAGATGTAGCACCGATTGCATCGTGAGCCTGAAAGAGTTTGACAGTGTTTTTGTATAAAATTATGTTGACTCAGTGATTTATATGCATGTGATATGTGTGGAATTATTCTTCCACTATTTTGGGCTCATGCATATGACACACATTTCTGAAACTGAAAGTGGTTTATGAAGTGCATTTTTTCATAATTTTAAGGTATTCAAATAAATCAACACAAAAAATTACATCAAAATGTGACCGCCTCTGTTTGTTATATGACACTTTATATAAATTTCGGAATTTTGAAATGGCGTTAAACATTTATTTCAATTGTATATTCTTTAGTGTGTTATTTGATGCAGCTTTTTATATCTATTTTTGATCAAAATATGTATCGGAGGGTATGACAGATGGTTTTCATTCCATATGAGGTTATGTTTTCACCTGCGTTTATTTTTTCTCTGTTGCCAGGATTACGCACAAACGACCAAATCCATTTCCATAAAATGCTGTAGAGCAGTGACGCATGACCCAGCGAAGAACCTGTTCAATTTAGGAGCAGATCCAGAATAATCTGCAGATCCAGGAGTTTTTTCACTTTCTTTATTATGGTGAATTTAAGTGTTGGCCTTGGTGGAGGTATGCACTCTCTGATTTTCCTTCAGCATTGGAGACTTTTTTTTTAAGGGCATTTGGATAGTGCATAACTCAGATAGGGCCGATTGGCCACTTTACCACCATATTGCATATACATTTATTGAGATCAGATATATATATTTTCATAGAAATATTATGTCTTCATTATCTACACATTGGTAGATGCTTTACACACCTAACTCTATTTGATACTGAAATACTTTCCCAAATCTGGAACAGCTAGAAATCTCACCTCTGTTAATATTAGCTATCTGCCCATGCCTGACATTTTTCATAAAGGTCTCGAAATAACACCCTCTCTCACAATGTTAGATAATTGGATAAAAACAAATCCACCCTTTGCTATAAAATACCCTGTACCCCACCTTTCCACCAAGTTTCCCAAATATCTATTCAGTAGTTTCTTGTCTGCTAACAGACATGCACACAGCAATGAAAAACCTCTTAAGCTGAGAAAAACATATTGCAGTCAGCAACCAGGCTGCTCGGTACCAGCTCGTCCATGTAGGGCCTATAGATGCAGATGCCAAACAGCTGATGATCGGGTGAATCTTTCACATCAGCCAGCTGAATTCTGCACTTCTTCCCCTCCAATGTGCTGCAACTCATGCTCTCTGCCTTTGGTCAGTGAGAAGTCAGGGTCAGGTCGGCACAGCCGAAGGCAACGCTATGAAATAGATAAAAAGTCAACCATTATTTAGTACCAAGGTGCAACGGTACTGTCATTAGTTGACGGACTGACTTGCTTATGTAAAACTAGTTGTGAGTCAGTTGGATAATTAGTTTATTGCGTTGTTGCAGTGTTATTCCCAGAAATTACTATCAAGAATACTGCAACACTATAGTGTAGTTTGTACTACTATAAAATATTTGTACTTCAAATTTAGGCATGTCAAACTTTTTAAGATTTTCCTGCGGACACAATAACAATAATAAATACTTATTCTAAAATTGACAGCTTATTTAGTATTTTGATGTGGACTTCCCGAAACACTACATTTTAAGCTTGAGCTTGATTGTTCCAAGCTTCCTCTTGATTGTTGAGTGTACTGACTCCAAGAATTCATTAAACTTCAGCTTTTTATCACAGCATTTTATGTGTTTTATGTTTTAGTATTTTACGTGTTTTGCATCAGGGTTTTAAGAGGTTAGCCAGGGATCATGAAGCACATGCACTGGATGTTGGTTTCTGTTTCATATAGTCATAATAAGCAGAAAGGACTCATGCCCTCAGTCATCAAGTCAGTTACTGTATATTTACTGAAACCTTTCCAATGCTTAAAAGGTCCATATCCTGAGCAAACTTTAAGAATCGATCATGTCACAGTAGGATGGTTTTCACATTAATCGATTTCATCATTGTCCATACCTGACTGAGGGTTCCAGTCCCAGTTACCAGTTTATATAATGCCCAACCTGGCACAAGTACAATGGAGGAGAGGGCCAGTACCCAGCCCACCACATATGCCCAGAATGGGTACACATACCAGCGATTGAAGGTCAGAGGCTGGTACACCACCAAAGAACTTATAAAAGAGACCTGAGGAAGCAAAATTAAAGAAAGTAAGCAATCTAGCATAAAAAATGGGGCTGTATGGATAATCATAATCGTTTTGTGTCCCAACAGAGGGCCTGACTCACCAGTGAGACCAGCGGTGTGAGATAGAGCCAGCAGATTTTAAAGAATTTATTGGCACGTACACCCGTCATATCCTCTATGATGCCATACAACCGCTCGACCCCTTAATGGGAGATGAGGTTGGATTAATGTTACACAAAAATCTGATGAAACAGATGTGTGCAAATCCTCCAGAACTTTACTCAAGACACGATATTATGGGATATATAATTAAGATACCACACTTACCAAATACCCATCCCAGTGCCAGGGTTTCAAACACACAGAGAAAGAGGATGCAGGCTCCGTTACAAGCGTAGTAGTCAAACATTTGGAACACGTACATCCCTCCCTGGATACAAAAGCAGAGACAGTTATTTTACTTTACATTTACTGTCAACCTCACATGTAAGAAAGACCGTTAGAGAAACTTTATTATAATTATAATTCTTTATTATAATATCAATTACAATTACAATTGCCCTATAGTGCAAACACAACAGCCAATAACAAAAACACAATTGCTATTTGGGATTTGTACATCCGAGCTTGAACTTGAAAGCATATACTGATGATACAATAATTATACAAATCCATTACATAGAAATTGCTGTATGTTGACAGCAACACACTGTCATATTGGAATAATAAATGTGGATACACGTACTGACCTCAGTGATCATGATGAGCTGACAAAAGAAGCACGTGAGGCAGAAGAGAAGGAGGAAACCTTCCCGTCGGCCTGCTCTGCGCATTACAGCAGGAAACATGTCTATGATGGACGTCATCACTACCTCCATGGCGACAAACTGTAGAGACATCAAACAAGACAGAAATGAGCACATGTCCAAAAGGAATCTCCTTTAGAGTCCATGCGTGTGTCTTACTTGTGTGTCAAGACCCAACAGAAGGAGCATAAGAAAGAAACAGATGGACCACAGCTGAGGCAGAGGCATCATGGCTACAGCCTGAGGGTAAGCAATGAAGGCCAGTCCTGGACCTGGAGAGACAACAGCAGAATGGATCATAGACTGGTCTCCTACTGTCTGCCTCTATGTAACTTACTGGAAATATCAAATAGGTTTGAGATCTATCTAATTCCACAAACTTGTGTTTGTATGTCTGTCTGTGGAATGAACATGTCACCTTATCGGCTTCACATTTGACATGTGCACTGTTAAGGGCTCAGATAAGTGCAGTGTCAAATTTGGTGTAATTTTGGAGTCACGATACGTCTAATATTAATGAAAATTTAATAAACAGGTGACCAGTGCTCTGTAGCAGTGAGTTGAGGCGGGGCATTGTGCCTTCAGTCCATGGGTTGAGTGGGTCATCTTCTTCGTCCTCAAATAAATCAGCAGTCGGCAAGTGGGTCAAACAGCAGTTGTGTCAACCATTCAAACTTATATAAAGGCCAAAAGAGTGAATGGTAATGAAAAACATTGTTTCATTTCAAGAAAAGTGTTGTAAAATCGCTTTATTGCCTATAAAACAGGTAGGATGAACGCAACTTTCCTGACCCACAAACCATAGACTGTTTATAGAAAAGCTGGGCACACAAACAATTTTTTTTCACTGTATATTGCAGGAGAGTCTGAAGAGGATCAGTAATGACAATTAACAGAGGTAAAGCAGACAGCCCATTCCATGTAGGCAGGATTAGAACAGGGACTGTAAACCTGAATGATCCACAAAAGGATGTATGGTTTTCAGAAATAAAATACAAAAAAACAATTGGTAATAGTTGCATCAACTCAATTACACTACTTTCTGAGTTCTAAAGCACCACAGGAAACACTGCCACATGTGCATGTATGGGGGATTCTTTTCTGAACTCGCTCAAATCAAACTCCTTTGGGATGACGGGGGTCACAAGTCTGTGGCACGGTTATTTTGGGGGGCATGGGCTGAAAAGTTTGGGAACCTCTGCTGTAGCTGATGTGGAGTCTGCCGCCTGATCGTAGCTGTGTCTCAAACCGAACACTTTACGAAGTACACTGCAATACAGTGCACTGCAATACAGTGCACTGCAATACAGTGCACTGCAATACAGTGCACTGCAATACAGTGCACTGCAATACAGTGCACTTACATCTGTAGTGCACTCCGTCGCTGATTAGTGCTGTCTCAAATGGAACACTTACGTTAACCACTTGGCGGAAGTGACGGACGCAAATCTGTTTTAGAAATGAAATGAAAAGCTGCCAAAAAGGCTCCTCCTCTTCCGCTATGTAGCCAAGATGGCGCCCGTTTAGGGCGAGAAGTGTCCATCGTTTTACACTGCATTTTTTGACCGTTTGCAGTGCGCCATCCGGGTACTTTCAGTGCACTGAATTCTGCTGGTTCTGTCAGTGTGAACGCCCTAAGCCCTAAAAGTCAGTGCTCGAAGTGCTCGAAGTGCACAAGTGCGCGGTTTGAGACACAGCCACGTTTTATATTTGGGTAGATGAGAGAGAGAGGCAACGGGTGCACAATGCTGCTACACTGGTGTGAGGCCTAATGACTGTTGCTCTGCTTATCATGTCCTCAAGATGGCAGCAAAGTGTTTATGTACATTTTCAATCTGTTCAGTAACTACTAACTATACATGTAATAGAAATAGTTTTGAGCCTATATTTTGAACAGAATTGTCAGAACGCACAGTTTGATTAAGTGAATTCAGAGCTCTACTTCACCCGTACTTATTGTTGTATCGTATCCTTAGACACAAAGCTTTTTTGTATAATGTCTGCAGAGGCTCAATCTTTTCTTTTCTATCTCTGTTGAATGTAAACCTCTCTTCCTGTCTGCACACAAAGCGTTTCACTTACCTCCCTTTGTGGGTTAGGTTAAGTCAACAGTTCAGGGAAGTGCTTAAAGTTTGATGTTTTAAAGGCACAGTCAATGCCAAGTTTATGTTTCATGTGTAAAATGTGGAGAACGATTATGTTCTAGTTCTGAGGTTTTGACTTTAACTGTAGATGATGACTAACAGTAGGACTGCTCCTCAAAATGTAAGTAATTGAAGTTAAAGTTTAAAGTAAAGAGGAACAAGATGACACTCCAAATTAAAATGAGTAGAGGCCTCCTCTGCAGAGTCAAAGTTGTGAAAAGTCGCCAGAGTTCAATTATTCTAAAGAAAAGGGTTTATCTGTCTGAATGCTCCTGGTGGATTGCTTTACCTGACTCGGCCACTTCTGAAATGGGAATGCCTTGCTCATGAGCCATGAACCCCAGCACAGAGAAGACCGCGAACCCAGCCACCACACTGGTAGCACTGTTCAGCAAACACAGCCACAGACAGTCTCTGCAAAAAGATTATGAACCATGAGCCTATAGTACATGGTTGATTATTTTAATACATTGTTGCTTATCTATTGATCAGGTCGAAAAATGAAAGAAATATAAATAATTTCTTAAACTATATTTGGGTAATTAAAAAGGCAGAACATTGCTGGAGAGTCAAACCCAGGGACACAGTGACAAATACTTACTTATAGCAGTTGTTGTTGTAGGTGTTGTAGCTGCCGAGCACAGTTAAAGAGCCCACACCCACACTGTACGAGAAGAAGATCTGAGCACCAGCCTCCATCCACACCTGTTTTAACAGAGCAGTGCTGAGCTTTGAGGATTTGTCCACTTACTCCGATGACATATCTCCTACCTAAATGTCACCCACCTGAGGGTCTGTGAGACGTGAGGGTTCAGGCAGCAGATAAAACAACACTCCTTGAAGAGCACCAGGAAGAGTGAGTCCACGGATCAGAAGAATGAATAACATCACATAGGGGAAGGTAGCAGTGAAATACACCACCTGGGGAAAAGACATTTATAAACATGTATTGTAGACTTTTAATGTGGCACAGTCTGGAGCTGACATAAATACCTTGCCTGTAGATCGGACTCCTTTCCAGATACAAAAGTAGCAGGTGACCCACATGGCAATAAGACACAACAGCACCTCCCACCTGATGCTGCCTATCTCCTCAATCCCCCCTGAAATAGCCAGCACTCGTCGTCTAGAAAGAGAAATGATAAACAAGTAACAAAATATTGTATTCATTATTATGGTGTCTTGCATAAGACACCATCATAATGGTTATTTTGAACATGAGGAATAGCCTGGAGGCTGAGTTTGTTAATGACAGTCATACTCCCAGAATTCTGTGGCAGCAGAGGATGAGTTCGTCTGATTGGTCAATTGAATGGTGTTATTTCTTGTTGAAAAGTCCACACAGTCATCTTAAAAGAAGATGAGAGGGAAAAAAAAGATTTATACAGTTTAACGTTTTTTTCACAGTTTTGTGAATCTTTATGCAACTTTCTTTCATGTCCACGGTGGTTTGAGATTTGATATGTTCAAGAGGCCAAAACCATGATTAATGAGGTCACTGTGACCTTTGACCCCCAATGTTTAATGTTAACCCATGAGTCCAAGTGAATATTTCTGCCCAAATTCAAGAAATCCATGGATGTTTTCCACTTCACTGCTTCAGGTTATGGTTCCTGGTTGTTGTGCTGGTAAGTTTATTTTTAGAGCTGCGCGTTTTTATTATGACAGGTCAAAATGTATGCAATGTAAATGGTCTGTAGTTTGCATAACAGCCACTGTTCATGGCAATGATCCAGTCGTTTGTCTTATATAATAACATTAGTAAATCATGCATATATTATTGTCCACTCTGTTACACAAGTTAACCTTTGTACCTGTGTTCCAGTCGTTGCTGCAGCTGGACCAGGGCAGTTGAGAACTGAAGGAGAACACCAGGTAGAGCAAAGCCCAGGCAAGAATGATGATGTAGGTCATACAGCTGTAGAGGAGAATCAGCAGTCCACCATAGCCGATACCTCCATGAAAAGACATTACATACATTACAAAAACCTGACTTCCTCCATTTATCCTGTACCCTTACCTCTTTTTGAAAACAAAATCTACCATTAAAACTGCTCACTCACTCTGAAACTCAGAAAGTTAATTAATCATAAAAATAGTACTAATCGAAATAATTTTTTTTTGTTTATTTATAGCAGTTAATGTTTCATTTATAAATATATTAAATAATGTTTATATCTCCTCCAATTAAGCCTTTTGTGATACTGTTGGACCTATTCATAGTTTTCCAAAATCTTAATTGTCGAAACCTAATTGTCGGAACTAATGCGGCAGCAGCAGAGGGCGACTCCACTGGTTGCGAAAAACCTCTGTTTCTACAGAAGTCGATGACAAAATGACCCAAAATGGAATTTATGGTCTCAATTAATAGAGGTCTTCTTCGATTTAGCATGATGTTCATTTCGTAAATGATGGTCCCATTTAAGTAATATTGAAATAAAGAATAGATGCAGATCTCAGGTGTAGGTAGGTGTGCAGTGTCCTCAAGCTCTCAGCCTCCAACCCCCTGCTCCGCCCCATATCATGACTTCTTCAACAAAACAAGATGGCGCAGGACAAAATGCCAAACTCAAGGCTTAAAAAAAAATTGTAAATACAGATGGATGAGTTCACTGCTGCCCAAAGGTGACAGCAAAGCATCTTGATGCCCCCTGGTGGCTGGCTGCAGTCTAGGTCATCAACCCAGCCTCCACCATGTTAAATTATGGGACATGGACAAAACTAAACTACAAATATTGTTTTGCGTGGTCACAGAGTCCATGTTATTTATGATTAGTCAGTGCCCTTCCATGTTTTTTATTCATTTGTTTTGGCTCCATGTAATTTCCGAGTGGGTTACTGCCTCACATATTCTCCCTTTGTGAAAAATGAAACATTGAACCGTCTTAACTGAAGAAAGACGTTTTAACACAGTTGGTTAAGGTTTGGTCAAACATTAAACTAACAGATAGTCCTGCATCAATCATCATCTCAAAATCGTCTCCAGTGAATCATGTTTTTTCGTCTGGCGCTGACACAATACTGCATGTAGTGTATACCTTCTGCCAGTGGGCATAGCTTCCTCCAGCAGGTTACGCCGCCCTCCTGGGTGTACTGGCCTATGGTGGTTTCCAGCAGGAACAGGGGTACACCACATGTCACCACGAATACCACATACGGCACCAGGAATGCACCTAAATTCCCCAAAAAACAACATTGCTACCATGCAATTGTTTGAGTAAAATTATATGAAGGGAGCATCATATTTTTTTACCTCCTCCGTTTTTGTAGCAGAGGTAAGGAAACCTCCATACGTTGCCCAGGCCGACAACATTTCCTGCTACGGCCAGTAGAAACTCCACCTTACTGCCCCAGTGTCCTCTCTCCTCCATATCCTCCTTCTTGTTTTGTGTCGTAAATTTTGTATTCATCATACCAAAAACCTCCGTCTGGACCCAGTCGTCTTTGTAACCCTGGTACTTTGTCGTTCAGGTTGTCTCCACCTTTATATTCACTTCTAATTCTGTCATGTAATCAGCAACTTTCTGACCAGTTAATCAGTTCTCGGGGATAAATTATCTCCTGCCAAGCATAAATTTCAATCTCTAAACTAGAGTTATTCCAGTAGAGTTCACACTCTACCTCTGCCAAGGCCCAACATTCCCCTTATGAAACCACATTTGAATTCACCAGATTTTTATTTGGATCTGCACCAATCTGCACACACTTATAAATATCGCTCCTCTAAATATGCCAGATTTTATCATCATGAAAAAAATCCCCTATCTTACAACGTTAAGATAAATCCTGGATCTGCCCCCTGATCTGGATTACCTAAATATAATATTCATAGTCTCTGTGCTTCCAGACATCTGTGTCAGTTCGTCTGCTTAGTTCAGGATCTGTTCAGGTCAATTTCTATGTTTTTGACCTTGGCTCCAGTCACTAGTTTTTTTCTTTGTTGATGGACTCCCAATCCAGCTTCACCTTTGGGTTTAATGTTTAAAGTCTCTTAACTCGCTCTGCAGCTCTTGGTATCTGCATTTCGATCCAGAACAACCCCTCAAAATGTAACACATCTGTATATTCATACATCTCATTATTTCCTGGACGAAGAAGTGGTGTCCAAATCAATCACTGTATGGCAGTATTATATTCTGTGTGATATCAAATCTTATAAAATGGTAGACTATAGAAGTTACAATAGCAAAAGTTATGCTATTGACATGGATATTCTAATTAATAATTTGTTATTATTTAGTAGACTCTTTTTAAGAATTACACTACAACACTTACATTCAGCATGAAAGACATGTTTTTTTGCATTGAGTGAACTTAAAGTTTTTTAAATTTCATCCTCCAGAAATGGGCAAGCTTTATAAAGTCTTTGGTTAGCTCCTGATCTGGAATAATGGGATACAGTGATCAACACAAAGATTAGTTTGACCTGCAAAACAGTTTTAATCACTTGGAGCTAAAGCAAAAGAGACCACAGCAGGAAGAAGAGCACGTAAAAGACGTCTGGCCGATTTATCCGCCCAGTTCCACTGGTTTCTGTGCTCCTGTCTCTCTGCTGCCTCTGTTGATCAGGCGTTAGGTTGCAACGCTTCATGTTTCCGGCAGTATCCCACACCAGCAGCTCTGCCTGAGCAGAGCAGCAGCTGGACGTGTACCTCGCCCACAGTGGCTGAGAGGAACTCTGGACCCATTCAGACACATTCAAAGGGGAGTCTCCCTTCTCCAATCTGGCTTTGTAGTGGTGGTCTCCATTGGTTGTCTGATCCCTGACTGACTGCTGCTGGTTGGGGTCAAGCTGGGCATCTCCGATACTGTCCTCGGTGGTTGGAGGGCTAAGGAATAAAGTCAGAATGCCTTCACCCCTCTGTAGTTGGAGGGCAGCAAGGCCAGAGCGCCCTCTGTCTGACACGACCAGAGATACACTCCAGCTTGACTCATTGCAAATGGAAGGACAGGTGGACTGCCCTCCTGCAGTAGAGCAGGATGGTGGGAACGTGTCAGGATCCTACAGGAGAAACAGAGAGTGTTAGAGTGATGATCAGTGAAATCAAGAAAGTGGACAATATCCTCTTAGTTTTTCAGTTGATGCTCACCGGGGGAACAACAGTCAAGTAAGTGACGGCGTAATTTGAGTCTGCGGAGTCGAAAGCCCGCACAGTGAGGGTGAGTGTGACAGTGGCTCCGGCCTGAGCTGTGGCTGGAGTGTGCAGGTTCACCTGATCGTGGAAAGACCCTTGTTCCGCAACATGGAACCTGAAACACAAAAACTCAAAAGTAATTTTATAAGAAAGAATTTCCCTTATTTATATTTATTTCAATCAGTACACATGTGATTATGGTTGTAATAATGATTCTAATAAAGCATACCATACACAATTTAATGAAAACTATTTTACTTTCCTACTTTAAGTAAAGGCAACCCTAAAAGACAATTTTCAGAGGGACCCGGCTGGCTGTTGATTTGTGCCCTACCTGTGAGGTCCTCTCTTATGAAGATATCCACAATCATCATCCATGCTCAGACTGAAGAGTCGGGCCGGGCCGCGGTTTAGGATGTCAAAGTCCACCATTGTGCTGTGGCCAGGTACCAGGCGAGGGACAGACAAAACCTGAGGTACAGAGATGTATGGAAAGTTGTTTAAGGGAAGGTTAGAGACCACAAAACAAAACTAAAATATCGAAAGGACCGTTAAACGCTCCATTGGATGATGGGACACTGCATATGCGGAGTGCAACTGTTTATCGTGTCGGCTTCACACTTTGCAGTGTGTTGTTAATGACCAGCGCTCTGTAGAAGTACAGGGGTGGGCAGTGTGCCTTCAGTCTGAGGACTAAATGCAACCTGTTTTCTTCTACATTCTCAGGTAGGAGTGGTCTGGCAGCCTGTGACCAATAATATGTCTGGATAGATAATTTTTTTTTAATCAAATGAATTTTTTTTACCATATCAGGCTGACACAGACATTCACAAGAGTTGTCTGTTACTACAACAACATTCAGAGGTTCACTTCCTGTTATGCAACTTCAGTTTTTACAAAAGTAAAAAGATTGTGTTGATGATTAACAGACTCTAAAATAGTGACATCTAATGTTTGAAGTCCACACATTAAATCATTCCTTACATGTAAACCACACAAATATAGATACATTTTATGAAAAACATTGAATATAAAATCTTCACTGCAGATAAACCAGGTGGATTTGTAAATTTAACTCTGCACCAGACTGTTTATAAAAAGCCCTGCACACATTGTCCTGCACTCAAACATAAAAAGTGACAGTATTTTGTATAAATTGTTTGAGGAGGACTTAATAATGACAAGGAACACATGAACACAGAACAAGAGAACAGACCATTCCATACAGCCAGCTTTAGAACAGGCTCTGCACTATCTTTTTTTAAACCGAGTAAGTGTATTGAGCTCCTTGTTACAATTATTATTAAATACATAAATAAAGTCTAACATTATAATGCTTTAGCACCTCTGTTGAGTACCTGTATCTGAACATGAGTGGGTTGCACCATCTCAGTGGAAACCCTCTCCAGCTTGTCTCCTCTTCTGTCTCGGCCTGTGATACGAACACAGAAGGGAACTCTGGGAACAGACTCCACATATCCCACCATCTCGTCCACAGAGAAGGATGATGAGATAGAGGAGGAAGAGGAGGAAGAGGAGGAGTTCAGCTTCATTTGATGCAGGGTCTCCCCTTGAGCTCCCAACAGTGTCACATGACTGAAAGACGCGTCCTCTTCTGGAGCCAGGCCTGTAACAGCCAGCACCAGAAAGGCAGGGACACCTGGGTAAAGTACAAAGCACGTTTGCTAAAGCGCAGACACATTCCTGGGCATGGTTATTACTGTGCGCTGTGACTCATACATACGTCACTTATTATTTGAGAAAACTATCATCAATATTACAATTACCTGCTACTGGACTACCCTCCACTCTGGCCAGACCTGGGTGTGTTTCATTGGTAACAGTGGCAAAATAGTACAGGAAATCTACATGGCTGTCACCTGGAGGTGCAGATCAAAAGCAAAAAAAAATCGTACATTCAGTTATATAGTATCTAACGTACTGGAAGTAATCTATTAATGGATTTCATGAATGTCGAAGATGTTTTTTCTATACCTATCACGTTGAATGTGAGATGTCCGTCACTCTTGGCGTAGACTTTCCACTGGCCTTGTAATATGGGAAAGAGTAGGCTGATTCGGTAGAGACCCTGAAAGTGCTCCAAGTCTGCCAGGGACCCCTTTTCACTCAACAGAGACTGGCTTTGGCCTGACAAGGAGTAAAGACAGGCACAACGTCATTTTGTTATTGTCATATGCAAAGACAGGTCTCGGTTGAACAATATTTATTCAAAGCAAGTACAAAGTGCATTTCACAGAAAGTAGGTCCCAGAATAAAAACTATAAAATAAATTTGGGTCCACCAACCAGTGCAGTTTCAGTCTATATAACTTAATTTAAGGTCACTGTGACCTTAACCTTTGACTGCACAAATCTGTTCAGTTGATCTGTGCATCTAAGTGAATATTTGTGCCAAATTTGGCATCAAATCGTTTTTTAGATAACGTGTTCACAAGGCAAAAGGTGAGATCGCAGTGACCTTAACCTTTGACATTTACATTCTGATCAGGTTATCCTCAAACCAAATTTCAAGAGATCCATCAAAATATTTCTGAGCTGTTGTGGTTTTAAAGTCCGAACATTAATTCTCTAAGGTCACAGCAACCTTAACCATGGACCATTGACCACCAATTCAGTTTGTTGGTGAGTCCAAATTAATATTTTTACCACATATGAAGAAATTTTATGAAGTAGTTCTTGCGATATCGTGTTCATAAGAATGGGATGGTAAGACATTTACCAACATAATGCCTCCTCGCTGGCATCAGCCAGTGGACGGAAGCATTATGTGTCTATAAATGGCATCTAGATTTTGCAGACTGTAACTGTGTAACATTTACCTGAAGGATTGGTTAGGATGCATTCGAGCAGGACGCCAATGATATGTATGGTAACATTCTTCAATGAACTATCAACTCTGAAGGAATGAGCGGACATCAGCTCCTGGTCACTCTCCACATGGAGCAGGGTCACCTAAAGAGGAAGGATGCAGATGTACTGTGTAAATCAGAATGAGAAAAGCTTGTTTCCACCTCAAAGGGCCCGTATGTTTCACCTTTCTTGGATTTAATTTGAGGTAGTTGTACCCCTAAGATGATATATCAGGTGTTTAAAGTAAAAAAAAACTCTCTCTGGAGCTGCCGATAGAACAGGCTGTTTTCGCCTGCCGCTTGAGCCCCAGCTCTGATTGGCTGACAGCACTTTGAGTGACACTCAACCCATCATCGATCTCATTCTGGCGCATTCACTCTCTCTGATTAACACACTTGAAAGTCCCATTGTTATCTTTGCAACTATAGAAGACCAGCCACATATTTACAGGCGGTTACAACAGGATATTTCTGAACGGTAAGTTACATCGTCCTCATGTTTGTTCAAGTTTTAGCAGGACAGTCGGCCAATGTTGTAGTAACGTCCCGAGTTACAGTATGGAGTTCACAATGGAGTTTCAATTCAGAGTAACCTAGACTTTAGCTAACAAGCTGCTAATTCAGCAACAAGTCTGCTTGTTGTCGCCTTCGGTGTGGAGTTTCTGCAACTAGTCCACCGCAGAATACATTAATACATTAACACATAAAAACAGGTGTTTGTTGAAAGGGATTTGTGCAGATGTGGCAGATGATTGTCTATAGTCACGATTTATAAAAAACAATCAGGGTGTGAAAGGTGTCATTTGTGTTGACAAGGATAATTACCAGACCCCCACTAAGTCAGAAGTGTTTATTTTTCATACTTTAATCTTTACCATGTGACCATTTTATTTGCATAACTTGTTTGATTTAGTACATCTCATGTTTACTCTCAGTCAAAGATCTTCCTGCTGTACCTTGTCAGCAGCGGTGTTATCCTCCACTATGGTGGAAACCCTGTGGATATCAGAGTTGGAGGTGAATATGGTCAATCCTCCTGACACAGAGGAGAGGGAAGAGTAGAGAGAGAAACGGTCGGGTGACAAAGTTTGCGTAATCCTCCTCTTTCTCCTGCTTCTCCTTCTGACCTCCGGTGTGTGGCTGGGATCCTCGGTTAAGAGAAATGTCACCTGTGGGAATATCTTGTCAGAAAAGAAATGTGCTAAAAATACCACCTGACTGATTTCCGGTCCTCGTGGTGCACAGTAGATGCAAGTTACATTAAACCATGTTCCTCCACTTTGAAGTAATCTGAGCTGTTTCTAAAACATGAAAACATCTTCCTATGTACATCTGAGCTCATTTTCTTTTTTGTATACTGATCACCTTCAAATAAACTTAATCATTTCAACTGGATGTGTACAATACTGAACATAGTGTAGCTTTTATTTTAGGGAAATAATATTTGACTTAAAAACTCACCTTGCTCTGTTTCTCAAGTGCAAGGGCCTTCACCGCATCAAACAAGTGGGCGTCTTTAGGGGAAGCATCAGTGAATACAAAGATCTCTGACAGCGGTGGACTGTGAGTGAGTGCCAGCTGTAAACACAGACAAAAAAAAATTACTATGGCAACTCTCTCCTCTCTCTATCCATGTGATCACTCATACTTGATCACTTCTCCTGGGAAAAAAGAAGTAGGTTCTACTGTTACCTGAATGGCAGAGAGACACATCTCAGGTTCGTCTCCTCCTCCCAGCGCCATCAGGTTCTCCATTTGCTGCATGAACTGGTTTGGGTCATCAGTCTCATACACTGGTCCAACGGCTGAAGAAAATATGAGGTGAAACATGAACAAATTTATAATTGTCAAATTTAACCTTTTAAACGTATTAAAGCTTAATTAAATTGATCTAGGCGAAAATTCAGTGGCCTTTTTTGCCAAGCATCAGATGATAAAATAAGATAAGATCATATTTCTTTCATCCATTTGGGAAAATTTAGCCAAATGACAGAAAGTAATGAGAAAAAAAATTATATGATGTGCACTTTGACCTTTTAGTTTGCTTCATGTCTTATCAACAAAGGAGATTTATTACCTACACTGCAATGAACAACTAGGGGGGATCGAAATGTTTTGGCTTCACTTTTGAGGGGATGTCATGTGCTCATTACATGAGTCATGGATAACAGTTGTATGGTAGAATGTTCTTAAAGGGATAGTTCATCCACAAACTTAAATTAACCCCTTATCTGTTATCTTCCTTTGGAGCCGCTTGAATCATGATGGAGGCATTTTATGTTTTTTGGTGTTTTTTTTAAGTTTGAAAAAATTGGTCTCCATTAAATTCAAGTGTATTGGATATGGCTCCATAGCTGTTTACCACAGAAACTCTTAAAGTGCTTTGTGGACTCAAACACTCCATACATCCCTCTATCAGCATAGATGGTAGCTGGTGAGTAGAAAATGAGTGAATTTTAGGTCAGTCTTTAGGTTTAGGTCAGCTCCTGAGACTGACGTTTCCAGCTCCACTGATTTCACTTCAGACTGACAAATACTTCACCTGGGTCATGGAAGGGCACGAGTAGGAAGGTGCCTGTCTGCGCCGGGCTGCTTGCTCTGCTCTGGATGATGGAGTGAGCCCGGAGGCGAGCAGCAGTGATCTCCTCAAACATGCTGCCTGTGGTGTCCATAACAAATACCAAGGCAGGGGCTTGCTTCACGCTGAAGAGCCTGTCAGGGGATATGAAGACATGTTACTCTAATGACATGTTTTGGCTCTAACTGTTTGCCTTGAGTACAGTACAGCAGAGTGCAGGACTGTTATCACAGATCAATGGTGTGTGACTGAGGACAGCTGTGTGTTCCAAACCTTGTGTATAAAAGACCACTCGTCATAAGAGACATTTGTCTTTCTCTTGAGCCCACCTTGGCTTTAAGAACTCTGTCCCTATTTGGCCAAATAGTATCCTGTACCTTTGTTTGTGTTCTATAAACTGAGCCAGGAAGGTATTGGCCAACAAATTATTAAATCTTAAGTATTCAGATGATTGTTTTTATTGTTATTGAATCTTACCGAAGGAAGGCTTTGTCACCCACGTTGTCCCTGAGGTCTCTCAGTACAGTCAGGGTGGCCTCAGTCGCCAAAGCAGCAGCTTCCACATGGAGGTAATAGTGAGGGGAGAAGAGAGGTGAGGTGCTGTCTTTGTTGATGCCGCCTTTAGCCCCCATATAGCGGCTACTGTCCAGAACTCCTCCATGACTACATTTACCTGGAAATTGAAAAGCCGTTAAAACACTTGATACAGAAAATGATTTTGACTTCAGAGTTGGGCCATCATACCTTGAGGTTTTGGAGGGAAAGTGCTGAAGTAGCCAGTGGTGAGCAACTGGGAGTGCTGCTGTGCATTAGTCAATCTTGGCATCAAGTTGTTTCGACAGGTGGCACTGAAGCACTCCATACAGGTAGGAATGTCCTCTGTGGACCGAAAGGTATGGTTTAATTCAAACTCCCCACTGCAGGGTTGGGGTTAGATCCCTTTAACACCACCATGCCTCTACCACCTAGGGATGGAATGTCTTTTCTTCAATGTCACATTCACTGAGTGAAGATTTGATCCAGTATGCAACATCTATATTTCATTGCAGTCAATCTGACAAGTTATAGAGCGAATTCCTCTCTGAGTGATTTAGCACTAACTATACGTCTTGCCGTTCTGTTCTATAACCCTCTACACAATCTTCCTTGGGTGTCTCTCCTTTGGTTATATTACTTTCTTTTGGTCCCTCATGTTTGTTGATTTCCTGTTTTATTTTGATATTAACCTCACTTCCTTTTCCACCTGTGTCTCATCATTGTTCACTTTTGTTGTGCTTGTGATTGTCTGCACCTATACTCTTGCATATGTAGTCTCTTTGATCTGTTCTCCTTCTTCTGATGTCTCCAGCTCTGTCTCCCTCGTGTCCTTGCTACAGTCAGCTTAATGATTCTCCAAGTGTTCTTGCTAGTTTTTACTCTTCTTTATGTTGGGATTTTTCTGCGTCCTTGTAGGTCTGTACGACTTATTTCCTCTTTATTAAACTCATGTATCTCTGCTACCTGCCTGTCTGTCTGCATTTGGGTCCTGCCGTGATTAAAAACATAAACAACCATTGGGGCTTAATATATAAATGATGACTTGGCATTACTGGTGACGACTTTTTATTTAGAGATACATAAAACTTTGTACAGTCATGTTATTCTGGTGGAATAATTTTAATTATTGCTGCATCTGATTTGGGCCATAGTAGCAATTAAAATAAGCATTTTAATTTTTTTTAATGAAGATATTCGATTAACCGTGTTGCAGTTTAGGCCCATTACAAGTTAATAAAAAGCAACCGGATGAAAAATAAAACCTAACTGTTGTCGAGGCACTCATCTAAGCTGATTAGGATAGGAAAGTTAAAATAATCTCCTCTCCTGAACATTATTCCTTGAACCTAATGAGAAAGCGTCTTAAGATCATGGAAAGCTGTGAAAGAGAATCACAGCTCTTAGTATGGCGGCTGCGTAAACACTTCTGCCTCACTTCACTCAGTTATGAAACTTCCTTAGCTAAATACAATTCTTAAAATCAACCCAAATGTAAAAATGTGTCCTTCAGTGCTTGGAGATCAAATAATTATCATGAGATCAGACAACATCCTCAATCGATGCTCATTAGGAAAACTCACATCGTCTCATAAAACATCAAATCAAGAGTTAGGGTCTATTCTAGATATGAGTTACCTTTAGCCACAGGGATGACTGGCTCCTCAGGCTGCAGCAGGTGGAGGTATATGGAGTGTTGGCCCATCTCCACCCAGTTACTGTGGCTGTAGAAGTCCTGGTATAACACATGTTAGAAAGATTTGAGGCCTTTCACGCACATATTTAAACAAAATCCTTTGTAGTTCTCTTGATCCTGTCCAATCTTTGTTAATAAGTCGAAAACAATTCACATGTTACATTTGACTGGTGTCTAGAAGTAATGCAGGCTTCATTACCACTGTTATGTAGCCTATATGATATAAGTTGTGGTTTATTACCATTGCACATTATACACAGTTTTGTTATCCTAATTTCGGTGCTGCTTAGTACCTGCAGGGAGTGAAATAGTTGGCCCAAGCTGTGACGGGCACTTTGGTACTGTTTGGCCCTCACTGAGAGCAGAGTCTGGGCCCAGAACTGCCGTAACATCAGTGTGGCGCTCTCCACGCGCTCTGAATCAAAGTGGTACACCGGGTCAGACCTGGTGGAGCTCAGGAAGTCCATGGCGGCATTGGACTTCACCACCTCTCCCAAAGCTCTCCAGAAGCCACGGCCTAGTCTTGTCTGTGAGGGACACATTTGTTACAATCTTTGGAACAAGATGTAGTTGTGGTGCATATATGAGCTTTTATAGTTCTCAAAACTCTTATGAAATCCTTGATGTAAAATAAGTTGTTGGCCAATCATGTTGGCTCACTTCAGTCATGTAGGGTGGCCCTGAGAGCTCAGACTAAAGTGTCCCAGCAATGTTCAACACGTTTTAGTGTCCCCTGGAAACACTTTGATGTTTTGTGAGAATGTGGCTGAGTCACAAGTATGTGGCTGCTTCACGAATACCTGGCTGTGTTGCAATGATGTTTCCTCCATTTGCGTGTGTTTGATCTATTTGATTTTTTTTGCTTGGCCACGGTAGTGATGACCTCAATACTGATATCTGATATGATTGTATGAAGTCTACAAACCAAAAGACGATCTCTATCATGTGTTCTAAACTGAATGTTCAGACATTTCCTGACACAGCTCACCTGTTCCTCTTCAGGGTTTCCCTTCAGCGTCTCCAGGGTGACATTGAGGATGGCCTGCTCTGTGATATATTGGTGCGTGTGTGAGTCCCAGGACAGCGTTAACACTCGGGACCAGAAGTTGGGGAGGAAGCCCATGCATGGTAAAGCCAAGAGGAGAAGGTAAGTGAGAACCAACCAGCCAATTAGCTTCCCACTTCCTTCCCAGATTCTGCCCATTGACATTATGCCGTGGAGATGGGCTGATCAGGTCACATCCTACCTGCATGAAATAAAAGGCCTTTGCAGTTAGTCGCAACACAAAAACACATTTCAAATTCAGCTGAGTTGACTCAACATCTCCAGGCAAGTGTTTTACTTATTCATGATCTTGTCACATGAATAGCAGTTCCCTCTTACTAAGTGGTATATAAAGTGACCTGTCCCCTATTGTTCAGAAGAGATTTGTGCTGATTTGAACAGCCTATTCTGCTCATCCAATTGTCCTTTTTTGTCATCACCCACTTCTTAACAATCCCCCTATCCCAAAACCTCCTCCCATTTTTGTCAACTATGATTGTTCAGAGGCCCCTATTGTTCTTTGCCCACTTTATTGAGATACAATACTTTGGTTTTGTTCCCACAGTCTGTGCTGGGAGACACCGAAACAAAGCACTATTAAACAACAGCTCCTTGCTCTCTGCCTCAGCTTCCGGTCAGCCAATCCGTATAAATTGATCGGTGTGCTGTCCCAAAGGGAGAGTGCAAGTACTAATTCATTCATTCTGCAGGAATGACACAGTTTAAGATACTTGTACACTGTTTATTAAACAAAGTTTTGGTTTTTAACAACTTCATGCTTTAGAGCTTGAGGGCTGTGGTTCACACATTAGTTTGTCCATCATTACTAAGGTAGGGAAATGATAAATTAACTAGAGCTTAGTTTGGCACCAAACATCCTCTTTCATAATGCTGCAATAATGTAATAAAGACTTTACAATTATTGTTTTACTTTTTAATTCATGTTTTCTATTGAAAAAAATGCAACTACAAACATTTCGATAAAATTGCACATACAATCTAAGAAGTTACACAAATTAAAAACGCTCTCACCTCAGTTCATCTGGACAGACTCCTTCTCTTTAGTCTTTGCTCAGATGTGCATTTGGCAGAGACGTCTCTGTTACAGTGCACAGGAACGCCGCACATGTAGATTCATATAACCTGTGAGCAGAAGGAGCTGTGTCTGATATCACAGCTTTCTAGTTTGTGTATTAAAATGATGTAATCTCAACATTTGTCCGTCCTTGGGGTCTCATCTCAGGCCGGCTCCTCAGCAAGAATAATAAGATCCAAGTTAAGAATGGAGGAAGCATGAGGGTCTGGTTGACACTGCGCGGTCTTGGGTGTGTTTCTTGTTGAGGGGGGCACACCGTGAGACAGAAGACATCCCGTCATAGCTCCCTTACAGCCTCATGCCCCTCCTTACCCCCCATTATTGCATGGTGCATTGATTAACCACAAAAGGGCCGCATACATTATCTACCCCAACCCCCCAATGCCTTTTCTGTCTCCATCACTCTTGCTTTTATAACGACACCAAAAAGACCACTGCTGCTTTTTGCAACTGCTAACACCACAGCCCCTTCCTCACTACCTAGTTTCCCACTCTTTTAATGGCAACGCAGAGAAGGGCATCAGTTGCCAGCCAACGCAGAGGACAGTGTTGAACTTTGTGGGACTGAATGTGGTGAAATTTACTGAGCATTCTTAAGCTTTGGTCTTCTGTTGTTTCTGAGCTTTAGCTGTTTCTCAACGACATTTTTAAAGAGATAATCTAATTTTCTGAAATAAGACACAAGAAGGAAGTTTTGTTGATGTAGTTGTTGTGAACCAGGACATCTACAGAACCAGGAAAGATGAGTCAAAACATTTAGACATTGTGCATTGGATGTAACACCACCCACATATTTCCAGGAAGACAAGCAATAGATTTCACAATTTTTTACTGAACCTCTTCAGTTAACTGGAAGAAGGTGGGCGGTGAGGTTTTTGCAGGTTTCCTGTTCACTTGCAGTGAGTAACCCCAGCTTTCTTTTCTGTGCTGATGGTTTGTGAACCTGGTTTCTCTTCTGACAGAAAATCCTCACAGGCCAGCTAAACCATCACCAGGTTCAAAGTAGCAACCACTACTTTTCCGATTTTTTACATGATATGAAGTTCAGTCAACTTAGGCATTTTATTTTACCGCAGACAAAGACTCCAGTATTGAAAGCTGATAAGGAGCATACACTTGTATAATAGTGTAGTGTGTAGTAGAGAAACATCATCATCCCATACAACAGTGTTGTTTTTAGTAAATCAGTGGTTATCAATAGTTCATCATCATAAACTGATACAGTCCCTTTTAATAAACAGAGTTAGGTTAGGGGTAGGTATGAATTTGTCATGGTTAGGGTTAGAGATAAGGTTTTGGTTAGGCTTCAGTTAGGCTATTGGAAGTCAATACAAAGTCCTAATAAGGATGGTGTGTTTGTGTGTGTGTGTGTGTGTGTGTGTGTGTGTGTGTTTGTTTGTAGATGGATAGATGGGTGGGATCTATGTTTAGAAAAGGATCAGTGAGGAAAACAGGGAAACCCCACCCGTCACATGTTAACTCCATCTGACAGTATGCAGGGGGCGGGTCTTTATTTTGAGAGTCTATATTCAAGCAGCATTCTTCCATGTTTTACTTCCTACTGTGGCCACCGACTGCACAGATACAACTTCTCTGTAAAGGTAGGCATCTGGTACAGTTTTTACAAGTCAAATACAATAGCTTTTATTGACGGTCTATAGCCCACTGTACTTATAGTTCAGGATGTTACGTACAGTGCAATACACCCACTGTATGATGTACTTCATTTGTTAAGGTTTGTGATAAGGTTTGGACCACAAAGCAGACACGAACGAGTAGTTGAGGATAAGTGAACAGAGTTTATTGGCAGGAAAGGATGATGCGGGCTGGAGCGGCAGGGTGCTGGCTGGCTTGGCGATCCAGGGTGAGACGAGGATGAGGAGCCGAGCGATAAGGCCCACGAAGGTTCTGAGTAGATGAAGGGAAACACAATAGTTAGAAGATATCCAAGTATACACGAGGGTCGAGAGATACTACGGCGCAACATCTACCGGAGTAGACGGAATAATTTGGCGCCGAAGTGGTGAGCAGACCAAGCTTTTATGAAGGGGACGATGAGATGAATTGGGAGCAGGTGTGCCTCGTCCGGTGCAGCCAGGAACCAGCCACGCCCCCTGTCACACACAAACTGCATAGGGTCAGACGGTGTCATACTGACTCTCAAAACACACTTTAATGTTCCATCTTGTCTGCCGACATACACAAGTACTTATGTAAATTACAGGTTGCTGTTGTTAGTCTTTTTTATTCAGTTCTACTTCTATGGTGAGTAAGGTTGAGATGTTACAATGTTAGCGAGAGAGCCCCAATCAGAAAGCACAACTTGTTATATCATTTATAATCATTTCATATCATGCCACATGAAAAGCAAAAAAACTTTTATGATAGATAATGCATATATATAATTCAGATTATCTCTTGTATCTTAACTGTATCTTGTTGTTACACTTGCAACATTTCATTTTATACAGGAATAACTACCTTGATTGTGTTACGTGCTGAACTGACATGATGGTGAACTGCTGTGGTCTACTTAATACCAACAATAAGCCAGGTACACAGCTGTCAAACGACACAACTCATTTTTATTTTATACAAACGGTCAATGTAAGTGTGTGTTTTGGGCTTTTAGGGTGGCAGAAAAGGGCTTTTGAATCTTTTTGAATCTTTAAACATAACAGTATAATACACAGTTTAATGCTTTATGGAATCCTGCAATTCAGGAAGCTCAACTTTTGTTCTGTTCAAGTTCCCTGTGTTTACTTCTGTTTCTCACTCAGTTCCCCTGAAGAGCATTGAGGTGGAACTGGAGGTGAGGGACCATGTGGCGACAGTGGTCTCCACTCTGAACTACGAGAACAAGGAGGACAAACCTCTGGAGGCTGTTTTCGTCTTCCCTCTGCCTGGAGACGCTGCTGTCTGTCACTTCAGTGCTCAGATTGGACAGACACAGATTGTAGCTGAGGTGAAGGAGAAACAGAAGGTGAGCTGGACAGTGACGTCTCACTCAGTGTGATGGATCCTAAAGAACCAGTAAAACAGTGAGTGTGTTGTGTCTGTGTCTTCAGGCTCGTGAGGAGTATGATGATGCGCTGAGCTCCGGTCAGCAGGCCTTCCTGTTGGAGGAGAGCGAGCAGAGTCCAGATATATTCACTCTGAGTGTGGGCAGTCTGCCTCCAGGAGAGAGCGCCTCCGTCAGGCTGGAGTACGTCACTGAGCTGGCTGTGCAGGCGGATGACGGGCTGAGGTTTTGTCTGCCTGCTGTGCTCAACCCTCGCTACGAACCTCAGGGTAGGAAACCCAGCCAGCACTTTTGTCCGTCACTGGGGTAGCTTCAAGTACCAAGTGCGCAGTGAAAGCTCCATTGGAAATTTAACATACTGAAACCAGCGAACTGGTTATGAGATGGGCTCATTGTAATTAATGCTGCCTCGTCAATACCCCCCAGAAAATTGGTCTTCTCTATAAACTATTGTCAATGTCTGTAGCCGAGTCAGAACTCCAGCGAGGTCAGACAAAGTGGTTCACAACAGTATAAATTATAAAGTTTCAAAGCCTGAGGAAAGACGCTGCTCTATAGTCTGCTGTATTGCTTGTTAGATTGCGGCAGTGGACGTACATAACATTTAATGTTAACCTTGCAACCAATATATATCTGGTGTCAAAAACCTCTGAGTGGATTACAATGAAACTTGGTGGCAGAATGTGGTATGGTTGATAAAAGAACAATGTTGATCCGGATCTAATTTTTTCTTCACTTTCTTTCACATTGCTCAACAGGGCCTCTTTTGTTTTTTTCATTGATTTCGCTGAGAATATGTCTTGAGTTAATATAATTTGGTGCAGATCTAAATAAAATGTGAGTGTTGGGCCTCAGATGTATGCACTCTTCTGAGTGTCATATAATATTAATAATAATAATAATAATAATAACTACTCAGGCTTTATTCTTCGTTTACCCACAAATCCTTATATTAAAATCTAATAAATGACCGGCGAAATGACTTGTGACCTGTTTGAGCTGGAGAAACAATCAAACCTGACATCTGTCTTGTATTTTTGCATGTATTTATCTTTATTTACAATAAAATTTCATAATTTTAAGCTGAGGATGTCATACATCAGTTTAAAATCATTGCTTTAGCACAATGAAATGAGCCAATTGAGTAACTTTTGGCATCTGATCTCCCAAATAAGAGGAGACCCAGTGGCAGACCAAAAAATAGGATGTAGTGTGTACACCATCTTGCCTTGGAACACCACAGGATCAGAGGATCTGAAGAAAGCAGCAGGGAGAAGGATATCGACCTTTATTTATTATTCTATTTTCTTGTGTTGTATACAGGTTCTGAAGGTGCTGGTGTGCAGGTGACCTCTGTTCCAGCCTCTCTGGTTCCCTACAGTCTGTCGTTTTCGGTCCGAGTATCGTCTCCTCGTCCAATCTCCAAAGTCGAGTCCAGCTGCTCTCTGGAGCCTCTCCAGTACGTCAACACAGAGCAGACCCAGGCCACGGTAGGTAGACTGCTCACATGTCTGCTGTGTGTGGTTGTTCCTCAGCACTGAGAGCTACAAATAAAACTGAGTGTGCTTTGTGAACTGCAGGTCAAGTTGGCTGCAGGACACAAGTTTGACAGAGATGTTGAGCTGCTGATTTATTACAGAGATGCTCACAAGCCCACTGCTGTGGTGGAGGCAGGACAAGCGTCCGCCAAACCTGGTGAGTGAAAACGAGTCAGTTTGTTACTTTGCACAATAGTAAAGTTGATCATCCTCTTAGTCCAACTGAGTTACACGTGTTGGAATAAATGATGTTTCAGGGAGTCTGATGGGCGATCCAGTCCTGATGCTGAGCCTGTACCCTGAGTTCCCCCAGTCTGTGATGTCTTCACTCGCCTCACGTGGAGAGTTTGTGCTCCTACTGGATCGATCTGGGAGTATGGGATGTCCAATGAGTGACACCAAGCAGCAAGAATCTCGAATTGCCAGTGCCAGGGTATTCAGCGAGTGTAAACTCTGTCATTAAACTTTTCATAGTGTCTCACACAAAGTTACCTTAACCAACTTGTGTCTGCTTCCCTCAGGATACTCTACTGCTCCTGTTGAAGAGCTTACCAATGGGCTGCTACTTCAACATCTACAGTTTCGGCTCCAGCTTTGAACATATCTTCCCGTAAGTCACTCCCTCAAGTCCATTCAACAGATCTCATCCTGTCCTTGTTGTTAATGCTTTTTTGTGCATGTGTGTTTACATGTGTTCATGCACGTGTGCGATAGCAGTAAGAGTGTGGAGTACAGTGAGAAGAACTTAGAAGAGGCTCTGAAGAAGGTCGAAGGAATGCAGGCAAATCTAGGAGGAACAGAGATCCTTGAACCCATCAAACACATTTACAGCCAGCCCTGCATTCCTAATCAACCTAGACAGGTAATACACACACACACACACACACACACACACACACACACACACACACACACACACACACACAGTAGGCAAAAGTTGATCGAGAATCAATGCTATCATCACTATCAGAGTCAAAGCACTACTGTCTCTGTTTATGTGACAGAAGTATAACTCTTAAAATTGGCTCACTCCCTCTCCACCATTAGAGTCAGGTACAGCTGTGGGGTTGTGACTTGCTCAAAAGGAAAGTTCCACCATTTCCTGACCAGAACAATCAGTGTTATGCAAGTTCATGCTTAAAAAGAGCTTGCTCAAATAATGAAATGAACTAGTTCCCCTTCACAGTTTACAATTTTGAACTAAGCTGACAGCCCCAAAAAAAGTAGTTCAAGCACATCTTCTGTTTTTCTTTTACCTCTTTGCCTTAAAACCCAGTGGACATTACAGACACCAACGACGTCACATAAAGGATTTAAAGTTTTCTCATTATGGAAATGCTGCACCTTATTTGAACAAGTAGAAGCTCGGCTAAATGCACATAAGCAACTCAACTTATGCTCCCTATTAACTTTGCCCCGCCTCACTCTGTTAGAATAGAATGTGGCACAGAACATGTTCAGATGATCTGCTATGGATTACTCAAGGTTTTGGGCCACAACTGCATCATTTCATAGAGGATACTCTCTCTAAAAGTTTAAAACTTTATTAGGCAGAAATTATATCTATAATTTTACGATGCCATTAAACGTTAGCATCGTTCAGTCATGCAAGAGTGACGTGTGTGCAGTGATACTGGATAGTGTCACTGACCTATTCAGAGAAAACAATGTAATTGAAACTATAGATTAGGTTTAAATCGCCTGTATTTATATAGCACTTATCTTAGTATTATTACAATACAGTTCTTCTGGCACACATTCATACAGTGTAACTACGTGCATCTGTGTCCAAGAACATCCTTGAACATGTTGCAGTGGTGTGTGTGAAACTCATAGTTACCACACCTTTCTCTTTATTCTTACTTAGCTGGATGACATGTTACTGGGTGTGTTGGTATGTAACTCCTGTGTAACTCCTCCCCAGCTTTTTGTCTTCACTGACGGAGAAGTGTTCAACACCAAAGAAGTGATTGATCTGGTGAAGAAGAATTCAGCTTCCCACAGGTGAAACCACAGAGTCCTTCTCACAGTGTGTCCCCTGTTGTAATGCAGTCTGTGTTAAACTCTTAACTACTGTGTTGTAGGTGTTTCTCTTTTGGGATCGGGGAAGGGGCCAGCACTGCTCTTATCAATGGGTTGGCCAAGGAAGGAGGAGGTCACGCTCAGTTCATCACAGGGGCTGATAGGATGCAACCTAAAGTAAGACAAATGCCACAGGCGGAAAGGTTTTAATACAAATCTACTGTTACTAGAGTCATTATTATGTCTTTATTCTTTATATTTTCCTCTTACAAGGTGATGCAGTCTCTGAGATTTGCTCTCCAGCCAGCAGTAGAGGACATCTCAGTCACCTGGGATTTACCAAAGGGAGTGTCTGTCACGGTTCTCTCCCCAACAATCACAACCATTTTCCAGGGTCAGCGGTCACTGATTTATGCGCAGCTCAGCGGACAGGTAGGAGCAGCAGAGTGAAATCGTTATGGTAATCAAAATAAATAATTTAAGAATTCAGTCATGAATTTTACCATGATACACACTGAATCTGTTTCCTCCCTATTCCATATGTAATTGATAATTATGCACACTCATATCATACTTCTATCTCATGTTTATATATCATATGTAAATTAATTATGCATTGTGATTTTTTAGGATGTTATGTAAGGATGCTTTCATGGTCTTTCATGGTCAGGTGTAGGAAAAAATGTATATGAAGTTGCATTTTTATAACGTAATTATGAAGATGGGATTGTTTTGTGATGTTTTCTCAGAGTTCAAAGGCAGCAGAGGGCGATGTGGTGGTGAAGTACAGCCTGGCAGGTCGTCCCTCTGAGAACAAGCTACACTTCTCTCTCAAACCTGCTGAGGACACTGGGTAAAAAAAGCAACATCACTTTGAATCACATGCTGACGTTAGTGTGCATGTATCCAATAGTGGAGTCAGGGGGCAACTGGCCCCTAAAGTGCCCCTGTCCTGCCAGGTGACCTAACAAACTAGTTGCCCACTAACAATACAAACAAATAAACATAGATTTGACTATATGATGAATAATGGTCAAAAACTATAGAGCTAACAGAAAACAATGAATGTCCTAAATGTGCAGCCTTTTAGAATCAGGACTATATATATATATATATATATATATATATATATATATATAAGAAAGTGACACTATGTGTTAAAACCTAGCTCACGTTGTCCACTACCTGTCAAATGTTTTTCAAAAAACTTTGTTATTTAAATTAGTTGAAAGTCTCAGTAGAGGGATTTTAGAATCTAGGCATACTTGGATCTTGAGTCATCCAGCAGCCAAGCAACCTCAACCGAGTTATTTATACAAAGGAAATCAAATAGTGTTCCCAGAGTTTGTCCAAACACTGTTGCAAAAGTTGCACTTGCAGCTCACTTCATCCCATAGCAGCTCCAAAGTTTAAGTCTGGAAACTGTGGTGGTTTCCAGACTGAAGCATCTACCTGGTTCTGCTCTTTTTGATGTGAAGTGAAAGGAACCAGTCTGTCTTCCTTAGTTAATTGTCTGTTTCTCACCTCTCTGACTTTCACCTCGGGCAATTTACATAGATATAGAAAGTAAGCTTCACTCATTGTGCAACTCTCTGTGCGGACCCGTTCAAACCCGAGAGAGAACTAACAATCCAGACTCGAACCCAACAGACTTTCTGTTTTTGTGTTCACACTCCTCTCTCTCCTGTTTCTTTTCTGCAGATTAACAGTCCACAGGCTAGGTGCTCGAAGTCTGATTCGTTCCCTGGAGATGGACGAAAGAGATGGTGAGGGACATCATGATGAGGGGGTGAAGGGGAAGGTGGTGGAGCTCAGTGTCCAATCAGGAGTGAGCAGTTCCTTCACATCCTTCATTGCTGTCAACAAAGGCAACTATGAGCCGATTCAAGGACCTCTGATGCGCAGAGCTATACCAGCACCCTGTGAGTGTATTTTACAAGGAGCCATGTTTAAGACCCTGAAATGTAACATACGAGTGTGGCTGGTGAAAATGAAAAACGTACACAATATATTATTCAGCACATGTCATGTTACTTGAATTTGCCTCAAACCTTCAGGATTTATATCTGTTGATCTTTATGTAATATCTGCCACTGTTTTTGTCTCAGGGATGTATTCGATGGCACCTATGGCTTGCTGTTCCATGTCTGAACCTGCTAATATGTCCTTTGGTGAGTAAGAGGTTCAAGGGGTTCGTCAACACACACTGGTGTCATTCTACATCTGCTGAGCACAAATATACATGTCCATCCCTTGATATTTCATGTTCAGGCATTCACTCAGGAGAAAACCACTGAAATGTATTGTATAAGGAAACATTATATTTTGTTGGCACATTTGTTGGCAACAGCTTATGTGCCTTACTTAAAACATATATTCTTCCCAAATTATCTTCACATAAGTCTGATATGTTGTATCTTAGAAACTAGACTGATACTTAACTGAAGGCTGGTTAGGTCCTACAGCTCATAGAATTAGTAAGTTAACCACAACTGGGGTCTCACAAATTGTTTCTCTCTTATAACCATTACATTTTTTTTTGACTATTATATCAGTCAATTTCTCCTTAAACAGAGCAGACTGTCTCGGGAGTGCAGAGTTGGAAGACTGTGATGACATCTGCCTTGACGAAGGTATCCGCACACACAGACATAACAACATATATTGCATCTATTTATAAAGACTGATGATGAGTCAAAGACTAAGTAGTCATTGGTGGGTGTTTTCAGACTTCTGCTGTTTAGCGTAGTTTCTTTTGAAATTGGAATACACCAGTAACTACTGTATGTCTTTTGCAAGTTTAAGTGTGCCTGTCAGTGCATGGTATGCTTAAAAAAAACAAACATTTTGTGATGGATGTCAGAGATGATATCAGTGTGTGTGCAACACAGAACATCTTGCACGTGTAGTGTTTTTGCACTGTACAAAGTGATCTTTCTAGCTTCCTAAGTAATTTTCTTTTTCTTAATGTAAAAACAGTTGGTAGAAGAGAAACAACATCATTTTTTGATTATGTGCTTTTACATGAGATAATGAAAGTCAAGGAAATCTTGAATCTTTAATTAATTTCTTGCCGATGTTATCAGTTTAGAGCAGCGTGAGCTGTGTTCCTCTTCTAAAGAGTTGGGATCTTGCCTGCTTTCTCAAAGAGTTCTTTCACCACAGTTTCACTGTTTATCTGTTGAATGTGTCTCAAACATAAACATTTGCAACACATCCTGCACCCGTTTCAAAGTAAGAGCACTCTAACCCTTTTCTGTTGATGGAATCCATTCATTAAGATTAACATGGTTTTAGTTGTTATTGTAGGATCGGAGGATGCTCGGCTTCATACTGTAGGGTTCTGCTATTTAGTTGAGAAAATAGGTTTCCTTTTACTCAAGGAAATACAGTCGTCACCGAAGAACAGACACGCAAGACATAGATAGATAGGTAGGCAGACAGACATATAGATAGATTTGCTCATATAGTTAGCCATGCAAATACTCACTGTGTGGACCGTATTAGTATCCTAACCAGAAGGTTTTTATTAGAATAACTACCATAGTTTTTTTCCCACCCTCAGACTTCAATGACAAAGTCACTGAACCAATACAGCAGCCACCCAGAGACCCTTTGCTGCAGCTGGTCTCCCTGCAGAAGGCGTCTGGCTTCTGGCAGCTTGATCCAGCTCTGGCTGCTGCTGTGGGAAAGACCAGCGAGGAGGTGGAGAACACAAAGCCTTCAGCTGTGAGTCGTAATACTAAGTTATTGTTTTGTTTTATGTTGTAACAGATTTCTTCTTGTGGTTTTTCGTGATGCCCCTTTTTATAAAAAGCAGATAGGATCAAGCAAAACATAAAAATGGTGTCAAGCATAAGAAAATGTTGGATTCTCTATTGCAAAAATATATACATCTTATGAGTCAAGCTATGACACAGCAGTAGAAATGAGTCCGCAGGAGAACAAGCTGATTTCCAATGTAATAAGAATGTGACAGAGCTGCTGTGCTCCTAATGAGCTGCACATATGAAAGTGAAAGTGATGATAGGACTGCTCAGCATAACCACATTCAGAAACTAAGTATGATGCCCTCTTGTGGTCATTGTAACCTCCTGCTCGAGAAAGGCATTGACCTTTTTCATTTAGTATATAATATTATTACTGTTGTACAGAAGCTTACTGCATTACTGCAAAAGAAAAATGCTGAGCTGTTTTTCTTAATAATGAGATAATAACTTGCTTCATGTGAAAAAAATGCATTTTTCCTGAAATATCAAGACAACCTACCTGAAAATCCCAGAGGGAGTTTTCTATTGATTTATTTAATATAAACATACTGTTGTGTCAATAACATTTAATCCAATTTCCCCTGAAAATCTCTTCGTTTGTTTGAATTTTGTGTGAATTAGGTGAACCAGGAAGTGTGGGCCACCATTCTGGCTCTGATCTGGCTTCATGGATTCAAGATGGATGCTAAGGAAGAGTGGGAGCTTCTGGCTATGAAGGCTGTGTCCTGGCTCCGTGCTCAGAACGGTAACAATCAATAAATAATAGTTGGATTAAATAATTAATCAAGTTTAAACAATTTGTGAGGGTTTATAGCCTGTCAGCCATCGTGTACCATACAGTGGGGCAAAAAAGTATTTGGTCAGACACCAATTGTGCAAGTTCTCCTACTTAAAAAGATGAGAGATGCCTGTAATTTTCATCATAGGTACACTTCAACTATGAGAGTCAGAATGGGGGGAAAGAATCCAGGAAATCACATTGTAGGATTTTTAATGAATTAATTGGTAAATTCCTCGCAAAATAAGTATTTGGTCACCTACAAACAAGCAAGATATCTGGCTCTCACAGACCTGTAACTTCTTCTTTAAGAGGCTCCACTATCCTCCCCTCGTTACCTGTATTAATGGCACCTGTTTGAACTCGTTATCAGTATAAAAGACACCTGTCCACAACCTCGAACAGTCAGACTCTAAACTCCACTATGGCCGAGACCAAAGAGCTGTCAAAGGACACCAGAAACAAACCTGTAGACCTGCGCCAGGCTGGGAAGACTGAATATGCAATAGGTAAGCAGCTTGGTGTGAAGAAATCAACTGTGGGAGCAATTATTAGAAAATGGAAGACCTACAAGACCACTGATAATCTCCCCTCGATCTGGGGCTCAACGCAAGATCTCACCCTGTGGGGTCAGAATGATCACAAGAACTGTGAACAAAAATCCCAGAACCACACGGGGGGGACCTAGTGAATGACCTGCAGAGAGCTGGGACCAAAGTAACAAAGGCTACCATCAGTAACACACTACGCCGCCATGGACTCAAATCCTGCAGTGCCAGACGTGTCCCCCTGCTTAAGCCAGTAAATGTCCAGGCCCGTCTGAAGTTTGCTAGAGAGCATTTGGATGATCCAGAAGAGGATTGGGAGAATGTCATATGGTCAGATAAAACCAAAATATAACTCTTTGGTAAAAACTCAACTCGTCGTTTTAGGAGGAGAAAGAATGCAGAGTTGCATCCAAAGAACACCATACCTACTGTGAAGCATGGGGGTGGAAAAATCATGCTTTGGGGCTGTTATCTGCAAGGGGACCAGGACGACTGATCCGTGTAAAGGAAAGAATGAATGGGGCCATGTATCGTGAGATTTTGAGTGAAAACCTCCTTCCATCAGCAAGGGCATTGAAGATGAAATGTGGCTGGGTCTTTCAGCATGACATTGATCCCAAACCCACCGCCCGGGCAACGAAGGAGTGGCTTGGTAAGAGGCATTTCAAGGTCCAGGAGTGGCCTAGCCAGTCTCCAGATCTCAACCCCATAGAAAAATCTGTGGAGGGAGTTGAAAGTCTGTGTTGCCTAGCGACAGCCCCAAAACATCACTGCTCTAGAGGAGATCTGCATGGAGGAATGGGCCAAAATACCAGCAACAGTGTGTGAAAAGCTTGTGAAGACTTACAGAAAACGTTTGACCTGTCATTGCCAACAAAGGGTATATAACAAAGTATTGAGATTAACTCTTGTTATAGGCCAATTACTTATTTTCCACCATAATTTGGAAATAAATTCTTTAAAAATCAGACAATGTGATTGTCTGATTTGAGGTATACCTATGATGCAAATTACAGGCCTCTCTCATCTTTAAGTCGGAGAACTTGGACAATTGGTGGCTGACTAAATACTTTTTTGCCCCACTGTATGTGACTGACTTATGTGATGTGTTTTTTTTGTTGTGTTACTTTCCAGCACCAAGTGTGGCAGAGTGTGTGGTAGCTGCAAACGCACTATTGGGTTTCAGTGTGCAGACAGACGTCCTGGGGCTCTGAGGATTTCATTATACTGCCTTCCTTTTCTTCTTCTGGAGGCCGCATTGGCCAACTGGCTCATACCAGCGTTGTCACCATTTTGTACTGGGAAAGAGTGGCCTGTAAACTAAAAATCAATAAATACCTACCTACGACTTCCACAAATGTCTGTCTGTGGGATGCATATCTCTAGGATCGTTCATCTCATCGGCTTCACACTTGCCATATGTCTTGTTCATTCAGTCTGTGGAACGAGTTGAACTTGTCCTCATCTATGTCTTTGTCAATATCCCTCAAAACAGATCATTTTGATAATTTACAACATTCATATTCATATTATCACTTTCTTTTTCAGTTATTTTTCTACGAAGTCAAGGTTTGATTAATTTCAGCAATGCTTTATATCAAGTGAAACAACAGCTTTAATTTTGAAAACGTCAATAATTCACGTTATATTAAATTTAACATGGACACTCTGTCTAGCAGTGATGATATCCGAACAATTGACATTTTAATTGAGAATTTTTGATTGTTTTCCAAGTAGATCATAAAACTCATCAATACAAAAAGCAGCTCATTGAAATCAGCTGGAATTGAAACCTTATTGTGTTTTTGTTTTTTTCCCAGACAGATTGTGTTAACAGGGCAGTCTTGCCTGGTCCAATAGGGCGAACACATTGACATATTACAGCAGCAGGCAAAAGTGCACTTAAAATGTATATGTTCATATAATCATGACTTGTATAAAGGTAGAATCATAACCTTTACATTGTACATAAGTATTTGCACTCTCCACTTCAGTTATAGTGTGTGCCAGGCACCTGCAAAGACATTTTGGGGGGCAGGTGCTCCAGCCAAAAAAAACAGGACACCCATCGCCAACATTATTTACGAAATAAAAAATAATAATAAATAAATAAAAACTTACTGATTCTCCCCATTTGTTTTACTAGTTGATGGCCTGATCCAACATAATAGAGCAGCTACCTTGAGCTGCTTGCTGCAGTTCCCTGTCCTTCTGCTTTTAGAGTCAGTCTTCTCTCGGCTGCAAATTTTGTAAATGAGAAATCAATGTTGTGCATAATAATCAAGAGTTACTTACATAATCTATATAAAGCTGACAACACAGTACACTTTTTTTTACTGTTTTCTGACAGAGTTGAAGCATAAGCAGCATTACACTGATAATATACCACAATATACCTCACCAGACTGTCATGCAGCTCAACTTGAGACCTACCTTTCATTTCAATAATTACGATTTTAAATGAAACAAAAGTAGCGAAATATTTGTTTATTTTTCAGGAAACGGCGGACCAGTTACGATGTAATGTTTTCAGCGGCGCTAATGTTGTGATTAAGTTAGCACCAAACAATGTCGGAGGATTGCACAAATACCGTCATTACCTTTTTGTCTGATGCTGCGGGTCAAAGAAGAAGTGGCTGCAACCGTTTGGCGGTCAGCGCTGCACGAGGAGGAGGAGGAGGGAGGGGCAACATTTTCACAAGAACTCAAATAAATTACCCTTAAGATATCAAAACACATTTAGGGGGAATTGATGACAGAGAGAGTAATTTTTATTCTTAAAAATGTGTGAATGAAGAAAAAATTGGGCTCCAGCAGAAGGGGCACTTTTCTCATCCAGGGCAAAAGGGCCCATGCTTGAGCACCACTAGGGGTCTATCTGTGCACGTGCCTGGTGTGTGCCTAATTGTATTCACACTATGCTTCATCTGTTCAGATTTGACCATATAACAAAACAAATTGTTCATTCATTGGGGCGGCTGTGGCTGAGGGGTAGAGTGGTCGTCCCCCAACCTGAAAGTCGGCAGTTTGATCCCCAGTCTGACCCATCTGCATGCCGAAGTGTCCTTGGGCAAGATGCTGAACCCTGAATGGCCCCCTGTAGAATAACAAAGTGCTGTGAATAGATGCACTGTATTAATGTGTGTGTGAATGGGTGAATGTAAAACTGTACTGTAAAGCGCTTTGAGTGGTCATCAAGACTAGAAAAGCACTATATAAATACAAAACCATTTACCATTCATCTGTTGCACCTTTAATGTAAACCTTTTTTTAAATCAGAAACTCTTATACTGTATTATTAAAGTTGAATAGGGGATATGTGCATTGCATTTCAAAATCACTCTAAAATCACACTCCTACTCAAGTCTTCTAGATTTAATCCAGTGACTTGTCTTACAAAGCAGACCCCAGACAATGTATATGTCTGTATATATATACAGTTTAAATCTGTATATATTACTTTAAATGTTTCTATATTTTCATATTCCATATATTATGACTGTCATTCAATATACTCAAACTTCATATTTTATATATATTTAAGAATAATATCCTTAACAGCATGGCATACATTTAAACTCATGATATTGTACAAATAGCTTAGGATAGATTAAGATTAAAATACATTTATTTATCCCACACACAGACACATTCATGCAATTGTAGGGAAATTTAACCTCTGCATTTAACCCATCTGGTGCAGGACACACAGAGCAGTGAGCAGCCATGTACGGCGCCCGGGGAGCAGATGTTGGGGGAGTAAGGTGCCTTGCTCAGGGGCACTAGACAGGGTAGGGAGAATCCTCTTGGAATTTTTGGACAGATCAATCCAAGTTTGTCTTTTGTTGTTTCTCTGTGGAGTCGAACCAGAGATGAACCTGAGACCTTTTCTGCCCATAGTCAAAGTTTCTGCAACTAGTCCACCGCAGAATACATTAATACATTAACACATAAAAACAGGTGTTTGTTGAAAGGGATTTGTGCAGATGTGGCAGATGATTGTCTATAGTCACGATTTATAAAAAACAATCAGGGTGTGAAAGGTGTCATTTGTGTTGACAAGGATAATTACCAGACCCCCACTAAGTCAGAAGTGTTTATTTTTTTTACTTTAATCTTCACCATGTGACCATTTTATTTGCATAACTAGTTTGATTTAGTACATCTAATGTTGACCCTCATTCAAAGATCTTGCTGTTGTACCTTGTCAGCAGCGGTGTTATCCTCCACTATGGGGAAAACCCTGTGGATATCAGAGTTGAAGGTGAATATGGTCAATCCTCCTGACACAGAGGAGAGGGAAGAGTGGAGAGAGAAACGGTCGGGTTATATGGGAATATCCGATCAGAAAAAAAAGTTGCTAAAAATACCACCTGACTGATTTCCAGGCCTTGTGGTGGCACAATTTCATATCGCAAGTATATGCATAGTAGATGCAAGTTACATTAAACCATGTTCCTCCACTTTGAAGTAATCTGAGCTGTTTCTAAAACATGAAAGCATCTTCCTATGTACATTTTCTGTATGCTGGTCACCTTCAAAGAGACTAAATCATTTTCAACTGGATGTGTACAATACTGAACAAAGTGTAGATTTATTTTAAGGAAATAATTTTTAACTTAAAAACTCACCCTGCTCTGTTTCTCAAGTGCAAGGGCCTTCACCTCATCAAACAAGTGGGCGTCTTTAGGGGAAGCATCAGTGAATACAAAGATCTCTGACAGCGGTAGACTGTGAGTGAGTGCCAGCTGTAAACATAGAACAATTTAACATTACTATGGCAACTCTCTCCTCTCTTTATCCATGTGATCAATCACACCTGATCACTTCTCCTGGGGCAAAATAAGTAGCTTCTACTGTTACCTGAATTCTTCTCTGGTTCTTCCTCGATAGTGCGCAGGTGTAGTCCATCCTCTTGTCATTGGCATAAGGAAGTGACCAGGAGCAAAGTCTCCCAGTCTCACTTCTCATCTGATATTTGCTAGGCAAAATGTTCTCTTCATGACAGCCTTGACACAGCTGACATATTGTCATTGCATTGGAGTAAAGAATATTATGTTCCTGTTATATCGGCTAAAATGTTCTGTTAGGATCCTCAAAACCAAAACAACAGAACAACAATGTCACTTTGAACCTGGGACATCTGCTTGAACTCTGCGTGAAGTCAAATTAATCCAAGGGAGCTATGATACAATGTAAAAGATAAAAATTAGAATAATTAAAAGTACATTATATTGAATGTCAGAAATTCATGCAGCGGCTCTTATCAGACCTTTTATCAAGACAGGTGTGAGACTAAACAACAATGTGAAGCACACACATTCCAATTTCAAGATTTAACACTAGGAAGGAACTGTTCATGCCCAAACCTCCTATCTTTATTTGTTAAGAGTTTCGTCAGACACATAGAGAAGCTAAAATTTGAAATCCTAACACAGGCCGTCATGAAGTACCTGGAGTGAGTGTGTGTGTGCGCTCCCAGATAACACACACACACCGGTCCCGGGGTTCCGCCCCTGCTCACTCGCTCAGAGACACAGTGAGATCAGAGCTAGTTCACGTGTGCAAGCAGCCAATCACTGACTCACCGGCTGCTTCTTAACAAAGGAAACAGAGTAAACACAGAGTTTCTCTTGTCTCAGCTGCTCAGAGATCAGCGCCGCAGCTTCTTGATCAGAGTAGAAGCTGCAGTTGGTTTCTACTGAGCTTCAGTTTCTGTGTCCGCCTCCAGTCTGACCTGCTCTCCCTTTTTGGTTTTCACATTTCGCCAACTAAAATACATCTTTGCTATTAGGCTGCAGCTATATGTGCCATTTTAAAGCATTTATTTTGTCTCACTTTAACCCAACAATAAAGTCCTTTTCAATCATGTTTTCTCTTTTCATTTGATGCCATGTTTCACATGAATGTGGCTGAGGGGTTGGGTGGTCATCCTCCAACCAGAAGGTCGGCAGTTCAATCTTCAATCTTCCCCATCTGCATGCCGAAGTGTCCTTGGGCAAGATACTGAACCCCTCAAATGGCCCCTCGTAGATGTTGATGCACTATTTGTAGAAGAAGCATATGGCATGTGTCATTGAAAAATCCATTAAATGTTGGTTTCTTTGACTTTGCATTTTTAGTTTTTTACATTTGCTCAGTGATCATCTGCGTCATAATCAGAGCAGAAGCTGCAGCGGGTTTGTACCGAGCTGGAGTTTCTGTTTCCTCCTCCTCTCTGCTCTCACTGGAACTAATACACACTCATCACTAGTTACCAGGACCTGATCAGTACATGAAGTCACCTAGTGTTTGTTTAATTGGCTCCAGAGTTTATGAGGCTGCATTTAAGCATCATGAAAAAGGACTCGTCAACATGTTGTGCTCAGTACAACACAAGACGAGACGCTCACAGTCAGACACCTAAATCATACCAACAAAAAATTATCTTAACTAACCCTAACCCTCTGAACTTGAACTAGTTTATTTTAAGTGTGAACTGGCTCAACGCTACAAAGCTACTGGAAACCAGTCAGCATCGAAAGACAGAAGTAGTAGGACTGGATCATCACACTCCTGTGACCAATCCGGCATGAGACTGAGGTTAGGACCGCCTTTCTCATTAGCATCCGGACACAGAGATACAGAAAAACAATAAATTTGGAAATAAACAAACGGGAAAATATATTTAAGACATTTATTTGTACATTTCTTTTTTGATTTCCTTATTTATGCATTTATTTATGTAAACATTCATTTACACTTTAGTCAAGTATCGTCTTCCATACTACTTGTGTGGCTATCACTCAGATAAGTGTTCACACAAACAGACACTGTTGAGAAAGTCCAGAAGATCTCCAGAGTTCAGCATAACAGAGATGGGCAGCCCAATCAGAAAGCGTGTTCATTCCTATCCTCCACCACTAGGTAGTGGTGGCGTGCATGTGTGAGGCTGAGAAACAGAAAGTGAAATGCTGCCATGTCACTGACTGGTCTGTCCTGATAAGGCACAGATATAGCCTTCTCATACTGGGCTTGTGCAACAGGGCACAAATATCAACCTCAAGCTCCGCCCGTCCGGTTCTCTGTGCTGATAAAATCGAACAACCCAGCAGGCGTGACGGGAACTTTTCTCGCAGTGTTTACGGGACAGCCTCTTCCTCGTTTCACCCTGTTGTGACTCTGCAGCAGGTCTACTCTGCACATCTAACAACGACCTGCAGTGACAGCGTCCCACACACTTCGAGGTAAGCTGCTTCTTTATACATGTAGGACAAAATGACGCACCAGAAGTTTCCACGAGACACACTGGGAATAACGTTGTTTAACGTCACACTGACGCTGGAGACGATCCCAGTGGTAAAATATATCGCTGCAATGTGGATACAAAATATGGCGTCTACATAAACCCGCTGCCTTCTTCAGTTTCTTTTACGATCCGTAACTTCCCATCAGACTGATGGTGCGTTCCTGTTTCTGTGACTGCGCCACTTAACGTTACCAAACTAGACAAGGTGGGTGTGACCATAGACTGTATGCGTGTGACGCGATGGACGATGCACAAAGAATGATTTCGAATTCAATCGATTTGTTTTACGTTAAAACAGCTACAGGATATTAACCTGCACAGCAAAGTTATTGTAGCTGACCAAAGTGTGATTAGACACATATATTAATAAGTTAGATCCTTCTGTGTTTTACCAGGAAGAGCCCCAATGTTGCGCAATCCAAACCAAACAAAGTCCATTTAAATAAAGTGTAAATTCAATCGTGTCAATGCACTTAATTCAAAGTCTAACACGAAGTAATAAGGTTTTATTTTGACGAAACTATAATGGATTATTGCTTAAACTGAGGGAACCCAGCCCAGGATGGTTTTAGTATGTTTTATTCAGCTTCTGTTGACTTAGTTGTAAGTGTGTTTTTAAATTTCAGCTTTTTTAAAAGGAGTTTGGGAGTTAAGGGAACATAGTGATTAGCCAGACTTACAGGACAAAGTGTGGCGTTTTACTTGCCCAGGACAGCTGCCTGTTCACCATTCAAATGCCTCTTATCATTTGTTTTACTACATTAATAAAGAAGTGGTAATGTTATTTAACCCAATCTTTTTTAAAGGTTCAGTGTGCAGAATTTAGTGACATCTAATGTGTAAGTTGCATGTTGCAGCTGAACACATGTCATCTCAGCCTACCCTTTTAAACATAACAGAGAACCTGTGGTAGCCTTCAGTTTTCATAAAATTCTTACAATTTAGATTGTTACACATTAGTGAAATCTTACACTCTGAACTCTCCAAGTGATACTTCACCCAAAAATGAAAATTCACTCATTATATACCCACCACTATGCCGATGGAGGGGTGGCTGAAGTGTTTGAGTCCAAAAAACACTTCTGGAGTCTCAGGGGTAAACTTTGTTGGAGCAGATCCAATTCAATTGTGAGTCCTTCTCCAGACATAATAAAACAGAAAACCATAACATGCCTCCATACTGCTCCTGTGGTGTCATCTTAGTGCTCGGAACCCACACATTCATATTCCAATCCAAACAAGGTAATTTACAATGTGTTTTAAGCCTAAATGTCCTCTGATATCTTCCGACGAGATGCATTCAGGGACCATCAGACCTTTAGGCCTAAGACACATTGTTAATGACCTTCTTTCAAGTCGAATATGAATGTCGGGGCTTGTGGAAACTTGGACAAAACCACACAATAAATATGGAGGCATGTCGTGTTTTTTCTGTTGTTTTATTACGTCTGAAGATAGGTCATTAATCAGCTACACGCTTCACCCCTGAAACTCCAAAAGACTCCTCACCCACCCCCCATAGCAATAGGGGTGAGTACACAATGAGTGAATTTTCATTTCTGGGTGACCTATGCCTTTAAGTTTTACTTATATTTCTGTTAACGCAGAAATGATCATGTTCACTATTTCAGTGAAGTGGAAGAATTCAGTTGTTCTATTGACAACAGTTGAGGAAAGAATGTTGAACAGTAGTAGGTGGTCCTGGTATACCTTTAAGTGGCCTGAATAGTCCGTGGTAGAACAACAACTCAAATTTTGGAATATAAGTTTCTGGCATTGTCAAATTTAGACCCATTAACAATTACCATTATTTTACATTACATTTTCTCAAAACATTTCACATAGTAAGCCGGAGACCGTACAATATTATAGACAAACCCAACACATCACAAAACACACAGTGACTGTGGAGACAAAAAAGTGAACTAGTAGAACCAGATTCGGTGAGGGCGGCAATGTGCCTCAAACGGTTGGGCAAGAGATAAAAAATGGGGAAGAGGGAAGAGAAACGACACACACACACAAGACAGCTACACAGGAGAGAGACAAGCTACAGTTGTGTAAGAGTCCTAATAACAGTGGTTTTTATAATGAAAATCATAATAGGGATACTTATAGATTTAACGATGGTATCAATGATAACAGCATCAGTTATTATTACAGTATAGTAACGTGAGAAAAACACATGTGGGTCAGAGAAGGGAGTGAACTGCTCAGTAGATGATGGGAGTTCCCCCAGGAGTCTACGCCTGTAGCAGCATAACTAAGGGATGTTTCAATCAGCTTAAAATAGTAGCTTCTAATGTTACCTTGTCAAATGTTTTCATTTTGTCTATTACAAACTGCATTTCCTTCTCTCACAAGGGCCTTACACCACTTTTAGCCAATATAGATATTCTTATGATTAACATTCCTTTTTAAAATAGTTAATATCCTTTTTACACCTGATACTTTTAAGACAGGAATTTAGACACAGGGAACTGATTTGCATATGTTTCATTTGAAGATAAAGAAGATGGAAATTATGTTCTTGGACAGTCAATAAGTAATAGAAAGGTCATAACATTTTTAAGACATATATAGAAAAAGTTATTTTCAACTACAAAATAGTTTTCCACCACACTTTTTTTTTCTTTTCTGAATTCTTTTTAATGCCCTGATGCATCAAGGAGACCAGAAGGTGCAACAATATATAAACACAAACAGAGTAACATGAGCAAATGTAATCCCCAAGTCTGAAGATGTCTCCCACAGCATCCCCATACTGTATATCTCCCACTGCTTGCATCACCCATTCCAACAGCACATCCATGAAAGGCTAGAACTGCTGTCACTCTCTATGTTACATGTCGGTGTTCGCATCCTATTGGATAGTTAGGTCAAAAGTATGCATTCCTAAATCACATCGTGTCATTACGTCTTGCCACTGGTAAAACAGGCAAAAGAGTTAAAGTTGATGTCTCTCTGTCTGGCGCATCTGAGTTAGATATGAAAGTCACTTAAAGTGGACACTAGAATGTACTGTTGGTACTGCTGAACACCTTCAATGCAAAATAACAATCATCCCTACAACAGTAAGTCCTTACATGTGTTGTTAATTGTTTCACAGGTACAATGGAATGCTGTGGACTACTTACTGCCCAGAAGGAACCAGGTACAGAGCTGTTAGAAAAACAGTCACAACATTAATGTAATGTAATGGGTCAGATAATATAATCCTGTTTTTCACTTTGTCAGACAGACGCTTTTTTAATGTGGTTATAAATTTAAGAATAGAATAGAGTACAGCAAATACAGAATACTCAACAGCTCTCACATCATCTTTATATTGTTTTTGTTTCTTGCTCAGTTCCCCTGAAGAGCATTGAGGTGGAACTGGAGGTGAGGGACCATGTGGCGACAGTGGTCTCCACTCTGAACTACGAGAACAAGGAGGACAAACCTCTGGAGGCTGTTTTCGTCTTCCCTCTGCCTGGAGACGCTGCTGTCTGTCACTTCAGTGCTCAGATTGGACAGACACAGATTGTAGCTGAGGTGAAGGAGAAACAGAAGGTGAGCTGGACAGTGACGTCTCACTCAGTGTGATGGATCCTAAAGAACCAGTAAAACACAGTGAGTGTGTTGTGTCTGTGTCTTCAGGCTCGTGAGGAGTATGATGATGCGCTGAGCTCCGGTCAGCAGGCCTTCCTGTTGGAGGAGAGCGAGCAGAGTCCAGATATATTCACTCTGAGTGTGGGCAGTCTGCCTCCAGGAGAGAGCGCCTCCGTCAGGCTGGAGTATGTCACTGAGCTGGCTATGCAGGCGGATGACGGGCTGAGGTTTTGTCTGCCTGCTGTACTCAACCCTCGCTATGAACCTCAGGGTAGGAAACCCAGCCAGCACTTTTGTCCGTCACTGGGGTAGCTTCAAGTACCAAGTGCGCAGTGAAAGCTCCATTGGAAATTTAACATACTGAAACCAGCGAACTGGTTATGAGATGGGCTCATTGTAATTAATGCTGCCTCGTCAATACCCCCCAGAAAATTGGTCTTCTCTATAAACTATTGTCAATGTCTGTAGCCGAGTCAGAACTCCAGCGAGGTCAGACAAAGTGGTTCACAACAGTATAAATTATAAAGTTTCAAAGCCTGAGGAAAGACGCTGCTCTATAGTCTGCTGTATTGCTTGTTAGATTGCGGCAGTGGACGTACATAACATTTAATGTTAACCTTGCAACCAATATATATCTGGTGTCAAAAACCTCTGAGTGGATTACAATGAAACTTGGTGGCAGAATGTGGTATGGTTGATAAAAGAACAATGTTGATCCGGATCTAATTTTTTCTTCACTTTCTTTCACATTGCTCAACAGGGCCTCTTTTGTTTTTTTCATTGATTTCGCTGAGAATATGTCTTGAGTTAATATAATTTGGTGCAGATCTAAATAAAATGTGAGTGTTGGGCCTCAGATGTATGCACTCTTCTGAGTGTCATATAATATTAATAATAATAATAATAATAACTACTCAGGCTTTATTCTTCGTTTACCCACAAATCCTTATATTAAAATCTAATAAATGACCGGCGAAATGACTTGTGACCTGTTTGAGCTGGAGAAACAATCAAACCTGACATCTGTCTTGTATTTTTGCATGTATTTATCATTATTTACAATAAAATTTCATAATTTTAAGCTGAGGATGTCATACATCAGTTTAAAATCACTGCTTTAGCACAATGAAATGAGCCAATTGAGTAACTTTTGGCATCTGATCTCCCAAATAAGAGGAGACCCAGTGGCAGACCAAAAAATAGGATGTAGTGTGTACACCATCTTGCCTTGGAACACCACAGGATCAGAGGATCTGAAGAAAGCAGCAGGGAGAAGGATATCGACCTTTATTTATTATTCTATTTTCTTGTGTTGTATACAGGTTCTGAAGGTGCTGGTGTGCAGGTGACCTCTGTTCCAGCCTCTCTGGTTCCCTACAGTCTGTCGTTTTCTGTCCGAGTATCGTCTCCTCGTCCAATCTCCAAAGTCGAGTCCAGCTGCTCTCTGGAGCCTCTCCAGTACGTCAACACAGAGCAGACCCAGGCCACGGTAGGTAGACTGCTCACATGTCTGCTGTGTGTGGTTGTTCCTCAGCACTGAGAGCTACAAATAAAACTGAGTGTGCTTTGTGAACCGCAGGTCAAGTTGGCTTCAGGACACAAGTTTGACAGAGATGTTGAGCTGCTGATTTATTACAGAGATGCTCACAAGCCCACTGCTGTGGTGGAGGCAGGACAAGCGTCCGCCAAACCTGGTGAGTGAAAACGAGTCAGTTTGTTACTTTGCACAATAGTAATGTCGATCATCTTCTTAGTCCAACTGAGTTACACGTGTTGGAATAAATGATGTTTCAGGGAGTCTGATGGGCGATCCAGTCCTGATGCTGAGCCTGTACCCTGAGTTCCCCCAGTCTGTGATGTCTTCACTCGCCTCACGTGGAGAGTTTGTGCTCCTACTGGATCGATCTGGGAGTATGGATTGTCCAACGAGTGACACCAAGCAGCAAGAATCTCGAATTGCCAGTGCCAGGGTATTCAGCGAGTGTAAACTCTGTCATTAAACTTTTCATAGTGTCTCACACACAGTTACCTTACCCAACTTGTGTCTGCTTCCCTCAGGATACTCTACTGCTCCTGTTGAAGAGCTTACCAATGGGCTGCTACTTCAACATCTACAGTTTCGGCTCCAGCTTTGAACACATCTTCCCGTAAGTCACTCCCTCAAGTCCATTCAATAGATCTCATCCTGTCCTTGTTGTTAATGCTTTTTTGTGCATGTGTGTTTACATGTGTTCATGCACGTGTGCGATAGCAGTAAGAGTGTGGAGTACAGTGAGAAGAACTTAGAAGAGGCTCTGAAGAAGGTCGAAGGAATGCAGGCAAATCTAGGAGGAACAGAGATCCTTGAACCCATCAAACACATTTATAGCCAGCCCTGCATTCCTAATCAACCTAGACAGGTAATACACACACACACACACACACACACACACACACACACAGTAGGCAAAAGTTGATCGAGAATCAATGCTATCATCACTATCAGAGTCAAAGCACTACTGTCTCTGTTTATGTGACAGTGTGGCGTGCACTCATGGGTGTGTCCTCTCACCCAGTGGGTTGATGGGTAATGTTAAGGCTGTAGCTATATATACTTCCCGTATGGGGAACATGTGCCAGTTCTTCCTGACTATTGAATAAACAACAGTACCTGCGTCTCTGCCTTTCCTTGTCCTGCCACATTGGTGACCCCGTTTTTTTGGACATGTTCGAGGTAGAGGAGGATAGTGTCCCTTCCTCATCGGGGGAAGACGTATTTTCTTCCCCGGTGCCCGTGGACCGTGTCTCCACAACGACCATGGCGCCGCAGCTTCCGCGACCGACCAGCTCCGCGGGGCACGTTAAACTGCCGGGAGTTTTGGCAGAACGACCCCGCGCCGTGGTTTCAGCATGTCGAGGCTCTCTTCCATCTGCGAGGAGTAACGGCAGACGACTCCAGGTATTTTTTGGTGGTCGCGGCTTTGGACCAGCAATCCACCCGGCGCGTGATGCAGCTCCTGCGAGCCCCGCCGCTGCGCGGAAAGTACGCCGCCCTCAAGCAGCTTCTCCTCCGGCGCTACAGCTTGTCAGCCGCGGAGAGAGCGGACAAGCTACTGTCGCTTCCCGGTTTGGGCGATGGTTCGGCAGTGGACCTGATGGACGAGATGCTGTCGTTGCTGGGCTCCGAGGATGAGGGTTTCCTGTTCCCGCACATCTTTCTGCGCCAGCTCCCGCTGCAGGTGCGCGCAGCCCTCGCCAACTCTTCTTGCTTGGCGGCCGGCGACTTCCGTGGATTAGCTGAGCAGGCGGACCGGATCCTGCTGACTTCGAGGAACGTCTCCGTGCAGAGTGTGGCCGTGGAGTCCTCGCAGCCGACGTTGGAGAACGAGGCTCCGGCATGGACGGCTGCAGTTTCCACCCGCAGACAGCGCGGCCAGCTGTGTTTCTTCCATCAGCGCTTCGGCAGCAAGGCGCGCCGCTGCGTTCCTCCGTGCGCGTTCGAGGCACCGGGAAACGGAAGAGCCGGCGCTCGAGTAGCAGCCGTGGGCGCTGGCGATCAAGAGGAGCTGCTGTTCGTTCATGACTCCATATCAGGTAATCAGTTCCTGGTGGACTCCGGCTCGCAGAAGAGCCTTCTCCCTCCTGCAGCTACGGACCTCTCGGCCCGTGGCAGTGGTCCGCGTCTGACAGCGGCTAACGGTTCGGCTATAGAGACGTTTGGTACCAAGTCTGTGACTGTGTGTTTCAATGGACGCAAATTTCTGTGTGACTTTGTTGTAGCCTCCATTACGGTTCCTATTATCGGAGCAGATTTTCTGTGCACTAATGGGTTGTTAGTGGATGTAGCTAATCGCAGGCTCATTGATGCTGTGTCTTTTGCGTCTTTTCCGTGTCAGTCAGGGGGACCCGGGCCGTTAACACACGCTAATTTCGCGGCGTCAAAGGATGTCTTCCAGCGCTTACTGGCGGAATTTCCTTCGCTGACAACGCCCGCATTTTCTGCCGCGGTTACTAAACACGGCGTGGAACATTTCATTCCCACTGTGGGTGCGCCCGTTTTCGCACGTTCGCGTCGCCTCGACACCGTGAAGTTAGCCACCGCGAAGGAGGAGTTTGCTACCATGGAGCGTTTGGGGATCGTTAGGCGGTCCAACAGCCCGTGGGCTTCGCCGCTCCACATGGTGCCCAAGGCGGACGGTTCTTGGCGGCCGTGCGGCGACTTCCGCCGTTTAAATAACATTACGGCCCATGACCGTTACCCCATTCCGCATGTTCAGGATTTTTCGATTCGTCTGGCGGGCATGACAATTTTTTCTAAAATCGATTTGGTGCGAGGTTATCATCAGGTGCCTGTGCGGGCGGAGGACGTGCCCAAGACTGCTGTCATTACACCGTTTGGGCTTTTCGAGTTCCTGCGAATGCCGTTCGGCCTTAAAGGCGCAGCGCAGACGTTTCAGCGCTTGATGGACTCGGTGCTACGTGACCTCGCGTTTGTTTTCGTCTATTTGGACGACATCTTGGTGGCCAGCCCGTCGGCTGATGAGCATTTGTCGCACCTTAGGCAGGTTTTCCAGCGCCTTGATGGGCATGGTCTCATTGTCAACACAGCCAAGTGCCAGTTTGGGCTGTCTGTCATAGACTTTTTGGGCCATCGCATTTCGTCGCAGGGTGCGGTTCCTTTGCCCTCGAAAGTGCATGCAGTTGCGGATTTTCCCCGTCCGGTCTCGGTCAGGTCGCTACAGGAGTTTTTGGGCATGGTAAACTTTTACAATCGTTTCTTGCCTCGTGCGGCCCAACTCCTGCAACCATTGTATGGTGCTTTGAAGCTTAAGAAAGCCAAGGACCAGGTTGACTGGACCCCTGTGAGGATCCAGGCTTTTGAGGGGGCTAAGGCTGCCCTGGCTAACGCGGCGCTTCTGGCACACCCCGCGTCTCGGGCGCCCATCGCCCTCACGACCGATGCTTCGGATGTGGCTGTTGGTGCAGTTGTTGAACAGCGTGTTGCGGGTGCGTGGCAGCCCCTTGCATTTTTTAGCCGCGGTTTGCGAGACAGTGAGCGAAAATACAGTGTGTTTGACCGGGAACTGTTAGCGTTGTACCTGGCTACGCGTCATTTCCGTTTCCTGCTGGAAGGCCGCCCTTTCACAGCCTATGTTGACCACAAACCATTGACGTTTGCTATGGCGAAGGTGACAGAGCCATGGTCTGCTCGCCAGCAGCGCCATCTAGCGGCGATCTCCGAATTCACAACGGACATCCAACATGTGGCGGGTAAAGCGAACCCGGTTGCAGACTGCCTGTCGCGGGTGCTGGTGTGCCCTGTGCATCTTGGGGTTGATTTTTCCGCACTGGCTGCCGATCAACCTGGGGACCCGGGTATCGTTGCACTGAGAGCTGCGAGTACCGGTCTGGAGCTGGAGGAGGCAGTGGTGCAAAATGGTGGGCCTGCCCTCCTTTGCGACGTCTCCACGGGCCGCCCCCGCCCGGTGGTGCCGGTTGCTTGGCGCCGTCGGGTCTTTGATATGGTGCACTCTCTTTCTCATCCGGGTGTCCGGGCGTCGGTGAAGTTGGTGTCTTCGAAGTTTGTGTGGCCTGGCCTTCGCAAAGAGGTCAAAGAGTGGGCGGCCACATGTGTGGCGTGTCAGCGCGCAAAAGTTCACCAGCACACTAGGGCGCCCCTCGAGCCATTTTTGATTCCAGCCAGGCGTTTTGATCATGTGCATATCGACCTTGTGGGGCCTCTTCCCCCTTCCCAGGGTTTTACACATCTCCTTACCATGGTAGATCGGACCACTAGGTGGCCAGAGGCGGTTCCTCTGTCTTCCACGACATCTGCGGACGTGGCACGCGCTTTTCTTTCAGCTTGGGTCTCACGTTTTGGTGCACCGTCTGATATCACCTCTGACAGAGGCCCGCAGTTCATTTCGGATCTCTGGTCAGCGCTAGCAAAGTCTTTGGGCACACAGGTTCACCGTACCACTGCCTACCACCCCCAGGCTAACGGTTTGTGTGAACGTTTTCACCGGTCGCTTAAGGCGTCATTGCGGGCTGCGCTCTCAGATGCAAACTGGTTGGATCGGTTGCCGTGGGTGATGCTCGGGTTGCGCTCGGCTCCTAAGGCTGACCTGGATGCCTCGCCTGCAGAGTTGGTACTCGGTCAGCCGCTCCGCGTCCCAGGGGAGTTTCTGCCTCAGAGCTCGGCCCCCTTTCCGGTTCCTGTTGCGCGTCCTGCGTCACAGGCCGCTTGTGCACCGGTGCCCGTGCATCATTTTTCACCTCGGTCTTTCGTGCCAACGGATCTCGCGACCGCTCGGTTTGTGTTCGTGCGTCACGATGCTCACCGGTTTCCCCTCCAGCCCCCGTATGACGGCCCGTTTAGAGTGTTAGAGGCGGGTTCTAAAAGTTTCATTCTGGACATGGGCGGGCGCAGGGAGCGTGTTTCGTTAGACAGACTTAAGCCAGCTCATCTGTTGGCCGGCGAAGAGGTGCTACCGGCCCGGGTTCCCCGTCGTGGTCGCCCCCCTTCTAAGGCCCCTGTGTTGTTTTCTCCAGTTGTGCCTCCTGATCCTGTGCCTGTTGTAAATGATGTCCCTTCTGCTTGTTCCACCCCTGCGTTTGCGGACGGGGATCGGCGTAGCCGTTATGGTCGCCTCGTTAAACCCCCTGAGAGGTACTGACTTTTGTCCCATTTTATTTTTTTTTCCCTCTGGGTGTTCGGGGGGGGGCTGTGTGGCGTGCACTCATGGGTGTGTCCTCTCACCCAGTGGGTTGATGGGTAATGTTAAGGCTGTAGCTATATATACTTCCCGTATGGGGAACATGTGCCAGTTCTTCCTGACTACTGAATAAACAACAGTAAACAGTACCTGCGTCTCTGCCTTTCCTTGTCCTGCCACAACAGAAGTATAACTCTTAAAATTGTCTCACTCCCTCTCCACCATTAGAGTCAGGTACAGCTGTGGGGTTGTGACTTGCTCAAAAGGAAAGTTCCACCATTTCCTGACCAGAACAATCAGTGTTATGCAAGTTCATGCTTAAAAAGAGCTTGCTCAAATAATGACATGAACTAGTTCCCCTTCACAGTTTACAATTTTGAACTAAGCTGACAGCCCCAAAAAAAGTAGTTCAAGCACATCTTCTGTTTTTCTTTTACCTCTTTGCCTTAAAACCCAGTGGACATTACAGACACCAACGACGTCACATAAAGGATTTAAAGTTTTCTCATTATGGAAATGCTGCACCTTATTTGAACAAGTAGAAGCTCGGCTAAATGCACATAAGCAACTCAACTTATGCTCCCTATTAACTTTGCCCCGCCTCACTCTGTTAGAATAGAATGTGGCACAGAACATGTTCAGATGATCTGCTATGGATTACTCAAGGTTTTGGGCCACAACTGCATCATTTCATAGAGGATACTCTCTCTAAAAGTTTAAAACTTTATTAGGCAGAAATTATATCTATAATTTTACGATGCCATTAAACGTTAGCATCGTTCAGTCATGCAAGAGTGACGTGTGTGCAGTGATACTGGATAGTGTCACTGACCTATTCAGAGAAAACAATGTAATTGAAACTATAGATTAGGTTTAAATCGCCTGTATTTATATAGCACTTATCTTAGTATTATTACAATACAGTTCTTCTGGCACACATTCATACAGTGTAACTACGTGCATCTGTGTCCAAGAACAGTCTTGAACATGTTGCAGTGGTGTGTGTGAAACTCATAGTTACCACACCTTTCTCTTTATTCTTACTTAGCTGGATGACATGTTACTGGGTGTGTTGGTATGTAACTCCTGTGTAACTCCTCCCCAGCTTTTTGTCTTCACTGACGGAGAAGTGTTCAACACCAAAGAAGTGATTGATCTGGTGAAGAAGAATTCAGCTTCCCACAGGTGAAACCACAGAGTCCTTCTCACAGTTTGTCCCCTGTTGTAATGCAGTCTGTGTTAAACTCTTAACTACTGTGTTGTAGGTGTTTCTCTTTTGGGATCGGGGAAGGGGCCAGCACTGCTCTTATCAATGGGTTGGCCAAGGAAGGAGGAGGTCATGCTCAGTTCATCACAGGGGCTGATAGGATGCAACCTAAAGTAAGACAAATGCCACAGGCGGAAAGGTTTTAATACAAATCTACTGTCACTAGAGTCATTATTATGTCTTTATTCTTTATATTTTCCTCTTACAAGGTGATGCAGTCTCTGAGATTTGCTCTCCAGCCAGCAGTAGAGGACATCTCAGTCACCTGGGATTTACCAAAGGGAGTGTCTGTCACGGTTCTCTCCCCAACAATCACAACCATTTTCCAGGGTCAGCGGTCACTGATTTATGCGCAGCTCAGCGGACAGGTAGGAGCAGCAGAGTGAAATCGTTATGGTAATCAAAATAAATAATTTAAGAATTCAGTCAGGAATTTTACCATGACACACACTGAATCTGTTTCCTCCCTATTCCATATATAATTGATAATTATGCACACTCATATCATACTTCTATCTCATGTTTATATATCATATGTAAATTAATTATGCATAGTGATTTTTTAGGATGTTATGTAAGGATGCTTTCATGGTCTTTCATGGTCAGGTGTAGGAAAAAATGTATATGAAGTTGCATTTTTATAACGTAATTATGAAGATGGGATTGTTTTGTGATGTTTTCTCAGAGTTCAAAGGCAGCAGAGGGCGATGTGGTGGTGAAGTACAGCCTGGCAGGTCGTCCCTCTGAGAACAAGCTACACTTCTCTCTCAAACCTGCTGAGGACACTGGGTAAAAAAAGCAACATCACTTTGAATCACATGCTGACGTTAGTGTGCAATCACATGTATCCAATAGTGGAGTCAGGGGGCAACTGGCCCCTAAAGTGCCCCTGTCCTGCCAGGTGACCTAACAAACTAGTTGCCCACTAACAATACAAACAAATAAACATAGATTTGACTATATGATGAATAATGGTCAAAAACTATAGAGCTAACAGAAAACAATGACTATATATATATATATATATATATATATATATAAGAAAGTGACACTATGTGTTAAAACCTAGCTCACGTTGTCCACTACCTGTCAAATGTTTTTCAAACAACTTTGTTATTTAAATTAGTTGAATGTCTCAGTAGAGGGATTTTAGAATCTAGGAATACTTGGATCTTGTGTCATCCAGCAGCCAAGCAACCTCAACCGAGTTATTTATACAAAGGAAATCAAATAGTGTTCCCAGAGTTTGTCCAAACACTGTTGCAAAAGTTGCACTTGCAGCTCACTTCATCCCATAGCAGCTCCAAAGTTTAAGTCTGGAAACTGTGGTGGTTTCCAGACTGAAGCATCTACCTGGTTCTGCTCTTTTTGATGTGAAGTGAAAGGAACCAGTCTGTCTTCCTTAGTTAATTGTCTGTTTCTCACCTCTCTGACTTTCACCTCGGGCAATTTACATAGATATAGAAAGTAAGCTTCACTCATTCTGCAACTCTCTGTGCAGACCCGTTCAAACCCGAGAGAGAACTAACAATCCAGACTCGAACCCAACAGACTTTCTGTTTTTGTGTTCACATTCCTCTCTCTCCTGTTTCTTTTCTGCAGATTAACAGTCCACAGGCTAGGTGCTCGAAGTCTGATTCGTTCCCTGGAGATGGACGAAAGAGATGGTGAGGGACATCATGATGAGGGGGTGAAGGGGAAGGTGGTGGAGCTCAGTGTCCAATCAGGAGTGAGCAGTTCCTTCACATCCTTCATTGCTGTCAACAAAGGCAACTATGAGCCGATTCAAGGACCTCTGATGCGCAGAGCTATACCAGCACCCAGTGAGTGTATTTTACAAGGAGCCATGTTTAAGACCCTTAAATGTAACATACGAGTGTGGCTGGTGAAAATGAAAAACGTACACAATATATTATTCAGCACATGTCATGTTACTTGAATTTGCCTCAAACCTTCAGGATTTATATCTGTTGATCTTTATGTAATATCTGCCACTGTTTTTGTCTCAGGGATGTATTCGATGGCACCTATGGCTTGCTGTTTCATGTCTGCACCTGCTAATATGTCCTTTGGTGAGTAAGAGGTTCAAGGGGTTCGTCAACACACACTGGTGTCATTCTACATCTGCTGAGCACAAATATACATGTCCATCCCTTGATATTTCATGTTCAGGCATTCACTCAGGAGAAAACCACTGAAATGTATTGTATAAGGAAACATTATATTTTGTTGGCACATTTGTTGGCAACAGCTTATGTGCCTTACTTAAAACATATATTCTTCCCAAATTATCTTCACATAAGTCTGATATGTTGTATCTTAGTAACTAGACTGATACTTAACTGAAGGCTGGTTAGGTCCTACAGCTCATAGAATTAGTAAGTTAACCACAACTGGGGTCTCACAAATTGTTTCTCTCTTATAACCATTACATTTTTTTTTGACTATTATATCAGTTAATTTCTCCTTAAACAAAGCAGACTGTCTCGAGAGTGCAGAGTTGGAAGATTGTGATGACATCTGCCTTGACCAAGGTATCTGCACACACAGACATAACAACATATATTGCATCTATTTATAAAGACTGATGATGAGTCAAAGACTAAGTAGTCATTGGTGGGTGTTTTCAGACTTCTGCTGTTTAGCGTAGTTTCTTTTGAAATTGGAATACACCAGTAACTACTGTATGTCTTTTGCAAGTTTAAGCGTGCCTGTCAGTGCATGGCATGCTTAAAAAAAACAATCATTTTGTGATGGATGTCAGAGATGATATCAGTGTGTGTGCAACACAGAACATCTTGCACGTGTAGTGTTTTTGCACTGTACAAAGTGATCTTTCTAGCTTCCTAAGTAATTTTCTTTTTCTTAATGTAAAAACAGTTGGTAGAAGAGAAACAACATAATTTTTTGATTATGTGCTTTTACATGAGATAATGAAAGTCAAGGAAATCTTGAATCTTTAATTAATTTCTTGCCGATGTTATCAGTTTAGAGCAGCGTGAGCTGTGTTCCTCTTCTAAAGAGTTGGGATCTTGCCTGCTTTCTCAAAGAGTTCTTTCACCACAGTTTCACTGTTTATCTGTTGAATGTGTCTCAAACATAAACATTTGCAACACATCCTGCACCCGTTTCAAAGTAAGAGCACTCTAACCCTTTTCTGTTGATGGAATCCATTCATTAAGATTAACATGGTTTTAGTTGTTATTGTAGGATCGGAGGATGCTCGGCTTCATACTGTAGGGTTCTGCTATTTAGTTGAGAACATAGGTTTCCTTTTATTTAAGGAAATACAGTCGTCACCGAAGAACAGACACCCAACACATAGATAGATAGGTAGGCAGACAGACATATAGATAGATTTGCTCATATAGTTAGCCATGCAAATACTCACTGTGTGGACCGTATTAGTATCCTAACCAGTAGGTTTTTATTAGAATAACTACCATAGTTTTTTTCCCACCCTCAGACTTCAATGACGAAGTCACTGAACCAATACAGCAGCCACCCAGAGACCCTTTGCTGCAGCTGGTCTCCCTGCAGAAGGCGTCTGGCTTCTGGCAGCTTGATCCAGCTCTGGCTGCTGCTGTGGGAAAGACCAGCGAGGAGGTGGAGAACACAAAGCCTTCAGCTGTGAGTCGTAATACTAAGTTATTGTTTTGTTTTATGTTGTAACAGATTTCTTCATATGGTTTTTCGTGATGCCCCTTGGTTAAATAGCAGATACGATCAAGCAAACAATGGTGTCAAACATAATACAATGTTTGATTCTTTATTTGCAAAAATATATACATCTTATGAGTCAAGCTATGACACAGCAGTAGAAATGAGTCAGTAGGAGAACAAGCTGATTTCCAATGTAATAAGAATGTGACAGAGCTGCTGTGCTCCTAATGAGCTGCACATATGAGAGTGAAAGTGATGATAGGACTGCTCAGCATAACCACATTCAGAAACTAAGTATGATGCCCTCTTGTGTTCATTTTAACCTCCTGCTCGAGAAAGGCATTGACCTTTTTAATTTAGTATATAACATTATTACTGTTGTACAGAAGCTTACTGCATTACTGCAAAAGAAAAATACTGCCCTGTTTTTCTGAATAATGAGATAATTTCTTGCTTCATGTGAAAAAAATCTGCATTTTTGCCTGAATTAATAAGACAACTTACCTGAAAATACCAGAGGGAGTTTTCTAGGGATTTATTTAATATAGAGAGTATTGAAGCCGAAATATCCCACCTGTGTAGCTTGATACAGTTTTATTTTGGGCCAGGGCTTAGATATTGGATACTAGTGTTTTTAAGTAAAATAGCGACTAATAAAGACTTTTGAGGATTTTGAAGTTTTATCTAGTGAATTTAAAATGCTTGCACACTGTTGTATTAATAACAATTATTCAATTTTTTCCTGAAATTCTCTTCCTTTGTTTGAATTTTATGTAATTTAGGTGAACCAGGAAGTGTGGGCCACCATTCTGGCTCTGATCTGGCTTCATGGATTCAAAATGGATGCTAAGGAAGAGTGGGAGCTTCTGGCTATGAAGGCTGTGTCCTGGCTCCGTGCTCAGAGTGGTAACATTCAATAAATAATAGTTAGATTAAATAATTAATCAAGTTTAAACAATGTGTGAGGGTTTATAGCCTGTCAGCCATTGTGTACCATATGTGACTGACTTATGTGATGTGTTTTTTGTTGTGTTTATTTCCAGCACCAAGTGTGGCAGAGTGTGTGGTAGCTGCAAACACACTATTGGGTTTCAGTGTGCAGACAGACGTCCTGGGGCTCTGAGGATTTCATTAAACTGCCTTCCTTTTCTTCTTCTGGATTATATTCAATGACCATAGACATATACTGTATATGCAGTGGCCGCATTGGCCAACTGGCTCATACCAGCGTCGCTACCATTTTGGACTGGGAAATTGTGGCCTGTAAACACACGCACGTTAGGGGGAGCTCCATTGTCTGTACAAAAAATGCTTTTACATTTTAATTTCAACTGATGTCCACAATTTGTTTTCAAGGGTTTGTGTTCTACGTGGGTTTTTGTTTCCAGTTATTTAGAATCAATAGTTTGACTTGTAGTATAGGCAAGAATCAGTATTTATTTGAAAATGGACAAAAATCTTGGGTTAAACGTAAATGATTGGGTTCCTTTTCTTCTTCAAAATATGCGATGAAAATCAGCTTATACCTACCTACAACTTCCACAGATGTCTGTCTGTCTTTCTGTCTGTGGGATGCATATCTCTAGGACCGTTCATCTCATCGGCTTCACACTTGCCATATGTCTTGTCCATTCAGACACAGATGTTCCCGGGTGTTGTGGGTGTTGATCTCCACTTGGGCAACAACATTCATATTCATAGAATCACTTCCTTTTCAGTTATTGTCTACAAAGTCCAGGTTTGATTAATTGCAGCAATGCTTTATATCGAGAGAAACAACAAAGATTTAATTTTAAAAAAGCCAGTAATTCGATTTATATTAAGTTTAACGTGGACACACTCTTCTTTGTCCAGCAGTGATGATATCAGAACAATTCACATTATAATTGAGAATTTTTAGTTTGTTTTCCACGTAGATCACAAAACTCATCAATACCAAAAGCAGCTCATTGAAATCAGCTGGAATTTAAACCTTATTGTGTTTTTTTCAGACAGACTGCAGCTGGTATGTGTTAACAGGGCAGTCTTGCCTGGTCCAATATGGTGGACGCATTGACATATTACAACAACAGGCAAAAGTGCACTTCACATGTATATGTCCATATAATCATGACTGGTATAAAGGTATATTTATAACCTTTACATTGCACATAATTATTTGCACTATCCACTTCAATAATAGTGTGTGCCTAATTGTATTCACATTATGCTTCATCTGATACGAATTGACCATATAACAAAACAAAGAATTGTTCATCTGTTGCACCTTTAATGTTAACCCTTTTTTAAAATCAGAAACTCTTATTCTGTATTATTAAAGTTGAATCTTACGGCCTGAAACTTGTGATTATTTAGAATCATGCAACATTCCATATACAGTTTCATCATGGTAGACATGAAAACAGAGGTTATATGTTGCTCTGTATATATATATATGTTATTATATTATAAAACAGACCTCAGCCAATATATATTTCTGTATATATATAAAGTTCATACATAAAGATATGTGACTGTTGAAATGTATTTGTGCTGATGTAGCAGATGACTGGATTCAAGAGACATTTTCTTGACAATCATAAGTGTACAGTAATATATTAGGATATCAATAGGACAACTTCCTATTTGGGGTTTAGGTAAAAGCTATCTCTTATACACTTCTACCGAGTAAAACATTTTGATATCATTATTAATGTAGTTTCATATTAACTTTTTAGTTCTAGTTTTACAATCAGCAATGATAATCTATACTTTGTCACTTTACATTTTTCATTCAAAAGGACTCAATAACCAGAATGGCACTCAGTACAGCACTTTCCTCTGCAGAGGCCCAACAGTTCCCTTAGATTTAGTGTTGTATTTTTTGTGCATACAGTCTATGATTCATGCTCACAAAAAAACTAATGGACAGTGATGAAAACATAACCTCCCAGCAGTTGTGATAACTTTATTTTGGATATGCTTTATCAAATGTGTAAATTGGAACACTAGCGCTCTTAAGCTTGTGAACCTCCCACAAACCATCCTGGATATGAATGCTGCCCGCTTGGTCGATCATCTCATTGGGAGGCATAGTCTCTGCAGTAGCAATTTTGAAATGGAGCTACAATATCAAGGTCCTGATGCAACAGGCGTTTGGCAAGTCACGAGTCAAACTCAGCTGACCATCATGACGTTTTAACCTTCGTTTTTATAGCAAATCACTAAATGAAACCAAATTTATTGGAAAAATTTGAACTTCACTTTGACAATGACTACCTGAAATGACAGAATCCTCAAATTACAGAAATACGTTTTTCACGTTTATTCACTAACATAGAGGACCACCAGGGGGTACTGGAGATGCTGTGGCTTCACTTTTGCAGCGCCGTCATATTGTCCATCGTTATATACAGTTGCTTTCATAACATCATGCTTCTGGAAAGGGCACTATAGCTGGACTTCTGGAAATCTGTAAGTTTAGAATAGTGTAACAGAAGCAACTGTTAACACTCCCAACTAAGATTAACTTTGTACACACAGTTTGCTTTCAGAAGTAAACATTCATGGATTTATGTATGAACATTACTTAAACCAGTAGAATTTGAAGTTGTTCAAATGCAAAACTCTTGATGGCCATTACTCTTTGTCATAAAATATTTGCTTTTGAATTGTATGTCTTTTATTGATAGCAGGAGTTTTGTATCTTTCAGAGACGTAGCACAAACAACCAGAATGATAGGTGCTGAAATCAGGTGTTACAGCAGCATGACTCAGTGGAATAAATCCATCATCGAGCACAGTGATGGGATTTACTGAAAGACTTTCAAATATCATTGACTATCACAGAAAAGAGACTGAATCCTCATTATCACTGCTACCACTGCATTATCCTTACTTTTTGACCACTGTGTTATTTCATTCACGTTGATCAAAAAAGGGCTGATAGCTTAAAAAAGCATGTATGGCCTGGACCGGCTCTTCCTCCTCCCTCTGCTCTAGTAGATTAGAAGTAAAAGTGAAACATTTCTCACACACAACTTGATTCTTACACACAATAGCAGCCTTCTCCTGCAACCTTTTGAGTGCTAGTAAAATAGATTATTCACTCATATCTAAGTAGCAGCCTCGGCTCCACAAATCTATGATGAGCTTTCATGGCATGCTAAAAAACAGACATCCTCCCCAGAAAAAGGAACAAAATATTTCATTTTGAAAGAGGCGTTTGGGATGATCAATCCTCCAATGGGTTAAGCTCTGTTTGCCCTTAAATAGGTGACCACTCAGTGGCCAGTGTGTGTAGAGAGGAGTGAATATGTGCACCTTTCATTAGAGATTGGATGCACCTTCCATGTGCTTCTCGGCAGCAGATACGTCGGCGGGTAATGCGGCAGCTCTCATTACATTAGCGCCTTGGTGTTCTGCTGCGCTGGCAGATTAGCCAGTCGACGGACAATCCTCTTAAACAAGTCTGCATTAAGCCACAGTGAGCGGCTGGGTGGTGGCCTCTGTCCCCTGCCTGCCCTGCCCAGCTCTCTGGGTGTGTCCTCCTCTCCTCTTCTCTCCGGGTTTTGCTTCTTTCTCACACTCAGATCTTTTTGTCCACCTGCCTGTTGGCCTTGCGAAAAAGTGTCTTGATCTCCTCTGTCACCATCTCCTGCCAGTTGTCCCTAGTAGAGACCCAGAGACGAGTTAGAACCAAGAGGGTTAGGGTCAAGCAAGAGCTCTGAGATGTCAACGCACAAAATACAATGAAAGCGTGCAACAAGAACTCAATGCTGCCACAAACACAGTGTGAAAAGTTAATTTTGAAAATATACCAGGCACAACAAAGGTAAATGACGTAAACAGAGAGGGCTTTCCCCAATCTGCTTAAGACGAAGTGGAAGGGGATAAGATCAGGAGATTAATAAGACTAGTAAATCACAAAGCAATCTCTAAGGATGAGACCTCAATGACAGGGAGCCCTTTCTGCGCAAACTCAAAGGATGAGTTTGGTCACATGAAACTGACAAACACAACAATATTTCTGCAACACAACACCAGCTGGCATGCAGGTCTCTACCTCTGGTGTTTGGACTAAGATGGTCAAGCCTTTTTCTCGGCTTTCTTTCTCCTGTACGCAGCTATATCCTCAGCTTTCAGGCCGTGATTGTCTTCCCTGAAGTAACATGTGGATGGTTGCAGGTTGCATGAGTCACAGGTTAATGGCATTAATGCAATTTTAGATCAGATGGGAGATGAGCCTCAAGTGTGCTCCTCATGCAGTGTTTTCAACATCACATAATACAAAGATTAACAGTGAGTTGAAGCTCTTACCCTGGTTTGATCTCTGGTGGGTTTGGCAAAGGCTTTGTAAAGTTTGTTTTCCCCACAAGCCAGTATGTCTCTTCAATACCTTTACCCTGCAAGAACAAAAATTAAATTAAGCAGTCAATAGACACTGAAAAAGTCTAAGTCCAGAATTAAACACTGACTTGCAATGTTACCTTCAACTCTGTCTTGCCTCTGACTTCTATTTTATATCCTTCATTAAGAGAGTGGAGGATCTTCACCGTGCTTATGTTCACATGGATTCTATAAGCTGAGGACAGGGAAGAGGAGACGAGACAAGAGTAGAAGCGAAGCGATGAGAAGAGACAAGAAGCAAAACAACACAACAAAACACGGTGGTAGATGTTTTCTGGATACTCACGCAGCCCAGTGGATTCCATACGAGAGGCAGTGTTGACGGTGTCCCCAAAAAGGCAGTACCGAGGCATGGTCAGACCTACCACTCCAGCAACACAGGACCCTGCAAACACAAAGGACAAACCATAAGCCAAAAAACAAACATGTAAATGTAGAAGAATGTGATTTCTTTTTCTTGCTCTACTGCTTCATTGTATTGCTATGCAGAGTGCCACTTGGTGCTTGTTTGCCTGCGCTATCATCCATAAAGTGTTTACCATCCGTGCAGTCTCATAGTTTCAGCTACAGTTATGTGCACACCCACAAGCACGATGCGATGCAGTTCTCTCCCGCTCTAACCCGAGAACTTTCTCTCTTTAGTCAGTGTACCCTAACAGAATCTGTTACATATGAGAACAATGTTTGTGCGCATGCTCCTGCATCCCTGGAACCGCCAGAGATGAAATGATTTCTCACTCCGGAGAAAGGGAATCAAAATTCTCTTTCTCGTTTCGTGGTAATCCATCTGGTAGTTTTTGCGTATACCACCTTATTAACACACAAATAAAACAAAAACATAACCTATTTGGTGGCAATTCAAGAAAATAGAAGGGCTCACCTGAGTGGATTCCTATTCGTATCCTGACGGGCACATCTGGCATGTGCCTCATACGGAAGGTTCCCACTGAGCTGAGGATGTTCAGAGACATGTGTGCAATCTCAGCAGCGTGCTTGTTGCCGTTTCTCTTTGGCAGACCTGATGCTACCATGTAAGCATCACCAATGGTCTCCACCTGGGCAACGTCAACATATTTACTGAGTTATTGAGTCAGCGGTACATGTCACTGGCTACTGTACGTGAACTGTAGACAGATGCTGCTGTTGCTCATGTGCTGTTTACTGACTAATCCTCCTCTTGATCATTCCACAGCAGCAGCACGTCACAACATTTCAATGAATATGGTTAAGATGCTGGAGGGATGAATTTATACGCCATAAAGTCCAAACACTGATTGAAAACAAGGGGTTACTATAAAAACCAAGCATTGTTTCTGACCTTGTAGACATCATGGCTGCTGAGCACAGCGTCGAACAGAGTGTAGAGGTCATTGAGGAGGTCGACCACCTCGATGGGATCACTAAGCGACGAGATGGTGGTGAAACCTACAATGTCGCTGAAGTAGATGGTCACCTGGTCGAAGTACTCAGGTTCCACTGTGGCGCCGGTCTTCAGAGCCTCGGCAACAGAGCTGAAGCAGGGAAGTTGTGAGAATCAGATAGCCAGCTCAATTTCCCTAACTCCGCAGTATGGATGTTATTATTATTGCGGGTTTACTCACGGCGGGAGCATCTCAGACAGCAGTTTTTCTGTCCGCTGCTTTTCCACCTCCAGCTCTTCTGTTCTCTCTCTAATGAGGTCCTCAAGGTTGGAACTGTACTGCTCCAGCATCCTCAGCATGGAGTCGATAATGTTGGTCTTTTTGCCTTTGTTGATGATCTTGAACTAGTTGAGAAACCACAAATAAAGAATAAATTATATTGTGCTGAGCTTAGAAAATTTTGGAGGAATAAGGAGTGTCTCCAAGTAGTTACCCTGTCAAAGATCTCTTCAAAGTTTGGTCTGCGGTCGGGCATCTCGCTCCAGCACTGCTTCATCAGCTGGATACATTCCAATGGAGCCTGGTCCGGTGCCACGGTGGGGCGGCACATTGGAGGAGGCTTTTTCACCTTGCGGATGATCTCTGGTGAATAGATATTTTGCTAGAATTTCACTTGTATCTTTTCTAATTTGTGTTCTATTTATTTGCGTTTTCACCTTTCCTATTGATACATACCCTCAGGTGATAAACCCAGCATGCAGTATGGCAGCCCTCTGACCACCACCTCTTGGAGGATTATAGAAAAGCTGTATACATCTCCCTTAGAGGTCCCTTTACGTGAGCTTGCCAGGTCCCTCAGGAACTCTGGAGCTGTCCAAAATAGATCTGAGTGGGAAAAATAAAATCAGCCAATGGTACTAAATTTCACTTATGACTTTGTATGTGCGCAACACTGGACCCTACCAGTAAAAAAATGATCTACTATTACGGATTAATTATCTATACTGGTTATCCCCTTGAGGGTCACGGGGAGAGCTGGAGCCAATCCGAGACATTGAATGAGAGGCGGGGTACATCCTGGACAGATCGCCATGGCAGGGCTAACATTTAGAGACAAACAACCGTTCACACCTATGATTGATTAAATCGCCCAATTAAACTAACCCCATTGTGCATGTCTTTGGACTGAGGGAAGAAGCTTGAGTAACCGGAGAAAAGCCACGGAGAGGTGAGGAGAACCCCACATACAAATATCATTATGCAGAGAAACCCCTGCTTGTACCTTCAGGTGGAAGATCCTCTAGAGGAGCTTTCTGAGATTCAAGCATCTCATTGAAGCCGTGGTCAGTGATCTTGAGGACAAAACGTCCGTCCACCACGCAGTTACGAGATTTTAGTCTGCCGTGGGGGAATTCCCTGTGGTGAAGGTATTTCATACCCTGGAATCAACAAAAACACAATCAGGTAAAAATAACCCTTGCAAATCAAAATGATGAGGGGGGATTGTCACAAAAACCTCCAAGTGATGGTATGTTCGTGTTTACTTTGATGAGGTCGAGCAAGAGCGAGGACTTAAACATCCAGTCTAGTTTTACGTCCTCGTTCTTCAGCAGGTCCTGCAGACTTCCCCGCGAGCAGTGCTCCGTCACCACCGCGAACATGGAGCAGTGGGAAAAGAAGCCCAGGAACGGGTTGACGTTCTCGTTTCTCAGGTCCTTCATCTGGGAGGGCATAGGTGGACGATGAAAGGACGGAAGAATGAAAGGTGTGTTGTTTAGATAACTATTAGAACATATTAAACAATATTTATTACCTCTGAATAGGAAGTTGTGTTTTATTGAGCATTTGTTTGTTTGCTGGATTACACAAAACAACAGGATAGATTACAGTCAAACTTGGTGGCAGGATGCGGTATGGGTCAGGGAAGCAGACATTACATTTTTATGTGGTTATCTAATAGAGGACAGATCGAGTCACTTTTTTCTGGTTCTTTATAGATAAGGCATCATTTCCATTGAGTTTTTAAAGAATAATTCAGGGATTTTTATTTAAAAAATATGTCTATTAGGTGACTGATATTTGTTAGTATGGGCAATGTGGTGCAGATACAAATAAAATAAATGGTAAAAGAAAAAACTATTTGGTTTCATAAGGGGACTTTGGGGAATTCGTGGAGGTATACACTCTCCTGAGTGCCATTCTTGTTTCTGCTGGAACTCCCCTCACAGCGTTTAGCATTGACGGTGTCATATCTGCTTTTCCAAACCACTGAAAAATCTAATTCTAAATTTTTCCCACACGGGTAAGGACATGTTGCTTTACCTTTGTGAAAATCTTTGTTGTGCTCTGCTTCACCTCTTTGAACTGCCCCCCCTGAAATTTCTTCAGCCAAACCCAGTCGCCCTGCAAGAAATCATGATGTCAGTGAGATCAAACTTAGTTTTGAACATTTTCTTCCACATACAGCAACCAGAAAAAGAAAAACAGAAGGTTTAACATAAAAAAGTAGAATACTGATAGAAATCCAAACCTTAACCACACCATTTCACTGCTGCTCATGTTGTAGAAATCCCTTATAACAAATTACTTCAGTTTTAAGTACTTGAGCTTAGTTTTGTTTACAAAGACGGTGATTTGAATAGAAACAGATAAAACATAAGCAAACGTTTACTATACAAAAACACTTTCTGTTCTCTCGCGACTGTCTGACAATTCACCCCTGGCATTTTAGCTTGTTGTCTCTTGTCGGTTTGTAAAAGTCTTTTACTTAATTCTACATTTTTTCTACTTTTCTTAAATTCTAATTTGGATAAAAGTATTGTGTCTTTGTATATATTGTATTGAATTCTTTTCAATACATAAGTGAAAGATACATTTTCATTAATGTCTGCATTATTGAACGATACATTTTTGAATATTTGAATCTTTAACCAGAATAATTGACTCAACTCCACCCTGAACAAACAGATTTAACTTTACTTGATAAAAGTACCATTCAGAGTTAATGTTCCCGAAGTATGCTCGAGAACAACTTGCCCTGACTTACCTGCTGACAGATTTTTTAAATTGTGTGTAAATGCTCTACATAGAAGCGTAAACCCACCTCATACACGGCTACATTGGTTGACTCATGAGTTGCAGTCTGCATGCTGTTCACAGAGTGTGAGCAGTCTCCAGATTTCTCCTCCAGAGCGCTCTTTGACTCGCTCAGATCCTCTAAAGTAATTTTCTGTTGGGGAAGATTTGATAATAAATTAGTTGTATCCTGAAATAATCAGTGCACATAAAACTAAAATCACGTGTGGTAAAGTTTTACGCTGATGACTGAGACAGGGTGATGCAGATTACCTTTCTGCTAAGCTGGGGGTTGATAAAAGTGAGATCCTCTAAGGTAAGCAAGATCCGATTGGGACCTTTGACCAGCTGGATTTGTTGCAGTCGCCGCCTGCCAGAGAGATTTAGAAACGTTAAGGGATTCACTCGTAGGGATTTTTAAAACTGTCTTAGAGATCGTCTGGTGAGCAAAAACAGATTATGAACAAGAAATGCTCATCACTTTTAGTCTGATGTGAGGTTGTGTTAGTTGGGCCTACAGAAGAAAAAGATAGACCTGCATAATAACTGTTGGGATTTTTATGTTTTACTCATGGGGAAACTTGTCAGAAAAATGTGACATGGGCCAAGAGAGAACGCTCCCCGAACAAAGCTATTATTTTAACTGCTTTAACATTGTGAGTTAACCCTCTGCTAAGTGCCTTAATAGTTGATTATATAATTTACTTGATCTGAACAGTAATGTTTGAAGTAGATACAGATGGCATGCATCCTCAGCTGGCATCATTTTTAGGCCCTTGGTTTGTTTTTGATTTATTCTTGTTTTCTAATTCTATAGAGCAAGCTTGAATGGAGCTCAAAGCTCTTATTATCATCAAAATTTATAATTAGAAATTATCTATTGGTAGCACCAACTACTATGACATATCAGGCAGAATCAAATTGTCAAAACTCAAACAAATTTGATGAGCTTGAGAGGAGATGGTGGCATCATCAAATTTGTAGGAAATGTTTTGGACAATCTGAAGTGGTACATAGCTGTTAATATTGAGGTGATATAATATATAGTAATTGTTGATTTTCAATCATGAATACTGACGTCTGTAAATACACACTTATATATATTTTCCCATATTATAACACTCGTTATTGCCAGAAGTGCCTTTTGAGTACTTAATGCTTTATGTACTAATTAGTTTTTTTTCACAGTGATCCAATTTCACAATTCGATCATTGTGAAATCAAATTTCACAATGATGCCACCATCTCCTCTCAAGCTTTTACACAGCAAACCTATTGTACATCACAACATCCGGTGTGTTAATACACCCTTTCAGGTCTAAAAATACAAAGAGATACAAAAGAGATTGGGGCAAAAAATGGGAAACAAAGTCTAAATTTGTGTACTTGACATAACATTAAACTGTTTGTTTTCACAGTCTGTACCTGATATAAAAACTTATGGCGAGTCCTCCTACAGCCAGAGTCAAGATAACAGCCAACACCACAATGATGTAGGTGACCTCCACACCTAAGGATGGAATCACAGGTTAACATGAAGGTGAGGGAAATGAGTTGAGGAATAGGACTTCGACACAAATATCTTACCTCCCATGCATACGGCGTTCTTTTCAAACCAGCACTTGGAATCGGACGGCGGAGGGGATCCTCCTGGAAAGTGAATGGACCTCCCTGAAAAACGAAGCACTCTGCTCGTCAGATCCACCACATACGTCTGATACAGCTGACTCCCGCTGTTGTCGGTGTCCAGGACGACATAGTTGGTCTTGACTTCCCCGGTATTGTCCAGCTTGACCCTCTGGTTGAAACCACTGAAGGTTGTGTTCCTGGTGAAGTAGGCCAGGTTTGAGGCTGAGAGCTGCATACCTGCTCTCCGGGCACTGTGCATGGACTTGGCCAAGATGTAGATGCTGTTATAGATGGTCCCAAATAGTGGGTTTACCTGTGAGGATGATGAAGGGTTGTTGGTTGAGAAACGTGAGAAGACGTGATGTGTTATAATGCTACAACTATCTGAAAGATGTTCCCTGTCGAAGAGTATAGCAACAAATAAATGGTTCTTTCATAGTTGAGCTGATACATAAAGTTAGGAATTGACAATGGAGTCAGACATCCAAAATATAGAATAATTTTTGTATGATAAGTGTTCAGATCAAAATATCTAGGTAATGAAAAAATAATGGGCACATTTTAAAAGATATTTGAATGTTAGAAGAAACTATTTCAGTTTGTCCTTGCATTGAAGGAAAATAAACAAGAGAAGGGTATTTTGTACTAATAAAACTTGATTTCACTTCATTCACCAAATTCAACTGCAACTTTGATACATGCTTTTGCACGTATTGCTCCATATGCATATGAACATGTGAAACTTTAATTACAAAGTAGGACCATGCTTGTGTCATCCTACCCACTCTTACCTGCTCTGGCTGCACGGCCACTGTCACTTCCTCACTGCTCTTGGCCTCAGCAAACGCCTCGTTGAAGGACAGAGGCTCTGAGGCCATGGTGACTGTGAGCACGGCGTCGTAGGCCTCCCTCAGGCTGCTGTTGTTTTGCAGAGGCACGTAGGAAACGTTGGTGTAGGGCACACTGTAGAGGAGAGTGTCGAAGGGCACAAACACGTACCTCCCAGAAGTCATGCCCATTTGCTGTGCTTTGAGGAGAAAAGTAGCCTGCTGCTCACCTCCAACCAGGACTGAGTGCATGCACATGATTATGACTGAAACAGAAAAACATTTGTTTTGTGGACTTATGTCGAGTGATAACACAACACAATTTATAAGTAGATGACTATAGTATAAACAACTTCTCACCCAGTAAAGCATAAATCTCCACTTAGACCAAACAGTCACCGTATGAAACCACAATTAAATTCACTGAAAAATGTATTTGGTTACAGTCCTCTGAGCCTCAGGCAGACGTGTTTAACAAATTACCGTCTACCATTTAATCTAGAAGATTTATTTTTTCTTTTATAAATTCTTTTCAATTCAAATCGAACTGACCAAATGTGTAAAACTAAACCATTGATTTGGAAAAAACTATAAATTGAGCAACCTTGTGGGATTAAGGCCTCGGATAATTCTCTGACAAATTAACTTGTTGTCCCTTTTCACATTAGCCACAAGGTGGAAGTTGCAGCGTCAAAATGGCCTTCTGTTCAGACAGCTGAGTAATAAGCTGCTGACGAGGGGGAAGGGGGATGGGGGTGGGGACAAATCAGGACAGCTGATGCGATGTGATATCCTGTAAATTGGCTCACCCGTGATGTAATATCTGCTCCCATGCATTCAAGACACATATAATCCCATATTTCAGTTTAGAATACATTTAGATCTAATTATATGTGCGTTTAGGGCAAAGTCTGAACAAGGAGAAGCAGCCTTTAAGCAGGACAGCACTGGACTCAACTGCCTGGTCGTCTTAATGAACGGCCCAACCACTGCAGAAATCTTTTTTATTCATAAGCGCTTTTGACTTACCTGCCTACCTACTACAAGAAAACACATAGACCACACTAGAATCTAGGAAAAACATTGATGATAAAATCTCCACTGCAGATAAACCAGGTAGGATGAAGACAAGATTCCCAAGTTCACTCTGAACCATAGATTGTTTATAAATTGCTCTGGACACAAACAATAAAACGTGACCCTCCTTTCTTTCTTTGAACCTCTTTGTCTCGTTTATTCTGATCTTTTAATCTCTTTCATTTTGCTTGAAATTTGTATAAACTGTGCTTTTAGTTTTTTTATGAATTTCTTTTCATTTTGTCTCAGCATACTGAATATACTTTTGTGTATGAAATGTGCTCTCTATATAAAACTCTCTTTATCTCTCTTGGTATATTCGTTCCTGTCATCACTGTATTTTCTGTACTTTATTCACTTTATCACTGCCCCCAGCTCCCATGTTCTCCTCCCCAGACTCACCTCTGATCTCTCCTGCATCCTGGATCTTCCACAGCGTGCTCTCCACCTCCGTATCATTCAGACCCATAGATGTGACAAGGCCGATGGGAAGACCCTTGTTCCTCAGAGCGGCGGCCACTCTGCCGGCAGTGTTCACCCAGATATCCTCATTGGACGAAACCACCACAGAACTGGCCCACCTGAAGTGCTTCAGCACGATGAACAACACGTCAATTGGAAACGGCACCGTCCTGGCAAACGTCGGGTATCCTGTAGCGCGTTCCAGCTCGTAGCTGAGGCATCCGTAGGAGAAGATGGCCTTGTCCCAGTTCTTTGCAAGCAGGGAGGCCGCGACGCAGTATCCGGGATTGGTGGGGCCGATAAATGCGTCCGCCGTCTGCTCGTAGTAAATAAAGGCGTTGAGAGCCTTGGAGGTTTCGCAGGGCTCCTGGAGGATGATGAAGTCAAGTTTTAGGCCCAGGTCCAGGTTCAGGTCTCCGTTTATTCTGTTAACAGCGAGCCGGGCGGCGGCGGCGGGCAGCGCCCTGTAGTACACAGGGTCGCAGTTCCAGGGCCCCAAGACCCCCACTTTGAATATCAAACACCGGACACAGCAAGGGAACGTCAACACTCCGATGAGGACCCATAGCAGGAAGTTATAGAATGGTAGTGTGGTCAGAGTGGGCCTACTTTTAATGATAGGCACACATGGATGGTTTGACTCCCATAGCGCCCCTCTGAAGTTTTGAGGAATATGTTGCATTGTCCTTCCAGGGTGTCCGAGGGAGTGGATCTTTGTGTTCACTTCGTTATAATAACTCACACCAGCGACACCTGCAGAATATGGAAAATACAAACTTTATATGTTTGCCCTCTAGGACACTGCCGCGTGACAACAACTAATTAACTCACCATTTCTTGGAATCCATCGTCAAGGTCCGATGAGACGGTCACACAGGTGTCCTCTCGGGTGTCCCCCTCACATGACCATCGCCCACGCCTCGCCTGTTCAAGCCCGAGGACGCACGGGGTGGCTCAGGCGCAGCAGCGGCAGCAGAGTCATGGTGTTTGGATTACAGGGGCTGGAAGTGACAGGCAGGGCTGCGGGCGCTGCGTCTTCAGCACCCTGGAGAGCTACTTACGCCCCGCAGGCAGCGCCTCTGAAGGCTGCCGTGTTTCCACAAGCTGTTCACCTGCAGCCACCCAATCTGAGCGAGGGAGAACCGCCCCTGGCTCTGCAGCTTTCCCTCAGGTCATATGTTGAAAATGAAGGCATCCAGATATCCCAAAAGGTGATTTTTCTTTAATGGGCGTATCTGCGAGTTAAAAAATTAAGTAAAAGTGTGTTTTATAGCTATAGGGTTAGGCCCAGTGTCAGCTACACAGGCCCATTCAATCAAATCCTTCCAAAGTGACCTGGGGCCAAAACGTAGGTGTTACTCACTAATCCATTTTCAGTGAGGCACAGTGTAAGAGGATTGGCTACAGGCCTTATACTCTAAAAGCCTTGTTATCATGCATGCTGCATGGAGAGGCCTTTTCCCATCATCCCAACATACTCCTTTGGAAAAGTAGTCACACATCTTTTTTTTATTATTCTCATAGACATATGGAAATTCTTTATCACGAAATTTACAACTAAAGTCTCTACATGAATCTAGAGATAAATATCAAATTTTCTTGCCATGGAGACACCTCTGCCATAATACACACAGGTACCTGAACCGTGCTTTAATTGGTCTAATATGCCCACAGTAGAGCAGGTCCCACAGATTAAATGAATTTGAACCCTGGTGGGGTGGGAGTCATTAAAGATAACGAAGGGCTCTCCCTGCAGGTCCCCTGAGCTATGCTGTGTTTTGCCTGCGTCAGTCTTCTCAGCTCTTTTAGTTTTTACTTCTGTCAACAGACTCCACTGGTGAAACAGGCTGCCTGGCAATTGACTTCAAGAACAGCTGGTTGCCACAACATCAACCCGTGGATCACAGAGTTAGAGACAATGCATGAACTGCATGGATGAGAACAGCAAAAAAGCATGTCAGACTGTGAAGTGTTATTTGTGTAATGTCTTAAGATTTTTAAATACGTTACAGGGTAAAATGATGAATAAAGACAGATACAACATAGGCCGATGTGTAGTTTGTATTTATGTATGTATGTATGTATGTATGTATGTATGTATGTATGTATGTATGTATGTATGTATGTATGTATGTATGTATGTATGTATGTATGTATGTATGTATGTATGTATGTATGTATGTATGTATGTATGTATGTATGTATGTATGTATGTATGTATGTATGTATGTATGTATGTATGTATGTATGTATGTACAGTGCTGTGAAAAAGTATTTGCCCCCTAGCTGATTTTTTAATTTTTTGCATTTTTGTCACACTTAAATGATTCAGATCATCAAACAATTTTTTATATTAGACAAAGATAACCCGAGTATACAAAATGCAGTTTTTAAATTATGATTTAATTTATTAAGGGAAAAAAGCTATCCAAACCTACTTGGCCCTCTGTGAAAAAGTAATTACCCCCTAAACCTTATAACTGGTTGTGCCACCCTTGGCGGCCTCAACTTCGATCAAGCGTTTTCGATAACTGGCAATGAGTCTCTCACATCACTGTGGAGGAATTTTGGCCCGCTCTTCTTTGCAGAATTGTTTTAATTCAGCAACATTGGATGGTTTTCGAGCATTAACGGCTGGTTTGAGGTCATGCCACAGCATCTCAAACTGATTTAAGTACGGACTTTGATTAGGCCACTCCAAAACCTTCATTTTGTTTATTTTGAGCCAATCAGATGTTGACTTGCTTGTGTATTTCGGATCATTGTCCTGCTGCATAACCCAAGTGTGCTTGAGCTTGAGGTCACAAACTGATGGCCGGACATTCTCCTACAGGATTTTCTGTTAGAGAGCAGAATTCATGGTTCCATCAATTATGGTAAGTCATCCAGGTCCTGAAGCTGCAAAGCAGCCCCAGAACATCACACTACCACCGCCATGTTTGACTGTTTATATGATGGTGTTTTTATGAAATGCTGTGTTAGATTTACGGCAGACGTAACAGGACGCACACCTTCCAAAAAGTTCAACTTTTTTTTGATCAGTCCACAGAATATTTCCCAAAAAAGTCTTGGGGATCAACAAGATGTTTTTGTGCAAATGTGGGATGAGCCTTAGTGTTCTTTGCTCAGTCTCTTTCTTATTGTTGAATCATGAACAATGACCGTAACTGAGGAAAGTGAGGCCTGCAGATCCTTAGATGTTGTTCTGGGGTCTTTTATGAACTCCTGGATGAGTCGTTGATGTGCTCTTGGAGTTGTTTTGATAGGCCGGAAACTCCTGGGAAGGTTCACCACTGTTCCAAGTCTTCTCTATATGTAGATAATGACTCTCACCGTGGTTCACTGAGCCTTAGAAATGGCCTTCTAACCCTTTCCAGACTGATACGTGTCAATTACTTTGTTTCTAATCTGTTTCTGAATTTCTTTAGATCGCGGCATGATCTGTTGCTTTTTGAGATCTTTTAGCCTACTTCAATTTGTCAGACAGGTTCTTTATAAGTTATTTCTTGATTCAACAGGTCTCGCAGCAATCAGACCTGGGTGTGGCGAGTGAAATTGAACTCAGCTTTCCAAAAAATGTGGTAAATCACAGTTCATTCAGGATTTATCAAGAGGATTTATTACTTTTTCACATAGGGCCAGGTAGGTTTGGATAGCTTTTTTTCCCTTAACAATTCAAATCATCATTTAAAAAACTGCATTCTTTTATTTACTTGGGTTATCTTTGTCTAATTAAAAAAATTGTTTGATGATCTGTAAAAAAATAAGAAAACAGGAAGGGGGCAAATACTTTTTCACAGCACTGTATGTATGTGGTGCATGCAAAAATGCGTGCGTGTATGTCCATGTCCCCTCTTCTGCCCCTCTCTCTCTCTCTCTCTCTCTCTCTCTCTCTCTCTCTCCTCTCTCTCTCTCTCTCTCTCTCTCTCTCTCTCTCCCTCTCTCTCTCTGTGTATGATTGTGTCTTGAAATTTTAAACTCAGTTCCAACAACTGACTATTAAAGGCAACCATGTATTACAGGAGCATCATTTTAACTTTACACAACATAATATAGTGCAGTTACAGGTATATCGCATTACATTATATGCATAGAGAGTTGGAAAGTGATTCCACCTTTGTTGACCCATATCCCACATAAGCTGTTGAGCCTCTTAAATGTAACACCTTGACACCACTGTCCTGCATCCAGGAATAGGGAATAGAACTGACCACTCAGCGCAATGTTCTCCCAGTGAGCAGTGAACACAACACATCCGGTGCTGCTCTGTAAGGATCACAGAAAAACACAAAAATATTCTCAGAAAAATAGAAAAGAAAAGAAATAAGATAAACAATATCACCTGATGATGTATCAGACACACACACACACACACACACACACACACACACACACACACACACACACACACACACATACACACAAACACACACATACATCTCTCATTCCACTTTCAGCAGTGATTAGAGCTAAATTGAAAATGTTGTTTAATCAGAGAAGGAGATAGATTATTCAAATGTTCTTGGGCTAATCAATAGGATCACCAGGGAGAATCATGGAAAAAAATGCACCAGGAGAAACTAGGCAACATAATATTTTTGTGTCCCTTTCAATTTACACTATGAGGGTTAGATGCGTGGAAATAGAGCAGTGCATAGTTGAAGGGGCTCTCATAATTAAAAACATCTTAAAAAACAAGAGAAGAAAATTAAAGGACTGTCTAATTTAATATTTAATAAAGGGTATATATAAAAAAATCAGTGCGAATCTCTTGTCTTTACATGATTTAATATTCATTTATTTCGTTCTTCTTTTACTGCCACTGAAAGCTCTCGTGCTTTTTTACAGTGAATTGGTGCATTTGAATTGACTCATGACACAGCTGAAGACTGTGAATTTAATGGCTGCACTCTGGTGCCATCTAGTGGAAATATAGTATACAGTGTTGATTACTGTGTTTTGCAGCGGGAAAAGAAGAGCTGACTTTATGCAACAGGGAGTCATTATTTTGTTTGGATGCTGAAATTGCATAGATCCGGTTTCAATCTAGATTAAATGGGGATATTTTCTTGTCTATCAAGGGACCAAAAATCAGGTAGGAAGAGTTGATTTGTTCATTGTAATAAGAAACAGTGGTTTTTAATCTTTAAACAGCTAAAATATCCAGGATATGGTTTATATTTTACAAAGAGAAATCCATGCTAAACTGTATTTCTGTTGTTAGAACTCTTGCGCAAATATACTCAACCTAGAACATGCTGTAGGCTGCACTTTAAGTTTGCATTCAATGCAAGACTGACACAAACTCTGATTGCAACAGAGCTTAGATTCAGACATGATGACGTCAATGTGCAGGGACTGACTGGTACTGAAGAGACAATGAAATGTTCACTAGAAGAGTTAAACAAATTATCTCAATGAAATATGAAAGTGTACATAATTACAATATGATACAACATGTCCTTTTTGATCATGTTTGCTTTGGGTTGGATATTGATCGAAATATTTCATGTTTCTCTTACAAATTTTCAGAGTTTTTCTCTTTTGACATCATACTCTGCATTCTGTCTGCCGCCAGAGACCCAATCTTATCTCCCCAGCCCTGGGGATTCCGAGACACTGCAACATGCAAGTGGTTTGTGTGTGTGTGTCTGTGTGTGTGTGTGTGTGGCCTACAAGTAGCAACATGACCACAACAATAATCCCCTTTATTTAAACTCTGGCCTCTGATTGTGTGGACTCTTGAGAGTGCATGTGTGAGTTGTACTGTATTGGTGTGTGCTGTCATGCTGTCATGCTCTCCTGAGAGAAACAATGGCCAAGGGCAAAGTTGAAGAGTGGAGGCCCCTCAGCACTGTGTGAGCAGCAACAGATGTTCACCATAATTCATCACACTTGACCTCCATCTTTTGAAAACCAGTTACAGGGCACGTCCGTTTGCTTATTGTCCTGTTACAAGTTTTGTCACATTCATCCAGTATTTTTAACTACTAACGGCCTATTTTTCAGATTTTGGTATTATGTAAACTATTTAATGAAATCACTTTATATAGGACTCATTCTGCAGGATCTGTCTCTACAGGGTTGGAAAGAACCAGAGGAAATGTGTGTTGCAACAGGAAACATCTGGGTTTCTGTTCACATTATTTATTTTATTATCTCTTTCATCAAGATGACAACTTCAGACCAAATGAAACAAACCACGGCCTTTGCTGCGCAACACTTTTTGTTTTCGTGTAGGATTGTATAGGGCGATTCCACTAGAGGGCGCTCCTGAGACAGCAGACTGGGCCCGGAAGTTAGCGGCATTACCCTTTAAAAATAAACGCTATACCTAAAATCTAATACTAATAGTCAAGGGAGCAAGTCGAGGTTTTGTTGTTTCAGGTATAACTGTCAGTCTGGCAATTTATGTTGTAACTTTTTGATGCATACTATTTGAAGGTGTAATTTATAAATTTAAATATACGTTTTTTTTTCAAGCTTTACTTACGGCTATTTAATACAATTTATATCAGTTTTATTTAAAATGTATCATATTTAACAGTTTCGTACATTTTTATAAAACATGCAGTTAATTCGTTGGCATGTTCAAATATTTTTGTTGTTTTCAAATTTCAAACATTTGGGCAATATTTTGGTCATAATTTCTCTTGGACACTTGATGGCGGAAGGGGATGGTAGCAGAAAGGTACTGGGTGAGCACACAGTTCTCATAGGAGATCACAGACTAGCAGCATGAATTACAACTACTGACTAACTAACTACGGCAAGCCCTGTATCAAAAGCTGTAATGATCATTCTTTTAACTACATAAACAAGAAACCAACCACAAAAATCCAGTCTGGACAAATTTATTTTCATCTGTATAAGATGACTCTCTACACCTGTGTATTGATTGATGGAATTCAAAAATTGCCATGACACATGCTGTGGTCTCAGCAGGTGTAATCTGATGTGAACCTAAAGTTGACCATGTGGAAAATGGTGAATATGGCCCGAGTAGCACAAAACAAACTTGGGCCATCTTTGGCACCGTCGACTTACTTGTGGCCCGGGTCTGGCAAACAGGTGCCCAAGTGCCATGATTCTAATGTGGTAGTGGGCCGGATGTGGGCCAAAACTATTTTTCTGTGTGGGAAGGAATTTATGATAGGAAAGCATCTCTCTGCTGGGACATCTTTAGTGGATCGAAAAAAGGCTACGTTTGAAGCATTTTGTTTTGGAAATCCTCGACAGGAAGAGCTCTTACTTTGTCTGCCGGCGGACTTGACGGTGGTAAGAGGAGCCGAGAGCGGCCGTCACACACAGACACTCGGACAGACAGACAGACAGACAGAGAGGGAGACAGGGAGATAAGCAGACAGGCAGGACTTTACGGGATGGGAACAGACGACTGGGACCCAGTGTTTCCAGCTGTTGGCAGTTTGTTGCGGAGGCGCGGAGCTCATGTAGAGCAGCCGGGAACTGGCACCGGGACACGGACACCGCTGCGGGGGTCTGCGAACTAAAACATGGGAGCGGTGAAGTGAGGAGAGAGACGTCCCGAAGAGCAAACAGGACAAAAGCAAAGTAAGTTACTGAGGAGTAAAGTGACCAGAAGTGGGAGAAGTGGTTGTGTTTGACTAGTTTCCAGTTGGTCAGAGGCTGCGGGTGAAACTGGGACGGACACAGAAGCTGAGGGACAGATCAGGTTTCACGTTTTCTGGTGTGATTGAGAATCCGCCCCTCGTGTCCAGAAGGAGAGTGACCACGCACATGCGCGCGCACGCACGCACACACAAAACTTAGCAAACTCCTATGACTGAGACGCGCGGAGCTGACATGCGGAGCAGTGATTGACAGCTGCGAGGGGCGGGGTATAGGTTGAGTGGATCCTGAACGCTGCTCCCACATGTGATCGCAGCTGTGGATGTGTTTCTATGTGGTAAGTCCAGCCAGTGGAGGTGTGTGCACGTTCTGTGCGGTGCCACGTACGGCTGCTGCTGGAAATCTGATCTGCAGAGGTGCCCGTGCACAGCCTGAATACTCGTGCTGACTTCCCAGGGCCTGACCTGGGGCTTCACTTTGTGGTTCATCCACAGAAACAGATGGTCAGACATTTGTTTTAAATATAACAAGACTGTTTTAAATTCAGGTTAAGGTTTGCTGTCGAGTAACTTTTGAGGATCAAATGCATTTACTTTGATGTTTTAAGCATAGCAAACTAAGCAAGAAGAAAAATAGGGGGACCTGGTATTGCAGTACCTCCAGGAACAGTGCACCTACACAGTAGATGGCGGTAATGCACCTTGACATTGGTTGCCACCCGCCGGTAAACCGAGCAAAGAATAAGGATGTGCACATATATATATTTGATATGGGCAGTGCTCATTAATCAACAGATCAAATACTGTATAAACTAGTGTTGTAGTCACAGCTCGCACTTAGCTTCACCTCTTAATGATCTTTAGCTTTTTCTGAAATACTGTCTCTTGTCACCTCACCATTAAGCGACACTGGGTTTGATCGTTCTCTGTGCTTGTGAAAAAATGCATTCTCCATAACTACCGCCTAATTGTTTTAAAACACTTAAGTAGCGTCTCTTTTCCTTCAGTGTCATGCATTCATTCGGCTTAAAAGGATTAATGTGGCATCCGTCCAATTTAAATTACACAGTTTTCAGCCTTCAAACTGGAAGAATAAATTGGGACAGAGCGATCTCTACGACACAGAGAATGCAAACCAGAAGGTCGGCGGTTCGATCCTAGTCTTCCCCATCTGCATGCCGTAGTGTCCTTTGCAAGATGCTGAAGATTGCCCCTAATGGAAAAAGTTTCTGCCCATAGATGCACTGTGTGAATTAAATATTTTCATTTCGGCAAACATAGATGCCAACACGATATGTCTATGAAAGGCTCATATCAGCTGATTTTTATCAGCCAACCAATTCATCAGTTGGGCTTTGTAGTATAACTGTAGGTTAGTGTTGTTGGTAGTTGGCCCACTAATAGTGGAGAAGAGAGTTTTTGTCTGTGCTTACCCAACCCCGGGAAGGTCACATTGGTTACAATTACATTGTTTACAAATTTGCAATATTGAATTTAAAAGGTTGATTATCTTGACAACATGAATTGATAACTTTCAGTAAACAATAATGATGAAGTATACATCCAAGGCATAGTATACATAGTATTTAATATTTGTATATATCATAGTATATAATAGTGAGTGATAACATCAATAATGTGGTAACTAGAACTTTCTTATTCACGTTCTAGTTAACTAATGCAAAATTAGGCCACAGCAGCAGTGAGTATATGTAATCAAACCCCCCCCCCTTTCCATCATTTATTTTTTGCTTTAATCCCTTATCATACTACTGTAATTGGATTATCCCATGTCATCTAGCCTGTATTTAGTTGCAAAGTGATAAGTTATTTCATTTCTCACCACTGCTGTGTACATGAGCTGTAGGTGGGTAAATAAATAAACATGGCGGAAGATCCTTAGACAGTGGAGCCTGTTGGGCTGCTTTCCCAGGATAGAAAGGTGCGAAACGGTGTCTGAAAGTGAGAAGGTGTCAGGGCGTGATTTCACAGGCATTTGCCAATTGTCAACTCAGGGGGGTTCACGGCTCTAACTGCTGTTGCCTTTGGGTAATTGCAGTAGTTAGAATGTGCTTGATTTGAAGGCCGCGCCGGCAGCAGTTTTGTGTTAGAGGAGGTTTATCGGCAAAAGGTTGAGAGGAACACCTGGTGCTAAGAGTTCATGATCCTTGCTGAAGCAACAGATGGAGGCGAGGATGCAGGAGGTGAAGGAGGGATGGGTGAAGCACACACAGGACATGAGCTGCTGAAGACCACGTAGGATGTAGCATTAAGCCACTGGTCAAAAACTCACTAAAACCCACTAACATAAGTGCAACGATATGACATACATTGAGCTTCAGGGTGTTGGAGACTTAAACAGCCATGAATGTTTGTGTGCTTATTTTTTTGGTACATTTTTGTAACAACCTGCAACAGTGACTTTTTCTTTGTATTGTGCAAGAGGCAACACTGGCAAGACAGCGAAAAGCATTCAGTCGATGTTGAGTTTGAGAGAGAGACTAAAGTAAAAGATATAACTAACAATTATCATTGGTCTCCATGGTGCTATCTTTTGTTCCATCTTCCCAATCTCGACGCATTGTTTTCAAACATGTTGGCCTGTAAGTGATGCTGAGACCTGACTCACAGGGTAATCAAAAACTGCAATTCCTCTGCTGGCAGTTGGAAACAGGTCAGTCAAGTTTTTGATGGTTTTATCTGCCAACAACCTTTGTATACCTGCTACTTTGGGTCTAAAAGAAGTATGAATTACATGAGGTCTCAGCCCACTAGGCAGCATTTGCATAAACTAGTCTGTTCCAGGTGACAGAAATTCTCCTTTTGAAAGGCTCAACACATAATCCACAATTGACAACACATAATTTAAAACATGGCTCAGCAATGCTCAAAATGTACATTTTAAAACACAGAGTACCAGTTCCAAAACACTTTTCACAAAATACTGACATCTTATATTAGAAATACGCAGAATTCTTTCATCAAGTCATTCATCAGTCTGTCCTTCATGTTGTTCTTTCCTTAATAATATATTAATTAGGTTTAAAAAAACTGCATGGAAGTCAACAGTGTATTTGTACTGTACGATATCACAACTAAAAAGTACACAGGGTGAGACGCTAGATCAAATTGTTCAGTCGATGCCTTGAAGAAAGCTGCAGCAGTGAGAAGTTCGAGGGTCAAACCAAAAGAAAGTGGCACAGAGGTGAAGAGCTCTGTCTCAGCAGACTTTGAGGTGTCGTAATCAGCCTCCACATATTGAGTACTATGCAGTTCTGTCACCTCATCTTCTTACATAAGCTGAGATAACTAACCCCTGTTAGATATGTGTAAGCAGCCGTGACAGGAGTTGCTGAGTGCAACCTAACTGCATAACATATTTAAAAACAAATTAAAAGATTAGAAAGAACTAAAATCATAGTGCTTTTTGCATTTCTTTGGAACATTTTCTGTAAAGCTGTAAAACTGTGGCTTGTGTTTTTACCACATGTTTTGCTGAGTCACGTCCGGGTGACTTTAACATGACTGTTTACTTTCGCCTGTTACCCAACTCTTAACCTCTGTCCAATATCCATTCTTATTGTGTGTGTGTTTGTGTGTTTGCACACGTTGCATAAGTTCAACAGTTTTTGCATTCAGTGTTCATTTACCCTGACTTAGAGGGAGCTTACACCTGCTGGAAACAAGGTATGAAAGCTTTTTCCCTGGTCACATGTGTGCACTTTTTAATAATGTCTTTGTGCTTTTTTGAAAGTGTCTTTTGGTTTCTATTTTTTTGTTTCACTGAAGTTATTTCAGCTGTTTTGTTTTCTTACTCTGAGAGCATATGGAAGTTGGATTTTCAGAGTTAGAAGTTTTGAATTAGTTTTGTCTGGATGCAATGCACCAAGGCTCAGAGAACATGCTTGGGAGACATTTTAAGGGACTTATAATATACTCAAATTTAGATTTTTATTACAGCCGTGCATACTAATTGTAGTCAGTAAACTTAGAAAGGGAAAATTAACTCTTTGATTGAGAAATTAGGTCACACCCAATGGGAAGCCAAAAAGGAAGGGAATTGGAGCTTCTCGTGTTGCACTGGGATTAAGAAATACCTTAAAGACAGCATAGGAAACAGGACATCTGCTCCAATTTCAGCATTTAGAAACAAGGTGTTGTGATCTATGTGAAGAGACAGGTCAACAAACCTCAATAGGTGTATGTGGCTGAAAAGAAAAATAAATAAACTGTTGTTTCCCCAGGGCATAATGGTCCTCCTCCTGTATTTTGGCTTGGCACTGCTGGCAGCTGTCCAGTCCAGCACCATCAAGAACTGCCACCCTGGTTGCCACTGCGAGGTGGAAAGCTTTGGCTTGTTCGACAGCTTCAGCCTGACCAGGGTGGACTGTCGGGGGTTGGGACCCAGCACTGCCATGCCCATCACCATCCCACTGGACACTGCCCACCTGGACCTGTCCTCCAATGCCATGGGTCCACTAAGTGACACCATGTTATCTGGTCCTGGCTACACCACCCTCATCAGCTTAGACCTCAGCAGCAACCATATTACAAAGGTTGGTGGTTGATGGAAGGCACGAATAGGCCACAAAACAATATGACTTTTAAATGATAAAAATACTAATATTACTTTCTCTTTTTATTTGCCCTTAAAAAACTCATGTCATTGTTATCGGTTTATCGCTTTGTGACTTCAGATAGCGTTGTGCCAATAATGCTCCTGAGCATTTCTTATTTTAAGAGCGACACACCCATCGGAGTTCAGAGGAAACAAACAACGCACACGGGATAGGAAAATCTTTATTTTCAGTTATTCTGAAACTAGAAAAGACACTTACATCAGACTTTGCACAGGGTGTGAGATCGAGCTTTTTAACTTATCTACTGTTATCTACAGTATCACTCTTGAACATGCCATCGTCTCATCACAGCTGTTGACTATACTCAGATATGTACCTCTCCTGAGAGATCGTACCTACTTACTAAAGTCACATAGACACATTGAATGAAATAGACACATTCATGAATTTTGTTTTACTTAGAATACTCACATTTTATTATTACTGCTCTAAATACTCCAGGCTAATGTTTAGTTTTTTTTACATATATGATAGTTTAGCTGGTCACCCCAAATGTTAAATAGGTCACAAGGCAGGATTAATTATTTCCAATTATAGAATACTGGGGTGATTTATAAATAGATATTTAACAATACTTTTTTCTTCTTTTATATGTGAACAACAACACCGAGAGATATATGGCAAATGTTTCTTATTTGATGTATTTATTTATTGGTTGTCTGTGTCAATCTCTTCCTTTCCCACACATTAACAGCTAAGCCCCAATGCTTTGTCCAAGCTACGTTACCTGGAGACTCTGGATCTGAGCCACAACAACCTGGCGAGCCTCACCTCGAGCTGTTTCTCTGGCCTCCCTCTAGCTGAAGTTGACCTCAGCCACAACAGCTTCCAGGAGTTTGACATTAATGTGTTTGCTACTAAAGTCAAAGGTGAACCTGTCAGCGTGGATCTGTCTCATAACGAGCTCTCATCAGTGTCCACGACTTCGCATGGAAAAGTTTTACACATTCAAACCTTGAATCTGTCAGCAAACCGGCTGTCGGATGTTCCCAGGCTTGCAGGACTTCCTCTGAGGTACCTCAATCTGGATGGTAACCCCATCGTGCAGATTAAGGAAGGAGCCTTTGCTCTGCTGAAAGATCTGGTCTATTTATCCATCAGTGGCCTTCATGAGCTTCAGGAAATTGAGTCTCACAGCTTCAAGGGCCTGCAGAGCCTCCAGGTTCTGGATCTCTCCAACAACCACAAGCTGAAGGCTCTTAGCCCCGCAGTTTTCAGCGATCTAGACTCCCTGCAAGAGCTGAATTTGTCGGGCTCTGGTGTGTTGTCCTTGCCTAATAACATGCTGGCCCACTTGCCCAGTATTAAGAGTATTACAATGGGACGAGGCATCCAGTGCTGGAGGACCCAGAAGCAGGGACAGTTCCACCCGCAGCTGGGTCAGGTCCAGCACAACGAAGTTCTGAACTGTAACGTGGAGGGCATAGTGCTGTGAGACTGGACATGGACCATTCCTTACAATCATGATGCCAGAGCTGTGCCTTCTGTTTTGATATGGAAACACTTTGTTTTGCAACTCTCTGCAATACCTCTTGAAATATGTCTTAAAGGTTTCATGTAGGCTTCATGAACTCTACACACGTGTATCGTAAATGCTACGACTTTTTAAAACAGTGGCATATTTTACAGAATTTTACATAGGACAGAACATTTTTTTCACATCTTCACATACAGTAGAGTTTAAAATGGTAGGAAGCTTCCAATAAAAACCAAAACTTTAATTAATATTCATACTTAATGTTCTTCATTTAAAGCGGGACCATGTAAAGAGCTATTTGCACTTATTCCAATACCAGTCAGATTTGTTGTTTTATCATATGCACATTGACTAAATTTCCTCCAGTGTTGAAGCCTACAAAACCTTCTGTCGACCACTAATAATTTTCATTTGACTTTGAATGTGATGATTAATGGAAATGATTAAAAGGAATATTTCAATATTTTTGGAAATGCACATATTCGCTTTCTAGTTGAAAGTTCAAGAAGACGATTGAGGCGAACAGCAAGCTGGGCTCTGTCCAAAGAGTTCGGCTTTTGTACAAATGAAAGAAATGACTTTTTAATGTGTATTATTTGAATTTTGAGCCAGGCTAGCCATTCCTCCCTGTTACGGTTCTTTATGCTAAGCTAAACCAACTGTTTGGTTATAGTAAAAAAGTTAATAAATGTTCAGAATGTCAAGATGTACTTTCCACAGTGCAGTAAATATTGATCTAGTGTGGTCTGAACGGAAAACCTCCAGTAAAGACTGACACAACTGCAAAAGAGAAAGATCTTTCATTGTCACTGCCAAAAAAGTATTGTTCTACTGCTCATAATTTATCTTACAAATATGAGCCAGAAACCAACAACTTGTCCACTGCATTTAGACCGTTTCTTGTCAATTTGACACAAGGTTTGTGCACATTCTTTGCAATATGCAGTGCTCGCTGATCTGGTTGACCCTTGTCTTGTGTGACAACTGGATAAAGTCAAAGTAGATCAACAAGACACACGTGACCAGCTAGCTCTGACAACTCTGAGATATTTAGTAATGGAGTGATGCTGGTCTCTGTTGATGTTTTAACACCCAGCTTCACTATCTGTGCTGTTGCCTGTAAACCCTACCGAAACATTCCTGTGGTATTTCTGAGAGGATCGGCCTCAAGACTGCATTTTAGGATTTGTGACATTTTGAAAGGCTTAAGTGTTTTGGAGGTTTTAAAAAAGTAAATCCACCTTCGTCAGTTAGTTAAAGGAAATCCAGATGAGCCCAGACTTTTTATAGGAGTTTATGTTGTGTATGTACTGTTTGAAATTATATTGTATATAACTTTTCCAATATATGACACGTATTTGTAATACATCGACTATTCTCACATTATTGTTTCATGTCGTGTATGATGTTAGGATGGCAACATTTGTAAGGTATGACAGAAAAGGATTGTGAACGCACTAAAGAAAAAGAAACAAATATTGCAGGATCTGCCAATTTAACTGGAGCCACTTCAAATTTGAAATTTGTCGCACAAACAGAGAAAACGTTTCTTTAGTTTTTACTAAATCCTGCTACAGACAAATGGCGATGGAAACATTACAGCTGTACTCAGTAGAGCGCATACCTCCACCAAGGCATAACCTTAACAGCCCCCTTCAATTCAAATAAGTTTGAGGCCATGTTACATCTCAACTACATGCTAGTTGTTACAGATTTCTACCCCTATTTGCTACCTACAAAACCACATTTAAATTCAAGTGATCCAGATTCATCGTTTCATCTACATGACATGGCACTAATCCGTCAACCAAACCCCTATTTATGTCTGAATGATTTAATTAAAGTTCACACAATTCTGAGAGAAATCAGTGAAAATGTTGAAAAATGCCCTTTGTTAAAGAAAGATTAAGATTGAATGGGCTCTTTCTGATCCTTATGCAACCTTCCCCAAGTGTTGTGGTAAGTTGTGCCAAGGTAACAAAGCCAGATAAAAGAAAAGATTGTGTCAGTGTGGAGGCTGGATTTACCATCTAACTGAAATTCCCTGTTTTTCATAGCACTCACTAATTTGATCCTGACTGACTCACAGCAGGGTGTGACTCTACAGGACAAGAGGAAACTCTCAGAAGCAGTTCACCCCCACAGCTTTTTCTTCACTTTTTACTACTCAAAAGTCTATAAAGCTGTTTTGTTTGCTCTCTTTACTTGTGAGTGTCTGGATACACAGACTCATACACACTTGTGGTCTTGAATGGTCCTCAATAAACACTTGTGTGTGGGCAGACACGCCAGCATTTGGCAGGTTACCTTGCTACTGCTGGTATCCCGCCAAGGAGGGGACTGGGAAGAGGGAATAGGAGAAAGGACAAGGAAGAAGAAAGAGCTGGGTTTCGGTCCCAGCTGCTTATTTTTGTAGTGTGTATGTGTGTGTCCAGCAATGACTGTTTGTCCTTTTAGACAGAAAACAGCCATATTATGCCAGAGAAGCGTGGAAACAGCTAATAGAGAGAACAAAAGAGCTGAATAAAGAGGGTTTTCCCAGATTGCATCAGGGTTTGCCTTTACATGTTACATCCTGAAAAGTGAGCTTGAGAATATAGACAATCAATTGTAGATCTTATAACCAGCCTAAACTCCTCCAGTTGTCTTGTACATGACTGTATTTATGTGTTAGTGTGACTCTATTCTTTTCAAGTGGTTGGGGCTGCCTGAGAGACCTCATGAATTGACCCCATTGCAGAAAGTACTTCCAGATGTTTGTCCTTTTTTGTCCATCTCCTGAAAAGCTGGCATGTTGAAACCCAAGGAAGTAAAACATCCATCAGAAAGGGCTCCATTCAGTGGCACCGGGACGAACACTCAACAGCGTGAAATGGCAAAGACATTCAGGGAATGCATCAGGCAAACAAATCAGGTAACAAATCAGAAGTGAAGGATTTAGTTTCGCTTCCTGCTTTTGTAAATCTTCTTCTTAAAGTCAAGTGTGAAGAAGAATAGAAAAAATGAGTTTTACGTATTTGGATATTTCTGAATTTCAGCAGAAATTAGGGCAAGAAGAAATGAAGTTACAAAATAATAATAATAAAATAATAAAAATGTTTTCCTTAAAAGTTAAAGACATCTACCAAGGGTTTAACTGAATCAGGGACCACAAAGGGGCCACCATCTATTAACCTTTCAGTTTTGCTCCTGCCAATGTCTCTCTGTCAGGTCTGGGACATGCACTCACATAAAATAGCTGTCTGATAGTCAAAAACATGTTTTGTACTCTCTACATTTTAAAGAGCACTTTTTAGGCGATTCACAGCGAGTTTTAAAGTGATAAAAGTTTTCCACAGAGCGTGAGTCTATAAAAATTTCGACAGAGATGGGGACATGCTGAGAGATAGAGAAAAACAAACAGATGAACTGAAAACGTGCTCCATATACATTTGATCTGACTACGGTTGCTTCACGGTTGACACTAGAGAGAAAACTGTTTAAAACTGGCTCATCACAAACTTTAGGAAATCGACCCATGTTTTCAGTCAAGCTTTCAGCTGATTATTGAGTATTTCAAGAATCAGCTTGACACCTAACAAAACAAGCAGATCCAATTTATTAAAGTCTGAACAAGATATTACCAGATTCATTTCTTATGTCAATTTCTTCTGAGTTAAATCTACCAGTTTGTTTTTCTTGTTCTTATGTTGGTTTTCTTTTCGTACAATCATAATTAATCTTTACTTTCGAAAACAACAATTTGAGCTTGCTGTTTATATAAAGCTGGTGTTTAGGAATGTGTGAGTGAAGAAATCAAAAGGTAATCACTTGCTTCCCTGCAGTGGTCTGGCTCCGAGATGCAATTACTTCAAAGCAGAGGGAAGCTTTGAACTGTGTATAATTAATTCAGGCAAGCAGAACCGCGGTGTCTTTATTAAGGGCTGTGTTTTTGCCTGAGCAACTATCAAACTAATGTAATTTGACCTTCCTGCATAAGATCCTCTGGAGGATCAGGCTATCCAAGCAACTGATTCCCTCTACCTAAACAATACATGCCCTGAACGCTGAAGTGTTTGTTCTGTTAGGAACCTTCTCTAAAGCTTTTGTGGTAGAATATAAGGGTTCGTTTTTGACGACAGCATTAGTGAAACGTAATTTTTCATAAGTGGCTTTCAGGGAGTCCCAAGTGTCTATCAAGGGGTCTCAGATCCTTCCCCCACAAAACTCCCTGTATTTCGCACCCAACTTGACATAACCGCGGCCTGACTGAACAATCTCACATCAGCAAAAACTCAAACACTTCAGAATAAATACAAACTGACCCTTCAATTTTAACAACTGTACCATTACTCAGCATGTGGAGTCAGTACTGCTGATTTATTTCAGATTTGGTTGTTGCTGATTCTTGTATTTTTGTAAAAAAAAAGCCCGTAACACTGAAGTTAAGAACGTGTACATGACAAAACTATCTCAACTTCTCCTGAGCCGACATTTCAAACGCTGCTCCCAAAAAGACTGAACCTACCATTGTCTTACAGAAGGAGTAGGAGGACTAATGCGTTTTTTAAAACGTGTTCATGTGACTTTTACTCACCCGGACTGTTAATGACAAATACTTCTTCATTTTTCCAGAGACACTGTGACACATCCACATATCAGTAGTTTATGTTCTTAATAAATGTGGGTCATTATTTCTCTTCACAAAGTATTGGGTTTTGCACTGTACAACCGTAACTACCATGTTCCCTGACCCAGTTTCAAGTTATCAGCTGTTGAATCTATAGCATGTGACACAGGTATGTGAGAGAAAAGCATGACTTTGCTTGTCAAGGAGCAAATTCCTGATCATGTTACTCACTGACAAATGGTTCACTTCAGTTTGACTGGGATTTAGTACAATCATCCAAAATGAAATTAAATCACCTACTGGGGTACGACTATATCTTCATTCATACATTTTACTTTTAAACTGTTCCACTGTGCTTCAAGTTTGTTTTCTTTCCTAGCTGATATAATGAAACAGGGGTGGGGAACCTCTGGCCTGCAGGCTGTGTACGTGAGACAGCTCATAAATAATAAGGAAGCAACTCATGTCCCTCAGCATGTTGTCCCCTCCGGCTGAAGGCCTGTTAAGGAGGACACACGACACATAACATTTAGCTTTTACATGTCGTCTCTTACACAATGACTTTAAAGAGAAGTGCACTGAAATTTGCACCAAGACTCTGTCCCACTCAAGGCCGACTGAACTGTATAAATAGATGGTCGACATGACAGCTCCCCAAAAGAGAAGCCAAAGCATCTTGATTCCCCCTGGTGGCTGGCTGCAGAATAGGTCATAAACTCTGCCTCCTCCTCAGGCCATGCTTATACTTGTGTTTACTAAGTACCAATATGTGTTTAAAGTTCGTGCCGTGAAGCTGTAGCCCGTTATCTAATCTTAAAAGCTGCTACAAGCTCCACTGCTGCTCCCGAGATAACATGGCCTAATGAATTTATTGGTCACTTTTATGACACTCCCCGGGGTCATATCTGGTCTCATTTATCTAAACCTATGGGCCAACACAAAACAGATGCAGACCTTCTCCCCATTCCAGCATTTTGCAAGAAGAAACACAGTGAATGGTTTTTTAGCAAAGATGTAAACAATTAAACTTCAGCTGTTTTCTATTTTACTCAGTGGAAAATAAGGATATGAAGAACAAGATATATGAGTGAGCAGTACATGGAAGACAAGGGACAATTATCAATGTGGAACCTGAGCTGAGCAGATACAGATACGTACGGATATAGGAACTATCACACTATTTTAAAAACTGATCTATGTGTGTGAGTGTGTGTTTCAGGGAAAACAAAGCAAGACAGAAAATAGGAGAAAGAGAAGAAAAAAAAGACTGATCCAATACTCAAACGTACAATATGTAACTGAGGCCACTAGGGGTCTCTCAATGAAAAAAATTGCAAAAGTCCTAGTTTAATGACCACGTGAAGGAGCATGGGATCATGGGAGTTGATGCCAACACCACCAATGCCAATGAAAATCTCAGGCGCAAACCATGTTCACTGACAAGGTGATGGGTTAAAGCTTTTATGACATTACGCAGCAAAGGACGATGACTAATCGGGATATCCTTTACGAGGGACCAATACAGTGGAAGGAAAAAACTGTTGACTGGCTAGAATTGGATTTTACATACGTTGTTGCCCCAGAGGTCGTAGCAGAGACGAGCAAATCTTCAGGTAAACTTGATTTGACACAATTAAAAGGCAACTTGAATTAAACATTCTGTTACCTTGAATAAAATTGAGGATTCCTCTGTTTTTTTCCTCTGATAAACTTCTCCCTCAGAGCAGTGTAAGGGCAGCAGGGATCTTGCATCGGCCTGTCCTATACTGGTGGTGTAAGGAGGGAGTTTCCAAGAGGAAAACAGGGATATATCCTGATCCTGTTGTCTGCCCCGTCATTCTTCTCCACCTGGTTTCCATTAGCAGCCTGCAAAGGTCTGCCTCCAGCTTTTTTTCTCCTTCCAATCCTTCCACTTCTCATTCACCCCTACTTCTCTCGCTACATTTGTTTAACTTCAAAGTGCTTCAACAGAAATAAAGTGATCTTAACATTAAGAAAGATAAGAGGAGGAAAAAAAAACCATTGTGGTTAATTGTGTAGCTGCCAGGAGCTCCTTCCAGTATGGGAGCCCAACCTCCTTAATGTAAGTGTTGGCAGCAGGATCTGAATTTCGACTGCTCTGTAATGTAGCCCAACAAGGACTCAGCTCTGATCAATTGAGAACCTTGTAACCAGATATTTAAAAAAGACAAGGGCATTAAAATGCAGGGTTAACGATCTTTTCATTTGGCACCATCAAAGCCTCCCTGCTGCATTCTCCATGAGTTCAAAGAGTCAGTTAATGAGTCCTGACTGGTGCAGGAGAAGGGAAAAGGTGCACGATTGTGACTGGAATAAAAGGATAAAAAAGGAGACTCACTTGACCTCTGAGTCCACACGGGCTAAAAGTGTTTTATGTTCCTCAGCTGCACTGCCTCTGCAGAAGTCAAAGGTCAAGTCGGTGAGGAAAGTTGCTAAAAATATGCGGATCACAAAGGACTAAGAGCAAGAAAGCAAAATCTGTTTTCAGACATGAACCCACGGTAAAAATATTGGGTCTGGACAATCTCTGGAGTTTGCCTTCACATAAGAAGAACTCAGCTGGAGATAGTCCGATACAGTCACATTAAGAACAGGAAACAGTCCAGAACAGTCAGGCGAGGCGTGGCATCTGGGTAGAACATACAGGAGGCCCGATATGATATTTAAGTTTCACTGTGGAAATCACATGTTTTTATTGACAGCACATCAACATTGGCTTCAGATCATCAAAAGCTCTTGAATCTCCTCCTCTTTCCAAGTTTAAGTTGACAAGTTGACTCCAAGAGACTTTTTCCATTTTATCGTTTATATTACTAGAGGGCTGGCAGAAAAAGCCCTGGAAAATGTCTGACACATACAGTGTCAGTGCAGCTAAATTAAGTTAGCTACTTTCTTTCTTTCTCTTTTGCCTACCTTCCTTCCTTCCTTCAGCATGTCCTGTTTGAGCTCTGTTCATTAGAAGTCTCCTTCCTTAATGTTTTCTGTCTTTCTCGTCTTCTTCTGTCCGTCCTTCCTTCCTTCCATCCTCCAGCCTGTCTTATATGAGTGTTGTTTATTAAATGTCTCCTTTCTTTCTTTCTTTCTTTCTTTCTTTCTTTCTTTCTTTCTTTCTTTCTTTCTTTCTTTCTTTCTTTCTTTCTTTCTTTCTTTCTCACTGTAGACCTACATCTTACAGCTTGAATAGATACAAAACATATTATATTATATCTGACACATACAAATGTCCTGATAATCTTAGTTTATATGTATATAATAATGTTTACATATGATGTGTTTATATATTTATATATATATATATATATATATATATAATGCATATTGCTTTTTTTTATAGTATAGAGTTTATTCTCTCAGAACCAAGATCAGGGATGAACAGAATAAGTGAGCCGCCGCCCGCCGGTGATGCAGCCTCCAACAGGTAATATCTCGGAAATAAGCAAATGAGGTGACTGCTTCACTGCACTGTAATTACATCCACATGATTGGGCCTGTGGATTAAGCTGCTTGGCTCCAGCTATGCTGTTTCCTAAACTTCAGCTACAGATACTTTACTGACCTTTTCAAAACTGGACTGTTCACAACAAACAATTATTATTTTTCATGAAATATCTCACGCGTCCTTTCGCTTCCTGCTCAGATAAGTGGCTTTGTATAGCTGCAGTTTACTGCAGGCTGCATGCAGATACTCTGTGTAATGGTCCTTCATTAATGTGATTAGTGCTCAGTCTGTTTAAGTATGGTATGTTGAGGTTTAATGTGGCAAGAGCCAAAGATTTTCCTCAACATTTCTTGTGCTAATGAGGCACACATGATTTTTCTTCCCTCCCAAACATGGACCCAGACACCTAATGGTTCAGAGTGTGAATTAGAAAATTGTTATGGTATTGAAAATATTTTCATTACAACACTTAGCTATAACCAGAATCAGGATCGGGGATTATAATCAATTCAACACTCTGCACTGGAACTTTATTTTTTCTGAAAGGTGACAGGAGGGCCCTCTAGTGGAAAGTGTACCTGACTACATGTTGGGTCAAAATTTAGCTATAAAATAGTATAAAGTAAGAGTATAAATCAGGTTTATATAAAACCATTAAATGCCACAACCCTCTTCAGGAGTTTTAGTTTCCATGTAGGCTCCATGACCCATCCGATTTCCTATACACAATAGTACACACATTACCAAAATACGGCCGATGTTAAAGTTAACACGTTTTTTACATAATTATTATGATTATTATTAAGGTTAATATTGTTATTAGCAGTAGCATATTTGATCACCATATTGAATTATGATCGCAAGCTTATACCCTGTACACAGAAAAAATTCATTCAGCATTCTCTGATTTAGCTGGAAAGAATATTGACTCAGTTTCATATGGAGCGTTTTTATTTATATATACACTTCCAAAATTACGGACAATAAAATTCACAGAAATCTTTCAGTGCTACTTCAAATTCAATCTTTAAAATGACAACACAAGCTCTTTAAAAGTAACGTCATTATTACAGATTACAAAAGTCCCAGGACAAGTACAGTTTGTATTCCCCTGCTGAACTCTATCTGTTAAAATAACATTGTATTAGAGTAACAAAAGATATTGACCTCACAGGTCAGATCAGCCAGACCCACAGTCACTGATGAACCCTGTCCAGTGTGGCGTCCGTTGTACAGATAGATTTTTTTAATAAATAGTAAATATTAGTAAATAATATACACACACAATTAATATTCCAGGAGTCTTTCTGACCCTTTTCATGAGCTGACGTATGTCCAGCACTAGTGGAAACAAAGAATTTTAATGTGATCCCTGTACGTGTCCATTTCCCTGCTCATTAACTGGACAGCGTCTTCCTACGTCTAATTTCAACATGTCTGAATGTTTGTGTATGTTGTGTTGTTTCTTTCCATATAGCCAGCTATATTTATCTATATTTCTATGCCATGGTAGGCCAGTCACACACCGCCTCCTCAGCAGTTGAGAATGGAGTTGGTCCACATGATGCGTACGACCTTCCTCGAGGTGTAGCTGTATTCATACTGCACGTGATCATGGAAGAAATACAAGTATCCTGAAGAGCGGAGGGGGAGCAGTGTTAGAAATAAACTCAATACAGACAGAGGGAAAATATTACTTTTGTATATTGTTGAAAATTTGATATTAAAGGCTGCACAGTACCGTGTTGATAAAGAGCAGCATCAACCTCATCATCCATTCCAGGAAAATCGTCCTCAATGGTTCGTGGGTAACCGCTGTCCATGCTGCCGGTTGCTTCATCGTAGCTGTTGGTAAAACATAACAGGAAAACTTCACCAGGAATACTGTGCTGTGCAGGTTTATCAACTCTACATTAATCTGTACATACCTCCAGTATTCCTCGTCAGTGAAGAGCAGAGTCTTGCCCGTGTCTTTGATATGCACGGCCGCATCCACTTTCCTCAAGGTTTTGGGGAGGCCGAGTTTGTGGATGTATTTAGGGTAACCATCAACGAGGTTGTACCCGTTCAAAGCCCACATTCGGATCCCTGTTGAAGATAAAGTAACAACAATGGGGCATAAAACAACAACCATAACTAGAATTCCACTCAGTAGAGTACATACTTCCACCAAGGCCCAACAATCCCCTGACGAAACTTTCAAAAACTTTTCCATCTGGATTTCTATTTGGATCTGCACCAAATTGCACACACAGTTTTTCACCAAGATCCGTGAATTATTGTCAAGGGAAATGCCACCAAGTGTTGCGGTAATCCGTCCAGTAGTTTTAATGTAATCCTGCTAACTGACAGTTGAAAACATTCCTTGGTTGAGGTCATGACCCACCACTGAATATGATGACCAAGTCCTTCTCTGGGTTCTCATAAGCTGCGTCCACCTTATTGGGGAGGGAGGGCCACGTGAACTGGATCAGAGTCTGTTCAGGCTCAGGCATCTGAGGATGGAGACGCCAGTAGAATCTAGAACAAGATAAAGCATAGAGTTAATGTGGTCTCTCTCTCTTCTCTCCTCTCTTTTCCACCCATCTCTCCACTCCCCCTTTTTTCTCTTCAACCTAACCAGTCGACCACATTGAGTCTGGTTGTGATAGTCGTCTCTTCACAGTTGCCAGAGTGCTGCTCATAGGAACTGTTGGGTTTATCTATAATTTAAAGGTCTTGACCTCACTATGTAAAGTACCTTGAGATAATGTATATTAGGATTGGCGCTATACAAATAAAATTTAATAATGTATAATATGAACTGATATACTAATCTACAATTTTTTTATTGATTCTCTAAAATAGTTTGCTCCGTCTCTCTCTCGCTATCTCTTTACTGTATGTTATGATTACACAAATAAAATTGAATTGGGTAATGATGTATAGTGCATTTAAAGGTGTGGATTTTGGGTGGAGCATGGACACATGGTGTTTAGGGATCATGTGTTAAGTCTCGTCATTGATGATAAAGATCTGAAGTTCAGGTATGACAGTGTGTGTGTGAACCATGTACCTGTCTTTGAAGATGATGGTCTCCCCCCTGAGTTCTGTGGCAGCATCAAAACTCAGCTTGGGGTCACACTTGTCTGGTGCATCAGGCTTTGGCTTCACCTTCTTGTGGCCTGGGTTTGGACCTGATATTGAACATCTGTCATTAATGCACTGTTCACAGTAATGTTTCCATGATGTTATGAAAAGCATTCATATGTGAGATTTGTCTGAATCACCGTAGAGAGCTTGAATGCCTGCGATGTCATCCTCAGCCAGAACGAAGCCTGTGCTGTATGAATAGATGGGATACATCAGGGCACCAGCGTCGTTGGAGTGGGACATACCGAGGGCGTGGCCCAACTCGTGGGCTGCCACTATGAACAGGTTGTAGGCTGTGGAGAAAAGATATCCAGTCCAATATTTACATATATTGTTCAGATAAGTTGTGTTTCATGTCGACCGTGCGCCTGAGTCTTACCGGATGAATCTTTGGTCCAGTCTTCATCCTCATCAAAGTGAGTGTCTCCTCCGATGCCTTGGCCCGGTGGGTAGGCGTGGGCCAGCAGACCATCAGGCCCATCAAAAGGGTTGAAGTCTCCATGCTCTGCAGGATTCAGGTGTTCGTTTAGATATACTGAGCAGAATGGGGACAGTTTCCCCTCTAGAGCATGTAATTACCCTTTCAGCCAAAGTCAAGCATGCTTACTCTATAGCAGAATTAATGCTGTAAGTTTTTTGTACCTCTTGACCCAAAACTGATCATAATGTCAGCGATGCCAGTGTGCAGCTTCTTGAAGGTCAGAGGCGTGACATAAGACCAAACGTTCAGCGCATTGCGAATGGCTCTGTCCACGTCAGACTTCATCAGATCTGGTGTGTAATTCAGGATCCTGAAACATCAGAGGACAAATTAAGAAAAGTGAATATGAAAAGTAAATCAGCAAAGGTTGTTTTTCTTAATCCTGCTAAATAACAAACAAACACAGACAAAAACATGAAATTCCTTGGTGGAGTTAATTTTAAATGCCAACCTGAATGTGATGTCGTTCTTTGGCCATTTGAGGTCTCGAGGAAAGTGGTTGTACTCCCCGATGTCCGGGACGCCACATCGGGGAAGATTCATAAACTCCAGCGTGTCGTCATCCAGATTCCCTGTCACCTGGAAATGAACACCATAAATAAGTTATTCGTTTTTGATTAGAGCGTTTTATAGCATTAACATAATTTATAAATAGAATAGCTTGAAAGTAATTTTTTTTTAAGTGTATGACTTCCAAGAGAACTTTTCCTCCCCCAATCCAGGTATAATAAGTTATTTCCCTCAACGGGTCACCTTGAGTTTGAAGAAACTCTGCATCTCCTTGACCTTGGTCTTGAAGGCCCCTGATGTCCCCTGTCTCCCCTGAAGACCGGCTGGAAGACCATAGAAGCGACGGAGGTATTTCTATTTCAAAGAGAAAAATGACAGAGGCATGAAAAGTGTTCCATCTTAGATTGAGAGCACTGTGAGGATTATTGACATGATTACATTAAATAAGCCATTTAAAGCCAGTTTACAAGATGTCAGATCTTACCTCTGCTTGAAGCCAGTTGTCTTTGTTCTCAGACAGCAGAGGCAGTGCAGAGGTGTGAGCGACCAGCGCCAGCAGCAGCAAAGCTATCATTGTTGCTGTCCTTGTGTTGTCCTAAGCAGTTATTGGGCTCAAGGAGCACTAAAGGGTATTTATAGTGTTTTGGGAACACTGTTTTTTCTACTCTCAAAGGGTCCCAGTGATTCATGTAAAAGCACCTAGCCACTTCCTCCTGCAGCCATCGAGAATGTGCTTGTATGTGTAAATGTGCAGTGACTGTGGTTTGAGTGTTCTCCTTTGACCCCATTGGAAATGCTTTGATGAAACATTTTGCCAAATTGCAAAGTCTTGAGGAGTTTGCCAACATATTCAATGAAAACGTCCAAGAGGCAAAAACAACTAGGAGTCTTTTTTTCCTGTCAGCAGATTTACAAGAGTCAACAGGTCAGGTTTAATATGTGATGTCTCATCATTACTGATCTGCCAATCTTCTTTAGGTTGAGAAAGAAAATAAATGCTGCTTATTGCGAAAAAAGTCGGGGATTTGGGGAATATTTTCATGCTGATGCTCGTCTCATGATAGTGATTCTGTGTCAGGTTATTTTAGGTGAAGACGTTTTAGGAGACGTGACTAACAGACAGACATCAGAGTTAATAAGGAGAAGATGAAAACATGAAATCATTTTGACATGTGATTTCGTCTTGGTTCTATGTTGTATATGACTGTGCCACACACACACACACACGCATAACTGCATCTCTATCTATCTATCTATCTATCTATCTATCTATCTATCTATCTATCTATCTATCTATCTATCTATCTATCTATCTATCTATCTATCTATCTATATCTATCTATCTATCTATCTATCTATCTATCTATCTATCTATCTATCTATCTATCTATCTATCTATCTATCTATTATCTATCTATCTATCTATCTATCTATCTATCTATCTATCTATCTATCTATCTATCTATCTATCTATATACATAAGACCCTGACAGTATTGCTCCAGAGATTTGCTGAGTGGGTTTTGAATCAGTCAGTGGAGACAAGGCAGGTGAAGACCTGCTTCTTAATACTGCGTCTACTCCATCACTGTCTGTGTCTGACAACAATGCTGTTTAATTATTATCTCCTGACACATCACTTGAATTCCTTCACTTCCACACACTGAGAGGAGACTCTGCTCTGAGGCCCCTAGAACAGTACTTTTACAAATGTTTCTGCACTTATCTTAAATCAAGTAAATCACATAATTGTATTGTTTACACATCTGGAAACAGTTCAACTTATCATCACAACCCTGACGACAATTACATACCAAAGATTTGATAGGACGATTTGACAGTGTCATGATACTAGTGTTTATCAGCATACCTTTAGAAACGTGTCTCATAATAACATGATGACAGTGTTTTGATGAGTATGAGACTGTCTGTTTTGTAGTCTAAGTAGCAGGCTGCTGCGCTGCCAGAGAAATCAGACACTGTATTAAGTCAGTGAGGGGGAGGCAGCGTGCTAACAGTCAGTCTGTGGACCGGGATGAACTTCTTCCTCTTCTATATCCTCCGATGAACTACAGCAGCGATCATTTTTATGTTTAGATTTGTTTTATTTCACCATATCAGACTGAGACCAACATAGACAGACTGAGCTGTGACAGGTACAGATTCTTCATCATGGCAGCAACATTCATAGAATCACATCAAAGCACCAGCACAATGTTGGTTTGGTCGCTGCGATGCTTGATATTGATTTGAATTACAGAGCTATTCAATTGAAAACGTGTGAACTTAGGTCTGAAGATTGTGTCGATTGCTGAACAGAAATCTGTTATAGCCGGCATGCAATATGAACAGTATTAACTTAACAGCAGTTAAGTAAATGATTCAAACTCAAATATAAACCACACATGTGAACAGTATTAAAGAAAATTATGCTTTATTAAATTTAAGCATTGAACAATAAATAGTGACAGTATATTGTAGAACTGAGGAGGACTCACTAATGACGAAGAAGAATTCTGAAGTAGCTCCAGAGCTTGAATACTGGACATGACAGCAGAAAGATCCAGAACAGGTATCGCTGTAGTCAGGGTTAATAAAGGACTCCTAGATACAGTGGCAGCGATGTGGGGATTAAAAACTTTTAATTACTCCTACACTTTGCTCTTGACAAATACAAATATGTTAATAGTGTGTATAATACATTTGTTTATGATTTTAATTATTCTACACAAACATCACAGATATTAGTGATGTCTACGTGTAACGTGTTACAAACATTGTATCCAAACACTTCAGCATCCTGTGTTGACAAATATTTTAGGAATAACATCATCAAGGTTTAGACAGTGATGAGCACGTTGCTCCTGAGTCATGACTGGGGGAAGTTGGCAGTTCGGGGGATTTTTTATGCTATTTTAAAATGGTCACTGAAACACACAACTGGCCAACTGGATCACAACACACACACCAAGTGTGTGTGTTGTGATCCAGTTGTTGTATACAGACAGTTAAAGTTCCTAAAGATTATTTTGTATCTACATTATGGCATCTGAAGACTCAAAGACTCAAACCTGATAATCTCCTTGTGTTTGGACTGGTTTTGTTGGTTTGAATTATGTTTACAATATTGAGTTTATATTTTCCTGTTTTATTTTGAAACTTGTGTGTCCCTCTTCATTTGCTTCCTGTTTTTGACTACGACAAGCTACGCCTTCATTATCTAACTTATTCTCTGTTTTTCTTTGTTCTGTTTCAGTGTGTTTGTGAGTTCTCAAGTATTTTGCATCCTCATCATTTTTTGCTTTAACAACACTTAAGCTGGTTAAACTTAAATATTATGACTTTTCCTTCCAAGGTTTTGGATTCTAATGTCGGCCTGTTGACCTACTCGTGAGTCTGAATACAGACTGCTCATTGGTCGGTGCTTGTTTGGCATGTGCTTTTGGGCCCTCGCCTCATTCTATACACAAGAGTTTTCACATGAGCCTAGCTAGGCACTTGATGTTTCCTGTCCATTTGTGTGTTTGTTTGTTTGTATGTATGTTTGTAAGCAGGATTACACAGAGGCTACTGGACAGATTGCCACAAACACAAGGCTTGGTTAGGGGTCACATATGAACACATTAAATTTTGGTGCAGATGCATATCCAGGAAATGTCTTCACCTTCCTTGTCATAGTGAGAAGAGGTGTTTTTCAATATTTGTGTTGATTCCTCAGAATAACTGCAAATAAACAATGTGTCATGTTTATGGGAATAAAGTGAGTGTGTAATATGGTGCAGCTTGGCTGAATTAAAAGGGACTTTTCGGCCTTGGTGGAGGTTTGTGCTTCTGGGTCTATGGTTTAAGTTGTTGGTATACAAAAATCTCAACGTACTTAAGTGTCTTAAACAAATTAATTGACACAGTGCATATGATATCACACTTATTAAGAGACACAAATTTCATTTAAATCAGATTGTTTATTCACAACTATTTGGTTGCATTTCTTCTGCCATGATCCTTCTACATTTCCTTTGTGGATGACCAATCACAACATTGCAAAGATTGAGTATATTTTAGTTTATTGCCTTTCCAATGTGAACAAACCTACTACAAATTAGTATTTTGAATACAGAGCTTCTCTACCTCCCTCAGCCAACAGGAAAGTGGCGGATGTCTTTGCTGGAGCATGACTCTGCCACTTTGTGGGTTGTTGACTTGATTCCTTCTTTGGTCATTCTCCACACAGATCAGCACTTTAATGTTATCCAACCCAAAGCCTTTTGTTAGGGTTTGGTTGTTGAAACTGGCATGAAGCAGCTGCCCACTACTGGTCAGGAAATCATTCACTTTCTAAATTGTCACTGTTGTGCTGCTTGTACTTTTTAGGTATGGGACATGGGACAGGGTTTGTTGAGGGACCACACAACCACCCTGCTGTGTCTGGACGCAGTGAGAACAACAGATCTGCTGTGGAAGCAATGAATTATAGCCTTATATGAAATTGCTTTCATACCTTTCACACAAGATACTGGTTTAGTTTCACTTGGTTTCTACTGGGGAAATAATTGTATTTGTATTGAGACCAGATCCAAGTGTTAATGTTTTAGAATCTGCAGTCATGTGGGGAAATGATCAGTTCATATTTGGAAGAACCTTACTTTTAATGATCTGTGGGGGGGACCTGTTCTGGGGTATAAAATGTATGATGTGGATGTTGCCTGGATAATGAAATGTTATGGGTATAATATACTGTTTGCAGTATACAATATCAACATCGCTTAATAGTAATTAAGCGATCTCTACTCTTGCATGTTTTGTTAATGTAACACAATAGAAAATTGAAGTACAAAAAAGATCGCAACTAATTCTGATGTTAGAATTCACTGGATAAGACAAATAGTGTGTGTGCAATAATGATACACAAGCAAACATTTGAACTGCTGACCATGATGACTCACTAGAGGGCACAAGCACACTCTTTGTGATTCTAGTCAATTCTGGGCAGTTTGTTCAGAATTGACTGTAGAATCACTGAAAAAATCCAGTGTAGTGACCCAGTTATCAAGTTTTCCTACCGTTGATCCCCCTGCGAATGTACAAATCTACACTTCAACCTTTATTGTGTACAACAGTATGGATTTGGCTGGTTATTAACAGAATTTATGTTGTTTCTACATCAGACAAGCTTTATAATAAAAGTCCTCTTGGAGAAGCAATACAAGAGATCAGATTACCTCATTTTAAGAGACGATTCAACTCTTTTCCATTTAATATTCACACTTATTACACCCATTTCTTTTGGGAATATGTTAAGTCTACATTCAAATTATTTATAATGAGGGATATACATGCAGCATAAATTGTTTTAACAATTATGTAATTTGACAAATATCATCAGATTCAGTGAGATAGTGGGCAGCTGCTATGTGAATGTGTGTCAGGAGACGCCAGAGTCACTCTGGTGTTATTTAGCTGAAAAGACTTCAATGAGGCAGTATATACAGACTATAGAGCATCTGGATCATAAAACTCAGTATGACATATTAACATAAGTGCCGGCAACATACCGAGGGGAAATAATTCCTTTACAATACAATATAGCTCCAGACGTGATTGTGGAGCATTGTGTGAGAAATGAAAATGATATGTAATACCCATACAGTCTATGGCAGAGACCAATGGGTGACGTCAAGGTCCCTCCGTCCATTTATATATAGAGCCTATGGTAATACCACAACGGACCTGACCAGTGACATGTCCTTGAGACAGCTCCGGCCTACAGTTAAGGAACAATGTAGATTACATGGATGCCAGCAAAATCCAACACTGTACATTGCACCATTGAGATTTTTTTAATCTGATCACATGGGAAGTTCACAAATAAAGTAGGTAAACATCAGTGACTGGATAAAGTCAAGATCAAGCCTATGCTTAGGAAAGACTCATGGCGAAGAGCTGCCACAAGGGGGCAGCAGAGGCTCTAACAGGAGAGTGTTCAGGAGAGGGATCTCACAAAAATCATATCGTAGAATAATTTCTGTCTATCTTGTAGTGGCCACTAAATCTGTCTGTACGTTATAGCTTAGAAAATATACCTACACCCAAAATATGAATTGCAGAACTAAAGTAAAGTGTCTTCTCAGAGCACATTTACTGACAATGCTAAAACATTTGTATAATATGATCTGCAGGCCATAAATAAGATTAACAAATGCACATTGATTTATGCATAACTGTTGGTGCTCCCAAATCCATGTTCAAATCCACACACAACTACCAATTAGATTGTGCACATGCAAAACAGTTTAACAAGGGCATACATCCAAACTATATGATAACAATAATTGTAACATTCTTTGTATTCATATACAGATACATTCTATTAACTCTCATCCAGGTCAGGTGCTGAGTAGCAGGGAGGTAAAACACTGTAGTCTGCCCCAGTCACTTTTTGATTGTACCACTAGAAGGAGCCAAAGTCAGATATTTTTAAAGTCGACACCTTGTGGCTTTAAAGGCACCTTCACGTGTTTCACTTTGGTTTAATTTATGGTTAGAGATTTGCCTTTTTAACAGAAAAAATCATGCAATATTTTTGATGATTTTGATAGAAATGAGCTGGAACAAAGATTGCAAAATAAGAGCAGTTAGCAAGAAATTATGGATTTTCATGTTTGATGACACAGAAAGATTTTTTTCTGAGTGAACCATGAAATTAAGTTGATATATTATTGCTATTGATATCATTCTTTGGTTTAGCGTTAAAAATAAATGAACTCTAGTTTCCTCAAGTCATTTTGCCTCACAGTTGCTGCCTTAGTCCTTTTTGTACTTTAAAGATGTTCACTGTCTTGAAGTGCATTGTTCCAGAGACAGATCTGATCTTAAGTTGCCTCTCTGGCACATTTCCAGTGGGAAAGTCTTTGTTGGGTAAACTGAGGTATTCCTGTAGGTCCAATTCTGCCAGAGCGGTCTTCCCCCCACTTGTAATCCTGCAGATCCAAACTAAACTCTCACTCATCATCCCGACTTCATTACCTCGTCTGTACTCGGACCATAAAACCAGAATGACGTAATTTCTTCAAGTCGCTCTGCGAAAGAGCGCAACATTTCCTGAAAACCGGCTCACGTTTCCCCCACAGAGGAATGCCGTCGCTCCTATAAAGCGCCACAATGACCAATCAACCATAATTGCAGATTGAATTTAGCACAGCTACACCCTTGCCAGTCTTAATGTTCTGGCTGACGGCCATTTTTCTAGGGCCTTAAATCCACCCCTGCAATTTACAGCAAACCGTCTCATCGAAAGGTCTCACGTGTGTTTGCTAAATCGGGACGAGACTGGGCCTGGATAGCGTTATTTCGGAAGAGAATGCAGAATGCGTGGGACAGTGAAGTGGCACCAAGCTGATTGTGTTGCTCAAGTCTGGAGGGAGTTAGACTGAGGAAATCATTGCCTCATTACCCGAGCTGCTTGGTTTGTTAATCATAGAAAAATCTACATGTTTTTACTAAGCACACACATAGAGTAGAATGATTTGTTTTCTGCTGCCTCTTGTTGTAATTTCCCTGCGTGAAAAATGTAAAAAGAAAATATGTGTATTCGTCTCCTTACATGAACATCACAACAACTGATTTCAGACCGAAATTTGCATTCAATTTAACTAATTGAACTGAATTTAAGATGTTGAAAATGAAACCATGCTCTTTATTTGCTCCAGTTACCATTGCAGTAGGCAAGAAAAAAACCTCATTGAACGTCATTTCTTTCTTTCTTTCGTTCTTTCTGTTTCTTTTTTTTTCTTTGTGCTGTCCCTGGTTGTCTCCAAACCCCTCCCTAATTCCATGGTACTCTTTGAGGCTTTCCTTGGATTTGCAACTGGCATGAGTCACAATGACCATTTAAAAGGCTTTCTCATTAACCAGAACTCCCATGTCCATGTGTTTAAACCTCAGCCTCTACAATCCATGTAGTGTTACATCTCTGAAATGCATGTCATGCTGCTCCCCTGCTGTGTCCTGGTCCTTCTGCTGCCCCGTCCATGTTTTACGGCGCCCACATTTATCCCGGAGGCATTGAGCTCTCCCTCCGCAGAACCACAGGTTGACTTGAAGCTAGCCACAGTAAGTGCATAATTGCATGAGCTGCATGTCAAATGTAGCTGTGTGACAAATGTTTGATGATTGGACTGCATGTGATTTAATCTCTTGTACAATTCCCCAATTCACGGCAGTTTCAAAGCGTCTCTTCTGCTGGGGTTAACTGCGATGCACGGAGCCGTTCTCTCCCGTGTTTGTTGGATGTTGACATATTGTATTTATTTCTTTTGTCTTTGTGTGGGTGGAGGGCGGAGGTAAGTCGCTGTACTGCCCTCTGAGTCCTCGAACATGTTGCAGTGTATGCTTTTGCAGATTCTTTTAGCATCGTCTCATCCAGAATGATATAACTTTGTACTTGATTTTTTTGGAAGAAAAGAGGCGTAGAAGACAACCAGCATGAGGATTGATTACCATCGTTAGTCACTGAGGCTTAAGTCAGTTTACTTTTTCGTTTTTGTGATTAGAAAAGGTTTAATTAATAGATTCTCACCCGAAGGCTTTAGATTCATTCATGTAGAAATGCATGAACAAAATGTGCAATGAGATGGATACAGGGCCCTTTCATTTGCCTGGCTCTTTAGTGCTCAGGGATAACTGATGGGGAATTTCAAATCCACTCATAGGAATACCTTCAGCACTATTACAACCTGCAACAAGAGCCCATGGGGCGCATGAAGCGGAGCGGGCCCACCTTCACCTCCAAAGTGAAAGACATGCAGCTGTTCTTTGGGCTCAATGTGACGGGTGTGTTAGACGTTGACACTGTGGAGGTGATGAAGAGCCCTCGATGTGGCGTTCCAGATGTGGAGGAGTACAGCCACATTCAGACAACACGCTGGAACAAGAACGTCATCACCTACAGGTATGTGGTCTTTTAATGATATGGAGTAGGACAAAACTGCAATAGAGTTATCACTGAAGAAAAAGGCATGTCTGACACAGACTGAACTTGAAACCAAAAAATAAAGCTGTCTGATTGTTCCCAAAATGCAAAACACGCCAAATATGTGGGAAACGATTTGAGAAAGCAGGCAATTTAACTTTTGGCAGAAAAAGGGAAAAGCTTCTGTTCCAAAACATATATAAACAGATTTTATGTTTGGGACTCGGAATGTTATTATGGGATCGTTGGTGCCGGGTTCCGCATACAAGCTTGAACTCATATAACACATCCAAATCCACGAATACATTTACCACAAAATTAAAGAGAACATAAGCAACAGTCATCTGATCTGATAAACGTGTCCCGATCTTTATAAGAACCAACAGAATGACACATTTACTTTGCAGCATCGGCAGGTACACCAGGGATTTGCCTCGTAGCACTGTGGACTCTCTGGTTGAGTCAGCGTTCAGCGTCTGGGCCAGAGCCAGCGGCCTGACGTTTGTAAGGTCGCACACCCGCAACGCTGACATCATGGTGGAGTTTGTGACCTACGGTGGGTTTGTCTTGATGCCTGAAGGTGCACTTGTTAGTTTAACCCCTGCTCACATACAGAAATATGTACATCTTTTGCATAAAAAAATCGAATGACAGTTAAAAGGAGAACCTGAGTAGTAATTAAGCGGCTCACCGAGGCAACGTTATCACGCACTTGGCTGCTGAACATGAAAGAATCATTCGGATGAGGCCAGCAGAGGCCTGTGATTATCCAGTGTCATTAAAGAAAACGTTTTTCTCTGTGGTTTATGTGTTTCATGTGTGACCTGGTTTATATCATGAAGCGCATGGTGACTTGTTTCCATTCGACGGACCCAGTGGCACGCTGGCTCATGCCTTCGGTCCAGGGTTGGGTGTTGGGGGCGACACCCACTTTGATGATGCTGAGCACTGGACTGCAGGAGGAACAGGTGCCCAACTGAATCACACCAGCACGTTCATGCTAAAAGAACTGTTTATTGCATAATTCTTAAAATGTTATTGTGCTTTTCTATTCTTGCTGACCACTCAAAGCGCTTTACACATTGTTTCATACAGTGCATCTATATGCAGCCCTTTCTCTTTCATCCAGTCAGCCATCAGGGGCAATGTTGTGTTCACTATCTTGCCCTAGGGCACATTGGCAAGCAGAATGGCGAAGACTGGGATCGAACCGCCTGAGTCACAGCCGTATGTTCAGTGCATTCTTTCTTTTGCAGGCTTTAATCTTTTCGTGGTAGCTGCACATGAGTTTGGCCACGCTTTGGGACTAAAGCACTCTAGAAACCCAGACTCACTGATGTACCCGACCTACAAGTCCTCCCATCCTGCCAACCTCCTATCCAGAGAAGATGTAGCAAATATCAATGCACTTTACAGTAAAGAGTTTTAATTTATCCACCGATTGATTAACAACCCAACCCTAACCCAAACACCGATACAGCTGTTATAGTGTATTTCACTTTGTATTGCCTTCCGAAGTGGAACCTGATATATAAGTGTGTGCTGATGTATTTTAGGCCGAGGCCGAGGTCGCCAGAGTCACTTTCCGAGGTACGACTGGAGCTCTCAGTATAACCAGTGGATGTCAGGATCTTTGTTCCCTCGACTCCTGCAGAACAAATGTTCTCCAGACATGACCTTTGACGCAGTGTCCACACTCGGGGATGCCACCTTCTTTTTCAAAGAAAGGTATGTGCATGATTTTTTTATTTCAACGACAAGAAGACAATATGTGTATTTTATTCGAAAGAAAATATCCACAACAATTTCTGACACATGTCTTAATTTTATTAGATCAAATTGTAGATTTATTAAATCAATCAATCCAATTTTTTTGTATAGCCAATATTTACAAATATCAATTTGCGATTACAATTTATAGAAGGTAAGGGCATATATAATGCATTTATCTGAAAAAGTTCATATCAAATTTTTTGGTCATTTTATTTAACAGTGTTTGACACAAAAGTCCATTTGGAAATATCGATTTTATTATATTTTGAAAAAATACAACAGTCAAAATATGTTATCACCTTACTGACATTGTGTGCCCCTACAAGATATCTCTGGATTAAACACAATGAACAGTTCGACATCAAAGAAGGTCCCATCACCAACTTTATGCCAAAGATTGAAACGAGCATCGATGCTGCTTTCTGGGTACCTCGCAGATCCACTGCTTATCTTATTAATGGTAAATATCTTTACTTCAGTGTTGAACATTAATGGCATCATTCACAACAACTGTGTCTCAATTCAGGGGCTGCATCCTTTGTAGACTGCATTTGAAGAGCAATTGTTTCGCACCCGCTGCGACTAGACTGTCCTAATTCGAAGGCTCCCCAAAATGCAGATGAGTCCTTCTACCCCAGGTGGATACGTCCCAGCCCGACATATCACATTTATTTATTTTAGCTTCTGTGGCAAATGTTTTCAAAGAGGCAATGGCAAGTGAGGCGACTCATTATTATTAATATTATTAATATTATTTATATTATAATATTTGTTTTTAAATATCAGCTTACGATACAAAAACATCTTTTCAACAACATGTGTTAGGGCGGATCAAGGTAGTGGTGCAATAAGAAGACCAGACCATCTCATTTTATTGCATAGACTGGGTCATCCGAAGGATGTGGCCCTTGAATTGAAACACAGCTTTTGTTTGTACATTTGTACATTTCATTCTCGATCTGAAGTTGGAATCATTTTGACAGTCATCAAATAAGTAAGAGCCTGTGTAACAGCGGAATAAAAAAATGTAACCATAGCGCGAAAGTAAACAATGCAACATTTTATTTGCGGAGGAATCTAATATTTCCGTTGATATTAATTGACAGAGTCCATGTTCTGGACAGTGAAAGGCTCTCTTGTGAAGGGGAAGCCCAGAGCACTCAGCCACTTTGGATTTCCAGTCTGGGTGCAGGAAGTAGACGCAGCCGTGCACATAGTGAAAACAGGACGCACACTCTTCTTCATGCATGACATCTACTGGAGGTAAGGCAACAAATCAACAACAACACAGATACAAATACTCAAAATTTGTATTTACTCAACAGGTGGTTAGCACTGCTGCCTCAAAGCAGGAATTTCCCACTGGGTTCCTCCCACAGAAATCTAGGTTGGGGTTAGGATTATTGGAGACTCTAAATTATGCATAGGTGTAAATGTGAGTGTGAATGGTTGTTGTTTGTCTCTGTATGTTGGCCCTGCAATATGCCGCCTCTCACCCAATGTCAGCAGGGATTGACTCCAGCTAGCATCCTGCAACCCTCAAGGGATAGGAAATATAGATACAGTTTGAATGATTGGATGTTTAACACAGCAGGTTGTTTGGTTGGCTATTTCTAATTATGTGAAGCTATTGCGCGCCAAACTGCTTACCTTTATTATGCTCTGCAAGTACAAGGATTTTTTCATCCTGATCCTAAATTTTCAGATGAAAATGTAAAAAGAATCTTGCAATGTTAATGAAAAGAAAAAGGATACCTGGATCTAGATCCGAGCCAACATTTTATGGAATTTTTTCTGAACAATGTCACACCCTTCAACCAAGGTTTGTCATAATCCTTTCAGTAGTTTTTGTGTAAAGTAAAACAAAGTAAAGGACAGGGGTGATCATAACCTCCTTGGCAGAAGTAATTGTTGAATCAGGTAGAACTCCTCATTTGAACCTAAATAACATCTTATTTCCAAATTGTGTTAATAAAAAAAAATTCACACAGCACTGATTCATATGGACCAGGACATTGAAAAAGTTTACTCACATCTGACAGTAACAGTTCCCCAGTCGGACCTCATGCGGTGCTCATAGGCCTCAGTGTGACCTCGGAGGTTTGATGATGTGATCATAAAGTTACAGCCGAACACAAACTTTGTGTATTCGTTTTGTAAAACAAGCAGGTGTTCCTGGGTCACCGCTTTTTTTTTCTTCTCAGTTACAATGAAAACCGAAGGGTTATGGACTTTGGCTATCCAAAGTACATCAGTGAGGATTTTCCAGGAATCAACTCGACAATAAATGCTGCTGTTTATAAAGATGGTGAGAAAAACCTTGTCACAGTTTCCCTGTATGTTGTATATTTGCAGCTGATGGAAGCTACGAATGTCTTTACAGCAAAACATAGAGATGGAGGAAAATGCAAAAGACTAAAATAAACGACTGGGTGTTCCTGGAAAAGTGCAGTAATCTTCTTTATGTTCAGCTGGCAGTATATTTCTGTCTGTAGCTTTAAGGCCTTTTGCGAATTGCATTGCTATTAGTAGCACAGGTATGTTGATTAACATGCAGTGTACTTTTTACAGAGCGTTCCCCTCTATCATTTAAACTGTATAATTTAACAATTAAAGTCCTTCATGCAACATACTGTAATTTTAACTGCAAGCAACAGTGGAGAAAATATGCTCATCATCATCATCATCATCATGATCATCGGATATTAAAAACAGCATTCCAGAGGGCACAATATGAAATATGTGAATCACTTTGTTTGCTTCTCAATTGTCAGTAACATGTTTTTCATCTTCCAGGTTTCATCTCCTTTTTTCTCGGACCACAAGTCTACAAATACGACTACACCCAGAAACTTGTTGTCGCAGTTGAGAAAGCTAATTCCTGGCTCGGATGTTGAAAGAGTCTGCTGTAAATCCACGAACAGGAAGTTTCCTGAAAGCAATGATTTTAAATTTAAAAAAGAAGAAACACTATTAATTTTTTGAGTGAAGTTTTATTTATCCTTGGAAAGAATAAACAACAACAACTGACAAGCCAACATGTGTCGTTTTTGCATGATAGTAGAAATAAGTATTTCTATTTTTTTGCTTTTTTTAAATCTTCACTTCACTTTACCGATATGATGACAGCAGAGGGTAAATCAGGTGTCCCTCACTAATTAACACAATTTCCTTGCTTCTGGTTTCCTTTCTACAAAACACACACACAGCTTTCATCATTACAGACAGAGAGCCCAGACATGTGTGTAGACGTTGCATTGGGAGGTTTTAACCACAAAACCTCCAGACAATTGGGGCAGGTAGAGCCAGCTTTAATCACCAGGACTGTGCATGTTTGGGCCATGTGATCGCCCAAAAATCCCTGGGAAACGCTCCCATATAAAACATTTGAAGCCTGCTGAGAATTTGCATTTAAAACATGGAGCTGCTCCGGCTGTGGATACTAGTTTTGGGCTCTCTGATTTTTTCGGAAACCTCGTGGACACGGGCCATTGACCTGGATCAGCAGCTCAGGGCAGAGGATGTGGAGCTGGCTGAGGTTTGTGGGCAGAAGGCGGTTGTATAGTTTATATAAGAAAAATATACAACAGATTTTGGAAACCCAGTAGAGCGTTTATGATAGTGATTTTTATTTCAAGAGAGCCAGTGAAGAATTACTTTTAAAAATATTTTTGAAACTGTTACTGTATTTATGATGACCAATCTTACTTGGTTCCACTATGAAGGTGAAAATAACGATGAGTCATATGTTACAGCACTGTCTGTATATTATTATCAGAAATTCATTCAAACATAACATCAACTACAAACACTGAATAATTGTTGTTTTTCCAAAGTGGAAGATTCTGAAGATTGTCACCTCATTGCATTACGAGAGATTCTTCTTTTTATAGTTTTATTACTATATAACTATTGCTGAATACAGACAAGCATATATTTAGATCCAATCTTTGTCCACAATTAAGACCTCAATAATTTCAACTGAACTGGGTATGTAAGTTCATAATCTACATTACTTTGTAGTATGCATTTAATTGAAGTTAATGTCAAAATTGTTAAAATCATTGCATCGATTACAGTTCAAGTCATTTGCCTCCACCGGATTGAAAAATAAAAACTATTTCATGGATAATTCAACTTCGCTTTTTTATATTTTGCAGAAAAGTATACATGTCGGTGCATCTGCTGTAGCCTCTTATCATAGATACTTCCCAGTCATACTCTATACAGTGTGACACAGTAAACATACAATACAATACAATTTAAAGTATAAATGCCTTTGTAGCCATTCATAAAAAATATCTACCTGAGCCTCTAAGACTGCACTCCTCTCACCACAGGGCTACCTCAGGAGGTTTTATAACCTGAATCACAGAAACAGAGACAGAATGCCAGTGAGGCGGATTCGCTCCACGCCTGTCATGGAGGAGAAAGTTAGAGAGATGCAAAACTTCTTTGGTCTGAGAGAGACGGGACAACTGGACCCCCCCACCCTGGATGTAATGAGGGAGTCGAGGTGTGGAGTTCCAGATGTTGACAACTTCAGCTTTTACCCAGAGAAGCCAAAATGGAGAAACCACACCATCACATACATGTGAGATGTCCGTCCGTCTGTCCCATTATTGTGGACGTGATATCTCAAGAACGCCTTGGGGGAATTTTTTGAATTTACTAGAAAAAATAGCGTGGACCCAAAAATGAAGTGTTTAAATTGTAATCTTTAAAGGTCAAAGTCACTGTGGCCTCACAAAACATATATTATTTAGCCTTGTGAATGCTTATACATTTGGCACAAACATTCACTTGGATTCAAAGATGAACTGATAGATTCTGGATTTAAAAAGCCTGGAAACTGCAGCGTAGTATCTTTAGTTCTTATGTGATCTTTCAGATCCATGGGGGTAGCTGCAGCTGTTGCTTATGATGACATATTGCACCATGTTTTTCCACTGCATGCAGGATTGCCAAATACACTCCGGACTTGAAGAGAGAGGACGTGGAAAAGTCTTTTCGCTCAGCGCTGAAGATGTGGAGTGATGCCGCACCACTGAGGTTCATTAGAGTCAACCATGGCAAAGCTGATATTGTCTTCTCCTTTGCCCGCAGAAGTAAATATGCAAACAACTTCTAATAATCAAAAGAAGTTCTGGTGATAATGTGATATTTTATTGACACAGAGATCAGTAAGTCAGATTTTCCTCTAAACCCTGAATCATTCGCTCTGTCTGCTGTAGCTCATGGAGATTTCTTTCCCTTTGACGGGCCCCGGGGTGTGCTGGCTCACGCCTTTCAGCCTGGAGAGGGGATAGGAGGAGACGTGCACTTTGATGAGGATGAAATGTGGACAGCAGGAAGGCAAGGTTTGTCACACAAACCCTGTTGGATGATTCTGGTGACATAGTTTCCACAGGAAGTAAGGCTAAAGGCTGATCCTAAGGCATGAATCACAAATGTGAAAATCCGACTGTTTCAGACTTTCTCCAACATATCTATCTTGAAGCACTCGTACCCCACAACTGTACATAAAAGGGATACACTTCAACTTCCTGTAAGTCACTTTGGACAACAGAAACTGCTAAGTTAAATTAATGTAGTTTACAGCCAGTGCCCAAAGGTGTTATGTTTTCAGGTTGTCCATCCATCCATCGCATTGTTATGAACACGATATCTAAAGAACACATTGATGAGATCTCTTCAAACCTGGTAGAAAAGTTCACATGAACTCATGGATTAACAAATTAGAATGTGATGGTCAAATGGCAAAGGTTACAGTGGCCTCACATGTGTTTGACCATTTGAACATGAAATCTCAAGTCTGACATTAAGGAATTTCTTCACATTTTGACCAGTTGTCACTTGGACTCAAAGATGAATTGATTAGATTTCAGAGGTCTTGAATGTATAATACTAATAGCAAGATATGAATCAACTTTGACCATGGTGAAGAAAAGCTGCTGCCCGACTCTGCATGGGTTGACAGCTCTGCACCCGACAGATTTCACAGCCAGTGTAGCAGATAGAGCCTTTGACATGAAATGCACCTGGTGTGACATGTTGTAGCAATTTCTACAATCCCTCTCTACCAACGAGGAACGAGACACAATTCTCTTACAGTATTGTCACACTTTAATGCTCAGAGTATGGTGCATGCGACAAAGGTTAGTTTGTAATATGCACACCGATGGGAAGCAGTTCTTTGTCTTTATACATTTGGTTCATCCTTCCCACTCTGGTTGGGGTTGTTACAAAGTTAAAGGTCAGAATCTTCTGAGGACATCAAGGCAACAATGCCTGAGTTAAAGCAATCAGGCCAAGATTCATTCAGTTGTAAATGATACAGCATGATCAAGGTTACATTGTGTGAGATTCTATCATGATCGATCAAAGGGGAAATGAACATGAACATATTGTGGTCAACATGTTACATTTCCTTACAGACATGACTGGTGAGGGTGTGGCCACTAGTACAAGTGACGCTGTACAACCCACAGGCAGCAGTGTGGCAACAGTCCCCAGTGCAATTCTGTGCTATTTTACCCTTTAAGGGACTAATGGGTCTTCAATGATTTATTTCAGGTTACAGCCTGTTTGCTGTTGCAGCTCATGAACTTGGCCACTCACTGGGTCTGACTCACTCGAGGGACCCCTCTGCGATCATGTACCCCAATTACAGGCATCAGAGCAGTACGCAGTACTCGCTGTCCAAAGATGACGAGCTTGGTATCCAAACATTGTATGGTGAGGAACGAGTTAACATTGTTAAACATATTATTTGCTATAAAACGTAAGTCAAGTCTTCTATATTATTATTTCTTAGGAAAACCCACCAAAACTCTGGAAACTCAACAGGTTCCCAAAAAGTGTGATCCCAACTTCTCTTTCGATGCAGCTACTATGATTGGAAATGATATTGTTTTCTTTAAAAACAGGTAGGTTAGGGTTTGATTATGATCACTAGATTAACTTTGGTCTGGTTGCACTGTTATTGAATCTACTTGTTGTTACAATCCAGGTACATGTGGATGAGAACAACGAAGGCGACCTACTGGAATCGCCTAAGCGAGGGCCACAGCAACTCATATTTGCCAAGCATCAGTTCTCAAGTCGATGCCGCTTATGACATCCCAGCCAAAGGCGTGGCATACATATTCACTGGTAGAGTAATGGGCAGTCTGCAAGGCATCACTTAGGCCATGTCAGCATGACAAGGCTTGATTTACAGGAGAGCACAATGTCGGACCCAAATTACAGCCTTGTGCAACCTAAGTGTTGCAGTTCATGCAAGAGGGGAATTTAGTTTGGCAGCGCTTGTGGTTTGTTGCTGTTTTTCATAGCATCCCAAAATGCAGTGACACTGCTGTGTTTTTCCAGGTCATAAGTATTGGGTGGTTCAACGGCTTAAGATGAAAAGTCGCGCTGGCTCCATCTACGAGTTCGGCCTCCCCACCAGAATCAGGCAGGTCGACGCTGCTGTACATATCAGTGAACACGGGAAAACTGTTTTCTTCACTGGAGAGTTTTATTACAGGTAATGTGTTAAAAATGTCAAGGTTTTTGATAATGACAAAAAGCTCAATGAAATTTGAAAAAAGGTTTTACTCATGAAACGACAAAAAATACTAAATGCTTTAATGTCACAACAACGTAAATATGTCCTTCAAATTTTCCTGAACCTCATCCTCAAATTTCTTATTTTGCCTTCAAAACTGAAAATCAGCTAAAAAAGCCAAAAAATAAAACATAAACTGTAACATTCAGAGACTAAACTCATTAATTAATTTAAGAGCATGGCCTTCAGTTTGAGGTCAGGTTTATTGATTTCCAATTCAGATGTTCAAATACTTTCATTTAAAACCCTGCGGTCATACTCCAATAGACCCAGTTGATGCTTAGATTTGCTCTGCTTGTGCTCAAACTTGGTGCTCGTACTCAGATAGTTTGTTGTTTGGACAGATTTACTGTGCTTCACTTCTTTGAGTGTCGCTCCACAGCTTTATTATCATACCAGCTTCCCATCAGAAGCAAAGTTAATTGACCAATACCAAGGGTAGGTGACTAAATAAGCTATCTCAACACCTGGCATTCCATTGGTTGGGGAAAATCAACAGACTTGTTACTGAAGTACAGAAGATAAAATCCAAGAGCAGATAATAAACCCAAGAGTTGATGTTTCAAGCGCACTCAGGAGCAGCGTGAGTGCGAGAGAAGAGCTGAAGCTGCAAGAAATCTGTTCAAGCAACAATAATCTTGAGCATGAGGAGATCAAATCTAAGCACAGGCAGTGGCTATTTGAGTGCAAGAGCAGGGTTTTGAGTGAGAGCATCAGAAAACCTCATTATGAAATCAAAAAATCAAACCATGAACTACAAGAATAAAGATAGAACAAAACATTTTATTTGATAATCAACATAGAAAATCAATATAATGAATCAATCATAAATTAAATAAATCAAGTACCAATGTGTTTGCATTTATGGTGCCCATAAACATGAATTAGTTAACAAAATGTTGTATTTTATATTTATCCACTAGAAATTTGACTCAGACATTAACACTATGGCTGAACTGCTTTAATCCTGGCACAACAGTTTAATCAAGGAACCCTAGTTTGATCAGGGAGCATTATACCCAAAACATCAAATGAATTATTGTGTCACCTGGACGAACAAATTAATTTGAATGACGCCACATTCAGGTTCGATGAAGGCAAGAGACGAATGGACCCTGGATTCCCCAGACTCATCCAAACAGACTGGCCTGGAATCCCGAGAAGGGTCGATGCTGCATTCAAGTTGAATGGTAAAAACTAAAACATAGTGTGGTCATGAGCTCTATATAATGTGGACCTGAGCATCTGGATTCAAATGGAATACAGCTGAAATAGAAGCTGTAATTTCTTGTTTTCACCGTGCTTAGGTGGCAGACGGGTGGGGTTTACCGCACTGCACAAACTTTCATACGGAAAACACCACTTTTTACCAGTTTTATAACAATGTATCAGTGAAGCAGAACTTTGCTGCTCACATTTCCATCAAATTGAGGGGATGACACACACTCAACATATGTCAAGAAATAAAGATAGTTCAGAAAGTCTCTCTTTGCGCGTGTGATCTGAAACGGTCTCTCTATGATTTTCTGTTGACAGGCAGCATCTTCCTCCTCAGTGGGATAAAGTCCTACCAGTACGACTTCAAGCAAAAACGGGTGGTGAAAATCATATCAGCTAATTCTTGGCTGGGATGTTGATACATCAACTTCAGGGCTGGTTAAAAAGATAAAACTTTCTACATATAACCAAGAAGGAAAAGTTAAAGAAAGATAATGATAACATAGTATTAAATATTTAACTGCTTTGTTACTTTTGGGCATGTGCGTACCTGTATATAAATGATATCTCTGACATCCCTCCTGGGGCATAGTGCTGCCCGTCTTAGATGTACAGTACTAAATGTAAAAAAAATTATTTTCCAAACGTATTGGTCACAAACAAATTAGTAAAGTTTGATCAAATGGACAAAGTAAGACAATTTATGATAGTGATTTGAAACTTCTTCATATATTTGTGTCACCAATTTAAGTGTTTCTCTTGTATATTTTGAATTTCTTTAATCTTTTGAACTCAAATTGATGTCATGACAGAAAACATATAATTGTCTCATTAAAGTGAACTAATCAAAGCGTTTTGTTTAATAAAGTTCTCCAATGCATTTTTTATCAACATATCAGTGGTGGATTGTATTCAAGTGTCCTGATATCAAATATCCTAGTTTCAAAACCACCTCAAGTATAAGTCTACTGATGTAAGTATCAGAAAAGCACTTTAATTTAAAAACTCAAAGTTCTAGTGCCGAGGGAAAACAGATGCTGTTATTAAACCTGTTTTTAATCATATAAATGTAGTATGAATACCTCAAAACTGTACTGTAATGAGTGAATGTAGTTAACTTCCAACAGTCCTCCAGTGCTGTACGTTTTCTCTTTGCAAGCAAGGAAACCTGTGTTTTTCACATTGTACAAGATAAACAGACACATCAAACCACTCAAACATAACCTTAAGTGCTGTCAAATGGCTCCGAAAATTTGTGCTAATCAACATTGGCAATATCAGCATCCCTAAATCCCAGGGAACTGTATGGTTGCAACCTCCATCCGTGTTGGAGTGCTTGGAGGTTAAACCTTGTTACATTGTGTAACACTGTGTGTACAGAGCCCTCATGTTTACCACCAAAATGAACTGTGGTCAGTATACATGAGAGGTTATCGAAAGGCACAAGAGAACACTTTAAACAAGAAGAGGAACACAGGCAAAGTGGTTGTTTTCTTTACAGACTTGATGTTTGCTGCTGTAAAGGAAACCCCTTTTGCTCATGTTTCAGTTCGATTGACAGTTTGTAGATGTAGGTCTCTGTTGTTTTACTCAGAATACAAAATGAGCAAATTAAGCACATCTATAATATTGATCTCAGTATTTCAATATTTCCATATTTGATTTTCATTGACAAATTATGCAAAACTTAAATAAAAAAGACAAAACAGGATAAGATGCATCAGGACAACAGAACCTAACACAATCTAACAGCTTTGCAAATATTTATTAAAAACATGGAGTTAAACAAATGGTATCATCTCCTCCCACTGTGTTATCACAGGGGCCACTCTTTACTCCCCCCTCTGACACAGTGGCTTATCTTAGCATATCCTGGAATGCTCTTATTGAGCTTTTATCAGAACAAATACACCCCTCGGGACGTTGGACTTGCTGTTATAAGAGGAGAGCAGATGGAGAAAAGGGATCAACTTAACAAGATGTCCCTCACTAATTTTGGGATTGTACTGCTGGCTTGTTTGACGCTTTGTCAGTCAGCACCGACCATCGCTCCAACCGTTTCACCGGAGGATGAGAACCTGGCTCAGGTAACGCAGTGGATGTTTTGTGTATTTGAGCTGCCTGAATCTGTCAGTCATTGAAGAAACACTGTAGGGGAGGACTATTCTGCCTTAAAATGAATCCCAGCTGTCATTATCACCTTTTGTTCACTATCATCTTTTCCTCTGTTTGTCAGGGATATGTCTCTCGGTTTTATGGCGATGTTGGAACAAGAAACTCGACACTTCGAAGTCTCATCATTGATACATTCAGTGAGGACCTGGAGTCAATGCAGGCTTTCTTTGGCCTAGAGGTGATTTCAACATATTGAATCATTTTTATATTCAATAACAAACGCTGATCTATTATACAATAATCAGTCCTCGGCTTTCTTGGAATCATTTATAATGTCACTACCTACCAAGGATTCATAAAAATAAAATGTTACCATATTTCAAACTTCAGTTTAAAAAGTTCTATGCTGTTGTTGCCTCCTGTCATCATCTGACCACCAGGTGACTGGTGTCTTGAATAAAGAGACAGTGGAGGTGATGAAAGCACCGAGGTGCGGTGTGTCAGACATCAGCCGATATGGACACTTCTATGGGAAACCCAAATGGGAGAAAAGATTAATCACATACAGGTAAGAAGATCTGAGGTCAGTGCTGTAGTTACATCATTTGATTTGATTTGATGAATAGAGTGCCTACCTCCTCGAAGGCTCAACAGTCACCTCATGAAACCACATTTAAAATTACTACAGATCCAGATTTTTATCTGGATCCATTTGAACCAAACTTCATATGCTCTTAAATATCAGTTCCCTAATGTCTCTTTTCAGCTAAATCCGTGAAATATTCTAAAAAGAAATTTAGGAAAATGTAAAAAAAACACTCTCACAATGTTGAAGAAAATGAAATCCGGATTTGGTCCGCCCCATCCTGGATCTTCACCAAACTCTAATGGCTTCTTCTCTGACCCAAAACACATCCTTACACTGAGTTTCATGCTAATCTATCCAGTAACGTTTTGCGTAATCCTGCTAACCAACAAACAGATCAACAAACAAATGCAGATTAAAATATAACCTTGGCGGAGGTAATGACATTGTTGGCTACTGAGGGATCTGCACTTCTCTGACCAATAACACATCCTTCCAACACGTAGTAATAATCAGTTTTTGCGTAACCTTGCTTACAAACAAACAAACAAACAAACCAACATACAGGGTTGAAACATCCTCGGTGGAGGTATATATATAAATATGACCCTGGAGTGACAATATTGACACCAACGATTACGGTTTTTTATTTATAAAGAGCTTCTTCTTGATGACCACTCAAATTTCTTTATAGTACAGTTTGTCATTCACCTATTCACGTACACACATTCATACAGTGCGTCTATTAGCATCACTTTTTAGTTCTATGGGGGGCAATTCGGGATTCTGAATCTTGCCAAAGGACACTACGTTATACAGATGGGGCAGACTGGGGATCGAACTGCTGACCTTCTAGTTGTAGGATGACTGCTCTACCCATCAGACACAGCCGCGCCAGATAATAATAATAATAATAATAATAATAATAATAATAATAATAATAATAATAATAATAATAATAATAATAATAATAATAATAATGATAAATGGTCTGAACAGGATCACCAGGTACACTTCAGATCTGACACAGAGGCAGGTGGATGCAACCATCGCTCAGGCCTTCCAATTCTACAGTGACGTCATCCCTCTGGACTTCAAACAGATCTACACCGGCAACGCCGACATCATGATCCTCTTCAAGGGCGGATGTGAGTCTAGATGAAATAAGAGTTTTTTGAGAAAATCTCTAACTTCTACAATTAGAAGGAGAAAATAAAAAATAAGATGGTGGAATTCATCACATAGTTTTGGCGCAATTTGACAATAATTTCATCAGTGACGCCAGCTGATTCTGGAAATCTTCTACAGACAGTGCAAACTCTTAAACTATAGATTATCTTCTTCGTGCTTCTGCAGATCACGGGGACTTTTACCCTTTTGATGGAGCGAGTGGCGTCCTGGCTCATGCTAACTCTCCAGGACAAGGCCAGGGGGGAGACACACACTTTGACGATGATGAAACCTGGACTCTCACCCAGAGAGGTAAACCTTGTCCACTGATGCAGAAGTGCATAATCTGTTTAGTTTTCTGTTTGTCAGATGAGAGGTAACTGGAACTGGAACTGTTCAGTTTGGGAGGCAAAACAACTCCAGATTTGATATTCTCAATTAACTTTTCTTTCCCCAATGTGGTTAATCAAAAAATAAAAATGTGCATGAAAAATCAAATGTAGTGTTTATCTATTAAAAACTGTAAGACTTATTTCCTTGTTGTTGTACACAGGTGTGAATCTGCTGTTGGTGGCAGCCCACGAGTTCGGCCACGCTCTGGGTCTGGATCACTCCAGGGACAGACGTGCACTCATGTACCCCACCTATCGCTATGTCAACACAAATGGGTACAGGCTACCAGACGATGACAGGCGCGGGGTTCAAGCCCTCTATGGTAAGAAAAAAAACAAGCGGACGTTTGAACTTCAAATGGCTTCATCCTCAAATCTGTACCACATAACAGAAAATACTGTTCAACAGCTATTAAAAGATGGAATACTAATTCGTAGCATCTGTTTCAATATTATGAACTGCACAGGATCTTTTTTGTATTCATTACGGTTTGTATGTTTGACAGCCAGACTGAACGAATTTTAATTTTCTTTAACCTAGATTGGGCCCTTTATATTTAAAGACTTTATATTTACATCAGGAGCGGGTCCTCTCTATGGAGGCCACCATGTTTTTTACAGTAGTCCAAACTGGACAAACTAAACACCCTTTGAGTATTTATGATAACAACAGGTTCTATTTCATGTTTGGAAGGGGAGGCTGAAGTCAGGGGTTTTCAGCTGCAACATTAAACTTCACAACAAAAAAATGTCTAAATTCTACACATTGCCCCTTTAATAAATATTTGTAAAAGTGCGTACACTCCTTGTCCCAGGAAGCCGTACGCCAGTGCCCACAACCGCCCCAAAACCAAATCCTCGTCCTGAACCTGAACCAGAGCCGGAGGATCCAACAGAAGGACCTGACCCTCTGCCAAACCCCAGAGACGAGCAGTGCAGCCGCGCGCTGGTGTTTGACGCAGCTACCCCCGTGAGGGGAGAGCTGTTCTTCTTTAAAAACGGGTAATTTCTGAAAATATTATAATCTGTGTATTTATGTGGAGCATGAATCCCATCTTGGTTTTTCTTTAACAGTTTAATTAAAATCCCTTAACAGATATTATTGGAGAAAGTCTTCAACTGGACTCCGTTTCACTAAAGTGGATACAAAATGGCGTGGGATCGACTATGTGGACGCTGCGTTTGAAGTCCCACACAGAGATGCGTTTTATCTGTTTGAAGGTAATTTTCAAAGGGTTTTGTTCAGTTAAATGATGAATGTAGTCATTCAATAAGTACTGTGAAGCTGTACAGGTGATAATAAGATCCATCTGTTCTCTCCAGGTCGTCAATACTGGGGCATAAGGGCTTATGCAAAGACAATAATATCCGGTTATCCAAAGTCTATCACCAGCCTCGGCCTCCCCTCCTCAGTCAGTAAAGTGGATGCAGCTGTTTATGTGCCAACTACTAGGAAAACACTCATATTTGTGAAAACACAGTATTGGAGGTGAGTGTTAGTCATGATCACAACATGTACCTGTTGGCTAAATAACTGACACAATTGATCACTGAAATATTAATTGGGTTAGATCATTTACAAAGCATCTATGTGTTCTGTGTTGCAGCTATGATGATAGCAGAAACCAAATGGACTCTGGATACCCGCGATCTATCACTTTGGATTTTCCAGGCATTGGCTCCAAAGTAGATGCAGCCTTTGAGAATTGGGGTGAGAAATATTCGTCTAAATTAAACCGGTTTCATATACAAGCCAAGAATTACCTTTGATTAGAATGACAATAGGTATGAGCACAAACCTCAGCCAAGGCCCAAGAGTTACTTAAATTCAAGATATCTCTCATGAAGATCCTATCATATTGCATCCTTCCACCAAATTTTTGGGAAATTATTTTGTGTGGAATACTGCTTACTAACATACGAATCCCAGTGAAAACATAAACAGATTATTTATGTCTATCATGTCAGTCTGTTTGTACCTTTTACTGGACTCTATATTATGATATAATATAATATAATATAATATAATATAAAATTACATTACATTACATTCAATTATATTATATCATATTATATTATATTAAACTATATTACATTCCATTACATTCCATTACATTATATTATATTATATCTGTCTGTCTGTATGTGTATGTTTGTTTCTCTGTTTTTAACTTATTTGGCCCTGAAAAGCACTTTGTGACTGTGACTGTGAAAAATGCTGCATGAATATTTTATTTTACAAAATACGTTTCAATTTTGTTTATTAGATATTATCTGCCCGTTGTTTAAAAAGGCAACTGTTTGCTTTCATGTAATCACGTCTTTTTATAAGGCAATTGTGATATACATAGTTCTTTGGACCAAAATTCAAAGTAATTCTGTTATTTTACTGTAACTTCAGCTTTATACTTGCATTTAAAGTGAATATTCCCTTCCACAGGTTATCTATACTTCTCAAGTGGACCCAGACAGAGCGAGTACGACCTGACAAACAAAAGGGTAGTGCGTGTACTGCTCAACTACGGCTGGCTCAACTGCTACTGACACACAAATGCAGAATCCCATGAATGAGTCAAGTGAATAACAATATTTTATTCTATGATGAGGGGAACCTCGCTTGAATACAGATGTTGTTCAATGTATTTCAAATAAACGCAACTGAGGCAAAGGTCAGTGATCAATTCTGTCAACATTCCTTGACGTTCATCTTCTCATCGTTAGTTGGAACATTTCTTGTGTGTTACAAATAAATATTAAAATGGATTCATGCAAACTCTTCTCTTCAATTTCACTGCCCCCTCTAGCCCTGTTTGGGGCGTCGCTTGCAGGGTGTGATCATTTAAGTACCATAGCACCACAATTACAAGGTCAAACAAATATAAACAATTTAAGCCATTTTTGTTTTCAGTTGTGTCTGGACTTTTATGTTGTGAAATAAACCAGTTTTTTAGAGAGCACAAGTAATGAGACTATAGGAGCTTCAAAGGCTTGGTTTACCAAAATTACAACAATACATTACCGATAGATTGGGTTTTATTTGCCCAGAGGTTATAGGAACTTATCTTTGACATTTCTGCTGCCTCTCCAATGCAGTGGAGGTGAATGATATTTTATTTGTCAGCAAACTTGCCTCCCATACTCATGGATAATCTCCTGGACATGCTGTCAACCTGTATTATTTAGATTATAACCATCGAGGATAGCAGTTCCACTGGAAACTGTCCACTGTGAGGCCTATGAATTATCCCATTCAGGACACATGCTTAAATTGGTCATGATTGATGCTAGTCCTAAACAAATCCTTCCTGGAAATAACTAATCAAGGAAAGGAAAGCTAGCACTTGTATGGCCTTTCACAGTGAAAGAAAGGCACAAAAAAGGCAAAAGTCAAATGTTATTTCATTTGGAGACATGGATTTCTCAGTACACAAATCAAATCAAATCAAATCAAATCAAAGTTTATTGTCACATGCACCAATGACAGCGTCATCGGAGCAGTGAAATTCTTAAGACATGGCAGGCAACTTCTACGCAGTAGACGACTTTACAACATATAACATAACATCGTAACAAATAACATATAACATATAAGTGAATATTAAATTAAGTAATATGAATATATGTATAACATATAACATAGTCAAATTAAAGTAAAGGTTAAATGAAGCAGCAGTTTACAGGGTGAAGGGGTGGGGAATATTAAATAGAATAATATAAATATATGTATAACATATATCACAGTCAAATAAATTCAAATGCAGCAACAGTTTTCAGGGTGAAGAAGTGGGGAATATTAAGTGAGATAAGTTTATGCGAAGTAAGTGAAAAAAATAAAAATAACATGCTATCTAACATAACATATAACTTCACATCGTAACATAACGTGGTCAAGTGCAGCAGTAGTTTACAGGGTGAAGGAGTGGGGAATATTAAATTAAATCTTATGAATATGAATATATGAATATATCTCTACATATAATGCATATAACATAGTCAAGTCAAAGTCAAATGAAGCAGTTTACAGTGGGTAATATTACATTAAAATAAGATGAATATAGGTATTACATAGGCAGATCAAAGTCCAAATGAAGCAGCAGTTTACAGGGTGAAGAAGACCCAGTTCGTCCCTCTGACATTCACTCATGAATTTAAAGGAATGTGCTGCAAGTGAGCTAAAAGGTGTGTCATATTAACCTTCTAGTTGTTTTCAAAACATCGAAACAACCACAAAAACATTGAGGTCTGTAAAACATATCAGTGGTTGTTTAGCAATAATGAAGGATATGAGGAAAGTCATGATTGGGAAACAGTAATGATGCTGGTGGGAAAAAAGAAAATCAAAGTAAACAGAATATTGAAAATTAAACTGAGTTTACCTTTTTGCAGCTGCAAGAGCATAAACACATGTGTGTGGTGTACAGTCTGAGACATGTGGTAGGTATGTCCTTATAAAACCTTGACAGAAAAACAGGACTCTTTCTTTGGTGGTTCTATATGTCACGTGACCGGGATAAGAGCAGATTAAAAGAAACATTGAATGAATAGACGGCAGGTATTAGAGGAGAGAAAGTAAAGTAAAGGTAGCTGCGAAGTAATATCCTGGTAATTGAGTTTATTCATAATAACAAGCAAAATAAATCAAGTTCTTCAGTAAAGTGAAACTTATGTAAACATATTTCATTGGTTTGGTTTCATTCAAATAAAATCGTTTAAGCCATTTATCAAAATTCAAAACTAATATTGATGTTAATCGGGTTATAAGGACAGAGATGACGTAACAAAAAAATAAATGAAATAAAATAAACACACTCAAGGCCTTAACCAAGCAGCATTAACAGGTTCTATGTTTTAACATTTTCTCAGGCTTCAAATAAACACATCAAACCGAATATCCGGTGCAGGTCCACTGAGTAATTATGTCCGGTAGAAACAACTAATCTCTATAGCCTCAACAATATTTTTTTAAAGGCGATAGTCGCGCTTTTATCGATATCACCGAATTATTTATTGTGAAAACATCTCCACAGTATCCCTGTGTTTATAATGGAGTCTGACGGCTAGCTGGTTAACGTTAGCCTTAAGCCTTTAGCGTAACCACTGCGGTGGAGACGACTGAAGGTTCCGGTTGACACACGGACACAAACAATCCGGAGCACGAAGCGTAAGAAGTGAGCCGTTTTATTTTGCTGCATTTTTATTCTGGTGTTTGGTCTCTGACTTCCACACAGCATGAGATCTGGTGTGTGCCACTAGCAGCCGTGAGCAGTTAGCTTGTCTTAGCTGCACTAGAGCAAGCTTCTGTGTTAGCATTGCCTGGCTCACAGTCCCACTGTTGTTAGTTGTCGCCAGCTGAGTGTGTTAGGCACGTGTACACAGGTGTAAACACTACTTTGTTAAAATGTCTCATTGAGGTTTCCTGTCTCCACCGGACAGAGGCTCGTCCCTGTCTCACATGGAGTCCCTCAACACGTTTGAATCTGAAATGGAGGCTGATGGACAGGGGAACTACTCGCTGTTTCCTGCTCTGGACAGCATCGCAAGTCTATCAGGGACTGCAGAAACTCTGGAGAGGTGGTTTTATACATTTATATATCGACACACATTTTTATACAGCACTTAAAGGCAAAGCAAGGTAGTTTGATTTCTAAAGCCCATTTCATACACTGAGTTGGATTAAACGTGCTGCACAGGGACATTCAAAACAACAGATACATTTTAAATCAGAAGTTTTGAACAAATTTTAAAGAGATTAACAGAGGTAAAAGAAACAATAAAGATAAGAACAAATTATAGGTTGAGGTCAAGCTCCCATTCATACAGACATTCATAGAGTGCATCTTTGTGCCGCACTTTAATCACACATTAAGCCCAAGTCACATGGAAATGGGTAGACTGGGATCGATCTGCAGACCTTCTGGTTATTAGATGACAGTTTTGATACTGTGATATTATACCATCTGTTTCGAAACAGCAGCAAAGAAATGCTTTGCAAGGACGAATCTGACGTTAATTTGTTATCTTTTATCTGTTAGTGGTAGCAGACATTTGATGTAGGATTAAAACATGGGATAACAAAACCCACTATGCTTACTTTTCTGATGCAACTCTAATATTTTGTACTTAAATATGGAGTATTTTTTCAAACGCATGGATATTTTATGTTTATGTTTCCCCGAATGATACTGAACTTTTCTTTGCAGTGAACCGCCTGGTGAAATTTCGGAGAAGCCTAACCTCACATGGCTGGATGCTGCACAGGTGCCCTCTATTTCTCATATTTCAATGTGGTGTTATTATAACTATGATCAACTGCTTTGCAAGGTTTTGTTTGATCCTTTGTTGTCCTTGACTTAAACATATCTCTCATGTAGATTGTCTTGGAGGAAGCGGGACGTCCCATGCACATAAAGGAGATCAAACAGAGGATCATTGACAGAGGACTTGTTCAATCTAAGTACAGCAATCCTCTGAATTAGAACTGCATCTTTTGCCCAAGTTAAGCCAAATCAGGAAACTGTTACAATGGGTTTCTTTAAAAATGTTCACTGAATATTTAAATATTTGTCAGATCAAAGTTGTTAGTGAATTTACATTTCGAGTCTGATTATCTTTTCTCTCTCTCCTCTGCAGTGCAAAGTCGAGCCTGGAGGCGGTCATGTACCGTGAGGTAAGGAGGGATTTATCAGTCTGACAGCAGCCTCTGCTGTTGAGTACAACAACTTGCACCTCCACTTCACATGTGTGTTAGTTCAGTTGATACAGTACATGTGTCATCTGTATTTCTTTCACTATTTATTCTTTCTCCATGTTTTTCCATCCTGCTCCTATGACCTTATTTAACTATTTTCAAGAGAAGCACTGCTTTAAACAGAGCAAAGGATGCCCTGCGCTCAAACGCACAAGCCTGTCAACTGGCTATATCTAGTCATGATGGAACTTATCTAAATTGGGAGGCATATTGGACTTTTCCATTGCCATGCATTATGGCCTCAGTCTATCATATGTTTCAGACACAAAAAGGAAGCAGGAGATTCAAGAGGATTGAGAACAGAAACGGAGTCTTTGCTCTGCTGGTGAGTTAACTGGGATACTAATGCAAGTTTCACACAAGCCCTGAATATGTTATGTGATGCTGAAATGCACTTGACCTTTAAGCCAGGCTATTTGTCATGGATATATACCAAGGCATTGCTGTTGACACAAGACCTAGGTCCAGCAAAGTGGTTGATTAAACGTGACCACCTGCTATAAATGGACTGTACAGACAGTACTAATCAAGGTTGAAAATTGCATTTCAGTATCATTCAAATTGACAGGAAAATGTTCTTTGCATTGGAAATTCAATACCATCTGGCAATCTGATAATCTGATATCATGTGGATATATGATGATAATTTAATTTTCAGATTATATCAGAGTAGAAATAATTTCTTAAAGTTTAAATAGCTCATGCACATTTTGTTTTCAGTAACTTTCATTGTTCGTCATTCAGCAATTAGATTAAAAAAGTACAGGCTACATCCATGTTCATTTTGTTATATTTTCATCCGTATTTTCATTCATCCTCCTGAAGGCAACACAAGCGCAAGCCTCAGGTGCTTCCCAGCACATAAGCAAAGATCTGTGTCTTTGTCTTCTCACAGACGGATGAGGAGCGGCAGCATGCCCTGCAGACCTTCACCTCCCAGTCTTTCCTCAGCTCTCCTCAGCAGAATACAGTCGGCAGCTCAGGCTCAGGTGCCTCGGCAGGCGGCTTTCCATCCCCTGCCAGTTCCTCGGAGCACAAGACCAAGGCGAAGAGAGTTTCACGAAAAACCCAGAACCAAAAGTACAGGCTTAAGTACCTCACGCTGCGCAAAGCAGCTCGGGCCATGATATTTGTGAGTGAACTGCCGATTGATAAGACTTAGTTCCTGTTGGTTTTCTTTTATGTCTTGCATTTGCAGCTCTTAAATTATTAATGCTATGAAACTGTTTCACCCACAGGAGAATGCAGCCGTCTGCGATGAAGTTGCCCATTTGGAAGAAAAGTTTCTGAGAGCGAAGGAAGAGCGAAGGTGAGTGGACATGTTTCAGTGATGCCTTCGATTTCCATGATGTTCTAAAAACATGCTATTGACCATCTGGTGTGTGTCAATCATTCTACATTGTCCTGTTGTTGTCATCGTTCTGTTATTCGTATTACACTGTATGATGGATCTGTTTTTGTGATGCCATCTGGTGAGGATTTATGATAGTGCTATTTCTCTAACAGTTTACACTTTGTGTTACATTCAGATCTTCAACTTATTTATTTATTTTAAATTGCAGGTTTTTACTGAAATCCTTGCTGCAGTACCAGTCCTTGTCAGAGGGGGACATTCTGCCCACACCCAGCTCAAGCGCTCATCCACCTGTTCCACCTGTGGCACTAACTTCAGTACCCGCAGGGGCTTCCGGCCTGTCTGGGGGACACAGCCTGGCATCAGTGGTGTCAACAGGGGAAGAAGGTCCTCTTAAAAAACCCAAGAAGGAAAGGAAAGAGAGGGGGAGGGAGAATGGCAAGGAAGAACGTGAGTGTTCTGTGGTAGAGTATGAGTTTTACTGCAGGTAATTACTAATAATGGACACTGTTGACCTGATTATTCTACCACCTTATGTTTGATCAGTGCCGAAGAAGATGACTAAGAAGAGAAAGCTAATGGACGGGTCTCGGAAGCTGGTGCAGCCCATCTCTCTGGACTCATGTGGTCGCCCCGTCTTTCCCATCGTCCTGGGAGGTTTAACAGTCTACAGTCTTGGGGAGGTCAGTATCTGAGATGTCTGACATGTCATAGCTTTATTGTCACCATGGTACAGTTATGATAAACCTCCAAAATAAAGTTTCTTGCTGTGACTACTTCAACTGACTATTGTTAGTGCAGATTAATGGTTAAAAGAAACTAATATCTGATTTCTTTCTAGATCATCACCGACAGAATGTTGTTCCATGATGAGTGTGCCATCTACCCAGTGGGCTTCTGCAGCACACGAGTGTTTGCCAGCATGAAGAACCCTGACCAGCAGTGCCTTTACACCTGCCAAATCAAGGATGGGGGGACAGGTCCAAAGGTACACACGTACATGCACACACACATAACCACAGTTGCAATTGTCTTCAGTTTATTTTGGTGTCAGTCATTGGTTTCATGGTAAGTTGTACCTTTTCAATCTTTAATTACCGTGGTCCCAATGGTGGTTTGGTTTGTTCTGTATCAGCATGAGCTGCTAGTTCTCTAGTCATGTTGCGGGTGTTTAACAAAAAAAGCTGCTTTTGCAAGTTAAAGCCTATCTTCTTCTAGGTTGCACATTTTGATATAGATTTGGTGCTATATTATTTTATTAATAATACATATATTGTTTAAGTACACTAAATATATTCAAACTATAAACTTTGTGAAATTACTTCCATTTGTATTAGCACATTTTAACATTAGTGCAAAAATACTGCTCAATGTGATCAGGTTGTGTTTTTGTCCAGTCGACATGGTATGATTTAAAAAAGAAAGAGTTTGTGTAAATTACTTTAAGTCACACAAACTGGTAGCTGCATTGCAGTGGAGGTCACTTAAAACATTTTCAACTTTGAATCCCCAGTTTGAGATTGTGCCTGAAGAAGACCCTCAGAATGCCATCATGGCCTCCTCTGCCCTGACGTGCCACTCCAACCTCCTGAATGCCATCGCTTCTGTCAGGTACAGACGTCGACCACAAAAACTTGGATTCATTTGATTGTTGCTATTCTGAGTACATTATATTACAGACATCCACTTTTTTTTGTTTCTGCAATGGTGTCAGTCTGGCAAATGTCCACTGTATGTCCAATATTTTTTTTCTATAGGCTCTTTACTGTCAGCACATTCCACTTGAAACCAGACTTTCAAGTAGAACACATACCTCCGTATATTCCCTGTTAAATTCAATCAAGTTGCACTAAATTGCAAACACTCTATATATTTTCTTTATTTAAAAATATGTAACTGTACTAGTCAATATGATCTTTATTTCCCTTTAAGTTCATTCAAAATTTCCTTCCCCTAGTTCCAAGTGTGTGGTGCCCATTGTGCCATCAGGAGCAGACTTCTTTGGTTTCTCTCACCCCACCATCCAGAATCTCATCCAGAGTTGTCCTGGAGCACGCAAATGTACCAAGTAAGTTCCCTTTGGTCAGCTGAATTCTTCTGTGTCTACTGTTATTTTTTCATCAGTAACACGAGTGCATACTGACGGGTCTTAAAAAGCATGAAGATTCAATCATTCTAATTTTATGTGAGGTTTACGTTCAGTCATGGAGAAGTGTAAGTGCTTCTAGGACTCCAATATTCCGTCATATCTGTTGTACTTGACTTAGGTCTTTAATTTAATTAATTATGATATTTAAAAGTGTTAAATTAAACTTGCGAAACCTGCAGGAACTCTGCAACTCTGAATAATACGGGTTCAGTTGTCTAAAACATGGCAGACCAACTTCCTAAGCGGGCTCAAAAATTAACAAACAATGAGAGTTTATTTTTAATTATAATAAATACAGATATGAATTTCACCATCCACATTGAGGGGACAACAGATGAAATGTAGAGCAGTGAATTTTGTGGACAGGTTGCCCAATCAAAATAATTATATTAGACTGAAACACATTTTTCAACCTGGTGGATTATTATGTGATGATAATGATGTTTGAATGTAATATGGAAACAGAACAAAATTATTACTTACAGTAAAATGAGGAGCGGCAAAACTGGGAACTTGAAAATATTAACAAGTCAGGGCACAGTTCAAATTTTTTTAAGGCTGACATAGTTGTGCAAAGTTTATGTATGATTTCTTAGCACCAGGTCATCTTGTATTTATTTATTATTAAATCTTGATTATGTAGCTACAGATGGATCCGTTTCGAGGTGTGTCGCCCAGGTGATGGCCAGGTCCCTCACATTCTTACAGAGGACGATGCCTCTGTCAACTTTGAGGCCTACCAGAGACACCAGTGTTTTGAAGAGAACAACACTACTGAACACGTCACAGGTGGCTACAATTAATCTTTACCTATTTTTTTAACTTGGCTGTATTGTACACTGTTTTATTGCCACAAACTTGAATATTGACTCTGTGATGCACTAGGCAAACATTTCACAGGCAATGATTCATCAGACAAACAGAGTCGTGGGGGTCTAGGTCTAACTGCTGAGCAACAAATGAGAAACCATGTCTTGTTCGTCCACATCTGCTGTCAAAACGTCTGAGTAAAGCAGCGAAGCTGCTCCAGTGGAGACGCTCAGCTCTAGTTTGCACGGCTGGAGTTTCTGTCGATAACACAACTTACCCCAACCGCTTCTCTAAGCCTGCACTGTTAACACTACAGTATCTACCTACTTATTCCTAAAACGTCTGTCTCTATGTGGAGCCCAGTTCTTGAGAACAGTTCAGCGTATCTGCTTCACCCTTGGCTTGTCTATTGGTAAGAGTCCAGGGAAGTGCAGTGTTGAATTGGATGTGATTTGGATACACAATCAACGTTCAGTATTAGTAAACTTTCAAATAAAGATTACCTGGCAGTCAGTGGAGGCAGGGCAGCGTGCCAACACAAGTCTGCTGACCAAGTTGAACCTGTCCTTCAAGTCCTTGAAGCCTGCAGGCCGAAGCTGGCAGCCATAATATCTGGCCCACCACATCAATTTGATTATTTTTATTGAACCATATCAACACTGTGTGCAGCTTTATATTGAGCTGAATTACAGAGCGTTTATTTTGAAAAGTTGGCAACACAGGTCTGAAGACTATGATGGTTGCCTAACACATCTCTGAAATAGCTGACATGTAATGTATTAAAAAGATAACAGCAGTTAAGTAAATCCTTCAAAGTTCTGTTCATTACCATTCCAATCAAAGGTCTGTCCAATTATTTCAAAGTCCCTTTATTTTTACAATTTCTTGCATTTTTGTAATGCTGACATGCAATTGCTTAGCCTCACAGACATTGACATTGACCCTTCCTCCTCTTTATATCCTACTTGTCTTCCTCAGGACAGACACCGCAGTCTCCTAGTTCTTCTCATCAGCACCACCTTACTTCTCCCACCATGAAGCCCTCAACCTCATATTTCAGCTCCTGATTCTGGTAGTCTTACTCAATAGTGAACTTTTCTTTTGTAATTCCACACTATTTCAAAAGTACCTTCCTATTTAAGTCATTCTTGAAATAGCAGCATCATGATAACATAATATAGTTTATGATTATGTACTGGAAATGGATGGTGAATTAGCTCTGTGCTTAATGTGATATCCCAACACCTCTTAGTAGAAATTACATTCTATATTCTCTGTACAAACATACATGGTTTTGTAATCCTAGTTTACTTTGTAATTAAAAAGTAATTAACTATTTTACTAATTGGGAGTCTCAGGAACATCAAAATTGCTGGTCATTATTCTCTCCGATGTGCACACTTTGGTTCAAGGCATACTATTGCCTTTCTATTAAAGTATACATTTTTCTTAAACTCTGTTGCATTTTTTGTGTTTTTGTGTTTTACCCATACAAACACTGTAGCTTTGAATGTAACACATTCACTTTAACATAGTTGTTAGTTTGTAATTTATTTGTTTCAATCATAGTCAAAGGGGGCTTATTTCAGTCTGAGTTTTGGTAAAAACATTTTTTTATTCATACAGTCCAACATTTATTGGCAGTGGTTCTAACAGCATAGATTGCATGTAAACAGTCCACACTAACGTATAGCACGCTTATAGATGCAGCATCTGCCCATTCGAAGAACCAAATGTGATTATGCATCACATCTTTTTACATTTTCTGGTTCTATGACTTTTCTAATGTATTTCTGGGTGGCAATTTGAAATAAAAGGAGGACCAGGTAAAATGCCGCTAAGGCTGTAGATTGGACAAGCTTTATAGTCACAAGGCCAATCTCTCCATGCATAACCAACAGCAGCTGCTTCTTCAGTTGGGGAACACGAACTGGTGGATAACTGGACAGTGGTCGGACCCCAGTTTGTGATAGGAGCTGGAACCCAGAGGGACTTCGGCCCGCATGGAGCTTGATTCGCAGAGCAACAGATCTTTATTAAAGAAAAATGAAGGAAACACAGATGGCACAATCATTTACTGATCAAGACATTACTTTGAGAAATATCATCAAATAACCCATAGTTATTTAATAAAGAGAGGTTAAAAGGATTGTTCACCGAAAATGTTTAATTCACTCACTATCCACCCACCACTGATGGAGGGGTGGATGAGGTGTGTGAGTTCACAAAACACCTCTGTTACACCAAGTTTTAAGCCGAAATATCCACTGGAGGTGGCTTGACCAATCTAAATTCAGTCTGTCAATCGTGATGTTTTCTTTATAGCATCAAATAACTAATTACAAACAAACATACTGGAAAAATTAGCACTTGAACAAACATCAGTGTAATAAGTACTACTTAAAATGAAAAAAAAAGTCTGATAAAAAAAATGTAACGCGTTATGACTTTTTATTTGGATCCATTTCCCATCCTCAAACAGTAGGACGGGATTTATGTCCCACACTGCTGCCAGCCACTATGGGGTGATCAATACACTTTGGCATTAATTTTGGGGAGCCTTTGATCTGAAAATACATGGGTCAGTGAGGCAAAGGGAACATGGGACAAAAAATAACCCATCAAATTTACTAACAGATCCAGGAATTTCACATTCTTTTTTTTTAATTAAATTTTCATCTAATTCCCATCAGCAGTTGATCTTGATGGATAATCCTTCTTCCTCACCGGAGATAATGATTTGGTGATCTATGATGTTGTTGGCTTGGCTGTATGACTGGTTTGAGTTTAAGAGGACTGTTGGGCTACATTGTGTGGACCTCTAAATACCTCTGCTAATGAAACTAGTGAGTAAAAGTTGGACAAATGTTTTGAATCACCCTGACTCCTACCTCAAAGACATCAGAAGATGGTGTGACAGACACTGTCTGGTCGTAAGTTATGTTGACATGCCTTCCTGAGCACAGGGTTTGGTTGGGGAAAGGTCCAAGGAAGTGCACATCTGTTTCATTATAAGCCACTGCCCTGGCGCCCAGTGACAGCCTGTAAGCTATGTCTCGCTTGTACCGCGGATGGATCCTGAAAAAATGAAGACAAAATATGCATCATCTTTAAACAGAACTTCAGGGATTCCAAGTAAGGAAAGTGCCAGGGGCTTGTGTGTCTTGGCAGCATGTCAGGGGTAAGTCCATTAAACACTTTATAGATGTTTATAAGGATCATACAGTTTATCAGTGGAATAACTGGAAGCTACAGCTCTTTGCTCCATTTAAAAACCCTCGCAGGTAAACATACTCTGAAGTGACAGAAGGTTAAAACTAGAATAGGTAGAATATAGCCCTGACCACACCACAATTTATGTTAGTGTTACGTAAAAGTCTAACTCGCAAGACTGAATTGAACCTAAGTGAATTAAATGCACACCACTGATTTTAAATGTATATATACCTTTTAGAAAGTAAATCTCTGTCTATCAACTAGTGTTGATCAAGGCCTCTATCACCAAATGATACCTGGATGTTTCTAATATCTACTAAACCTGAATCATAAATACAGTAAGAGTTCATTTTAATGCTTTTGGGAACATCTTCCTTACGTGTGATAGGGAGAGGATTCGTCAGGTAAATCCAAAGCCACGGCCATGAAGGTTCGCGGCATTCGTGGATTTGGGACAAAGCCCACGTCTGCTAACTGGTGCCAGCGGATGTTTGGAAAGCCATCAGTTGTGGAGGTCTTTATGCAAGTTGACAGCTGCACACAGGGAGAAACTATGGATCAAATCTTCAGTCATGCAAACACTAACTACATTTTTATTTATTTATAAATGGCAAAAGTGTAAAGACATTCAAAAGTCATCTTAGATTAAAAATCGTACCCATGGTAGGTTTAACATAGACTGTATATAAAGGTTGACGACGTGTCAGCTCCACTGAAGTGAAGCCAAAATACTTTGATCACCCCCTGGTGGCTGGCTGCATTATAGGTCATGGACCCGTTGTCCATCTTTATAAGCAGTCTATGTGTTTTAAAAGCTGTATTTAATATTTTTGTTTTTGTATTATCATCTGTAGTTGTTACTATTGTGTCATACACACCTGGACAAAGCCAAAGGGGAAATCTGCAGCTGTCTGGCCCCCTGAGCCCTGGTGAAACGCCATCCTCCAGTCATCGATCATAGCAGGGAAGGAACAGTTGTAGTCATCCTGGTTGAATACTGTATTTGACTCACCTGAAAACATTCAAGATGAATGTGGTGTATTTGGCGCAAATGAACATACAGGTGATACCTGTGCAGGAAGTCCTACTCTACCTTGGTACCAGATGGCTCCTTTGATGGTCATGTTGAGCAGTGGGTGGATCATTGAATTCCACAAGACCGAATCTGTCCTACTGGGACTGTGTAACATGCAGAAAGTAGCAAAATTGTTATCTGTGCAAGGTAGCAATTCTCGTTGTACACACACAAGAAGACACACTTGTCAGGGAACATAAAAAAAAACAACTTTTAAGTGCTTTGAGTGGTCTTCAAGACAACAAAAGCATTAAATAAATACAGACCATTTACTCTGCATTTCAGAGGTAATGCATAGGAAAGCTGAATTAAGTTGTCTTTGTATCCTTACATGGCTGTCTCTTTTCTGCTTTGGGCTAGTCCACACTGCTGCAGTACCCGTGTAGATGACCAGTGTGCCAGAAATACAGGACTCCACCAGTCCTATGGGGTACTTCAGAATGTCATGCATGTAATGTCCAAAGAGCCAGCACAGCGCAGAGAAGTCAGCCACAGTGCCTGGAAATACACTCCATCAATCAACCAGTAGAGTGCATGCGGTGATACACAAATAAACAAATAGCATCATGTTCATATTTATATATATATTTGAGTTTTTAATACGTATATGCTGACTGATGTTGTAACCATAAAAAAGCAGTTGCTCAGATTTAAGATTACGTGTAATAGAGCCTGACTGAATTATTTTTCAGCCAATACCAAAACTTTTGCTTTACAGATGCAAAATGCAGAAATACACATTGGCTGATGGTAATTGGATCAGCAGAACGTGCTCCGGCCGCATAGTGTAGGATGGGTACTGTCAGTTCTACCTGGGAAGTACAGGAGCGATTGATCGCAGCTGAACAGTGTTGCAGGTTCTCAGCAGTGTCCTCACAGTGAATAGTGAAGTGCATAATGTTAATAATAAACAGCGTCAGGCAGCGTAATATCTCCTATAAATACCACCCCCCTCTTATCCCTCTTCCTGACAAGCGCCATTAGCTTATTTCATTTGACAGCTGGAGTCCAGTCAGTATTTAATTCATTATTATTTATTATTATTTTTTAGATGTTTATCAATATAATGTTTACAAAGATGTTGATGATGCAGAAAATATTTGTTTTTACATTTAGCATAGAATGAATATATGCTTAGATTCTTACTTAGTACTTTTATACCTGGTTGTATGTGTGTTTTGTTTTGTTTTTATTAATGTAATTTATAAAAAAAGTCTATGTTAAATCAATATAGATATATAGATCAGAAACTTGTTTACTTGATATCATTATCGGCATTGATCTGTATCGGTCCATCTCTAATGAATAGATACATAAATCCTTGACTTACCAGCTGTAGGCACAGTCCAGGGAAGTTTCACTTCTATCAGATCCATCAGCTCAGTTTGACTCTCTTTCAAGGCTACCATGAAAGGTCGCACTTGAGAATAGTTTGATACGAGGGCCAGCTCATCCGACGCATTAAAAATCTGTTGGACAATGAATAAATAATAGCTTGAAATGAAAAATGTGAATTAATTAATATCACACAGAACATTATTTTTTCATCAACTATGTTGCACTAAGAAAGAAGTTCTAAAATACTAATCCACTATGTTTGGTTCGCATTACAATCCAAAGTGTTCAACCAGCTCAGCCGACCTTATATGTTTCAAAGAACATGTTGCTCTGCCCTCCACACAGCCAAACATCTCCAAACAGCACATCTGTGAGAGTGGCCGTGCTGCCCTCAGTGGCTGCCGTCACATTGTAGGGACCGCCAGCATCGACAGGGTCCATGGTGACTTGCCAGACACCTGTATTTAACTAAATAGAAGTCAGATAAAAAAAAAGGTGTCTGGACTCTCCACTACCAATTGGTACGAATTGCATTTGGCCGAAGAACAATGGCTGACAAACATTTCAAAAGTAAGTGGTCATTTTATTAGTTATGCTGATAAGATTATACAGTTAACTTCAACCATCTAGTAAGACATATACTCATGTTGCACTGACATAACAGAGGTAATTATGAGACGGCCTTGTTTTCGTGCAGGACTGAGGGGGACTCAGGTCGTAGCTACACTTGACCTCTGAGGCCATCACTTCCCTGCAGATCTTCCCCATCTGACAGCAGCTGGCTGTATTTACCTTCTATCACAGGGGCCGGTGAGGTTTTCTGATTTACTGGTCCTGACAAGGACACAGTGACATGTCCACCGTCAGGGCCGTACCCCCACAGCACAGCTCTCTCTGGAGACCTCTGCAGCACCATGTGCTCTCCATAGTAGGAGGCGAAGCGCAGACACCCATCTAAACACACACACACACACACACACACAGACAGACACAGAGACTGTGCTGTGACCTATTATATGCAAACAGTTACAAAATTATAGTGTCTGAAGATTAAAACCTGTGAAGCAGAAAGGACACTTGCAGAATACATCGGCATTGTTTAGAGGTTGTATTGCTCAAACAATGATATTGTTCCCTTTGCTGCATTGTTAAAAAAGACAATAAGCCCCTGTTCCATAACGATTCAGAGCAGTTCCATGCTCACATGTGATTCATCAGAGTCTACTCACCACAGCTATCAACAGAGTCGGAAGGTCTCAAAACAACACACAGCGTTAGAGCCACAATGAGAAGGCAGGTCATGATAATAACGAGCTGATTACAAGCTAGTTGTTCATCTGCAACTGGTTGGTGGAGCTCAGCTCATGGTCCTTATCAGTCACTGGAGCTTCAGCTCTTGCTGAAAATACAAAAAAACACCCGTTTGTGCAATATTAAAGATTGTGAAAAAAAATCCTGGATCATCTGCTTTGTCCAGATTCATGCCAAAATTTCGTGCATTGTTTTGCTGAAATCTGTTTAGTGTTTTTTCTAAATCCTGCTGAAAAACAAACAAACAAACCAACCAACCAACAGTACGATAATGGACAGCAATAAAAACCAAACAACATTTGCTGAGTGATTTTGTTCCAGATGTTTAACACAGACCTTTAAGTGAAGTTTTTTAAATGATGAGCTTGGACGAACCTTTTAAATATAGACACCTGTTCACTTCTCAGTTGCACTATGTTGTCAGTTACATCCTCAATCTAGTTGATGGGAAAACCAACAGCAAAAAATAAGAAAAGAGGGAAGTCACCTCTAAGGCCTGGTCACACATCCGCCGATGTTCCGGGGCGAACCTGTGGCTAACTTTCACTTCCAATCTTCTTAAGACAGGTGGCGATTAAAACATTTGTCTTCAGGCACTGCTTGGCTTTGTGTGGCGCTCAAGTTTGGTACAGTTGGACCAACACATGTGACCATGTCCTTACCCAAGAATCCCAATTTCTCCTTAAGATGCTTCACAATCTGCACACAGTGAAACCCACTAAACTACAAAACTACTAAAGCAAGTGCTTATAAAACTTTTAAACAAACTAGCATAATTGCATAGTTTTTCAAATCTACAATTCTCTAAGCAGCGCACTGCTGTGAGGTGAATCTCTATTAAGGCCAAAGTCATTAACATCTAGAGCCTAAGAAAACAGCATGAAAAATGAAAGGAGGTGCAACATTAATAACCCCAGAGTTTACCAGCCAGGTGTATTTACCGAAGCATTTTACACTTTTGCCTGTGGTAAAGACAAACGACCATACCACTTTCTGGTGGCATGTTATTTAACACAGAACTTACACATGGAAATAAAGCCGATACAGTTGGCTGCTGGCTGGGGCGTATGAGAGAACTGTCAAGTGAGGAATAGAAATGGGGGGCACCTGGGGGCCCTAAAATGAACCAAAGCAAGAATAGCCTTCCAAAATAATTATCAACAAAGAGCATACTGCACAAACACATTAATAACAGTAAAGTAAAAAAAAACACCACCCTCTGACATGAACTGAATTCTAGACATTTACTGAAAGTTTCCAGAAGGGCTGCATGTTATAACACAAATGTCAGTTTTGGACACTTTTAGGATCTCTTCTTTCTTTCTGCCCCGAAAATGTCAGAGTGAGCCCATGTGAAAATACAGAAGAAAAATATCAGGGGAACTCAAAGGGAGGGGGCCCGTCGTGTCCATGACATTACTAGCACGTGATGGATGTGAAACTGAAGCAAAAAAACAACAAAAAAAAATGTTGGTGTTTTAATGCCAACTTAGATAATAACTTGGAATGTTAATAACAATAATGAAAATAAGATATGAAAGTTTTGGTGATTATAACTGATGCTGGTGTCGATGTGCTGCCAATTTGCTTCGGCAGAAATGATGCGTCATTTCCTGCCTCCTGAATGCTCTAGCTTCCAGGCTCCATCCCGTGTCAGACTGCTACCTTCTTCATATGTTAAGGTCAAACTCCAATTTGTGTCTGAAAACAGCTTTTTAAATATTCTAGTCTTAATTAAACCTAAAAAGTGATGAAACCTAGTGACGCCTAACGTTATCAGCAGTTCTCTGGACCCACTCTTACCTTGTGGCCTTTGCTTTTCCTACCCTGCTTAACAGCCCAGGTGAGATGTGAGTCATTTACACACCTCTTCAAAGGTCAGTGATAATAATTTGAAACATGAAATTGCAAATTGAATTTGAGCCATATCTATTATAATGGGTGGATTTTTTTGTATAATATGTCAAATAAAATGTTATTTGGTTTTTTCTTCTTTATATTTCTAGAAGAGAAATGGCTTTAGAAATACAGACGATAGTGGTCTCTTCATTAATAAGCCACAATGTAACTAATTATACACACACATGCGTGCACGCACACACACACACAAACACACGCGCACATCACAGCAGAGATCAATTGAGAAACACACGTCTCTTGAGTGTCTTTCTGAATGAAATTTTAATAATTTTTCATTATTAGCCCCTTCAAATCTGCAATTAACTTATCACATCTCTGGACATGTAGCCCAAGACAGAATCAAACCTGTGTGACTGTGAATTTGTATTATGAGTAATGATTCAATGTCTCCACTTCACGTCAGAGTCCGAACCAGCAATGAAATTGGATTTCAGATATCGGGATAAAACGGCTGTCCCTCCTCCTGTGTTCCGGGGTATGGGCCCTGGTTCATTCACACTTTACAGATAATTTTAAGCAATGAAATGAAAGATGCAAATGTGTTTGTGATTTCATGCATGAACTCTGATTTATGGCTGCTGTCTGGGACCCTCATCGGTCTCTCAACACATCATCTCCCATCCGTCGTGTGATAAATCCCTTGAATTAGAGCCTCCCTTTTAGTCACTCAGCAGCTATTAGGTGCATGAGAGGAGCCCGAGCATCATCTCCTGTAGCCTTCACTCCACCAAGCTCTTACACTGTCACACTCACTGCCACTTAAATCAATTTAGACCTTTGCCCTATTTGTGCCAAAAACAGCCTGTTGAAGAGCAGATGCTCCGGCTGTAAATTGACTTTCAATACACTCGATCTGATTCAGGGAAACAAACTACGCCTACACTTTGTAATGTATGTTTAAAAAAATGTATTTAAGGATGAGGTACTAAAGTTTTATTCATGTTATGCAGCAGTCAGCAATAAATAATAATGATCCATTATGATTGGAAGGAAAAAACTGCAGACTGGAGAGCAGTTTGTATTTACTTCAACAAAATATATCACATGTTTAGTTGTTATCGACATATTAATGAAGATTGTTTACATATATCTTTAAATACAAATTTGAGCCAAATGTGGTGCATTCAAATTATATTTTATGTTTGTAATATATCAATATACCATTAGAATGTGTTCAGAGTGGTATTAATGTAGAGCTGAGAAGGCAAAATGTGACTTAGGGAACCCAGCTCATCATAATAGCAATAGCAATCCTGTGTTTCAGCTCTTGTGAGATAAATAGTAGAGCGATGTAGCAAATAGCTACATGCTACACACTTCAAGGTATCTTTACCTCCTCTGCTTCAGCACAGTGAGAAGTATCTTCCCACACAGCTTCCCTGAACAATATTTATAGCAAATGAGGTGTTTCTTAAAAGTAGCACTGTTGTCAGTAGGTGGTTGGGGTTGATGGAGGCGCTGTCTCACCAGCCACCTTCCGAGTCCTGTTTGTGGTTTACGAGACAAAAAGGTTAGAGATTGTGGATTGCGGGCCGTCGGGCTGTTAAGCCGCACGTGCCAGTAATCAGAGAAAACAGTGTTCGGACACAGTTAACAGAATGCTTGTCAGGGTCACGTCGGGCTCAGCTTATTTTCTATCCGCTTGGTCAGGTTTTGTGCAGACAATTGTTTTTCAATGAACAATTGTTGCATATTATGTAGAAATGCTGATGTATTTTTGTTGAAAACAAGTACAGTGTATATGTATATACTACAGTATACTCTAATATCGATAAAGCATATTCAACAATTCAATTGAACAGAAATTCATATTGTTTAGTTTTAAGATTTCCCAAGTTCCAGCCCTGCACTGTTTTAAACCTTTATTTTACCAGGTCAGTCCCGTTGAGATGCAATTGGCCTGGCCAAGACAGCAGCATACAAAAATGTCAAACAATCACAGGACACACAGAAATCACGTAACACAGAAAGAAAAAAAGAAAAAGATAAGGCAACAGGACTAAAGCTTTGGATTTACACTAAAACAAGAACAAGTGCGGTATGAAGCCGCTCCAATTTCTCTAACACGAGTTTTAAAAGTTTCAAGATTTAAGAGCTCCTTTAACTTGAGAGTTTTTTGAAGTGTATTCCAGGCAGCAGGTGCAGCGAACTTAAAACAGTGCTTACCAAGTTCAGTATGAACCTTGGGCATAATTAATAAATAAAACTCAGTCGAACGTAAGCAGTAACTGCTCCGGGATTTAAAAATGTAATTACATAAGTAATGGGGAAGCAGACTGTGCAGCATAACCACTTAAATGTAGCCAAAGTTAAAACTCCACAGTCACACTAAATCACTCCAACACTCCAACCTACAGCGAGGGGAATTGCTTTGAGCATCATGGTGGTCTGAGGTGTAATGCAGCATTACTTAATAATGTTGTTGCAGGAGGAAATATGACTTATTACTGATATCAGTAATTGCACAGGTACAGTATGTCCAGCTTGAGGCAATTGACTCATTCAACCAAAATAGAATGAGGCAATTACCTCATGTGCTGTGTTGTAGTCAATACAGCTTGTTAAGAACCAGCTGCAGGTGATAAAGAACGCTGACATACATCAGCTATGTCTCTCTCTGAAGGCGGGCAGGTCCACACAAACTCTCCAGTGGAGAGAGGACTCTTCACGCCCTGTCATGATTTATAATCATTGTGCCGACGGGAATACACAAACACAGAGGTAGAATCATTGAGAATAACCAGAGAGACATAAGAAAACAACTGAAAGTGAAAATGTAAATTTTTGTAATGTTTCTAATGACCTTTTCTAATTGAGTGGCAAGCCATTAGATCTAGGGACCATACTCATAAAAGCCTGGGAGGAACAAATTCTGCCTGAGTGTCACTTTAATACATGATCATATTAAGTGATAATACTAGCTCACTAGCTATTGGGATCTTTACATTGAAACACATGACGCAGGTCAATATTCTCAGCAACAAGTAGCAGTGGGTGCAATCTGACGGCATTGTTATATTAAATGTTTGATGTTTATGTGATACAAAATAAACATACAGTATATTGAATAAATAAAAACAATGTAGCTAAATCATTAAAATGCATTTTTCAATATTAGATGACTACATCTGGTGACAAAGGTTCTACTGGACAAATATGATGAAAAAACACATCTGATTAAAATGAAGATGAAAATATTTCTTATCATCGTCTTCATTATTATTGTTATTAGTTCACTTTGTTTGATAAATTTCCAGACCTGCTGTGTTGCTAAGCAACAAGACCGCCCATCCTTATGAAAACAAAGATAGCTTTTCTATTGCCAGCAGAGCAATATAATACAAAGGGACAAAAAAACACACACACACAACTACTATTATTCAAGCCTATACTTTGGCAATTAGCTTTACATTGACATTCATTGCTAATCAGTATTCTTTCTTACGTACCTGCTGTTCATCATTCTGTGCTGGGATATATGAAGCTTATGAACTGAGTAATACATTTGCATTATAAAATGTACTTATACAAGTTCATGTGTTGCTATGTGTTTCTTGATAAGAATACACCTTTTAAAGGTCTATTATCTTGTGTGTTTTGTTCGTTTTTGTAGTTTTTTTGTTTTGCCTGTGTGTGATGTGAATAATTATAACATTCTGTGATTGAAAATCAACATTTCAAGAATGTATGAGTGAGAAAAGGATGATTTTCTGCCAGTATGTATTCATGACATCTGTTTGCATAACATTAATCTCTCCTGCATCTGTTTTTCTGCAAAAATGGAACAATCAGCTCCTTCCTCATTTACAAGCTGCATCAGAGACACTTTGTGCATTCAGTACCTTTCGCCTTTAACATCACAGTTTCCTTTGCATGTGTAAGTAGCTCAAGAATAAATAATGAATAATAGTAAATAAACATCTAACACAGAGTCAAACCAGCAGAAGCTGCTGTTTTCCTTTGACAGACGAGCAGTGTTTTCATCATGACAGGAGAAATTAAAGAAGAAATGTCAAATGGACGGTGGTCATGAATCATATCAGCAGGGGGCAGTCTTATGAAAGGAAAGAATGGCCCTGTGACTTTCAACAGGGATGTAATGATGAATTTAGGTGGTGGAAATGTGCCAGGCCGAGGGAGCTGATGTGTTTGCCTTTCGTAGTCATAAGGTTTTCAGAGAGAATGACTGAAGTTATCTTGGATTATCACAACCACGTTTCAAAGATAATCAGACCAGCATTATTATTTACTTTTCATTTCATATTCAAAATATTGTTTGACGCATAAGCAGGCCCACTTAGATTTAGAGTTAGTGGATGTAATGCCGATGGGAAGCTTCCAAACTTATAACAGAGCGAAATTGCTTAGACAATGATACTTGAATATGGTGACATAAACTGAGATCCCGAATGTCTGGGTGATGAAAACAGTATGATTTGATCTCTTCTAGTCTTCCCCCTGGCCTTCACATATAAATAGATGAATAGAATTTAATGAGGTAGTCGAGCGTGATGTCTAATGAATGTTCCAGCGATCAAAACATTCCTTTCTCTTTATACAATCTGAAGTACAGGGAGGAAGAGAATGCCCAGACTGCTGACAATCTTGAATTAATAATTTGATCATTTATATAAAAAATATCAATAAAGTATATACAAACAATAGCCGTTTTTAACCCTTTATTAGGGCCCGAGCACTGACAGGCACTGACAGACAGTGAGGCCCTATTGAAATTGTAAGGATTATAATAAAAATTTTAGGCAAATTAATTGGCTTTTTGAAGGCTTTAACATGCTCAAATTCTTACCAAAATTTGCAGAAAATTAGAAAGTGATGATAAATTACGTATTCTGGAGGAATTTTCAGTGGGCGTGGCAAAATGGCTCAACGGTGCCCCGAAACCCCCGAACATGTTCACATTTAGTGGCCATTTTCAAAATTTTTACTTTGAGGTACTTGTACCAGGGCTTACATCAGATCAACTTCAAATTGAGATGAGTGTCATCACATCAAGATGGAGATACTAACTAACTCAAAGATCGATTTTTCAGCATACAGTGTGACTGTGGCTTGGCGTCAAAGTTTGATTACACGTCATTAAAACACAATGTTCTGTTTCTCGGACATACATGGACCATGAATCCTTTGATGCTGAGCCGTCAACAAACATCTCCACTCCTGCAGTGACAGTGTCATTGCTCAAAGATCTGAGGAATATTTATGTCTTACAAAGGTGACATCTGTCTCTCAGAATTGGGACATTTCCTCAAACCGTGTTAAATTGAGGTACGGCTTCGCCAAAGGAGACGATGTTGTCATAACTCCACTGTGCATTGTCCTATCACCACCAAACTTCTGTCTCATGATCAGAGTCCAAGCTTGAACAGCTCTATGTGTCAATATTTCCTCAGTCATTATTTATTTTTTTCAGGCAAAACGCATGCAACGCTTCAAAATGCATGTGCTCGGGCCCGCTAAGTGCTGCTTTGCAGTCCTAGAAATTTTTGTTATTATTATTTTTCAGGCAAATGAATTGGCTTTTTGAGGGCTTAAACAGGCCTAAATTCTTACCAAAATTTGCAGAAAATTAGAAAGTAGTGAAAATTTACGTATTCTTGAGGAATTTTCAATGGGCGTGGCAAAATGGCTCAATGGTGCCCCAGAGAACACCGGAACATGTTAACATTGACCGATCTTGACAAAAATCGATACATAGGAGTATCATGACCAAACAAAGAAAAAAGTCTTCAGGTGCAATTGGAAAAACGATAGTGAATCACATTATGAAGAGGACTCTTCAGTTGTTGAATACTTTGAGGAAGATGAGGAGGACGATGCATCTTTCACCTCTGTGGTCTTCTGCTCCTGAAAGGTGAAGTTTCTATACACTGCTGTTGAAAAGAAGTTGAAACTATCTCTAACTATTAGACAATCACTGATTAAAAATGCCGGAGAAAAATTGAACTGTTGAGAGTAGTGTTTAGTGTAACCGTTTTACTTAGAAACTTTGCGGCATATGACCTACACCAATCAAGCACCTGTCCTCAAAGCTAGACCTCAATGAAGGAAATATCGTGGAGGCTGCTGAATGCCTTGATGAGGAGGAAGACATGCCCTACAATGAAGGAAATGTTGAGAGGGGTGCGGAAATCCTTTATGAGGAGGAAGTCATGCCCTACAATGAAAGAAATGTTGAGGAGGCGGCTGAAGTCCTGCCCCATGCTACCAACACCAAGAGGTTCATTTTCCAGGGAGAGAATGTGACTGTACAATCCAGAGCGGTATGGTCAGCACCAACACCTTCTTGGAGATGGAGAACAAACTGGAAAAGCTTCTCGATGAGGTTGGAATAATTATCAAAGTTTTTTTTTAAACCATGCTTTCATTTGTTAAGTAGTTTCTAACTAAGGGTGTTTGGTGGAATTGCATTCCATGTTAAGATCTTTTTTTTTAAGATTAAGATCCATTTATTTATCCCTAACACATGCACAGACATGCACAGACACACTCATGCAGTTTTAGGAAATGTAGCCTCTGCTTTTAACACAGTTGGTGCAGGACACACAGAGCAGTGAGCAGCCATGTACAGCGCCCGGGGAGCAGATGTTGGGGGAGTAAGGTGCCTTGCTCAGGGGCACTAGACAGGGTAGGGAGAATCCTCTTGGATTTTTGGACAAATCAATCCAGGTTTCTCTTTTGTTTTTACTCCGTGGAGTTGAACCAGAGTCGAACCAGAGACCTTTTCTGCCCATAGTCCAAGTTTCTGCAACTAGTCCACTGCCTCAGATGACTTATTTTCAAACTCCGTTATATTAAATGAAAGAAAAATTGCAGGGCTGTCAGAATAAAAAACGCTTTCCCTTTCTTCGCCCACACCTTACATTCTCCTACTTCATATATTTAACTGCATGTTGTTAATTCCTTTATTTCAGTACATGTTTCTTAATTGCATGTGTCTGATTTCAGACCCGCTCAGCCTGTAGTCCCCGTGTCAGAAAACCACAGACGAGTGATTTTGAAGAAGAGCAGAATCTTGCTGACGGCAACATTGGGTACGTATGATTCTTCCTCTTTGTTTAAACGGACTCTTCAGCTGATGCCCAGAGTCAGGTCAAAGTAGCAAAGGAGATGCAATTATCATTTGCTTTCCATTCCAATGTTTTTTCCAGGTCTGTTGAGCTTGTTAGACACAAAAAGATGGGTCAGAGAGTAGTTGAATCTCAGACATGGATGTACTGAAGGAAATGAGGAGACAATGAGGAGACGGGGGGGCAAAAGAGATGAGGAAAAGAGGAAGAAGAAAAGTCAGGAAGTTTAATGATAGACCAACTTTCAACGTTCCCTTCAATTAAACGTAGCATAAACTGTTAAAATGCCAATGAAAGAAATCACGGTGACATTTTTAACCACAACTTCTAATCAGTCTATTCTACATTATCATTATTATTATTTTATTATTATTTTCAATAGTTGTGTCGCTATAATGTCGAAACATAAATGAATGCACTGCACCTTTGTCCTTATCCGAAACAGCAGGTTTATCATTTGCTTTGTGCATCATGCACAAAAGTTGAAGTTGTGTGGTGGAGAAAGGATTGCATGGGGATCAGGGGGCGTGCTGGGTAGAGTGGTTAGTTTCTAAATTAAGTTTGAAAGTAAGCATGTTCACTCTTTATTCTCGATGACATTGTATAATGGGATATTTTACATATTCTGGTTTATGAGTTTGCTTTGAAATTAAATCAATAATATATATACACCTACAGTTGCAATCAGAAATATTCAACCCCCTCACCTCAATAGACCTTATAGTGATGTGGATGACAGATGACAATAAATGAAAAAAAACCTCATCAAACAACAAAAGATATTTATTGATGCGACTTGGAGGTTTTGCTGGAAAGTCCAATGATCAATAAGGTTTAATTTGTCAACAGAAGGCATCACATTCCTCTTTAAAATGGCCTGGTATTTCTGTGAATCCATGATGCCATGAACACGATCAAGATTGCTAGTTCCTGCCGAAGAAAAACAGCCCAACATCATCTTTGACCAAAATCCATACTGGACTTTAGGGATGGTATTCTTATGGTCATAAGCCTGCCTTTCACACACCAGACATACCGCTGGTCCATACGTCCAAACAGTTCCAGTTTGGTTTCATCAGTCCATAGAACTGTCACCCAAAACTCAGTAGTCTTATCCAAATTCCTCCTGGCATATTCTAGTCGACTTTTGATGTTCCTTGTGGTCAAGAGCTGAGTGCGTCTTGGAGCCAGCCATGACGTCCTTTTTTATTCAGTGCACGCCTTATAGTTGCGACTGAAGCACTTGTAACAGCCTTCATCAGGTAATTCTGTAGGTGTCTTGCAGTCACACAGGGGTTTATCTGAGTTGTTCTGACTTAGTTGCTGAGGGTCCTTGATGAAATGTTGGGCTTTGGTCCATGGCCAGGCAGGTTTGAAGCTGCTCCATCAGTTTTAAACTTCCTTATAATGTTCCCAATGGTGTCTCTTGGAATATCATCTTCTGGGGAAATCTTCTTCTACCCAAGGCCTTTCAGGTGTGATGAAATAATCTCCTCTCTCAGCTTTTGTGTAAGCTAAGCTCCTTTGTCTTTCCCATGATTGCAACTCACCTTGAATAGCTTCATGGGTGGGGTTTATATATGTGTAACGGATGTAAACACGAGATTCAGGATTTGGTCTTCTGGTTCTTTATTTAACCGGCAGACACCTGCAGAAACCAACAGAAACCTTTTTGCTCCATACAAAAGTCCTCAGTGAGACAAAAATACACTCATACTTTTCTCTTAGTATATAAAACACACAATACACACCCTTATCTATTACATAAAACTACACACACCGGTAACAAATTGTTGGACAAACAGATATTAAATAGAAGAGGAAACCTACATACCTGCAGAAACCAACAGAAACCTTTTTGCTCCATACAAAAGTCTACAAAATAGAATAAATTTACATTAAAGGCTGCCGAAATAATTGGCGCGAAAACAATTTAATGGCGGCCGCATTAAATAAAATACATCTCCGTGGATGTTTTAATAACGTTAATTTACGGCATTTTCAAAACAAATAAACACTCAAAACAATAGCGCAATGTACTTATATTTACAACATGAAATTTACACAGGTCAGTTATCAAGGAAAACGATAAAACAGCACGGTGCTTATTCACAGGTGACTTACCCTCAGTGAGACAAAAATACACTGAGGGAAGGAAGAGCCGACAGGAAGTAAGAGCTTCGGGGAGCATAAAGGGTGATGCACAGCAACATCACTTCTGCAGGTAGCATTGTCAAAATAAAATATCAACAAAATAAAATTCACAAATACAAATTATAAATAAAAATAAATACAGTACATTCTTAACTCTGTTACATATGCATCACAGCTGAAGCAAATGAAGGATCATTATAGAGTTCCCAAAGGCTTAATAATGTTTCAACTCCACTTTAGGACAACAGCTTTATAAACAACAATATTGTATAGGGGTTGAATAATTGTGACATGGCTATCTTAACAAAATATACTGCTACACACAAATACTACATCATGCATTTTCCGTGTTGATTTTCTTTATCACTCAACTCATAAAGAAGTCATCCGAAGCAGAATCTTGCTCAAAGAGCAATTTTGCTCAAAGAGCAAGACTCTGTCAACGTTAATTGACAAATCCTTAAAGTCTTTGGGGGGTTGAATATTTCTGATTGCAACTGTACGACGTGCACCAAAAAAATCAGAGCCAGTAAAGCAGGATAAAAGTTCGTCAATCTGTTTGGTAGATTGAAAAACGTTTGTATATAGCTCTGGTGGACTACAGGAAAGTTGCAATGTATCAGCAGTAATCATTCTTCTTATTGACCTTCTCATGTGAGCAGATTTTTGCATGTCTTCGGACTTTCAGAGGAATCTTGAGTACCCAGACATGGGGAGAACATGCGGACTCCACACAGAAAGACAAGCTGAACTGGGATTCAAACCTATTACCTTCTTGTTGAAAAGCAGCAGTGTCATTTTAAATAATAAAAAAAAGGATAAATAAATAAATACAATAATGTTGTAACTCCCCATGCTGCTGTGCGGCAGCAGAGAACTGAAATCAACAAATATAATTGCCTCCAACCCGAGCCCGAATTAAGGGCAATACAGTCCGACAGTCGGTGAGGTCATGCACTGGATGAAATTAGCTGAGTATTTCCAATTTTACCTTAGACCTGAACTCCCTTTGTTAAGAGTCGGGGTTGTATATGGTCCTGCCCCCTTTGCAGTTTCTCCTTGGCTGAATGACCTGTCGTGCCCAGACACCTCTCAAGATTAATAAAGTCTGTGAACGTGCAGCACACTGTCGTTCTATTGTGAACAAAATGCGCCTCTTAAAAATCTGGTCAAATCCTGTCAACCTTGCATACTATCAGTATGACAAAGTGCAAAAATACGTCCAGGAATAAATACTTTCTAAAGTGATTCAAATTTAATTCCATGCAGCGCGAAGAGATGCACATTTTTAAGGCTGCACAGTGAAAGCCTGTCTCCCTTAATTTACAAAGTGAAAGATTCACTCCCTGCGCGCACACATTTCTTACTGTATACCCATTTCTGGTGAGATGAGATGGGAGCACGATAGAGAGCAAGAGAGGAGAGTGCTGATGCTAATAGCTTTATCTAAGAGACTGAAGCGGCATCTTACTACTCGCACTGGAGAGGTTTTTTACTTTCCTGGCAGTTCCTGGCAAGGTTCAACATTTCTTTATATTCCAACTAAAGCTGTCAGTGAGAAGAGGACCCTGTAGATGAAATTTAATGAAAATCTATGGAAATGGTCACCACGTTAGCTTATTATCAGTTTGGCTGATGGAAGGGGCATTGATGAGTGTAGCCTCTGCCTATCTGGACCTCCTGTCGAGATGCAAGCAGCAAGTCTAAACCACAAGGGAAACATCAGTCAGGCCATTGCTAGTTGTGTGAGCACAACTTCCTTCCTAATGTAAGGCAGTGAATCTAGTGAGAAGGGTGATGTTGAAATATAATTCAGAGAGCAATAACACTTGGTCACTTTAAATTCTGTGGATTAACATAGTGATGCATTACTTGCCTTAATCCGCATCTACACTTGGCATTAAAATGCATTGTGGGTGATCACATCGTCTTTAGGTAACGTTTGACTATATGAGAATAAAGGTATAAATGCATACGAAATGCCCAGAGTACGGATGTTTTTCCAGTCACCAAAGCTGGGGTGGTCAGGGAGATAAGAAGTTTTCAGATATCACTCAGAGAATTGGGTCCAGACTTTCTGTGGAATTTGTCTTTCACACATCAACAACGTGGCAGGACATTCTTTGCTCAGACAAGTTCACAACAACACAGAAATCTCCAGAGTGATCGGGTGAGTGCTGGAGCAGCAGGTAGAGGCAGGATGTAACGTATAAATTCGACTGTGTTTTTTTGTTTACGACGTCACCGGCTTCAGCCCTTATCACCAGAAGCTCTCTTGATGTCTGTGTTCTATGTGTATGGCACAGCTTTTTTATCCTGAGATTTGTGTATGTGTTTAATCAGAATAACCGTTTAGATAGTAATTTTTTGTCCCAATCCGACTAAGCGAGAATCAACTGAGCCCGACCCAGATCCAGTGGATAGTGGCCAAGCCGGAAGTTTTCAGTGCCTTTCAAAAAATGAAATAGATAGCCCAGCCTATAGTTTAAACTTTTTTTTGATCAGAACCCATTCCCAATTGATCAGGCCGGGTACACACATGCTAATCTTGATACAATCTGGGTTCACAGTTCACAGCAGCTTCAGTTAGTGTCTCCATGACCTCACAGGACATTAAAGGGATAGTTCATCCAAAAATTAATTCACCTATTATCAACTCACCACTATGCCAGTTGGGGGTTAGGGTGAAAGTATTTGAGTCCACAAAACACTTTTCCTTTCTGGGTGAACTATCCCTTTAAGCTCATTTCATTGTGACCTTTTAGCTAGGGTTGGTAATCTTGAAAACATGCAACAGACACATGGCACAGGGGCACGCTCGTCAACGCTGCACCCCGAAAACACAGGAACGTGCAATGACTTAGAAATGTTTTCAACCACTACCCCTTGTGACTCCATAGCAGGCGGCAAGATAAGCCTTGAAAACGAAAGCTTGGGATAGGGGTAGGGCCAAGGGGTGAAATGGGATTGGGCCTAATACTATGTGAACAGATTTACGTCCCTACAACATATGACATGTTGTCTGTTGTGTGATCTGTCTCTGTGGAGGGGTCGTGAAATTTAAAATCGATGGTCTTTAAATACACATTACCATGAATCCAACATTTGTAGCTAACGGATAAGTGGAGGCAGAAGAAGTTATCTTTCAGTCAATGCACACACTGCAGCTCCTATACCTTGCACATAAAAACATGAATATATGAACCTGTGTATTATTTGTATTATTTGAGCTTACAGTCCCTGACAAAAGTATTGTCGCTTGGGTACAAGTTGACCTTAAGTGCCCCTGAAATATATTTGAAATATTATTTTTTTTACAAGAAATCGCTAATTTCAATCCCAACAGCTTTTGATATAATGTTTTGGTGCCAAACAAAACGGCTGAGAAGCATTCTAACGTTCACAGCTTGGTAAAGCCCACTGAGTCAGTTTTTGCAAAGACAAAAGTCTTGTCGCCTTGTCATATGATGCACCCAATCCTAGATTACAGCCTCACCTGTGATCAATAATTGATCAATGAATTAGTGGGTGTGTATAAAAAGAACCCCAGCACACCAGACCTTCACATCAACTGCATCTTGACCTCTGACAACATGCCTAAGATTCACCCTGAGACCAAAGCGTTGATTATCAAGAGGCTGAAGACCAGATCCACTGCTGAGGTAGCTGACACCTTCAATTTGTCTCAGCGTCAATTACAAAGAATAAGAAAAAGATTTGAAGAGACTAAAGATGTTTTTGGAAGTCCAGGTCCGGCAGACCCCGTAAGACAACTGCTCGGGAGGACCGTTTGTTGGCTCGAAAATCCAAGGTCTGCCCCTTTTCCACTGCAGCAGAGCTACACCAGGCTTGGTCACCTCAAGTCCCCGTGTAAACCAGGACAGTTTGTAGAATTCTGTCTTGATATGGCCTCCATGGTCGAATCAATGCCCAGAAACAAACACTAAACAAAAGGCAATTAAAGAAACATGTGGCATTCGCCAAGGCCCACAGCCTGCTAAACGGATGAACACTGGAAAAGTGGCAGAAGGTGGATTTCTCAGATGAATCTTCGGTTGAATTACATCACAGCAGCCGCAAATATTTCAGGAGATCTATTGGAGCCTGCATGGATCTGAGATTCACACAGAAAACAGTTAAGTTTGGTGGTGGAAAAAATCATGGTTTGGGGTTACATTCAGTATGGGGGTGTGCAAGAGATTTGCAGGGTGGAAGGCAATATCAATAGCCTGAAATATCAAGAAGTATTAGCTACCTCTTACATTCCCAACCATAAAAGGGGTCAAATTTTGCAGCAGGATGGTGCTCCATCGCATACTTTCATCTCTACATCAAAGTTCCTCAAGGCGAAGAAGATCAAGGTGCTCCAGGACTAGCCAGCCCAGTCACCAGACATGAACATCATTGAGCATGTCTGGGGTAGAATGAAACAGGAAGCATAAAAGACGAAACCAAAGAATCTTGATGAAGTCTGGGAGGCATGTAAGACTGCTTTCTTTGCTATTCCTGATGACTTCATCAATAAATTGTATGAATCATTGTCAAACTGCATGGATGCAGTCCTTCAAGCTCAAGGAAGTCATACAATATATTAAATATGGATCTAACAGCACCACTACTTAATTCACTGATGTTAAGCAACATATTTTTGTATTTTAAGTAAATTATCTGTTCAATTTTCACGTTACTCTCGACAAAACTTTTTTTTGTCTTGCCAAAATCTGACCTTTCTGTGTTCATTAAATGATCAATCTTTCTTCAGTGAAGCAAATTTATTTGGGTTATAAGCTGTTGTTTCTACAAAATGGATAAGTGACAAGACATTTGTCAGGGACTGTAGTATAGAACGCACGATAACAGGATTACTATGTTTATACATGGCACTAGGCCCAGTTTAACATAAAACAAAATGTTATACAATATATATAGTATCTCTATATTTCTCCACCAGTTTGGGGGTCCTTGGCCTGAAAAATGTTGAAGGCCCCTGGTCTAATACAAAGACAGACCACACACACACACACACACACATCAGAATTGAATACTGCTTTGACACTCGATTTAAAACAACCTCCTCTTACTCTAATAAAAGTGTCACTCTCTCTGTTAATAAAGCCTGGTGCTGGTAAACACACAGCCTCCATCACTGCTGCAAGGTTTGAGTCGTTCCCAGGATTGGCTTCTTTTTCCATTTGATACAATTCAGTTCAATCTGAAGTAAAGTCACAATAAAAAAATGAAAGTAACGGAAAGTAACCAGTCAGTAAAGACTGATATGGAAAATTAACATATTTACATCCCATCTCAGTCAAAGATGTGAGTGTGTGTTTTCTTTATCTAACTGAGACAACAATTGTCATTACATTTACATTACATCTATCACATGCAAATGTGTGATCATGATGTTCAGCAGTATGAATATTTAAGAGGAAATATTTCAAATCAAACTTCTCCTTTTTACAGGTCTACACAGCACGATTGCTCTTTTTAAATTAAAAAAACCTTAAACCTTGTTTGACAGCACTAAGATACTTCACACCTGGCATTAGAATGTGTCTCTGCCGCCAATCTCAAGTCATCTCCTGTGATTGGATCTCACTTCAACACTCTATGTGCACAAAGACACAAACTGTACATCACAGCTGTTTGTGAAGATACACTGTTTTTTGGAGTTAATGTGTGTGTGCTGTGTGCATGTGGATAGAAGGAAGTTTTAACATTTTTCCATGTTGGTTTTATTTAAAAACCTCTAACAAATCTAGAAAAATCTGTGTAGAAAACAACAAAAATGGTTATTAATGCAGAATATGTCACAAATGATAATTATACAATATCACACAAACAATTGAGGCCTACTTAAGTTTAACCTCATGTTCACCAGCAGCAAATCCCACCTACTGCTAGTGTAGGGGTGGGGGTGGTGGTGGGTGAGTAGTACTTCTGTGTGTGCGTGTCTTAGAGCTCTTCTAAGAAATTGTTTCTCAAACAGCGAACGTGGTAAAGTTGTTGACTGTTATTGCAGTTAATTGTTTTTTTTTGCTCTTTCGTTTTATTTAATATTTTCTCCCCTTCTGGGCCTTCATTTTGGGAAAATAAAAATTCCCATTATACAAACTACTTCTCCAAAACATACTGAGGGGGGGCGCGAACCCTTGTTGAAAAAACCCATGCTCTATTGCATAAACGACCAGCTGTGGACACCACAGACTATAATTCAGATTGGTCCGCTAGGAGGATACACATTCCATACATGCACTTTGTGATTGGTGTCTATTTGGGCTGCCTTTTTCTGTCCGAATCTGTCCACGCCCGAGAGGAAACTACCCGAGCCCAACCCAGACCTGACTGGCATTCTGTTTTTAGTTTCTCTTTTGTCTGAATCACAGGCAAACCTGATGCCGTATATGCTGGTGCAATGAGTTGTGTTAGAGAATCTGAGCCAGAGTAGGCATTTCTGGGAAAAATATCACCCTCACTGATCAATAATAAATATAAAAAACACAACTAAATGGAATTCAACCACGAAACAAACTACCAAAAGAAAAATCTGACATTACTTTTGACCCTAGCTCAGTGTTGTTAGCCAGCAGCTCAGGAAGTGATGGTAGTTCAGCATCCAGCCGGTTCCTGCTTTCCAATGTGTCCACCCTCGTCAGAGAGGATGCTGAAGGTGAAATTCTCATATCTCTCATTAGTTTATCATACATAATTAATTCAGTTACGTACCCAGAGCGTGGAGATACAAGAGGATAAAGTCAGTGGCTGGGTACATATAGAAAGGAAACATGATTTAGCCATATACAAGCTGAGAGAGTCCCTGTAGATACGCTCGACACAGCACCGACACTTTGTCTTGGTTATGTCTGACAGCGCTACCATGTAGACAAATTCCACCAGCAGGGATAGGCCATTGTAAATCAAATGAGAGGGAATATGCTGGTTGATCCCCATCTAATGAGTCCTATCCAGTTTGAGAGCCAGACTGTGATACCTGAGGAAAACTCTACACAGATAAGAAAATAAGACAAGCTCTGTTTTTGTAATAGCTTTCCATGCATCACCTGCTTTTATTAAAGAATAATGATGACATATTTCTGCAGATGCCACACAGGAAATGAACCATTATAAAAATCAACAATATATTCTATAAATGTGCCTGTGGATCTCAACAACTTCTCTCCGCTCTACACTCACCCAGCGTTATGAATAAAATGTTTCTCCCATTAGAAAAAAGAACACTTGTGCTTGTCATAGTTCTTTACTGGGAAATGTTTTTGGTCAACCTGAAATCAAATTTCACAAATATGTATTTTTAAACCGAAACAGCTATTTTCATGATCAACAACATCAATTATGTTGAGGAATGATGTTGATTATTCAAAGTTTATTAATATTGAACATATCATATGTCTTAGTTGGACCCAATTTTACTCTGAAATGCCTAAGACAAACAGACAGAATTTTCTGGAGTTAGTCGATTGATTAGCAAAAATTGACTTATTGATTTAATATCCTTGTCAAGTACTGTACCACTGGTCAACAGATGATACAGCTCTTATATTTTAAAATGACCTAAATGTTTGTAAAAAACAATGTCTGTTCTGTGTATTTAGGGACTTAATGGCTATTGTTTTTTTTTAGCTGCTTGGCAACTTAGTTAGTATCAGACATTTCTGACCACTGATGATTTTTAGCAAAACAAACATTTTCCTCTGCACTTAAGTCTCTATGTCCCACAACTTTTTAGATTTTAACACATACTGGTTTAATTACATTTAGTTAGCATTTCTAGTTAGATAAGCTTGACCATCACTGCGTCACATTCACTCACAGGCGTCTGCCTCACCCAATATTAGTTAGACAACAGCTTTTTTCTCTGGTATTTGACAGATTGTTAATATAGACTTTTCAGTGATATTTTTATATTTAGTTTTTTCAAAAACATAGTGGAAAATAAAAGTCTTCAGTAGTGCAGACAAGGCATAACACACCCTTTAATAGAAAGCTACACTTCCCAGGACTAGTATTATAAATTTTTATCAGATCTTACACATTTTGCTTTTAATGCAACGGAGATGATCAAATCATCACACAGTCACTGAACAATGTTGTTGCACAGCCATGTGTCTAATTTGATTATTACAATAACCAGTGTGTTGAGAGGAGTCTATTTTAAGCTGTTGTGTAATTTCCCTGGCTTCTGGTTCAGTGTGAGTAAGAAGCACTCAGAAGACTGAAAATCCACATATCGATATTATCTCTTCTGTGCTTTCCCCCTCCCAGTGCAGAGTAAAAGATTGATCCCGCTGGACCAATACTGACCACACTTATTTAAAATGTAAGGTTCAATGTCAAAATAGATACCAATTAAATTGAATCTCATTATTATTTCAACTGAAACCTTAATGATGATGCATTTGCAGTATATATGCTCTGTGTGGTGCAACATAATGCAACGCTTTACTGCTCAGAGAATAGCATTGTCTGAGTAGCTGCCATTAGTGGAGACCATTCATGCTCATGCTATCAGCAGCTGATAAGCAGATTAGTGGAGGGGGTAGGGGCGACGTTGAAAGTGGGTGCTTGCTAAGATAATGTGCCAGCTACTCTGAGAAGTGTGAGCCACCAAGGCTGATAATCTAAAGCAGCTGAGCAAGAGGTTCCATATCAATTTACAGATTTAGGCACATTTGGGAGCGGGCGGTGAAAAGGCAAATTACTGGCTTTCTCAGCAGATTAGAAGAGGAGGTGAGCAAGCTTGATACCTTACAGTCAGGAAAAAGACATGTCTTTACTTACTTAGCTGGCCACTCATAAGCATTTTCACATTACCACACTGCAAAACTGGTCAAGTATATTCTGTAATAAGTCTGTTTTCAAACAGGGGCGAACCTCTCAAGTGCCATCATTCCTCCTGGTATGTGGGCCGGATGTCGTGTGGCGGTGTCGACCCAATCTGGGCAAAAGTAATTTTGCTATGTGGGTTGTTAAATATATTTTTCAGTTTATCGGCCAATGGCTGAAAAACTCAAGTTTTTACTTTCGAGCCTGTTTTATATTTTCTGTTCCTGACAGTTAACTCCCACTTGATTGTCTTTATACTGTACACACTGCATACAGCGAGACAGTATTATAAGGAATGGCTGCATTAACGTGCAGATGTTTCAATTGTCAGGATGCTGAATCTCTCTAATAATCTGCTGCTGCGACTCACAAATATCCAAGGGAAAATACTATCATATTCAGATCTGTGGATGTCTACAATGTTGTCCATGACTTCAAATTCTTTGTTGAAGGTGTGTGAAAGTGTCTTTGCACCTTATTTGTTGCAGAAACTGTCAGAGAATAATTTTTCTCTGACTTCAAATGTCCTTACATATTTTATTAAACTACAAATTACTTTCCAAAAGGTAAAAATTCTATTGTCACAGGGGTTTTGCACAAAGATAAGATGGGGAACTCTGATATATCAACTGCACTTAAAGTAAAAATTTAATAAATGTATTTTACCTAATTAACTAAAATAGATTTGAGCTATAACTTTTCTCTCTATCATCATTGAGTTAGAGTTATGAAAAGTGGTCTCGGCAGAAGTTTATATGTTGTGACAAATGAATAGGAAGTATTATTAATTTAATTAAATTATATTTTTAATAAATCTGACAAAGACATCTTCTAGAGGATGTCCACAATTCCTGCTGTGATGACTATATTTGTAGAAAATGATTTTCAGCAGGAACTCAAACTACATCACAGACAGCTACTGTCAAATTAAACAGTTTTTTTGTGAGCTAACACCAAACTTAAAAAAAGAATCTCTCAGTCAGACTCATTCATGCTGGTGGGTGGTTAATCTTTCATTTAACAAACTAGAAAACTAAAATAGATCATTTGAAAATCATGCGATCTCTTAAGTTTGGTGAAATTTGACCAATCGTCACATGCCACCAACTTTCATAGTTAGCACATTTAAATCATAGACCGGGGGTGTCCAAACTTTTTTTCTAGAGGGCCACATCAAAATACATACGAAGGACTGGGCCACTTACTAGACGTGATCCGCCGCTGTCATAAGCTGTCCATCTTTATCTAAGGTCTGTGATTCAAACACAATATTACAACAAAACAGGCCTTTTATGAATGTCCCATGTTACCAAGAGAAAGGGCCCTCTCCTCTTGGTAATAGAAACCCCCTATCCGCATCTGTGCTGTTGCTATGTTCTATTGCCTGTTTCATGTAGCACATGACTCAGGCAAAGGGTCATCAGGAGTGTATTCTTCAGCATCATGTGCCGAGCTCAGGTTATTTAGCAGGATTTACGAGCTTTGACAGTGACCTTTAGAAAATAACCAACGTATGCATGTAGGGTCTGACGCAGCCACTGGTGAAAGCATCCATTCGTCTCAAAATAGTCCTTCCCACTGTTCACTGCCTGATGTTCAGATACCACAAACCCATCAAACGGTTAAGCCTTGGGCTGACACCAATGATGACACACTTGAGTGTTTTATAATGTGTCACAGCCTGCCTCGTTTTATTTTTCCTGGGAAGAAAGTATTTGATATTTCGACTGTTTGAAACACTGTCTAGAATTAAACCACACAGAGAGGAGTGGGGAAGGCTCATTTGATCTATTTGGAAATAAAATTTAGAAATATAATTTGTTTGTAAATCAAACATACATGGAGAAAAAAAATGTTCCTGCCCTAAACTTGTTTGTATGGAAATGGAGATTTCAGTAAATCAAGTCTGCAGCAAAACATCAATTTGAACCTCAGCACATTTGAATCATCTTCCTGAAATGACAAATATCTGGCAGCCATATTGAGAAGAGTGTTTTGTTGATGTTCATTCATGTATCTAAACACTGCTTATTGTTGGTGCCTGTGCAGTTGGAAGACAACTCTAATCTCCAAAAGGGTCAGAATATGGCTTGAGAAAATTGAAGACTTTCATTCAGCCACACAAAAAGGCCACCGTCTTTCCTTGTAATCCGATTCTTAGATAAACAAAAGAATTGAAATTAGTGACTCACAGGCTTCGGACCACTGAGGCCTCAGATGTAGCCTGTTGAAGGCTAAAGAGGGGCGCTCTCCTCCTTCTTGCAATAACCAGCTGTTGTTGATTGAACTGCGGTGCCTAGAGGAGTGTGCAGGCAGAAGCTCTGGTGACACAGACAATGAAGAACACCGTCTGCAAGCATCTGCGTGCATACACACACACACACACAAACACAAACAAATACACACACAAATACACTCAGATCAACGTATGCGGACAATTAATACAGAGAATCATCACGAGCACCTCTTGTCTTGCTCTGTGGAGTACAAGGACCAGTCTGCTGAGTGACACAGTAATGAGCGATCTGAAGAGGTTTGTTTGATTTGATTTGAAGCTGCTTCATGTGCCTGAGTGGAGCATCTGCGTTTTGCTCTATTAATAAAATGTTATTTAAAAGCTGACTGTCGAACCAAACATGAAATCAGCTCTGCAATAATGTTGATGTATCGTGTTCAAATTTCAAATATGTCCAGTCAATCATTGTGACCCCATTGCATATATGCAGTCTTTTGAGTGAACCACTGCCGTTAGGAGGGAGCAAAAAAACAGTTAACACTCACCGAGCTTTGATTGTGAGTGAATTACATAGGTCAGACCGTGATCAGATGAAACGAGAGCCTCACAGCAGGGGGGGCTATGACCCGGGCCGCATGGTAAATATCGAGAGCATTTCCTTTTGAATGAGACCCATCATCTGCAGCAGTTGAATTTGGGATGGCTAGCTGAGCACTGTGATGAAGGAATCTGAATAAATTCTCTTTGATTCTGATAAGCTTTACAGACGATAAGATCAAACATGAGTATATATAGATAGCTTTGTAATTGCTGCCACACGCTTATAATAAACCAGCGAATAAGTTTGGTGCTCAGAAACGTTTGACCACCACGCAACAAGGATGCAATAGTATTTCTTTTTTAGGGTAGCAGTTAACGATGACTGGTGTAGCAGCAATTTCTACTTAACTACTACTACTGCTGGTGGCTGAGCTCGGTTTGATTGACGCGTGTATAAAAGATGAGGAGTAGAGTTGAGTCCAGTTGGTCCCTTTGACCATTTATTGTAGAAAGGTGAATAACAGATTGCTTGAAACAAACTAAAAAACATTAAACTAAAGAGACTCTCGTAGAGCACGTTTTCCCTCTTACACTTCGCAGCACACGGTCAAAAAAGTGTTGCCTTCCTGAGCCCCCTGGCTGCTCTGGCTGCTGGCTCTTTAAGCCTTTCCCCTTTGGCTCCACCCTCCGCCTCTCAGGTGTCCTTCAGGTGTCCTTTAGGTGGGGGTAAAAACACCTATGGACACAGTGTCACTCACACACACACACACGCACACACAGACAGACACACACACATGCACAGACTAATAAAGAAAGATAACATTAATTAGATAACGTTAATTTGGCTCCTACATACCGGCCCCTAATTGTGTTTGTATAGGCAAAGACAATTATTTAAATTACAATATGAGCCATTCCTATTTGCAGTTTACGTATTTTTTACTAATTTGGCAATCATAAAATAATCTCTAAATATGAACTTAAAGTGAATAAATTCACTTATCTTGAACTCCTTTGGTGTTCATGATTTTCCTAACAGGAACTGTTGACACCCTCGAGCAGTAAACAGATTTTGGACACTGGCCTCTCTAGTACACTCGTAGTTGTTTGCAGCTTCACCACACGCACATGGCCTCTGGCATCAGGCTCGGCCTCTAAGACTGTTCCCAGTAACCAGGAGCTGGGATAGCATATGGTTCCTTCCTCCCTGTCCAGTTTGAGCATGGATGTGGCGCAGGATCAGAGTGGACACGTGGTCGTCTTTGGCCAGAATTGCAGGGTGTTTCCTTTCGTCTTGCATTGCTGATCTCCTCAGACGTCCACCTACTCTGAGGATGCCACCATCCAGCACCGGATCCAGTCTGTAGATGCTGCTGCCTTTTCTCACACAGGATGCTCCCTTTTGCAGCATGCTTATTTCCTGTGGGAAACGTTGTCTCTGCACATAGGTAAGTATTGTATTTTCTGCTCTTTTTAGATCTTCAACTGTTATTGATTCTTTCATGTTAAACTTAACAGACCTTGTGTTTATTCTGGTTGCCATTTGATACTGACAGTTTTCCTTTGAGTCCTTTCTTTTCTGCACCAAGTGCCTCAATGCATTCTTCACTTTCATTATCCATGCAACAGCTACTCTCAACTTCAGCCAATCTGAAAAGTAATTGAGTAACTTGTCTGTGGCCCTTTCCTCACATGTCTGCATGATGGAATTAACTGTTACAGATTTTCTGACCTCTGGGTCATTTCTACAAAGCTGACTCCTGTCTATTGGTTAATTTGGCCAATCCTCTTCTGATGACCAGAGGAGCTCTGGTCCACAGATCCATCTTTGATTCCTCATGAACATCTCAGCACTCACACCTCTAGAGCAGTTGTCGGCAGGGTTTTGTTTTGTGTTAATATATCTCCACTGAGACACTTGTGTGGCTTCCCTAATCCTAGATGTTCTATTTGCCACATAAGTGTGGAAGCGAGTGTGGTCATTTGAGATGTACTTTAACACAGCTGTACTGTCAGACCAAAACACTGACTTATCTCTTGTTGATGGTAGTTCTGCTTTGAGCATTCTGTCCACTTTGACTGACAAAGCTGCTGCGGCTAGCTCCAGCCTCGGGATGGTCTGCCTTTTTAAGGGAGCTACTCTCGCTTTGCCCATCAAGAATGCTACATGGACTTTTCCTTTTGCGTTAGTCATTCTGAGATAGCTGGCTGTTCCATAGCCTAGCTCACTGGCATCAGAGAAATGGTGGATCTGGCTGTGCACTGACTCACCAAAATTATTCGGCTTGAAACAGCGTGGTACCTCAAAGCCTTCAAGCACGGTCAGCTTACTGTTCCAATTTGTCCACTGCTCGGATAGAGTATGGGGAATGGTCACGTCCCATCCAAAGTTCTGTCGGCAAATTTCCTGCAACAACAGTTTAGCTGGCAAAGTAAGTGGACACAGAAAGCCTAAGGGGTCATATATTGAGCTTACCATGGATAGGATGCCCCTTCTGGTAAGTGCACGTTCACTGATTGTGCTGTTGAACTTAAAGGGGTCACTTTGCACGCACCATTGAAGTCCTAAGGCTCTCTCCATGGGCAATTGATCTTTGCTCAAGTCCAATTCCTTTACCTCTTTGGCTCTGTCCTCTTGTGGAACAGTAGCAAGGACGGCTCTGCTGTTGCTTACCCACTTTGATAAATGAAATCCTCCTTGGTGGCAGACTGTGGTGAGGTTTGAGATCAGCTCTACTGCTTCCTTTTCTGTGGGCACAAATTTTAAACAATCATCCACATAAAAGTTCTGCATTATTGTCTTTGTTACCTCAGGAGGGAAGTTGCCTGCATTGTCCTGTGCAGTCTTTCGGAGTGCAAAGTTTGCAATGCTGGGTGAAGAGACAGCTCCAAATAAATGAACAGTCATTCGGAATTCTGTAGGAGCATCATCCACATTTCCTTGTGGCCACCAGAAGAAGCGCAAGAAGTCTGTATCACCTTCTGTGACCTTGACCTGATGGAACATGGCCTTTATGTCTGCCATCAGTGCTACTGGCTCTTTTCGGAAACGTGTGAGCACTCCTATCAGTGTGCTTGTCAGATTTGGGCCTTGGAGTAGTTCAGAGTTGAAGGATGTTCCCTGAAATGTTGCACCACAATCGAACACTACTCTGATGGTCTTCTTCTTTGGATGATATACCCCATGATGAGGGATATACCAAACTTTCCCATCAGTTCATCAGTTTATCATCCTTTGTCACCGGCATAGATCTTTGAGTTAAGACTTCAGGTAAAGGAAGGAAATTGTTGCTTTTGAGTTCGCACACTTCTAGACCTGACACCAACGTACTCTTGACAGGCCGTTCTTGTGCCATTGTTTTTAACAAAACAGTTGTTGGTTTCCCTTCCAGGCTTAATTTCTGCGCCAGCCTCTCTGTGCAGAATGTTGCTGAACTGCCCGGATCGAGAAAAGCATAAGTTTGAATGATCCTGTTGCCTGTTGACTTCACTTGAACAGGTAAGATTGAAAGTGCACATTTAGAGTTCCCGGCCCCACTATGCCGACAAATATTGGACCTCACCTCTTTGATGTGCTTTGGGGGCTCTGCTGACTTTGAGGTCTCACCTTTGACCTGAAAGTTGATGTGGAGCACACTGGGATGGCTTCGGTTGCAGATGTTGCATGACAGACATGCATGACAGTCTTTGCTTCTGTGTCCTGTAAGCAAGCAGCCAAAACAGAGTGCCTTTTCCTTTAAAAGGTTCAACTTTTCCCTGTGTGCTTTCTTCTTGAAGTCAGAGCACTGCTCCAGACTGTGAGCACCATCACAGCAGAGGCATGGGGATTTGATATAACTTTCCATGTTTGAAGTCACTGGAGTGGTTACTGCAGCCACATTAGCAGTATAGTTAACCTTGGGCCTAAACATGGGCCTTCTTTCCTCTGGCCTTTTACTCCTAATTGCAACTGAATCTTGGATTTCTCCAAATACTGGGTTAGAACATATCTTTGCCTGTTTCTCAATGAACTGTACAAGATCTGCAAATGTAATCCTGCTGTTGCCATCCAGTTTCTCCTGAGCTTTAGTCCTCCACTTATCCCGAAATTTAAAGGGTAATTTCATGACTAAGGCTTTTAAGGTAGACGCAACATTCAGTTCACTCATGTAATCCAGTTTTGTCATGGCATTACAGCATCCTTTTAGAAACAGAGCATAATCATTCAATGCCTTTGGGTCTTCAGGCTTCAGGATAGGCCAATTAAGAGCTTTCTCAATATAAGCAGTGGAAATTTTAAACTCATTGCCGAAATGTTCCTGCAACAAGCGTTTAGCTCTGAGATAACCCTGATCTCCATCCATGTGCTGACAGCTCTTTACTAGGTCCCTAGCTTGGCCCTTTGTATATTGTTCAAGGTAAAACAATCTGTTATGTTCAAAAGAGTTAATAAATGACCTAAACTCTAAGATATCTCCATCAAAGACAGTAACACTTTTAGGTGGCAATGTAGATAACTGCTGTTGTCTGATAAGCATAGACGTGATTTCGTTTTCTCTATTCAAGATCGCAATTAGACTAATGGGATCTACATTGTCCTGTAATGACCTGTTCTGCTCTTGTTCAGGCAGCATAGGACTGGCTATTCCTGCCGAGAGTTTACAGGATCAACCAGCGGTCTGTATTCTGTACTGAGTTCAACTTTATCAGAGTGATCAGTGGATTTTTCCTTAATAGAAAGATAACATTAATTAGATAACGTTAATTTGGCTCCTACAACTGGGTTGTGTCCACTGCTTGCTCAATGTAGCACTGGCCTCTCTAAGTTCTCAGTGGTTAGTTGGTGAGATATGTTAACATGGACTTAAGGATATTTATATATGTGTGAAGAACTAATTGTTTGCTGTCATCACCTGAAAGATGCTTAGAGCTCCAGGGGGCAGGGTCCTGCACGGGTCCATTTTTGTCAACCTGCGCGGCTCCATACGGATCCTGACTCATTACCTGCTATGAGTAAAATTCAGACCCGCCCAGACCAGGTAACATATGAGCCGAGACCCGTCCTGTCACTCTTGATTAAACACACATGCTACAGTTGTGTTTAGACACAGTATTTTACATCAAATGCGTTATGGCGTCTTTATGGTGGTTGCGTTGCTTTCTAGGAATAATATTTGTCATTTATCGCAGCACCAGCGCTCCTGCAGCTAAAGCTAATGCTGTTTGGTACTTTTGACTAGCAGCAAAGCCAATGAAAAGACATTCACCATTGGCTATTTCTGTTTTACTGAGATCCTCTTTGATGTCTTAGCTAGTTCGCTGTCGGAACTGACAGTTTTTAGCAGAAGAGAAGTGGTCAGAATTGGTGTCCCAGGCTTAAAACAACTTGAGAATGATATAATTCATTTAGATGTTCAGGTCTCCCTAGCTTGACCTCGTCTTGGGTTGTTCCTGAGCCTGTACCTGTGAATCTATCTTTAAAAAATGTTTCCTGTTACACAATGACTCTGGTGTGGTGTTGCATCTCAGTGGTATTGAAATTGATTTTCACTTTTAAGGAAATTTAAGGATTTAGTGTTAACATCAAAATTATCACTCAGTGGAACTTTGATACAACATGAGATAAAAGCAGTGCTTTGTGTGATAGGGCAATAGTGAATTCAAACCATGGATTTGTCCACCAATATAACATTTTAAAACCATAGTCTGATAGCTAATGGGTGAATCGGTCCTATCGTGTCTCTTAGTCTTCAATAATTTAAATCGCTGTAGGTTTGATAGCTATCTCTAAATAAATTGCTTTGCTTTGGAGTTCCCCAACATATCTACAGTGCAACAAAGCAATATCATCACAAACTATAAACCTTGTGAAAAAGATAACATGAATAAAGATGAGGGCCTATACCTCTTTTTAAACTTTAATAATATGTTCTGCCTGACAGCACTGTGGCTGGTTTGGAGTCTCCATGACGAGGGGACCATTGTCAATATGATCAAACTCATATGGATTCAGTCTTATAGATTGTAGTTTTTTACTGCACATTCATTATTTAAATCCTTTTATTTTAAATAATTTGATTTCCAATGACTGATCATATGATATTCTAATGATATTCACAGCACAAAATAAAGTGGAATAATTCATGTCATCTCTGCCTGTGATGACAGGAGAGAACAGTGTGTACTGTACTGAACCCCACACTGAATTACACAACAGACAGGGACAGTTTGATTCCCGTTTATTTGGCACCTTGCTCTTCTGCTCAAAAGTCTATTAGCTCTATGAGCAGATCAACATCGAAGGTTTGATTATTGCTGTTGCACCGCAAATACTCTGTGAATAGTGGAGGATAACTACATGTTTGTTGATATATAAATGGTCTGTATTTATAAAACTGTTCTAGTGTTGATAACCACTCAAAGTGTTTCAGTACAGTTTTGCATCTCACCCAGTGTGTCTCTATCACACATCACTTATAGGGGCAATTTGGGGTTTAGTGTCTTGCTCCAGGACACTTCAGCATAAGGAATGGGAGAGACCGGAATCAAACCGCCTACCTTCTCGTAAATGGATCCCCTGCTCTACCTACTGAGAAACAGCTGCCTCAAATGCATCATGTACATGTAAATCAGCCTCAAACGTTATCAAAATACGTGATTTTTAGGCTTAATTTTTTTATTGTTAATAGGTCGAAGCTGTACTAAACTCCATTTAAAAAAAAATTATGTTCATTTTATAAAACATTTCCGTCCAGAGGAGAACAAAAAAACAACCACCAACACTCAAGCATACCGGGCAGGTAGGCAGGGATAAAGTCTACATTAACAATCCATCAAATCCCTGAGGAAGAACGTGAGCATGCTCAGTAAAACTATTCTCCTATGGTAGTGACTTCTAAACCAAAACTATAGTAGCTCATCATAGCAGATCTGACTTTGCACCTTGGATGGGTTAGGGGTTAAGAGGAAAACCTGCCCCTTTTTAAGCAGAGGCTGAACTTTTGAAAACATTTAACCTTCATGGATCAAAACTTAATATATTCATGGTTTTTTTGCAGCTCATTACACAGAGTCTCAATCACTTTGTGTAATGAGCTGCACTTCCTCTCCATTTTTCAAAGCTTCAAAAATCTAAATTTGACCTTGACTTGTAAGATATAATTGAATAAATTATCAAATCCACATATTCTATAACTGAAATGTTTGACATATGGCCTCTGTATTTGTCTGTCGTGGTCTTGAGTGTGACATACAAGGTAGAGTAGTCTTCCATTCTGGTAGAATCAGAGCATCACTAAGTGCCATCTAACAGCTTGGACAGTATCAATACAACTGCAAAAGCTGACAAACCACTTTAAAATAAACTCATATTCTCCACTGACTCTACCAATGAAGCCCATTTTCTATTAAACAAATGGGAACAAAGACCTCGTCCTCCACACCGACAACCACTTTTGGAAAAGAACATAACATGTTCAGCATTTGTAGATAGTCAGACTTAAGGCCAAACTAAATTATTCATGTCACACAAAATGGACAGAATTGGATTTTCCAGTTCATATGTACACTCATGCAACTGACGACCACCTCTACGACAGTTATCCATAGAAGTAACCAACGCACTGTCTCAGAAGATGTTAAGACGGTGTTGGATGATCTACGCAGTGTAGTTAATACGTCACTTCCTGTCTCTGTCTGCTGCACCCTGCTGCTTCACCTCTCGCCTCCACTATGTGGAGGATTTGATGCTGTGGTGAACCCGTCTGTGCAGAAAACCTCCCACTGTGTTGTGCATGTGTGGAAGGCAAATTCTGGGTAAACTCCATAGCCAATTCTCAGAATTTTACCCGGAGGTCATGTCTGAAAACGGCTCATGTAAGTATGAGGATGTTTGTATGAACGCTGATGTATGCTCATGAGTGTAGCTCTAAGCCAAACCCTTTCTGCGAGACTCACCAAAAATGCACACAAACAAATCATGCTCTCTTTCTCTATGATTAATTTTATTTTAGATAATTTTTGATTGTCTTTTTGTCTTCTGGGTTTTGATTCTTTTGTTTTTTCTGTTCCATGTTTCCTTGCTGTGCTCATTCTCTTTTTCTGTATTAGTTTGTGTGTTCATATTGTCTGTATCCACACATTGGTGAATAAAAGGGGAACATTCCACATTGGACATCTTTATTTGATTTGTTTAGTCACTCACTAACCACTCTTCAACATCTTTAACACAAGTGATGATCTCTTTCTCTTTTACTTAATGAGAAATAATGCCTATATAATTTTAATACATTATCACTATGCTTTCATTACAGAAACCTATATAACTGTCTAGGGTCTTTTATGAAGTGCTTCAGTTTTGTGATTTGCATTTATGTGATTATACATCACATCCATTTCAAGGAATATGTTTGACGGTCTACATCATATCTCACAAGGCTGTAATAGTGGAGGAAATTAAGATCATTAGACGGAGCACGATGGCACGTTACCACCATCTGTTTCAGTCGAAGAAGAGATGGGATTGCTTTTACCTTGAAGATACCCCTCCAGAATCTATATTTTCCATCTATCTGTCTGTATATGAAGAGCAGTCCCTCTGGAAACTCTTCTGCCATATCCTGGAACAGTTTCACCTTCAGCAGAGTCACATAAGTATGTTAAACCATTGGTTGTTTATCAGTAGGACTGAGAATAATATAGTGCAGCAGATTCTATTTTCAGCCTCAGCACACAAGCTCCTATTGCAGAGAGGGGTGAGGAAACACAAAGCTGGCTGAAGGTGGAACAGCTCTGTTACACACTTGGCTAGAATCCATCGACTTAGTTTAACTAATCAGCGTGCCGGTTAATGAGGAGAGATGACACAGCAGTCCCTTAACACAACATAGCGCTTCCAATCTCTTCACCAGACGGTAATGGGAAAAGTATAAGAGACAGCAGTGGGAGGTTGTGTCAGCAAGCCGAGATAGTGACTAACTGCAGGAACAAGGGCGATCTGCAAAGAGGAGAGGAGTGGTCAAGGCATGACAGAGCAGTCTAAGAATAGGAGCAGACAGGACAAGGTGATAAAGGACAGGACAGTGGAAGGAGAGCCGGCAGAGGAAAGGAGGAGACGGGTAACGAGAGCAGAGGGCTGAGACAGGATTGGACAGGACGGGGTGGGAGAGAACAGGACTGAGTCATCATTATGGTAATAGAGAACTGTGGAGAGCAGCAGAGCCACGCTGACTCACTCAAATGCACTTTCAGCGAAACATGGAATGTCATAGCGCACCCCAGGGAGAGGATTATCAGTCCAAGGTTAGGAAATATACTCTGTACTTCATTTGCCTTTGGACCAGTTTCAGGCCAGCCCGGTTGTTAGACTCTAGAAAGTGATCCTGTCAACAGTCATGTGCAATAATGCAACTGTTTTTACTGAGGAATTAAACTTTTCCAGTTATAATGTTGTTCTATGTTCCTAGAAGGGGCATTATGTAGGTGTAGAGTGGTGGCAGATTTACTACTCGAAATTCATTATAGCAACACCTTGTGCTTGACAGAGGCCGACAAAAGCAGGCCTCTCCCTGAGCTATTTGAAACCACTCTTTTCTATATGGGAACCCTGTATAAGAGTTAATATGTTAAAATATTACATCAAAAGACTTATGTTATATGTTAAGATTCATTTAAAGGTTCAGTGTGTTAGATTTAGGTGAAAAGGATTGAACATAGTATAATCCTAGTGATGTTTTCACTATAGTCTGTTTCATCTAAGTTGTACAAATTGTTGTATTCTTTAAACTAAAATGGGCCCTTACGATACATACTTTAAACACCTTTTGAGTTTTTATGACAACTGAAGGCTACAAAGGGTTCTCTTTCATGTTTGGAAGGGGAGGGTGAGGTGAAGGGTGTTCAGCTGCAAAAGGCAGCTTCATCACTAGATGAATTCTACACACTGAACCTTTAACGCAATGTCTGCTGTGCTTGTACTATTACTTTATTATCCTTTCTCCCCGTCTGTCTGTTTGATGGCTGGTTTGTTCGTTTATATGCAATCTTGCGCAAAAGAAGTAGTTCTCGGACTCTGATATTCTTCATATCTGGTCTTTATTCAATATGATTTCAAATAGGTCTTCAAAAGTCGTAAATTTAACTTTTTGGATCATGTTGTAATCCTGTTCGGCAAAATGTAGGGTGAGATAATGTTGGTTTACTGCTGCAGGTACTGAAATAGTTGGAGTGGGCCGCTGATATTTGCAGAGTATATTAGAGTAAATGCATTATTTAATCGATTACCCACACTGGTTTTGGGATTTGAAAAAGGCTAAAAGAAGAGGCACCTCTTTCACCACACTGCTCTCATGACAGCCCCTCATTAACAACGTCAACACTTGGAAACATCCAACCCCGGACAGGTCTGCGGTCTCTAGTGACAGTTGCTGTTTCAAGGAAGGTTAATTTAAAATAAATTTCATCAATTATTTTTTAAACGTCTAAGAACATTTAAGAACATTTTTGAGAACTAGTGCAGTTCCAAACCTGCCTGTTTGGAATGGCCTGTTCTCTTGTCCTTTGATAAAGCTCTGGAGCTGCATTAGTGAGTCCCCCTCAAACAGTTATTTTGTATTTTTTTGTGCTTGATGTTGTGTGCAGCACTTTTTTATAAACAGTCTATGATGCACAGTGAAGTCAGAAAACCATGACCTGTACCATTATCCTCCCTTGGCGCAACCCCTAGATATAAAGTGCCCTTTACTGGGAGTGTTCCCTTCAAACCGAGCCACTGGGAAGTGGACTAGAAAATCTTTCCAGAGAAAAATTGGGACACCACTCGCAACATCATCAGCAGCCAACAAACATTATGACAGTGACACACAATATCATCCAACATTTTGACACTGAAACATCTGACAACTGCAGGACAGACGGGATGGATTGATATATAGATCAATACACAGTAAGTCTTATCTATAGAAACTTCTGTCATGCACTGAAAACGTTATAACGTTAGTGTTGAAGTTAACAAAATATGCAGCCTGACTTTAGAGGGTCCTGAATACATTACGATTGAAGGGGTGTTTGAAGGGCTACATAGCCCCTACCCCTATATCACATAAACAAATGGGATAGCACTACCCCTTTACGCCACTCACAACATGAAAGGGCCAGTTGAGGAACGGCTAAGTGGGTGAATGGGGACACGGCTTTGTGTTCATTCTATCTGGTTAGTTTGCAGGGATGATTTTACGGTCAATGTTTTCTATCAAATTAAACTAAATTTGCTTTATTACAGTGTGATTTATATTTAGATTGAGTCAAATTATTTAGTTTTCCATACATTGCATGACAGTTATTTCAGAGGTCTGTCAATCAATCGACACAATCCGATCGACCACTTTTCAAAATAAAAGCTCAGAATTCTGCTCTGTATAATGCATTACAGCAGGGGTGTCCAAACTTTTTATCCCGAGGGCCACATACAGAAAAAAATTCAAAGGACTGGGCCACTCACGCCGCCATGCCCCCCTGCCCTGGAGAGAACTGTTGACAGTGCGTCTCAATCGCGTCACTTAGGGCGGGGGGCGTGGCGGCGTTCTGAGGGACAGCTGGCAGGTCAAACTGAGAAGTACAATACAGTGGGCCTTAGTCCATTACATTACAATTCATTTAGCTGTTGCTTTTATCAAAAGCGATTTACAATCAGTGCATTCAAGGGTAGGGGAGAGCGGGTTAATGTGAGATATCGGGTAATGTGAGACACCCCCTGTATCTAGGCAACGGAATTTGTGGTCATGTGATCATTATGTTTCGAGCCCCTCCCATTCCACCCTTGCCATGAAGGAGAAGTTGGTGCTGGTGCTGGTGCTGTGGTTAGAATGTTTTTTCACAAAAATGTGATTTTTGCATGTAAAACTACATTTTCTTGCTTTGAACTTAATCAACTGTCGTGTCAAAACAAATGATTCAGGTAGAAAAAAATAAATCATACATGTTGATGAACTTTCAACATATAAAACCATGTGATTGATGCTAGCTGAAGATTGGCCTGAATTGATAAGAGATGTTGTTTTTTCTAATATGTTGGCTGTGGGGTAAAGTGAGACAAATACTGTGGGGTAAAGTGAGAAATGTAGCACAAGTTAAGTTTAGTCTTAAACATATTTTAGTGTAATATTACATTACATACGTTTTATTTTTAATGCCATAAACGTTGTAGAAAAGCCATTGTGCCAAGAAACTACACCAGGAAGACAACCTGGGGCCAAACACCCCTCGCCGAGATGGAGAGTGCGGCCGCTGAGGTCATGCAAGGAAAGAAGTCCTTAAGAAAAGCTGGAAGGGATAGAAATATTGACAAGACAACCCTCAAAAGATTCATAAAGAAAAAAGAGAAAGGGGAAGTAAAATCAGTAGCCTGGGGTGCAGTAGCTGAGGCAAAGAGAATATTCACAGATGAGATGGAGGAGGAGCTTGCCAAACACTTGAAACAACTAGCTGACCAGTTCCATGGCCTCGCTTCAGTAAAGTGCCGTGAACTGACATCTGAAAATGCAGAGACAAACAATATCCCTGTCCCTGCCAATTGGACAGAGAAACAATTTGCAGGTAAGCTAGGGTGTGCAAGAGATCACATGAATCATAATAATCATAAATGTGCTTAATTGATCTATTACAACATGTGTTGTTATGGTAGTCTGTCTCACTTTACCCCTAAGCTGGGGTAAATTGAGACACAAGACCACTTTTTTAAAAACAATCATATTTTCACTTCCCTTTGTCCTGAAGACATTCTGATCATTTCCATTGCTAGGAAACATCCTGAATTAATGGTAAATGTCTACATTTTACTGATAAATGATTTTAGCTCGCCTAAAGGGGAGCAAATGTAAAAAATGTCTCACATTACCCCGCTCTCACCTACCCGACGGTACAAACCTAGAACAATAAGAATCAAGAAAGTAGAATTTCTTCAAGAATAGAGCAAAACTACAAAGTGCTATAAGTAAGTGCCATTTAAGTGCTACTAAATTGTTAGTTTAAATTTTTTTTTATATATATATATATATATATTTTTTTGAGGCAGGCCAATTTAAAATGAATGGCGAGCCGCAGATGGCCCACGGGCCATAGTTTGGACACCCCTGCATTACAGTAACAAAGCAAACATTGTACTTTTACTTTGGAAGCAACTGTATGGAGTTCAGCACCTGTCTGTCCGTCTGATATGTTTAAATATGCTGTGACGTCGATAAGATCAACGTTTCGTGAGATATGCATTCCACATACCGACAGACAGATTTTTGTGGAATTAGTTGGTAGATGATTTTTCAGACATGCCATGAATTCATCTGCAGCGGCCTGGTGTCTGTTCAACAAGAAGGCTGTATTTGGAGTTTTTATATATTACTGTCAGAGCAAAAATACTGTGCAAAAGTCTGACTTTGGCAAATGGTGAAAGGCCAGATGAAAACAGTGAAACTGGATAGGCAGCGGAGCCTTGATTCAGATCATCTGTGTGCAGCAGCAGTTACAAAGATATTTTCATATTTCTGCAATCTCAGCTGAACCATCAGCACTCTCTAATGAGCTGCTAATGAGTGTGAAACAGAGTGTGGAGTGCCAGATGCAGTGCCCCTTTAACCTAATAACTCATAATTGTTGTTCATACTGTAAATTACTAGATTGCACAAACTGATGATATGTCTCAATAAGATGCCTTAAGGAGTTTTGTAGCCCACTTTGTGTATTAGCATACCTGATCTCTCAGCCGGATTCCCTCAAGTGGTGTGGCATCAGTGTGCTGCCCTGCACAGGAATAATGTAAATGTAAAGACATGTATTAGGCTAAAAGGAAAACCAGGGTTCATGCTATAAACACAAAACAGTAAACATACAATATGAAACTTTGGCCACTAGGGGTCGGTTAATCAAAATAAAGTAGTTTGATAAAGTCATATAGAAGCATGGGATCATGGGATTTGTTGTCTTGGCCGATTAACCTGATGTGAATCAGGTGTAAATCATATTCACAGATGAGGTAATGTATCAAAGTTGTATCCATATTTTGCAGCAGAAAACAATGGATAACGGCGATCCATTAGTTCAGGCTAATACAAACAGTGGACAGAAAAGCAGCCCACTGCTAACTGGCTAGATTTGCAAAATTTGAGAAATTGTCTCCGACACTAGGAAAGAGTTGACCCATTCATCAACCTGGCCAACAGCACAACTCTGCACACTCCTGCAAGTCTTGTTTTTGATAATCTTATTTTAGAGAGTTTTAAGTACAGGCAGTTAAGTGTGAATACCAAACCTGACGAGCTTGGGCAGGAAACAAAATTTAAGAATTTTATTCGGTTTATGATCAGGTTCAGTCACGTTGCTTTCTAATTTAACTTTTCTGTACTAAGGAGAAATTAAGGCCTTTGATCAGACTTTGCTAATCTTCTTTCGGTCTTGGTCAGGTTGGGTCAGAAAATTCGAACATGCCGAGAATTTGCTGTTTAAAAAAAAACTGATATGAAGTGGAAAATATGTCCAGCTGGTTCACAGTTGCACTGTGCATTACAGGTTATAGGATGCACCCAGAGAAGAACCACTGACCAAACCCAGAGACGCAACAGACTTTCAACGATGTCGAGCACTGACACACCCCTCAGCCTGGTGTTGAATTTCTCTATTACTGGGACAATATATGTGGATTACTACTGGTGTTTGAATGCACCCATTTGATCCCTTCAGTGCAATAGGATAAATCCAACACAAGGGATTACATGCAGGTCTCTAAGTATGACCCATGTCGTGTTGACGGTCATTACAGCTGTCGGGTCTGGCGGCTGTTGACCTTTTCAGAAATAACTTTGATCAAACCCTTCTGTGTGAGTCACTTCAGGACATTTAATGGGATTTAACTCTGCTGGTGCTGTCATTGCAGATGGAGGCCTCTTCAGTGATAGCGTTAAGCTGCTGCGAGGGAAACATCGGCACAGATGCAGGCGGGTGGGAATAGGGGGCCGATAACACGTACATAGTGCAAGGATTTGATTGGAGTCATGTCCTCACCTTTTTATTTTTGACCTGGGCGCTTTTCTGGAATCAATGGCGATGCAGGTGTCCCCATGGTGATGTCATGTTGATGCTAACACCAGCGGGAAGGCTACCTCTTTAGGTTTCATTAAGATGATACCCTCTTTAGAAAATCACATTTGTCCTTAAACCTGCTTCCAGTTATCCTGGGAGAAAGGCGAGCACTGAGTTTTGCCTTTTAAGACCAGAAAAAAAAGAATCTACTCTTGAGCCGCTCTGGCCAAGCAACTGCAAACCTCTAATAAACCTTAATGGCCTTTGTGTTGGTGTGACATCCATTGGTGGGAGCACCACCAGTGCATCCGGCCACATTAAGGACCATTTTGAGTGTTTTCGTTTGGCTGATAACGGTCGTGCAGTCTGAATAGTGCTCAAAACCAGGCTGTTTACTCTTTTGCCCCTTTGCCCTATTATTTCGCTCCTGATATATACGGCGAACACTTCGGGGCTATTAAGGTCACAACCTAATACACAAGTAGGAGATTGAGATTCAAAGTCAGGAGAATAATATGGAAGCAAACAAGAGTACCACTAGAGAAAATGTGAAGGTATTTGGAAAAATGTGGTACTGATGCTAATCATTGCCTTTCTCCACTACTACAGATATTTTGTATATATTCTGTTCTTCCCTGTCCACACGTCTTAAAAGATTTGCAGTTGATTTAACCAGCGTATAGCAGGGATGTTACCGAACTGCTTCTCTAACAAACCATCCTGGCTGTTCTATACAGACCAAGCTAGTAGACTGAAGCTGTGCTTTTGATTTATTAATACGTGAAATAATTCAGAAAATCTAAACTTTTCAATTTAAATTGTCATTGATTCACCAGTATAGGAGTTATTTGGATAATATAGCTTTGTCAGTTTAGTAACTGGTTTATTCTAGATCTAAAAAATGTCATGACATTGACATCCTAGGCAAAACTGTGTCGTCTGTTTACATCGACGACTACCCCTTGTGACTCTCTTTCAAGGGGCAAGATAACCCTTGAAAGCAAGGGGTCAGGGTAAGGCCAAGGGGTGAAATGGGATTTGCCTAAATGCAGCTGTGTGTGGATGAGAGGTCAAACACAGAGGAAAAGGTTTGTAATTGTATGTGAAATCGCTGCATTAGTGTGGACAGGGTATACGGTGCAACCACAAGAGTTATATCTCATTGTTTGTTGCTCTGCATTCATTTTACAGATTACAGATGATTCTATTGTTGACATGAGCAGGAGTTGCTCCACATGTCAATTTGACACTTTGTCTATTTCCGTCTTCAGCCGGCGAGAAACTCCACTGAAGCAGACTCTGTTTCCCGATATCTGTAAGTTATTTGACCATAACTTTAATGCAGCTATGTTTTCTAATCAGGCGAGTCATGTTAGATCCACTTGACAAAGCATAGAGTCCAACGTTCCAATTTGTGTTTTATTTACTCAACAGAATGGCATAGCATAATTCACCTGCACAACTACAGTGTTCTTGTAGTTGACATGCACTTCAGCAGGAGAGACCTGTCTCCCTTAACTGAGGGAAGACGAGTTACAGAAATCTGTTCTCCTGTATAGATCTGCTCAGTAGAAGACAGAAATTACACCCAATACCCAACAAAAGCTGAAAGCTACACAGGGTTACCTCTGAGTCCGTTTCGGCTGCTTAACCTCTTTTTGGAGACACCAGTAAAGTATGGGTTGCTTCCGACACACACTTGTATATGGAAAAAAAATTCACACATAAAATAAACCATCAGTAAGCAAACTCTTGAGTTTCCTGATGGCCTAGACCATGGTCGGTCTGGGCCGTTTGAATCCCCGGCAGACAGCTAGTGCTGAGACAGCTGGGGCTGCTGAGGAGCCCTGTGGTCCCGGCTGTTCGAACTGCCAGTTCCTGTGATAGCCAGCTATTCAAGTCGTGTGTCTGTGTGTGTGTCTGAGAGACAGCCGAGTGGCTGGAGAGCAAGGGGCACGTCTCTAAATGGTGACGTTATGGTAGTTTAGAGGTTTACTTTTTAGCATATATTTGAGAATGAGTACAGCTATCAGGATTCTCATTCACAAGAGGCAGCTGGTGACGTGAGGACTGTCCACTTTTTAAATAGAAGGTTAACCTTTTCAAATATATATAAAAATACGTTTTTACCAAGAGAGGTCCCAAATGATTGACCTTATGTAAGGTTGAAACACTTGGTGGCGTTATGTGACATGATCAACCCATAGATGCAGATTTTTTTATTGATAAAATAAAAGTGATATTAAAAACAGCATTTATGTTTTTCATCAAAGAACAGTCATATTATTTACATATGAACACATTTAAGTGTGAAGTATCTCTTAATACAAATTAGGTTGGGAATAAGGTCGCAGGGATGCAAAAAGCTTACGATACATAGATTTACAGGGAACCAGGTTACTACACTGCACATGACCAGTGAGTACCAACGTAACCATGAATCCTTAGTACATACAATTCATTTATAGAATGGAACAATTGGAAAACCGTATGTGTCTGTTGATTAAAATTTATTGAAACCTAATAATAATTAGTTTTAGTATATATTGTATAAGAGATCTAAAGTAACCACTAACCAGCCTCAAATCTGAAACCTCAGCCTTGTGTCCTCGAAGAGCTCTCAAAAAGCCAAGCCATTAAGCATGAAAGAAGAGAAAAAGCACCCATCACCTTCAAGAAAGGCAGGCGTGACAAGAGGCGATCAATATGAGACAAATGGCGTTGGAGCAGGCCCCTCAGATCACCCTCGTTTTTAACAAATGAGCCCGGCTTTGTTGAACAGACAGTGAAAACAAATACTCCACCTTCTGCCTCGGGCTCTGCAATTTTGGAGGTAAGTGACATTCTGCCGAATGAGCGGAGACAAAGCAAAAGAACAGAGGATAAATGTGTTGCTGCATGCAAGAGAGAGCCTGGCGTGCTCTCAGCTGGATGTAGCTGCACGCAGGAGGTGGTAATGTCGAAGTGAAGAGGGCTTTTTAGATGCAATATCTACAGTGAAGAATTCGTTCAGTCTGGGCAGAAAGAAAAAAAATAATCCCGAGTTATCGGTTCTTCACTATTAGGGCCATATTTACAAAAAATAATGGAGATTTCAAGAAAAAAGTACCAGCATTACAATAATTAAGTTGTAATAGCACGTGATTAATATTGTTTTATTACATGAATAAAGTCGTAATATGAGAATGAAGTTGTGCTATGAGAAAAAAAAGTCACAATAATCCAAAATTAACAATGTTGTAATGTTTTTAGGACACAAGCAGCAAGGAGAACTTCTGCTCACCAGAGTTCCACTCCTTCAGGATCTAAAATATTGATCACCAATCGAATTGTTTCTGAAAAACTATGAATCCACCATAACCACACAGTCGACCCATACCCAACATTTACTCCTTCCACTACAAAGTTTCCAGTTTGTGTGGGTCTTATGCGGATAGTTATGATAATGTAATAGTGCATGATGTGAAGAAAGATCTAGTATTTTATTTGTGACATTTTATAGTTCTTAGACTAAACTACGAGTTAAACCGATGCTACACATTCCTTATTTTAACCTCCTGAGACACGAGTTCTTGTTTTGGAAGCATTCTTTATTTCTCCTAGTTATTTGGGACTAGAAAACCGGTTGAGTATGAAAACAAAGAAAGCATTGTCCTCAAACAGGAAGTAGTTTATGAAAAAAAATGATGTCCTCATATGGGGACAGTAGGATTATTACACAAAAAATCACCAGTATATAACAAATTGTAAAAAAAATGCGTGGACATGGCTGTTACAAGTATTGCAACATCTCATCAATATCCCTGGGCTGTAAGAACAGTCTGTAATATCAGACTGTTCTTACAGCATGCTTCCAATTTGAAAGCATGCAAAAACAATAACAACTTTTCAACTGGCTGCTGATAAACATCTGTCCAATAATATGTAACTATTTGCTCCATAATCCTAACTAAGAATTTTTTTTTCTGTAAGAACCGTTTGTCACACCTATTTTCCAATGTGAGATGCTTCATATCAATTGCGTTCACTTTACAAGCACAGGAACACATTACACGTCATGCACCGCACACAAGACTTCCCAGAGCAGCCTTTTTGTCTGCAACGCACTGGATTCTTCAAGTTGACCATCTCTGGAAGATGTGCAGCAGAAGTTGTGCAGACTGAGACCGGGGGGACTGGAGTGACGTGAGGCTTTTTGCAGGGGAGTTGTGTCCTCTCTACATGTTCAACATCAGTGGTGCACTTGGTCTAGTGCTAAGGCCACTGCCATGCAAAACTAAAGGAACTGTTCCACTTTCAGTGTTGTTTTTGCAATATAATAGCCAGCTGTTGGCTAAAGCAAGGTCATTCTGTAGTCAACACCATCCATGTTGTTGTTGTACTCATGCACAATACATGGCCGCAGTACAGTCAAATACTGTTTAACTTTCTTGGACCATCGCTGGCAGATGTTTTCTGGATGTTCAACGTGGACAGCAGAAAGCATCCAAATAGGTTTGTTGTCATACCACTTTACATACCTTCCCATCTCCCCTGGTAACTGATGCTGAGGCACCTCTTCCCTTGCTGTTTCATGGTCTAGTCATTTGGTAGGTTCCGTAGTTCTTAGTTGACCCGGTTCTTCATTACTGTACCTGTCAGGTAAATGTGCTTCTCCAGCATTCAATCCACAGCTTTTGTGGCTGTGAGGAACCGATCACAGTGTACTTTTGTAGGATGCAGAGTTTTAGCGAGACGTTTGATGACCGAGGCTGCCAATCCCAGTCCCTCTGCTTCTTGAACCTGTAAACTCATTGCATTTGCACCTTGATACTATTCAAAGTCCAGCACAATGCCTTTCACTGAAGTCAGAACAAAGTTTTTCATGCCAACTGGATTGGGCTTTAGTGTACTGTCGAAACAGACACACATTCAGGTCCTGCTGAAGAAAGCAGCCTTTCAGAATACGATCCATAAAAGGTTTTCTCATCCAGAATCTGTCAGTTTTCAGTCTTGTCTGCTGAAATGTCATCATCCATGACCACTTTTAGATGGTTCCTCAGTTTGAAAAATCTATCACGGTCTTCTATGGCTGGGATTGGTAAGGCTTTGCTCCAGAACATCCTAATACGTGGGTAAGGCACACAAGACATCAAATTTGATGCTCCAAAAAAAGATATTACTCATCAAATGATCTGTTGAGATGTCTGCCACTGTTAGCTAGTGACATAGCATTTGTTCAGTTAGGAATAAGTTTCATCAACTCTGTGTCAATGTACTGCGCCACATAATCCAGTGGCTGCCAATCTTCTAGCTTTTGCAACCTTTCATCTTCAGCTTCAACTGAACTAAGTCTGGAGTAAATACTGCAGATTTCCAGCGCTCTCCACGTCCATCTCTGCTAGGTCCTGAGGACGGGCAAATTAAAAACAAACAAAAACTGTTGGACAGAAGGATGACATCCCGTTTGATGACTAGTTTCTTTCCTTCTGTCCAACCTCTGTGGGTGTTTAGCTGCAGTTCCTCTGCCGTCCTTTACACACAAGCGATATGATCTGTGCTGTCACTCAGACGGTGTGACTCCTATGGGAGCGCAGCAGTGATTGATGGAGAACAAACTGCATTACTTGGGAGCTAAACAGCAAGTTAAAGACAGCACATGTTTCCAGGTGGAGCAGACCCAGACGTAAACCTAATCTCATCATCAGCCACTCCCTTGGCTTGCTTGTGGTAAATTAGCACAGGGACATTGAATGTAATGTGTTGATAGGCTTATTTGTCACTTTAATGAGGTTGGAAGCTGGGAATTTGTGAACTTTTTTCTCGTTGTCGCCTGCAAGCTCTCTTGTTCACACTTTTGTCGTGTCTCTTTATCTGTTGCATCTCTGCAGATTTTAAAGACTAATGCTGCTGAGAGGTGTTGAGGTTTCAATCCATGTCTACTTTTTAAGTGGTGACAGTCGCAGAGTTAATCAGGCAACTGGTCGACACGTCCTCTTCATCTCAACGTGATTAAAATTATGACAGATCAAGCAAAAAAGAATAAATCATGCCCTAATTTAATTTATCACACATAAAAGTTATTTAACATGTTAAAGGCCTCTAATTGTTTACCTCTCTATAGCATCTGTGATTGATTCCCAGAGGGCCAGGAAACACCACCTATCTTCCAACAACACCGACTCTTAATGGACTTTTAATGGTAGTATAATAGGTTTTATGGAGTAATGAATTCACTGTAATTGTTGCCTTGGGTGGCAAGAAAACAGCAGCATAGTTTAGGAAACATTTCAACTTGTTTCTGATCCCAGTCACATTCGTATTCTTACTTCTACAACACAGCCAGTAAGCAGTGTACACAGAAAAGCTGGGTGTAGTGTTGAGTGTATATAATATATAGACATCCCTATACAACAAAAATGCCTTACATTTTTTTCCAGATTTATATAAGGTCCCTTTGACCTTGGACCACTAAAACAAATAAAAAATGTAAGAAATCACATCAAGATATTAAATTCAAGAGGCCAAACAAATTGTTGTTGAGGCTACCATGACCTTGACCTTTGACCACCGAAATTGAATCAGTTAATTAGTGAGTCCAAGTGAACTTTTGTGCCAAATTTGAAATGATTCCCCTTAGATGTTATTGGGATATTATATTCACAAGGCAAAACATCTGTTTGAGAAGTCACAAGGACCTTTCACCACCAACTTCAACTAAGGTCATCCATGATGAAATTCGATTGAATGTTTGTGCAACAAGTTATGATTTCCCTTTGGGCAGGGCGGAGGCATACATGTATAGTACTAACAACAATTTAATATTAAAGCACAGCGGTCATCATAAGAAAACATCTTCCATTATCAAAACTGGTGAAATGCTGCTGTGGACGGGCATCCAAAAGGGTTTTGGATGAGCAATCTAAAAGAAATACATTAATTTTCTCCGTAACGACACAGTAATGGTCCCACTGCTTAACATTAATAGCTGCAAATTATCTTTTTAATTTTCTGGAGATAATAAACCAGTCTATAATTTTGCCCATCATTTTAATCAGGCACACTCAAGAGGCTGTTATGAGACTAAATTTTAATTTGCTTTTGCGGTCAATATGTGACGGGTTTAATGCACACATGCATGAGCTCGCACACGCACTTGCATACACACACAAGCACACTGCAAAGCAATAAACAATAAATACCAGATCAAGCCGTGGAACTGATCATTTTTCAAATTGTGTTTTGGAACCGAGAGCGATAGTGGTTCACAACCAATGCTGTTAATCAAACTAACAGAAGCTTGTCACCCTTAGTTACTTCTAGTACAATACAACTTATGTTATTATAATGTCTTGCCAATTTGGAGAATTGCACTCAAGCAGAAATATCATAGTCTCTGCAGCAGCAGCACAGCACCATGGCGTCTCATATTAGTGTCTCGTACCAGGTTGGTGGGTCCTGATTAGAGCACTGCTGGTTTCCGCACTGACTCTGTTAATCCATGTGATGAGACAGATGCTGCGTGAGCTGATTATGTATTCCTAATGGTAAAAAAACACAGTCAGCTGAGCCTGCAGGGGTTGAAGTGGTCACCTGCTTCGGCGTCAGTAGCAGGATTTGGCCGCAGATAATTTCAACAGGGATTATAGCCATTTTTTCATGTTCAGGAGGGGGAGGGAGGGTTATCCCTAATACACAAAATAAAATTTCCATAAAGTGATGCTGCTGCTTGAGTATTTTAGTAGATGTATGGCATTACTGACATGAACACTTTAATTAAAGAATATGGTAAATGGTAAATGGATTTGCATTTATATAGCGCTTTTCTAGTCTTGATGACCACTCAAAGCGCTTTACATTACAGTTCCACATTCACCCATTCACACACACATTCATACAGTGCATTTATCCCAGCACTTTGTTATTCTAAGGGGGGGCCATTCGGGGTTCAGCATCTTGCCCAAGGACACTTCGGCATGCAGATGGTTCAGACTGGGAATCGAACCGCCGACCTTCAGGTTGGAGGACGACCACTCTACCCCTCAGCCACAGCCGCCCCAAATATATGCAGCTAAACGTATTTTTTTTTCTTTTACTGTAAATTGTCTGTAGCCATTTTAATCTTTATTGAAAACACTTATTGGCTGTAAACATATTGCAGTGTTCAGAGCATAACGCAGCCTTGAGTGAAGAAAAGAGTAACTCCACTGGGAGAAATAGTATATGGCAAGACAAGGCACTGCTGATATTATTCATTAAAGAAAGAATCAAGACTTCTATTATATGGGTATGCAGTCTGGAGTGGGTGTCTGCTCTGAGACACAATTGAAAATTGAGTGTGTAACTCAGAGATGACCGACTGTGCACTCATCTCGTTAATGGAGAAACGGGTTGTGTTTTCTAGCTGGCTCCTTCATTTTCACAAAACAAGGAGAAGCTTTGTTGGGTTGAACCATTCTGTTGCAAAGTAGATCCACCTCTCTAACTGATTCTGAAGGTATTCAAATACAGTGAATTCAATTCAATCAGTAATTCAATTCATGTCACCATCAAAACCGAACGTCAAGAATTTCCATGAAATATGGGAAAACCTGAATTTGATCAAACCTAAAAATATAGACTAAGGAGCAGGACTTTAAATCATTTGGCGGGCTGTTGATGGCTTGAAACAAAAGAAGGAAATGTAAGCTTGAAGTTGAACTGTTTACTGAAAAGGAGCGATCTCAACAAATACTTTGACAGCCCCTTTGAAGCCAACGCAATTAGTTTAAGTACAAAGTGGAGCAAGATTACACTTATCATTTCTCAAAGATCCCACAATTCTTTTGTATATGCAAAATCTATGTCACTTGTAAAACATTATAATGTTTGTACAGAACCTTCTCAGACAGAATAACTAACAAAACTGCCACACAATACTCCCACATCCCCAAACTAATTAAAATGCTGCCTTCAATGACTCAAGTGACAGCATCTCATACTTATCAGCCATTGACAAGTAATTATGAACAAAGTCAGGAGGAAATGTGATTATACATGTTCCACTTTACAGGGCGTCTCATGTCAGGGCAACCAACTTCCAAGGACACAGTTGACAAAATATTAGCTATCTGGAAAACATTAAATATTACCGCTTCCACATTTCCCCATGATGTTAACGTACAGAGATATATATTTAAAAGGTTAAGAAAACACAGGGGTTTAAATTTAAATAGATTTGATTGACTGAACTTACAGCACATGTCTTCGTGCACGCGAAACCAAAACATCACCATGTGTTCTCCCAATGGAAAACATTGGATGCTGAAGTGTGTAGAACATCTGCCTGGATCACACAACTGCGCGCTGTGCTATTCCAGTGAGGTTTCACACCCTCACCTCTGCTATGCTAAGTGTTATAAAATGTCGACCCATCTGAGACTCATCTGGTTTTACATCATACACAGTAATGTGACTTCAGTGTTGATTGTCAGCGATCTCACTTATGTAATCAACCTGCAATGGAAAAGAACGCACAGGAAACCAAAGTGGAGATGAAAAGGCTTAAGGCTGATTTATGCTCAACATTAGATATACGTAAACGGACCGAGCGCTGTATTTGAACAGTACGTTAACTTGTCTCTATTTGAGCATGTCCTCTGAAAGCTTATAGATATCATCGAAACAGACCAAACAGTACCACTGGAAATCGTGGGAGAGAGTGTAGCTAAAAGTTCAAGCATGACAATCATAAGACACGTGAAGACAATTTCAACAATGGCAGATCTTTTAGAGGTAAGTCTGCGATTTGGTAAGAAAATATAGGGGTCTACAGGTTGTTACTATCCATCATGTCTTTTCCCAACCTCCGCCACTGTCGTCATATTTGTTGTTGTCAGAAACACTTGAGTCTTCAACGCCCTCTAGTGGATGTTTTGCTCAACTACCAGGCCAATGCAAATGATGCATGGAAGTACATATGTGGGCAGTGACCTTTACATAATTTGAAATGGACATAACTTAATTCACAAGTAAGGGCAGGATAAATGAGCCTCAAGTCTTCACTCACTTGCTGTTTAGTCATACACTAAAGGTCAATACAAAAATGCAATCAAAAACAGGCAAGGAACAGAGAAAACCCTAAATCTGATAAAACAAGCAAAGGTCATGCATGAGAAGGCAAGAAAAGAATGGTTTTCTAACTTGAAAGACAGGGGCATAGCTAATCAGGTGCAGGTTATGACTTGGAGCTGAAATGACAGGAATTCTATTCTATTGAACATAAAGTTCATAATTATGTTTTCTATTGCATATAAATAATTATGTTCTGATGACCTTAGAATGACCCCTCGTGTGGTATAATAATAACAAAAAATATAGCAGATTTCACAAGACACTTTAGACAAACTAAATCATATAAGACTGGATGGGTGCAGGTGAAGAGTGCTGAGGGTGGTGACTGTTGTGGTTTATCTCATTTAACGCCATGAAATGGGGTTATGCATTTCTTTGAGTGCTTTAATGCTTTAGCAGTATTTCTATAGCACAGAGACTTAGCTGCTTTATAATAAAAAGAAAATCGAAATCTGACCAGCTACCATACATCAAGGGTACCATTTAAATCATTAAAATGGCACCTACTGAATACAGACAAAAGGAATCTGCCATTAATCAATTCGCCTATAACAAGAGGTCCAATTGTCAATAACTAACACAGCATAGGCAATACATCTTGGCTTTGTCTTATATTCATTGATATTATTATTGGTGCTGATGTTGTCTCTTCACACACTCACAAACACGATTTGTGTTTGAGAGAAAAAACAACTTCAATTTCTTTCGAAAGACTGTTACTAGTTCCACTTGAATTAACGACACTGTACCAAAAATTGGCCCAAACAGTTACTTACATTGTTGTTTATATGTAATTACTTAATTAGATGAGCTCTGTTTTCTATCAGAGACAAATCCATTAGTTTCACTTCCACGACTGAGGATAGAGAAAATGAGAACATTCAGACAACAAACCCACCGCCTGACAAGATTGTCGTTAAATTGAAAAACTAATTCCGGGGGTTTCACTGAAGCATTGCGGTGTCTGTCAACAGAAGGTGCGCAGTGCATATTTCTAGGACCTAGAGTATAATTGGAAGAACTTGGCTCGACCAGCCCGCTGCTTTTTAAGAAATTGCTACTTTTGAGTCGAGCTTGTTGATATTGATTAAATTGGATATTGACTGGCTCAATGATTTACTCTGGTCCTTTATATAAAAACTTGGATTACTACAGGCAATCCTCATCTGTTCCTTCACCCACCCACCCTGGATCTCTCTGTATGCGCCCCTCCACTTTTCTCTATCAGGCCAATTGATTTATTTGTCTCCACATCCTCTGGACCCCTCTGTGTGCCTCAGACTAGAAAGCAATGTATTAAGTGCTTGTTTGGATCAATCTAATGTGCAGTGATAGCACATTTACAAACTGCTGACTTGTTAGGAAAACCCATTAATTTACCATTCACTGTTTTTCAAAGATCCCGGTGCTCCATTATATTCATGTAACATCCTCAACCTGTAAAACCTTCAGATACACTTCCAGTGCTAAGAGAACATATTAATGTACAGAGGCTGTTTTAAGTAATTTAACAATTTCCCCAACCAGGTGCAGAGATGTATCTATTAACTCACCTCATTCAGTACATGTTATAACAGAATCTTTGGGTCATATTGAAGAAAAACTTTATTTGGAGAATAGAGTCGTAATAAAGTTGTAATTCAATAAGAAACATATCATAACATTTCTAGATTAAAGACAAATATTTTTTTAGGTAACAAGTAGAAACCTATATTGGATAGTTCCAATCATTCAGGATCCAATATTCCTTGAGAACCTACGAAATACCCTGGATATCATGCAGATGTAACCAACGGCAACCTCGCAGTCCACCATTACCAAACATCTCCTTTCTCCACAAAAGAATGAGTTTAAAATCGTTTCAAATCAGACTTTCTCGTAATTTAAGCAGATATACAACAGTAGAACAAGCAGAATGAAATAGTGTTTCCATAGAATCACACAAACACAGACTGTCCCTGAGTCTCATCTATTGTTAATATAATAGATCAGATAAAAATGCATATTTCAAAAGAGCATTGGAATTTAAAATCAGCCGAATACACACAGTTTCTTGCAGTCATAGTCCTGAAACTTATGATAATGTGTTGCTAATGAGCCAAAGGATGATAATATTTTGTTGTTAGAACTACACTTAAGTGTATCATAACAAGATGCTCCACATTCCTCATTTTGGTGCAGGTGACAGTCAGAATTTCTGGTATTCTCCCTCTAAGATAACAAGTAGCCTTAAGTTATTCTCATAATAATCCAAATTAATTCTTAAGTGTACTGTACAATTTCCCCCCTTTAAATGGCTCTAATATTTTGTTGTTACCTTTAATACTACATAATTAAAAGTATATAGAACAACACATTGCATGCACATAATGTAACATACATGGAAAACTGATGTGTAACTTAGGGTTGTTGTGTCTGACAATCTTTGTAACATTTCTAACATCAATTATTCACACTCACCTCACACAACAATGGACCGAATCTCCTGAGATGTTTAAGCGAGCAGGGTTTGAATCGCTCAAGCTTCCTTTTTGCTTTCTTCTCACAGCTTTTCTCTTCTCACCTGTGCAACCTAATCAAGCTTCTTGAATGCCTCTAAGGAGAGACTGTCTGAAACTGTGCGGGGCTGCCTCTATTTGTGTGATGCATGATAAAGTACAAAGGTGTGCAAAGGGTGAAATTCTTAAAGAAAGAATCAGAAAGCAGCAGGATGCAGCCAGGAGAATGCCCAGAGGAAGTCCTTTGTCCAGAGAGGTAAAAGGGTGAGGGACTTTGATCAGCATATGATCACAGACAAGTTGATTCAACTTTTGCAAGTGATGAAGATCATTGGTTTATTGCTGTGTGTTACAACAACTGTACTGAAAGGGCAAATTCAAAATTGGTGTACTTGTATAACGGACAATATCCAATTCTGCCCATTTTTGCTATTATCAAAACCTAATGAAACGGTGCATAACGACTCCCCTTTCAGCTTTTACAACTTATCTGTACTCAAATGAACTTGCATTGACTGTCAAAGATCTTTTTTAAATTCTGGTTGTACATTATAGAGATTTAAGAATAAACAAGGCGGGGCAGCACGTCGGTGCAATGGCCACATCAAGAAGGGTCTCTGTTCAAATCCTGGTTCAGCTGTGGTGTTTCTGTGTGGAGTTGGATGTTCTCCACCCTTTTTTGCGTACTCAGGATTCCTCCCACTGTCCTAAGACATGCATCTAAGGAATAGGTTGATTTGAGACAAAAGTGTGATTGAGAGTGTGAATGTTTGTTTCTACATGTTGGTCCTTTGCTGGTGACCTGTCCAGGGTTCACCCACGCTCTTACACAATGTCTGCTGGGATTATAGATGATGGATGGATGGATGGATACATTAGAATCATACCATTTTTTTGATTCCCTAAAAGGTTAAAATTTTCAAGGTGTCTTTTTTTTGCCCCAAAAGTCAAACATCTTTCTGTAACAACAGACAACAGCTATGTAACAGACAGCATCAGGGTAGCCCCAACATAATTCACTGCAGGTTTGCCTCTTGAGTTCCTGTCAGCGGTGCAGGAAACTGTCAAAGTGTGACATCAAATTTGAATATATCCGAATTGTTGTGAGAAAATCTTGTATATTCAAATTCAGTTTACGTTCATCTTTTACCATGAATCTGAAACACACATGTTTCTTTCAAGGTTAAGAGGGTGGTCCTATGTCCTGCAAGGCCTATCCACAATAGAGTTGGTTCAAAAAGCTGAATATATTTAATAAATAGCTCAGAGTTATTTTAAGCAGGGCCTGCAGAACCTCTGGAGCAAATTCATTTCAGCTTTTCTCTAAGCTTATAACGGTTATCAAAACCATTTTAGTGTGCGTTTGTGGCAGCCGTGACAGCTGTGACCTCTGTACTCATCTATCAGCCGAACCCATGTTTTCCTATTATGCTGAATACACAAGCTGACAGACTTTGCCCTTTGAGGTTGTGCGTCGTGCTTAATAAACAGTTTTCTGTGGCCCAGTATTGCTTTTAAAATGCTCAACTACTTTGGTGAGATGTACAATGCAAAGATTATTTTTCCATGACAACCAAAGCAGCACACACTTTACCCAAGATATTTTTAGTTGGCCCTAAATGAAGAATCGATCTGCAAGTGAAAATAGCATCATATACACAATTATCTTCAGTCCTGTTTATCTGCACAATCAGGAGACCTTCTTGTGTTGAAATAGAAATATCACAGATTATTCTTTAAGAATAAAAAAGGAGACAAAAGCTGGCCTTGTGTTTGTAGTCTAAAACCACAACTTGTACAACCCGGCTGAACTGCATCTGCTGATTTCATTTTGAATTAAATAACTAATTAAACCAATTAAAGAAGGTAGGCCAGTTCTACAGACGAAGAGGGGGGTCATTCACACAAGGATCCCATGGCAGTAATGTGCGACTCAAAAGTATCCAGGTGTGATTAAACCTGGGGACAGGTCCCTTGACACATTGCTCTAGTTTAGTCCATGTTTACAAGAGTAGTCCATATGGTCGAACCCCTCCTGTGATTATCAGGACCTTGGACCTATTCTTTGTTGCGTGTAGACTAAACTATTAGTTGTACGGTTTTCCTTCTTAATCTAAATATTTTATTTAAAAAAAATGTCATTCCCCACACCCCTCTAGCATATGCTGTACATGTACTGTTTGATGTGACACTCCTTATAGATTGTTAAATGTGGACTCTAGCAACATTAATGCTGCAGTTTGTAGGTTTTTGTAAGCGTCTGTGCATTTAAAAACATTTTCAACAACTTTAGTAAATGCAATAATGCGACAATAACCACCAGCAACAGTTCTACTCTAATCTAATTTAACTAAGCTAACGTTAGCTTTACTGTTACATCACAGTGACACGCGATATACGTTGTGACAGGGCTGACTGCCTGTAAAGCAGATATGTGGCTGACTCATGCTTCCCAATAAACCTTTATTGCAACACTTAGCTGATATGCGAGCACAGATTTAAATAAATATCAGAACAAACACCAAACTGCAGACGCTACCGCTCGGGCACTTCAAATTAAAGTGATAGTAGCTAATCATCAGAAACAATTACTATCAATTAATATTGTGTCAATCCTCTTGGCTCTGATTTGTTGAATTATTCACACATTACTCACATTCTACTGTAAAATCATGTGGCAGTTTTAGCAAATATGTGACAACAAATATTTTTGTAAATGTTCCCTACTGCACCTCTTCTCTTAGTGCTGGTGTCCATGTTGTCTTTCTCTTGCAGTTGTGTTCCGACAACACAAAGCACACAATGTAGGTCAAACGATTTCCACTGTCATAACCTGGGGGTTTAAGGATTCTATTTAGAGGCAGCATAACGTATTAACTTTACAATGCTTCTTAACCATCTGTTTTTTATATCCTCTGTCTTTTCTGCTTTAAATAGATGTGTACTGCTAATGCTTCATAGTACAATGTTTTTTACTGAGCAAATCTCTGCCTATGTCAGTATGACTTCATGGATTACACATGCTGTTGCTAGAATGGGATTAAAGCTTTCCATTCCAGTTAACAATGGGAGACTGTGAACTATGAACCATTGGTCAACTGTGTTTCTGTTGACAAATTCGTGTACAGGTCAAGCAGGATTAACTGTTGATGTAGGCTGATATTTGTTCTCTTATCTAGGCATTTAATGACATGTAATCCCTCTAGTTTCCAATTCAAGTGGTTGCTCTATGTGAGTCAACATATTCAGCAAAGTCCAAGCGATGGAAATAATATCTGGTATTCTTTTGTTAAGCAGCGTCTTTTTGCACAGCCATTAGTCTTAGTGATAAAACATATGTCATTAATTTAACATGTGGATTGAAATCATGATGAAAAAAATAAACTTTGAAAGGGATTTTCAAGCTGTTGTAACTTCGAGTATTCACATCTGGTGAATTGGTACCTTTCATACTGGAATAAGATATATATTATACATGCACAGCATTTATTATACAATGAGTACAGCAGCCCTGCACTAAGTGACATTTGTTAAAGGTTATAACACCTTGTCTGAGAGGTGTTAATTCAACTTTAGCACTGTTTGATGCTCTAGTTTTTCTTACTATGCTAATGCCTTGTAATTTGTTTTTATTCACCCCTTGTGGATACTGCACAGCCACCCATTTAATAATCTTTCGATGCCCTTGAAGAACAAAAAAATCAGTGCAATGGCCCTATATGTTGTTATCAAGTAGAGCCCTATATCCTTCCTTTGGTCACTGCCCTGAATCCAACCATAACAGAAGCCATCTCTATCAAATTCTAAGTTTTTGGTTTGATGCACATGATGATTTCCTCTTAATTTTGGCTTTTATATTCTTGAGGCAGTTTTAATGTCGGCCATCAGTGATGATTGTGTAGAAGGCAAATGGAGATGATGTGCGTCGCTGTCTAGACATGAGATGTATAGACATATTCGAACAGATGCATCTAACAGCAAGAGGGAAGAAGCTTAATTATAAACCAGCTCAGTGGTTATTTGAACCTTCCTATTGTGGGTGGAAACAGCATCTTTTGTACAGTCTAATGCATCACATTGTTCATCTGAGACTCCTTGTTGTTATGCTGTTGTTATGTGCTCATTCAGTGATAATTTCAAGTGTCAAGATGTGGAAAACCTGAAATATCTGATTCTCCAGACACACTTAAATAATATCCACACAGACCAACTGAAGTTAAAGCTGTTGCAGCTATTAAACATTATCACCCTTATCCTCTGTAGACTTGTTTGTACCATCAACATAACAGCAAATGTAATTTGTAGAAAGTCACATCTTGTCCAAACATGAAATGCTTTCAAAGGTTACTGAACTGTTTTGTCTAATCAGATTCATAAGGCAGACTGACCATCTCTCCCCGATGAGAGTAAAACAGTCTGCACCTTCCACCTGTTTTGACTTGGGCCAAGCAAAGGAAATCACAGGGATGGTAAAACCTGCATGAGTGGAAATAGAATAGAAGTGTTTTGATTGAATATGCCCGTCCCAATTACGCTGTACCTCTCAGGCATCTGAGTTCTCATTATTTCCCCTTCCATCAGAGTGTGTTTTTTCATCAAGGGAGGTGAGTCAAGTGTTGCTGTTGAACTCTTGAATTTCAATTTCATTAGGTTATATTTTTTGGGGGGGCTCATCCAATTTGAATGGAAATCTAGACAGGTAGTAGAAGAAGGAGGTTTAGTTCACCAGACACATTGATCCACCTCGGTTTCTGACCAGCTCCGTACGTGTTTGGTGCTGTGGTATTCTTGGAAGATCTGAGACGGAGGACAAATTTAACAGCAAATTCCAACTCTATGAATTTTGAAGTAATAGGGTTTCTCACAAATGGTGCGTTCATACCTATGGTTCATACCAAACGCAAAGTAAATATTTATGCAATGAGATCAAATACAATGTCAATGTAAATATGTGATGGACGCCAAATTAGTGAAATTTATATCCACTTGCTTGAGTTGACTTATTTGAACCTGAGCCAGAAAGAATTTAGCAAAAAAAAATAAGCATTGAGAATGAAACTCACCGTAAACAGCTCCTGGCACCGATCGGCAGGTGATCAAACTGCCCACTGGTCAGCCTCAGGGAAGCACTGGAAAACGAGCTCTGTTTATATTTGTTTTTGTTTTGCTTCCTGTACGTTAGCTTGACTGCAAAAACACAGTGACACAAGATGTATGTGGTGACGGGGCTGATTTCCTGTAAAGCAGATATGTGGCCGACTCATGCTACCCAATAAACCTTTCTTGCAAAACTTAGCTGATGTGCGAGCACGGATTTAAATAAATATCACAACAAACACCAAACTGATGACACTACCGCTCGGGTACTTCAAATGAAACTTATAGTAGGCAAATCCTAGCCCAGCCTCCGTTATTAATGGAAACCGAGTTCTGTGCATATTTGCTTTTGTTAGTTCTTTTTTTGTTTTGTTATTTCTGTTTTTATCATTGTTCAGTTTTATTTGTTTGATTACACCATTTATGTGCTATTTATTCTTGCATCAAGACCTACATAAGAAGCATTTGTGTAATTGTGGCGGAATATATTTTGTTTTACACTACATATTTAGTTTTCTGTAAATGTGTTTCTATTGTATAGCTTTGCAATATTACATACATTTCTATAATACACAAAAATTCTTTATCATATATAAAGTATATCTCATATTATGATGGTTCTGAGCCTTTTTTGTAAATGTTTAGTGACATCGGTTTTAATCATTTCCTTTTCTAACCATAGTGCATTTGGTAGTCAAACAAAACCATAAACAAATTTGGAGATACAAACCTCGGGTATAATGATGTCATAGTCCTACCATTTTTAGAAAAATATCCACTGTGGCCAAATTATCAAAGAATCTAGTGCAGCAGTAAAATGTCGATCTGCGTTTCAAGGCAGCATTATTCTACAGATTGAACAACACAAGATGATATATAGAGTAAATGGTCATGTTGTAATTATTAATATTTTTTATCTGTTCAATGTGTAGGACTGAGAATATAGGATATAGATTTCCAACATATATTTCCTTTCTTTAAATCACCTCAATATGTGTGTGGTTCCCCACTTAGGAGCTATACCATTTACAATACAAATTCTCGAAGCAAGAGCTAATTATCCATCTTCTGTTAAAAGGGCATTGGTGTGTCAATACACCTTGATGACCTCCCATATTTTTTTTGTGCTTGAATAAACCCAAATACACAGTGGAGGAGCTAAACAACCGGAACATATAAACAAAGAACAGCTGAAGCAAAATGCCAACATTACAGCTCTTCTTGCAGGACAGTGCACTATCAGAGATAGAGTACTACTTATAGATAGTAATGTATCAAAATGACAAAAGCCCATGCAGCATGATGAAATACAGCTCATATCACATCAGTTACATGATGCATAACATTATTTCATAACTGATAGGAATGGTGATCATTGAAAAGCTAACAGCAGGCTTCACGTGCAAAGCTGGTAACGATGATTCTCTCCCTGTATTCAACATTAATGTACACAAAGACGTGGAATGACAATTAAAGTGTTTCAATTATACATGGGAGACTGATGCAAGAAAGCGTTTCACAGTATGGATGATATAACTAATGGAATGGAACAACACAACGAGAACAGCTTCTACATACTGGCTAAATTGTTCATGTACAGTGTTTCACATTTGCACATTTGGACATATTGTGTGATTACAGCTGACAAGCTGCGTGGGGAGTATATGAATAAAACACAAGCACTCAAACACATTCGCATGTACAATTTTTGTGTGTAAAGAATATGGCATAAATATCAGACAGACACTGTGATAAAGGCTGGCTTTACCTTCTTGCTTTCAATAGCTGGTATTGGTCATATCTCATACATCCCCACTGTTGATGTCATTTATCCTAAAATGCAAGAAATTTTAAACTAGATAAGGTAAATGTCTTGTGTTCAATTATTTAGTATTGGCCTTGATATGAAAAATGTATCCCATCCTTGCCTTAGCACAATATTTCAGTTGTCTATTCTCGGCTATAACTTGCCAAGATCTTTATTTAACTTTAGGGATACTGTGGTTGGAAAAAAACACAACAACAGAAGAACCTCAATCATTGAATATAATCTTCAAAAATGTGGTGGTCTGTTTGTTGGTGAGACCTTTAAACTAAACTAAACTACTTCTCATGATACAATTATTGACCTTGATGATCCATTTACTTCAATAGCATATAGAAGCACAGAAGGTTATTTTGTTGTAAATGGTAAATGGATTTGCATTTATATAGCGCTTTTCTAGTCTTGATGACCACTCAAAGCGCTTTACATTACAGTTTCACATTCACCCATTCACACACACATTCATACAGTGCATCTATCCCAGCACTTTGTTATTCTAAGAGGGGGGCCATTCGGGGTTCAGCATCTTGCCCAAGGACACTTCGGCATGCAGATGGTTCAGACTGGGAATCGAACCGCCGACCTTCAGGTTGGAGGACGACCACTCTACCCCTCAGCCACAGCCGTGTTGTACGACACAATACACAAAACTAAAGACAACCCCACCAGCCTCAGCCCTTTTTTTTCCGAATAAGCAAACATTTGTACACGCAAACATGCTGAGCTAAGATGGCGGACTTAAAACCTTCTTAACATGAGCATGTAAGCATTGTGGTTGTGGACATATTAGTTTGCTTGATTATACAAAGAGGCACAAGCACGGCTGTGGGCTTTTTTGTCTTGGCCACTCACAGTCATGTTTTCCGACATGAGCAGCGTGATATCAGCAGATAATTGGGTTCAGACTCTCTCCGGAGTTTTCCTTTATACATTAACAATGCAGCAGGAGATTCTCCCTTCAGCATAATTCACAACAACACAGGTCGATCTGGAGCGTTCAGGCGAGAGGTGGTATGTAACATATAATATGTAACATAACAGTACATTAACACCCTGGCGTTGGTTCTTATTAACAAAAGCTCATTTTCATTGGTGTGCTCTACGTGTCTTCTACGGAATTTTCCTAGAGGATCTGGCCACAGAAACTCAGACTAGCTGCTCGGATATGTGCGTTCATACATACAGCCTGTGTAGAGAATGTCTGGAGGATCTCTGGAGTTCAGAGCATGACTGAAAGCAGCTTTGATGTCCAAAAACTTCCCTTAAAGCAGTTTCAAGTTAGAAGTAAAAACAGCAGGTTTTAATAAATACATATCCTCTCCAAGCTTATGTCAATGGATCACTGCTTTCAACACTTAAGGAGAACACAATCTATAAAAAGCACTGCCTTATATTGTATAATATATTAATGCTTTTTCACAAAGACTGTAGAAAAAACTTGTTGTTCAAAAGGCCTGGAAACAGTTTTTATTTAACTGTTGTGTTCTGTAAATTGTATGCACACAAATCACATTGTACCTAAATTTAAACTAGTCTTGCTAAAAAAGATAAAATACTGTTAATGCTTTCCCAGTTTTTTTTAAGTCCTTCAGACAGTTCATAGCCTATTGATAATAGACAGAAGAACATCAATTTTTAATAGTAATGCAAACAAATTAAATTACTGTATGATTGTTAATACAATCTAAATGGCCAGGGGGGCAGACAGGCAGATGGATGATGTTGATCCTGAGGTTAATTATTGATGCCCGACAGAGAGACAAATAGTAAACTGTGTTTGCTGTGAGAGCTATACCTCACTTTTGTCATGCCTGTCAGCCTGTGGGTCCATAGGAAGCTGCTGGTATCATTCATCGGTCTTTTTATTTATTTAGCCACTGTTAATGTACATAAACGTAATAAAATTCACACATGTTAAATAATGCTTTAAAGGAATGTTTGAAAAATGAAAGTCATAACACTTTTTGAGTCTTTTGGAGGGGTAAACAGAAAACAAATCCAATACAATTGATGTAACTAGTGATACATTTTTCCATGTTAAAAATCATCAGTAAAAGGACCAGAAATTGTTCTATACTGCTGATGTGGTGCCATCCAAGTGTCTGCAAGCTCCGATATTAATAACAGACACAAAAAGGCGTAATTTACACCATGTTTTTATCCTTGTTTTAAACCCTATTTAAAAAAATATTTTATTCATAACAATCTGAAAAACATGTGACTTGACATTGCTTGCGGTCTCTCCATGGCTGGTTGTCTTCAACCCAGTGAGGACGACAGTGAAGCTCTAATCTCAAATTGCCTCCTGACTTATGTACCATGAATTTAAACTATCCTGCATTCCTGGCCACTCTGGTGTTTTTCAGTTGCTGGGGAGGATCATCGATTCTTCAAGTTTAAGTCTCATTTAAATCAGAAAACAGGCATAAACAGGACCTTCCTCTCCCTGCATCAGTATCAGTTAGTCTCCTATGGCCACAGCCAAACTAGTACTGGCCGTCTGATATATATTACTTTAGGGTTTGCACAAAATGGCAGTTTCATGATACCAAATTAATGGAGTGAGTGAACCACCTTGGACTCCCATTGATTCCAATAAGACAAAGCAGTCAAGTGAGAAAAGCAACACAGCTGGCACCATAAACACGCTGAGGAAGGTTTCAGCCTCCAGACTCAGTGTTTACCAATCACAGCAATGGAATACACACAGTCATGAATTCACTGTGGACTGAAATAGGTGAATATCAAATTACCCAAAAATTACATCAGATAAAAAATTTAAGAGATTAATCAAAATGGGTTACAAACTGTGCATAAATTACTCCCTTATATTGGATGATACATTGTGCATAGTTTTACTAACAAAGGGAGTAGCCAATTTTTTGTGTCATATATGTTTCCAATCCATCTACTATTTGTATCGTACAATTTCCCCTGAATTAAAAATGGGACACTATATTCTACATGATTTATCTTAATTTTGGTAATGCAGTTAAAGTATCTTCACTGCTAATACTTGCTTTGGATGAAAATGAAAAGAAAATGTGGAAAGCTCCTAGATTAATAAACTTCATCAATAGAAGCCATCTACTGAAATAACAGTGTGGTTTTAGATAGGTGATACTGAGATGGGTAATGTTGTAAGGTGTTAACATTATGATGTAAAGCACCTTAAGATAATGCATGTTGTGTTTTGTGCTGTACAGATCAAAATTGTTGAATTGAAGATACAGTTTGATCATAGCAAAAATCCTGTTTGGTTGGCAGGGCATACAACATTTAGATTTTACTGTTAAAAGTTAATGTGCTTCCACATCAGATGAAAGAGCACTCAAAACATATTTACAACCAAAAAAAATCTACTTTCACCCACAGATGCAGCGGGGAACACTTTGTTCAATCATGAGTGGTGTGAGACTCCGACTTCTTAATGAGCTCTTTCACGGTGCTTCAGTGTTTCTTCTATCAGAAAGAGCTGAGTGCAGAAACTTTCAATCCTGCAAACTCACAACATAACAAAGGTACATAACAGAGTTTCACCTGCACAGCTAAAAGCAGCCTTCACAGTCAGGGTTATGGGATGCAGAGTCAGGATGTTTTCATGGTTCAGTATATAGGAGGGTTGAGAAGAGCCCCCTTCTCCAGCAATCAAGTATTTTTCTCTCTGATTATGCTCTTATCATTCTTCATCGCCCATCCAGTCTCAGCCTCTTAATCACACCCTCAAACTTTAACTGAGTGGCTGATGTCCTTGGACAGGGCCAAAATGATTGTTCACTTTGAAAATGACAGCCAGGAACCTGCACCTGATTGAAGACCCTCTTCAACAAAAATCACATTCATTATTAACTTAAGTCCATATTGTGTTTTTTATCATTTGCAACATAAGGAGTCAGAGACATGTCTGAGTGTTTCCAGCTTGGAACTGCATGGACAGTCTGAAGAGGCAGATTCAAACTGCTACATATACTGGTCCACTTTTCATGTCACTTCACCGCAGCATTATATGGGGGAAAGTCAGGTTTAGGTAATTGTCAGTAATTTGCAAGACTAAGGACTCTTTCACATATACTTTAAATGTTCTGCACCTTCAGACTTCACATTTTTGGAATAGTTCAGACTTTCAGACCAATTGTGGGAAGTGGAGACCACATTAAATGATACATGGGCTAGAATTGGTGATGCTGGTACTAATACCATAATGATATTACAGTGACGAGCAAAGTAACAAAGTGGAACACAACACATAATAAATGCATCCCATATCATACATACAAATTGCACATGATTACTAAAAGGTCTAAAAAATAACCCTAAAAGTCTTTAAAGTGCATAACAGAGCATTTTTAATCGGCAGCAGGTCAGTTGCTTCCTGGTTCGAACGTGTCAGCCTGAATTAGCCCTTTATTGCCATGTGTGATTGTGTATTGTTCAGTAGCAAAATAGACAAATTAACAGGTTAATTTGTGTGTTTGATGAGCAGAGTTGGAGATGACGAGCGGCTGAGGGGAGTGTAGATAGATTTTGGGCTAATTTACATATTAATACAAATCATGAATATTAGATGAGGTAAAGGTGTAGAGTTACATCCCAACCATTTTATGGCCAAGAAGGGCTTTTTTCCATCACATATAAAACTTATAAATATGTAATTTTGATAAACAGAGACGAGATTAGAGTTTAATCAATGCCAGGAGAGGAACCATCTGTCTCTCTCTCACTCGTCTTTCTGTCTGTTTGCATCCACATTCAAGTAAGTTGTTACTATGTCAGTACTTCAGTCTGCCAGGCTTTCTTCTGCTGCTATGATTACCATCATTCAGTCCTGCAGACCTCTCTCTGCTTTCATTATGAGCCCTCATAAGAACATGATGTTGTGTACTAAAGTGCAGCAGCTCCCATTGCAGTGTGGGTCACGGTGGGACATTCAGTCTTAAAAATATGCATCAAATATCTCTGGTAATGTAATGTGATTCATTTCCACCCATGAAAGTATGACGCTGTGCCAAGAGGATAATATCAGCTGTGTGCCTGCATTCACATAATTGACAAGATCATCAAAAACATATTCAGCCACTCTTAGAGGACAACTGTTTGTTCCCTATATGGCATTTTGTCTATTATGGTTTCTGTGGAGGGGGTAAATTGACGCTTTAAGCAATCGACAATAAATAATCTTAGCTGGTATTCATTTTTCGTACCCTAATTTCCAACATAAAAAAGACGTTTCTTCACAGATGAAATGTGTTTCTGGAGATGAATGCAGGATCATCTTGTACCATGAAAATACTCATTGTTTTTTTAATGTCAATGTTGTGAGGTTAACATCACAGGACAGGACAAGTTACCTACTCTACAACCAACCTAACCAGTGAGCCTCCATGCCAGTTTGTGTTGAACAGAACAGACCGTTAACTTTAAAAACTGAAAAATATTAAGCAAATCTGCCAGAATGAAAAAAAAACACAGGACACCCCCGGACCCTCTCCATCCTCTTCTGGATGAACTGAAAACTTTTCTTTTAGTGATGTGCACCGGTGCATAGTGAAAACCATCTTCACCACACGGAACAAGAAGCTCAGTGGACTGAATATACAGCTTGTAAAGCCCCGCACAAGTGCATCGTATGAAATATGAATCAGGTAAAAGGACACATCTACATGTGTTTTTTCCTGAGGAAAATGTCGACTTTGAAAGATTTGAGTCCTCATAAATATCCAGGGAGCTCAAACAGTCTTTTACTTATTCGGCCTGGCCCACTGTTCCGTCTTAATAAATGAGAGCAATCTGGTTGTAGCAGGAGAAAGCTTGAGACGTCCCAGCACAACACTGAATATTTCATTAGGGTTTCCAGTGTCCCCATGCAGCAACTAATGATTAACCAAACCTCCTCTAAGCCTCCTCCATTGCTCTTAAAAAAATACTTTCACATCCCATTTTTCTTGGTGTCCAGGGAATAATAAGAAAGGATTATAACAGCTCAATAAACTACAGCACTGGAGAGTTACGTGGTTATGGTCCACCATCATTTGCTACTTGATTGTGAATCCAATGCATGGGAACAGGATTCTTGGTGGCTGGTACCTCTTTTTACGCCTGTAGGTTGTTCACACAGGGAGTGTGTCTGAGCTGCTTCATGAGGATTCTGGGAAAACAATTACTTTCTTGGCGTTAGAGGTATTGTTCATGTTTTAACATAAAATCATTAATACATTGGTTTTAGAACATAAACCATTATTAAAATAAACAATAAGAGGGATGAGTTGTATCCAGCATTAAAAATCTTATTTTTACCACTAACATGTCAAAACAATGTTGAGGACTTAATATTAATATCAAGTTTTATATTTTTCCATAGAAAAAAGGATACCGAAAAAATAAAAACAGGGAGACAATCTACAAATAACAGTCACCATCTGTCAAGTTTACAGCCTTGGGCCTTTTGTCTCCTACTAGAAGTGATGGGACCACTGAGTATTTGTCCTCAGACACTTGTACAACTGTTTTGTCCCAAGGCTCTCAAGCATTCACATCTGCTTCTTTTGTCTTCATTTGTCTTGCTGTTATATTTCCCTCTGTGTAACCCTGCGGACTGTAATAATGTTCAGGCCCTCTCGGTGATTGTCAAATACAATCCTCTCTCAGCCTCGGCTTTGAACTCCTTGCCACTACGTTCTCTATCCTTTTCTCCATGCAGCTGCTGTAAGAGGAAGGGGTCTGGAGCAAAGCAATAAGGTCTCGACCCCTCGCCGACTTGCTGTGGTCAGGATCTGAGCAGCGCCGGCAGTTCAGGACCACGCATGCAGCATTTCCATTTCATGTCAGAAAGATTAGGATCAATGAAGATGATGATGTTGCCGTAAAACTTAGCATATAAATGGGAAAAAAAGATTTTATCACCAACAACTAAAGAGTCCATTGTAACTGCCTGATGGGCTACGCCCACAGCATGCACGGGGGGGAAATGGCTTTTGTTAGCAACTCAAGATAGTATGTTCTTATGGAGCTAAAATAGAAACACTGTACACCATTTAAAGGGTGAAATCTTCCCAGTTCCCTCTGTCAACACGTTGCTAATTGTCAATTTGCAGTCTTTAGAGGCAGCTTTACTCTGTAGATAAGTGTGTAACAACCAGTTGTGGAATTAAAAAAGATGAAGAAGCTAAAGGACACTTCATCAGGGCTGCACAATTTATTTTTGTTTAAGATCTGCATTGAAAGCATTAAGACGTCATCCTCATCATCGTCGTTATCATCATTGACATCATCATCATCGTTGTCATAATCATTATCAACGTTGTCATCATTGTTGCCATCCTCATTATCCTTTATGTCATCATCCTCATTATCACCATCATAATCATCATCGTCTTGAAAATGTGAAGGTTTTTCCAGAAAATTCTATATTTTTCTGAAACTGAAATGCCACCACTTGATGTTACCTTATTGGTTTGTTGATTAATGGTTATTGCCATAAACCACCAATTCAATTCCAGCTAGGAACTTAGTTACAAACCTAGCTTTGTTTTTCTGTTGGTTCAGTCCAAAATGAGATGCGACTCAGAACTTCACCTCTAACAAAGCTTTATGGCGTATCATGGCAACATTCAGAAATGTCTTAATAATCACTCGCTCTGCGTTGCTGTAAAATGGCAATAGGCCTCAGTTTAAATTTGTTTTGCTTTGAGGTGGCTTTTGCCGTCACTCCCTTCTCTCCCATCTCTACAAGGAGATCAGGGGGAAATTTATTTGGAGTTTAAAGCAGCAGCAGGCAGGTCAGTGTGGCTCTCTATGATGTGCAGATATTTCACCTGTGACCTGCTCATACTACAGCTCCCCATGTGTTTGTGCTCCTGTGTGTGTGTGTGTGTGTGTGTGTGCGAGTGTGTTTGTATGTGTGTGTTTGTTGGTGTGTTGGTGCGGAAGGACTTGCTATAGAGTATGTCACCAGAGGCTGTGCCTGAGACACCGTTACCATGGTAACACATTCTCCAATTTGATGACGAGCATGAAAGGCATGTTAAGAGATTAATGTTCGGGGAGCAGACACACACAGAGAAGTGCCACCCCAGAGAGAGAGAGAGTGAGGGAAAACGTGTGTGTGTGTGTGTGTGTGTGTGTGTGTGTGTGTGTGCATTTTTCCAAATGCAGTGCCTTCTAGCTCTCGCAATAGGCGATACCCCCCGGAGTCTCCCACACACAGCCTGAGACGAACAGTTGCTTTTCAGCATCTTCATTAAATTAGGTGAAAACATTAACTCACAAAAACAATTTCTGCTGGTGGCTAGCTTTGCAGCCCAGCATTGTATCTGCTTGTGTGTGTCTTTCCCCTGGAACCTCTGCTGCCTTTTAAACCTGAGGATCGATCAGGTAACAGCCCTATTTCATCTCATTGATCCTCTGGTACAAGTGGAGGGTTCCCCATGACACCTCCATCCACACAGTTACCTCTTTTCTTTTGTTTTTGATAAAATATTCAGTTTGTGAATTTTTACTAGCACTGATTCTAATTTCACACATTTATACAAAGCCCATTGAGAGTTAGGGTTAAATGAGGCCAACCAGTGATTAATTGAATAATATAACATAATACACTCATTACAAGTGTAATGAGTTGGTGGGATTAAAAACTGTCCTATGTGCATCACTTCAAAGCCCAAAAAGAAATGTTGGCATATCTACGCTGCAATCAGATCAATAATGGCCGTGGATAATTATTCACTTTGATTAAGGCCAAGTCAATATGCATTTGCATTTCAGAGTTTCTCTCTGTGGCTCACCAACCTAAACCAATCACATTTTCATATCAATTGAAGGACAAAAACAGAAAAAGGTGGAGCTAGATTTTTGTACTCACCAGTTTGAAGTTTTCTTGTTGTTTAAATAAGAACAAAAGACTAAACAGACAAAAGAAAAAGATAAAATAAGACAAAACAACCTTCCCGATTTGGCTTCTCTTAGACCCTCTTTATTTTTCTATATCTGATATGCTGATCATAAAAACAAATCCACCATTTTATCCTGTAAAGTTTAAAGAGATGATTTTGGTGAGGGAGTGCTTTAAAGAACGAAGCTCTCGCCCTTCATTGTACATCTTAATTCACACTTAAAAAGGATTGAAGAGTTCTTTGAAAAGAGCTTATGAAATATAAAAAGTCAGCACCTACAGGACAACATTTGACAGAGTAATATCCTGAAAAGAAGAAGCCATGAAAATGGGGCTTATTTTCTTCTCAGGTGAGCTGCATGACTGGAATGGGAATTTAAATCACTGGGGATCAAATATGCCAGCAGATGTGTCAAGTTTGGGGATGCAAATTTGAGTCCTACGAAGCTACTGTCTGCTCTTTGGAGGAAGGAGAGAGTTCAACTAGCTTTGAAGACCTGCAGATTACAGGCCAAAGCCTGTTTTCCAATTATGCATCTCAACACATAATGCAGCGTCTCACATCACTGCTTTTCACAAGGAGCAGCTAATTCACGGGCCATGACACTGTTGCGAAGCATCTGTGTGTGTGTGTGTGTGTGTGAGTGTGTGTGTGTGGGGGCACACATCTGTAACTCACTTGCTTATCGGGCTGGTTGAACTTATGTTTTGTATCCTGACAGGAGCGCTGGAGGAGCATTGACAGATGTGGGAGGCAGAGACAGCCTTCCCTCTGAATCAAGGTTAATTCTAGATGCTTTAAAGGCAGCGATGAACAAAGTTGCACACATATAAAACCCAGTGTGCTGAAATGAGTGGTCTTTAGAGGCACACAGCTACGCCTCACCTCAAACTTCACTAAAAGGAGGTCATTCTCAAGCTATAATTATTTCAATCTGCTCGGAGACCACTGCACAGTGCACGCCGACCTCTGCTCGTCCATGTTTTATGAAAATGTTAATTTTCATGTAACAGCGCTCTTGAAAGCCATCAAGTTGTATTTCACTCATCATTTAGAATTGTGCCGGACCTCTCAAGAGCATTTACCTCCATATTTTGAGTTTTACAGGAAAATACCTGGTGTAGAATATTATGATTTGCATTTATGGATTACACAGCACTTATTTGGATTTTACAATTAAAGAGGAGATGCAATTAATGTGTTTTTCAGTGAGAGGCTTTATGTCGGCTGACCAGCAGGAAACTTCTGGGACAAAACAAACCTTGCTACATTTATTTTGCAAGGTCATTAATGAAAATAGAGATTATGATCACTGAACGAAATTAAAAACGTTTTTGACCTGAGCTTCCCTATTGAACCATCAGTAGAGAACAATCTGAGGATGTGTTTGTACCCAATAGCTCTGCATGTCATGAGCAAATAAAAATGCCAGGAGAATTTATAATCACTTAATGTAATTTAAAAGAAATATCTTTGGAATTTCTACAGGTTGCAATGTGCCGTTTATAAATGTACACAAACATCTGTCTGTTTGTCTGTATGTGTAATGTATGTTTCAAGAACCACTCATCTTTTCAACTTCAACATATGCAGACAACTGGCAAAATCTGTGGTTAAAACTGACCCATCAGCAATAATATTTGTCCCGCCAGATCATTTTTGATTATTTTTATTTCACTATTTCAGACCGACACAGACTTCCAGGGGTGCTGATCTCCATCATGGCAACAGCATTCATAGAATTACATTTCATTAAGCTGACGCTTTTCTCCAAAGCAACTTACAATCAGTGCATATAACCATGAGGGTACAAACCCAGAACAACAAGAATCAAGAAAGTATAATTTCCTTCAAGAAAAGCAACCTAAAAAGGGCTATAAGTAAGGGCCATGTAAGTGCTACTAAATGTATGTTGTTTTTATAATATTTTTCATCCAAAGTATAGTCGGAAGAGGTGTGTTTTTAGTTTGCTGTGGAAGATGTGTAGACTTTCTGCTGTCCTGATGTCAATAGGGAGCTCATTCCACTATTTAAGAGCCAGGACAGCAAACAGTCGTGATTTTGATGAGCGTTCACGTCGCAGTGAGGGAGCAACAATCCGATTGGCAGATGCAGAGCGGAGTGGACGTGCTGGGGTGTAACATTTGACCATGTCCTTGATGTCGACTGGACTCGATCTGTTCACATTAGGTACACAAGTACTAATGTTTTGAAACGGATGCGGGTAGCCACTGGTAACCAGTGAAGGGAGTGGATGAGTAGTGTGAATGAATTTAGGTTAAAGAACAGTCGAGCTGCTACATTCTGGATGAGCTGCAGAGGTCGGATGGAACTAGCAAGTAGACCTGCCAGGAGAGTGCTGCAATAGTCTAGGCGTGAGATGACAAGAGCCTGGACCAGAGCCTACGCCTTCTTCTGAGTGGGAAGGGGACATATTCTCCTGATGTTGTGCAGCATGTATCTACAAGAACGGGTTGTTGCAGTAATGTTGGCAGTAAGGGGGAGTTGACTGTCGAGTTTCACACCCAGGTTCCTATAGCAGTCCGGGTGGGGGTTAACACAGAGTAGTCAAAGGTAATAGTAAGGCCGTGGGTGGGAGAGCTTTTCCCTGGAAGGAGAAGTAGTTCAGTCTTGTCAAGGTTGATTTCCAGGTGGTGTGCAGACATCCACTGAGAGATGTCAGTCAGACAGGAAGAGATTTGTGCTGCTACCTGTGTTTCAGATTGGGGAAAAGAGAAGATTAGTGGGCTGTCATCACTTCCTCTGTGGAAAAGTAGCAGCACTACTATTATACCAAGTAGAATTACAGAGCTTTTATTTTGAATAGTTGTGAACTTTAAGTCCGAAAATTCTGACAATCGCTTAACAGACCTTTGATATAACCAACAATTTTTGGGGGGGAAATGCAGTTTGTTAAATAACACAATCTTATTTTTCAAACCAAACATGTGAAAGGTAATAGAGACAATTTATAATCATTTTATAAAAAACATTGACTAAAAAATCTGCGCATAAAAAACTGATTTCTGCTAAACACAGGTCACTTTGACAACTAGCAAATAAACAGTCCAGACACTGCACTCATTTAATTAACCAGAATCATTATTTTATCTGATAACCTGGTTTTTGTGTTGTTGATACTCGTGATAATCATAATCCTGTGCCATGTGGGCCACTATTTTTACTTTCTCTGTGAATATCTGCCATCAGTCATGTTCTCAAGGGGAGTCCTGCTGGGAAGTGCTTTCATGCTTACCACACTGAGCAGCAGCTAAGAAAACTGTTTGGTTTCTTATGGTAATACATTTACATTACCTCAGAGTAATATCACTCTCTGTATCTGTACAGCTCCTTTATATTCTCATATCAGAGCAGGGTGTTTAAAGTACGATTGATGACACGTTAAGGGCCCCATCTATTACACATGAAAAGCAAATCTCCTTTTGGGCCCTTTTCCCCAAAGTGTGCGACAGATAATATGTTTGCTGCAGGGCTTCATAGCAGATCCTCTTACACAGCTACTCTCTGCTATGCCACAGCATAGCAGATTCAAGCAAATTCAAGAATCAAGTTGGAAAATTTAACAAAAATTACCAAATGTTTTCAGAAGGAAAGCAGTGACATTTTAATATATTTTGAGGTAGAGCTTGAGGTAACATAACATCTATGGGAAAATTCAGGTAAAGATAGAATCTGTAAACTAAAGGCACCCTGTTGGGTTATTTAGTTTTTTTATTCAGTTGTGTAATGTTAATTTATTTTATTAACATATATTTTATTAACATATTTATATATACGTATTTCTTTGTTCACATCATTTATATAATAGAAAATTTTTATTTGTTCTTATCAGCTGTCTTGTATTGTATTGTGTTATGGTTTCACATTTTTTGTTGTTAGTTGATAAAGTCAAAATTTATGTGTTAATTTTACACAGATTACAGAAATTAAAGAATTTGCCTTTTTTTTAAAGTACAACAAAGGGGCCTGGAGCCCCGTTTATAACTATTATAACAACACATCTTTCAGACTCCATTATGTGCGTACGCAAAACTTTTAGTATGAATCTTATGCATTGTTTTATAATTAAAAAAATATCCCTGAGCAATTTTGCTGAAAATACCCTTTATTCTTGGCTGCTGTAGTGTTATTTTACACAATACAATACGGTTCACTTACTAATGTACTGAGCTAAGCTGTGGATTTTGAAAGAGTGAATCATTCATCAGTGTCTGACCTCGGTGAGTGTGGACACAGTCGGACACAGTGATGAATGGACCCCGTCTCACAGCCCTCCCTCTCTGGATGAAGGAGTTTCAAACATTTAGTCATGTTGTATCTCACTATCTGCTTTTATACACGTCTGTTTTGTTGCCTCCATACGTCATGATTTCTTTTTCTGGATTCCCTACAGCTTGTAGACATATACTGCATGTATGTGTGTGTGTGTGTGTGTGTGTGTGTGTGTGTGTGTGTGTTCAATGCCTAATATAGTTCTAGCAAATGTGGCATCTAATTAACTGTCAGGACTTTGCCAGAGAGGAATGATGGATAATGTGGAAGGGTTGCATTAATAAAACTCAGCCAAGCAGAGTAAAGCACTGACGTGGGAATAGGGACGCCTGTGCTCTGGGGTACTATTGGATGCAGTGGGGCTTTGCAGACGGAGCAATGTAAGTGTGTGTTTGTGTGTGTGTGTGTGTGTTTCAAGTTTAAATGGAGTCGGTCGTTGCGTGAAAGGATACCCGTTCATTCCTGGGGTGCAGCGATTGGGGAAGATTTAACAGCGGTGTGCAGTCACTGTCATGCTGCAGTCTTCTGTGATTTACTGTGTAATTGGTGCATAATTTGCCAGCTGGTACATGTTTGATTTGATAAATTATGTTTCCAACACAAGAAATGAGAGTCAATAAAAATAAAAAGCCAGCCCCTATCACCCTGTTATATAATATTTAAAATAATATGTGTCCTATTTTGAAAGTTTAAAAAGATCTGGATTAGAAATTAGAGCAGCGTCATAACTCGTGTCACAATATGAGCTCTCAACACGCACCTTTGGATTTAATATAACATCCTCTCCAGGAACACTGCACATCCTGTTTGAACAGGAGCTCTGTGCTTGTCTGGAATCCACACAGCACACTGATAACAGCAAAGCAATAAATCAGGTTTAAATGTGGTGATTCATCTGTGTGTGGTCGGACTGTCACTTTCTCCAAAAATCTAGTTTTAACGAAGTTTAAATGACTATGCTATATGTTGGAATGAAGGAATATGATTCATTACCCATATGTACACACACACTACACATTTCCTTGTATATAAATCTTGCTATTTGTGATGTGATGCTTTACGAGCTCATGACAGAGGGTCTGTCGAGCTGAGTGTGTCCAATAATATTGCAGCGGTCTGATGATGGTTGCACTCACACTTTTATATAGTGCATCAGAATTCATGTTGTTGAAAAGGTCAGATTTTGAGTATTACACAACTTCCTCCTTTGGTCATTCTAATGTCAAGTTTATTCATCAATTTATTGAGTAAATTTCAACCACAACTCAAAGCTAGGATCAAGAAACATGTGAGCCAACTCCTAAAAATGCAAGCCAACAAGCGCAGAGCTGGGACTTCTTACCAACATTCCATTTTTTACATTACATTACATGTCATTTGGCTGACACTTTTGTCCAAGGCGACTTACAATTAATACACTCAACATTTATGAGGGGCCATTTTAGGGGTTCAGTATCTTGCCAAGGACACTTCAGCATGCAGATGGGGAAGTGTGGGGATTGAACCGGCAACCTCTTGTTTGAGAACGACCACTCTACCCCCTAGCGGCGACAAACAAAGTGGATCTTGTTCAAAGCTCCTGAACCAGTAAGCCAAATTCATCAGGTTCTCCTCTCTTCATCAACATCTAGTATGTTGTTATATGATCACTAGACATACACTGTATGTGCTTTGCCACTGTAGGCTACCTGTAAAGCTGTGTGCAAACAATAAGCTGGGCTGTAAATACGCTAATTACAAAGTCCGGTCACAACTGGTACCACAAACTCTTTCAACAGGGTAAGAACTTTTAGGCGCAGAGACGATACTGTGCTGTTAATTCTTACGTTGATTTGTATGTTTGTGTGTGTTCTTTCTTTGAAGAGAAATTCATGCAGCCTGGTTTCATAAGAGTGCAATCTTACTTCGTGGAGCTGTCAGACACCCGGCTATTATTCAACATGCCCTTTCCCATGTGGATCCGTCTGTCTCATGTCACTGAGCTTGTCACTCACATTTCTTCTTCTTACCCTTTTCTGCTTCCCACTTTGCTTCTTCTCCCTGTGTCATCTTACGAAATGTTGCACCCAGCCCCTAACTCTCCACCACCGACATCGTGGGTACCAGATCCGAGTCTGAATCACGGACAGGTTTGTCTGCCATGTCCTCAGCAACCTTTTCCGGGTATTTCAGCTCACAGCATACAACACATTTAGGACAGGGGTAAGAAGTAGTTTAAATTTCGCATAATGATCTAGATCTGACAAATGACACTGTGACTGAGAAGCATTAATTTGTTGGTTTTGTGGTGCTCCCTCATTCTGTTTAATGTCACCACCTGAAAAGTTAATCTGTCACACAACAACCATCACAAATAAGTTATCAAAACGTTAATATGAAATCTAAATATCACAAAGATGCTTTAACGCTAAAGGTCTCATTGTCGTACAGTAGTGAGAGACAAGATGGATAGGACAAGTCATGGTACAATGATTCAGCATTAAAAGTCAAGTCATCAGTCCTCGCGGTAATGAATGGTGAAATGAATTTCCATGATGGAGCTATAAATGTCTTCTCCTTTCCAGCTGTGGAGTTTCCTTCCTATAACTCACCTCTGATCTGGGAATGTAAGCTGGTGAGTAGCGCGCTTTTCTGTGATTGTCACTCCTAAAATATGCATGCATGCACAATGTCATAGTCAGCATGGATAAAAATGAAAGGTCACAGAAAAATAGAAATTGTATAGTATATAGCGTATCTTCAGCACAATTTCGTTTTGCCAAGGAGCAGAAACAGGCATACAATAGTGAATATGGCTGAAGCACCTGGAACAGCTGGAGGACACCAAGAGGGACCCGTCAGGCTTCTTTCTGCTGGATGACAGCTGTTTATGAAATCCTTCATGTCTTTATCCATGGAGAGTCATACAAAATGATGATGCAGCAGGACCAGAGTGGAAGACAGGACAAGGACCCGACTGCAGGTCAGATGGTGGCAGAAACATACAGACAGTTATGAGGGCAAGCACTGTGAGAAGGGTATAGTTTGTGTTGGAACTTTTATTCTTGTTTCAATTTCCCAACAAAGGTGTTGATTACTAAGGTAAGTGGGGTTACAGCCTTGGGGTCTGCTGGGGAACTGGCAGAATGAGGCATTAGTCCTGCAGTTCTTAGACCGTGAGCAGGAGGACAGAACCCCATTAGCCAACATCCTAGATACTGTTCAGTAGTTCAGCAGTGCCTACAATCTTACTAAGGCAGTTTACTTTGCCATCAGCTTTTAGCTACCTTTCAGAAGCATGGAGCTTCTTGTCCATGCTGGCGTATACAATAGGACACCTGTGATCTCTGAGTTGGAAATGTCTGTCTTCACCTGAAACTGTTCAGTAGGATCTGGAAAGGTGAGAAGAATGCAGGCATCTAGCCAAAGTCGTCTTGGACTGAAATTTCTGGGACACAGAACCTGCTGTCAGAGCAAACAAGACAAGCAATGTTTGACCTGATACCTTAGAGTAAGTGATCCTTGTTATCTTATCTGAACTCAGAACAGTGTTCTGTCCTGTAACTGTATCTGATATTTCCCTTTTGCATTCATTTTGTAATTATTGTCCTTTTGCTGCATCAGCATGCTTATGTCTTTGGAAGCTGGATGAAATACCAGCGGTTGCATCTCGTTTCTGTAATTTGTGTGGCTGTGATTGTTTACTGTTGACAAAGTCTGGGGCTTGTAAATGGAAGCAGCATTTATGGATGTGCATGCACATTGAGAATCAAACCTGGAATGTCTGATATGTATGTAACTATAGCTACAGACCAGGGTGCTCTTAGAGCTGCCCTTGACTCATGCTCTAATACACATTAATTAATTAATATACATTCATAGAGGCATGAAAAAAATGCAGTTGAGCATCAGAAAATGAATCCATCTTTTCTTCGGGTTGAAAGGCAGCAGACAGGCTGCACTCAAAGCAAATGCAGGTTAGTCTTTTTTTCATAACAATGAAGGGCATCAGTTTGATCCTTGAAGTTCTGCATAACAGTTTTTTAATCAAATGGGATTGTACCGGAACAGGCTGGGATGTAACTCAAGAAATCTTGGTGAAAAAAACACCACTAGACTGGGAATAAGTGGAGTTGACCTGGTATATATGTTTAATAGGAGCTGATAAGGGGCTTGGGAACCGGTTGGCAAAGAGTCAGGTGGCTGCAAGGTGGTGAAGTGAGGGTTATTGCATGTCAGCAGGTAGCAACAAGGTTCCAATTAACATGGGAGTCTGTGATGTTTGTGAAAACATATAATGAATGAAAGAGTAAATAAACTATGACAGTTTCTGTTGGAATAGTACCAGACAGGGGATCTGAGGGAACGGGATGAATATTTAATCTGAGTTACCTTATCTGCATCTGTTGTGCCATCCTTTATCAAAGTTAGAATTGTATTTCCACAAGCACAGCAGAATGAGAGATCAGCTGCCTGTCTTTGCGTTATTGAACACTGCTCATCGTTCAGGGGTGATTTTAAGAGCAAGTTTGGAATGTTTGTACCTGGATACCTTATTTGACTTACCTAAAAAGAAAGAGAAATCAAGCGAATGCTGAAAATAAGGTTGTGTTCATCTGTAAACTGAGTCACTCTATAAATTGAACATTACACAGCTTCAGTGTGTCTATATTTGGCCCAGCACATAAAAGCCTAGAATGGCTACAGTATATATTTCTGACCATACTGCACCTTTTGACCCATGAAGCATAGCAAGTGTTAACTCTGCAGTTGTTCTGTGGTATATATCCCTATGTCCATAAAGAGGTAGGGAAGTGTCCTCTATTTCCTGGCCCAGCAGACAGATGGTGAGTGTCTTCTATGAGGCATAATCCCCCAGCAAAGCTGAGATAAAACAAGTTTAATACTGTAAAATCCTGAGGTCTTATCCTTGTTCTGGTGATACCACACATATGGCTCAACATCTGGGGGGAGGGGTGACCAGCAGCAGGCCTAATGTCCTGATGATTTGACAGTTCAGGAAGCCTCCAAATTACAGTTACTGCAATTTACAGTTATGCTCCATGCTTCTGCACACATTTGAAGTTTTAATGAATATGAATATAAAATATAGAAAATCCAGTATGAGATGATCAGGCTTTTAAATTACACAGTCAGGGTTGTGTTGAAACTTTAAGGGTTCTGCAGGTACATGCTGAGCATGTGGTTTTATACTGTGCATTTTGCCTTCAACTAAAAATAAAACAGTCAAGCTCAGCATCATATTTTTGTACTGACGTCGACCTACAGGGCTTCCTTTCTAAAGGCAGTTAGTCCTTCAGCCGATCTTTATCTTAAATCTGGGTAATATACCTCCCTGATTCTCAAACTGCTTTTCTTTTGATGTATTATAATGTAAACTTCAAAAAGTTCTTGTGGTTACCTGTGCACTAAAATAAATATAAGATCATATCTATTCTAATGCACCAATTCCATCAATACAACATAGTAATCTTATACTCACCACTATCCTGCATTGAGTTTCTCTTCTTAAACAATAGATTTTTTGAAGATATGAGATAAGAGATATGATATGCAGTACAGGAAAAAAAATCTTCACTTACTCAGGTGTATTTATTTTCAGGTACTATTCACTTTTACTACACAAAGTACATCAGCAAGTATCTGCGTATGTATATTTTGATAAAATATTTTGTTACATGTTTGGATGTTTTTTTAATATATATTTAAAACGTAATCTATAACAAGAGGGGAATTGGTGGACTGAGCCAATCACAGCAGTCGGGTAACATTAGACCCCGCCTCCTTCAGTGAGAGCTCCTTGGGTCTGCTGCAGCAGCAACGCTGGTGAAGAAACACTGTTGAGACTGCCATAATGATGGTTGACCGTTGCATTGTAAAACAGGCTAGACGCTTACTTTTGATACATTTGATTTATTTTTGTCTATTTATCCTTCCTCCACCACTGCAACGCAACAATATGGTTATGCTGGTATTATCTTCACTTTGATAGTCGGTGTATGTGTGTTGTAGTTGTAAAAGTAAAAGAAAATATGAACAGAATACTATTTATTTTTACATTTTTGTCATTCATTATTTTTCTTTTGTTTCTTGAAAGTGTCCTGGCTTCTAAGAGACTAAGATAAATAAGCACGGCTAGCAGCTGACAGAAGGGTTGCTCTCATTAATCAAAGGTTTTCTTTATCATCAACGGTCAGTGATGTGACCATAAACAGCAGCTATTTGGAAATAATATTCCATCAACTGAGCTGATGATTCTGCTTTTGTCTTTTTCATCGACAACACATTACTTTAGATAACATTCATTCTCAATAGATGCAGGGTTAAGAGGTGAGCGAGCAGCAAATGATTTGTTTCTTGTTTCTTCAACATCCTGTTTGAAGGAATCTCAGTTATCAGTGGCTATTATGTATAAGAGCCAGGAGAGCAGGGAAGTCATGGACAGGTCAGAGTGAAGCACCAGAGATATTTGCTTCATCCATCTTAATGTTGGAGATATAACAGGTCCACAGTCAGTAAATACCTCAAGCGGTAATGTGCTGCAGAAGCCTGAAGATACAGGTTATATGTCATTTAAATGAATAGATGTACCATTAAAGTAACTGCCTCTTCATATTCAGTGCTACAAATTATTGCATTTATGAAATCATTTGAATAAAAAACCTGCCTCAGTTAAAATGTCACTTCTGTGCACAAACCTTTTAGAGGCCGTGACTAACTTTCCTTTTGGAAATGTGTTGATTAATTGATGAGTATAGCTGCCCTGTTTGTTTTGGATCTTTGGAATTTTCAATTCATAACAGGTGTGAAAGGTTCGCCAGATCACGACCGAGACCATGTACCAAACTTTCATCTGACTAAAAAGAGGTACCGGTAAGTTAAGTAAAAGTGTAGAAGAAAAGAAGCCTAAGAGGCAAACTTTGATTGCCTGCATTGTTTGCCTCCGACAAAATAAAGTTTGAGGACGTTCATTTTGTTGGTAGTGATAACATAAAGATATTACATTGCAGACATTTTTAACAAAGTGAAACGGGTCATTAATTTCACCATTCCAACAGAAATATAACTTTTTTTCAAAACACGCAGCAAATACAATAGTGTCGTTGACAACGCATTGAAGTCAGACGCTTGCCCGTCCACAAACCATTCAATTTAGTCTGCTTCCAAATGAAAATGTGAAAATAAAACTAATCAAATCAAATGTGGACAATGTAACAAAGACTTGAACCTGTGTTTTGACTTTCAGGTGGTGAGTAAGTTCAGGAAGGCCACGAAGTCAAGCTAAGCTCCCCTGACTGCTGCAGCCGCTGATCTCAAAGCCAGCCTACATCTGATGATTCTCTTTCATGCATTCATTGTCATTTCTGTTCTCATGGATGCCCGCTCTGATCTGTTCCCTTTGGGGGTCTTGCTGGTGCTCTCCCTGTCTCAAGCTTTTCATGTTAGCTCATGGAAGGACGAAGAGGTGTGCTCTCTCTGTCTTAGGCTTTACAAGTTTGCACGTTGTACAATCAGCTGTGTTGTAGCTGAAAGTGTTCACTCTGCACCAGCAGACATCTGGGATCCTCAGGCTGCTCAGACAGAAGTGATTCACTCCATCTTTAAACAAAGACGACAGCACTTTAAGACACAGAGGCATAGTTCCCTTCAAGTCACATCCCTGAAATAGTTTCCTCTTTACCACAGGACTTGACCATGGTGTACCTGAGGGGGAAATAAACAGAAATAAACCACACACAGGGGCTTAACAAGACACCTTGCTTTCTAACGAACATCATGGGCTCACATTTTGTATGTTTGAGCAACTTAGAAGGTAAATGAAATTAAATTGTCTATTTATCAGGATTATATTATTATTTTCTTATTTATCAGCCTGCTCTGCTAAAGTAGGCAAAATGACCTCGAGCAATTGTTTCCTTTTCAGAATACAGACAAACTGGTGGGGAGGAGGAGGGCGCCGTGCTGAGCTATATTAGTGTGATCGAGATGTCTTTTTGCAGCATGGCTATAAATCTCCTCTGCACAATGTGTCTGCTGGGGTGCAGGAATTAAACATCTTGAACTTGGGTTGTTGGTTGGTTGTTTTTAATGGGGCGCTCCGAGAGCTCAAAGACGAAATCAAATCATCGCCTGCAATTCAATGCACACACTTAAGTCATGACGCTAGCCCCCTCGGAAACATGCAAATGAGACTGCATGGGCTCGTGCTGTGTAATTTGATAAACATCCTCTATTGAATACCAAGTGCCTAAACGTGATTTCTGCAGGAAATGATAGTGCTGATGAGCAGGAGATACGTTGTTATAAATGGAGGAATAAAAGCCCATCAGGGAGCTGCAGTCGCAGTCGTATTGTCTTTGAAAAATATACTCATTGCGGCACTTCCCCCTGTTGTGGAGTTATAAAAAAAAACTATTTTATCCTCTAATTAGCCAAGTATACTGACCCAGATATGATCGACTGGATTTGGAAATAAAAGCTGATATGCTTGCAGGCGGCGTGTCTCTGAGGGCTATCTTATCTGTGAGAGCAGAATCCCCATAGAGGCGACCCACAATCAGCCCCCCCTCTCCTCCTCCCCAGACGGATCACATCCAAACTGTGCCGTCTGCTAAAATCCAGCCGCCAAAGTCCATGAAAGAAGAGCGAGAAACAGGAATTCAAGGCCTTAAATTAGCTCCGGCTTATTGCTTCAACTTGTCTGTAAACTAAAGATGGAGAATGCTCTGTGTGTTAAGAAGGCGTCTGTTTTCTTTTATGATTAAAACAAGGGATTAAGTCTATTATTTTAGAGCCAGCATGTGGCTGTGGAGCAAAAACAAGCCCTATTTTATTTTTGTTCTGTTTTTTGCCTCACCTTGAAAGTGATGATGAGGATGTGTTCTCTGCCGTATCGATCGGGTTGCAGATCACATTTTGAAAGAGTGGCTGTTTGGGGAAAGGCTGCAGGGGCTGATAAGTGTGACTGTCAGCTGACATTGGCTGTGCAGATGGTATCCAAACTCATTAGACTAATGAATGTGGGTTCGGAAGGCAGTAAACGATTCTATGGGAGGAGGGGAGAGAAAGAGGAGAGGGACGGACCGGCTGACCCCTTTGAAGACAGAGGAAAGAAAGATATGAGAGACCCAGGTGAAGCTGTGTCAGCGTTTCTGCAGCACTGTCTGGATCTTGCTGGGGGCCCTGGGTCAGATGTGGATGAAAGCATCAAGCGGAATGAATAAAATACTTCTTGGGCTGTGGTTTTGCACTGGCGCTGACTCGTGAGCGGCTGTTTGCATAGTTACATGCTTTAATATTTCACAATTACAACTTTTTACACAGACTTTGTGTAAACTATGCAGTTCCTGTCTAATCTCTGAGCCCATTGGCTATCGTCTGACACCCTGGATGGGTGTGCATCATCTAGCTTTTCATTTCAGTTTCCATGTTAACTGGTTAGAGCAGCCACTCTGCCACACGACTCTACTCGAGTTGTGGTCTGGTCTATATTTTTTTCCTTTTACCGCACATGGTTCACAGTAAAATTGACACAAAAGACAACCTTCGCCACTGTTTCAGAGGTTTGGATAAAAGTTGAAGCACTTTCTGCATCAGTTCCAAACAAAAAGCACTCTAGCCTTTCCTGATGACTGAATCCAATCTTTATTGTTATTGCAAGACCAGAAGAGGCATGGCTTCATATTAAGTTAAGAAAATGGGCTACTTTTATTAGAGGATATAAACTGGTCATACCCGAGCTACCATGCTCCCTGTGTCAACAACACACAGTGATGCAGCAGTCATGCACTGCACAAGCGGCTAGCTAGCGTGACCCTGGTGTGACGATGAATCAGCCTTCTGCCGGCAGCGGACAGTATTTTGTGTTACTTCAGGTGTTGATGGAGGATATCTGGACCAAGACCATTTACAGTCACACTAGATTATTTTATCACACGAGTCAAACATTTCTCCACACAAAACATAAACAGCGATACTTTCTGTATGTGCTAACGGCTATCTGCGTATGAATGCTGATGAATTAAAAGTTGATAGTCGACGCATTTCGATCAATGTGATCCATCTCTTTTGTTCTCCACATGGACTGCTTACCTACAGGCAACCAATGCATATTCAAACATGATTTATCAAACTAGAACCTGAAACTTCTCAGTCCCAAAATCTTATCCTCCGCCAACAGATTCTGCATATTCACAAGCAGAGATTAATACATGAGCAAAACAATTTTAATAAAATATTTTTCTAGTTGCATTTGGGATTTTCTAGCTTTGGATGTGGACGTGAGTTTGTTTTCAGTTATGAAACTGATGAAAGTCACAGAAACAGAAGGTACAAGGATATGAAAGAAAAGATTGTCTGCGTGTTTGCCTCAGCACACGGAGCCAATTAAAACCCTTTAAATGAGCATCTGGATTTCTCTTTGTAACAGACAGTTGAAGATGTAACAAGCTGCTGACTTCAGACTGAATGTGCTGGAAGACAGATAGCTTATAAAAGCTGAGGTGCTGTGATGAGACAACTGATGAAGCTCATATATTCTGCCCAAAAGGAGGAGAGGCTTATTATTAAATGACTAGTCTGAGAGTTTGGGGAAAGCGCTTATTCGCTTTCTTGCTGCGAGGGATGAGAGGATCAATAGCACTCTCACTCTTCAGGATAAATATAATGTTACCGTCAGCAGGCAATTAGCTTAGCTTAGCATAACGAGTGGAAACAGTGGGAAACAGGTAGCCTGGCTCTGAGGTGCTTGTAGGAGAGAGGTTTATTATCTCCTGACAGAGCCAGGCTAACAAGGTTTCCCCAAGTTTACAGTCATTATGTTATCAGCTCAGTGGCTGCCTTAAGTAGCTTCATTCATTCTTCCATTACAAAATGAGATGAGCTACATTATACACAATCAGACAAAAAACAAACATTACTACTTTAGCTCATTTTTTTCCATTATCTTCATCTGTATCCATTTTCTAAAATTGAATAAGAGCTGAACAATACTCAAATGTTTTTTATTTTTGATTCATTCTACTCAGTTTGCTTCCGCCCACTTAAATGAACATCTCATTTAATGAAGTGCGTGTTTACAGGGCTGTAATATCACATTTCCCTCTGTTATCAAAATCTAAAGGCCTTTTCTAAAAATCTGAAAGAAGGATCCTGTGATTACATCATTAACATTTGATTAGTTTTGGAAGGAGAACATTTATGGAGCGGTTTGTTTCCTAAATTTCTTATTAAATCATTAAGGTTTTACTACCAGCAAAAATGAAGGACCTCGTCATCTAAATCATGAAATTATGGAGAAAAAAATTTGTTTCATCAGTGGCAAAGACTACAAGTAATCTTGCAAGCTGCTTCGCTTCTTTTCCTTCTTGTTCTTGTCCGAAACTCAGTTTTGCGCTGTTGGTTTAGATTGTGGTCGAAGGCACCTTTAATGTCTGTTGTTGACTGAAAACCCAGAGGTCTGGTGAACGTGCCCCAATCCTTCATATTCACTGCAAATACATGACATAACACCAAACAAGAAAGTAAATGTGTTTCCAAAAGTTCTGTAAAAATGTCTTAGGATGGATGTTATAAACAAAGCAGTATCAGGTCAGGAATGAGAAAAAAGTTACCAACAATGTCTATAATGATGATCAGTGAACAGACTGAACAGACCCAAAGAAAAAGAAGCGGAAAGTCAGAAGTTGGTAATTGTAAGGGAGGATAATGTTTACACACATAATAAAAACTGGAAGTTAAATGTTTTGCATTATAAAGAAATTACTTTTTCGTCTTACTAAAACATTCCAAATATGTAGATTATAAAATGCATATGTATGAACTGAATATACTCACACACTGTATAAAGCCACTTTGAGGCTTTGAACAAAGGTGAGGTAAATTGGTCCTTGGAGGTTTGACTCTAAGTCCTGCCAAAGGCCTGCATAGGAAACTGCTTTCACAGGGGGAAAAGACAGTGAGCCTCATATAGTGAAAATGAGCAGAGAGGCAAAGGAGAAATGAGAGTCAATGAAAACATCCCATGGGCCGATGTTTTCTGGTTCAGCAGCAAAAACAGAGCTTCACCAATAATTTCACAGAAAGAGCTGATAGCGAATAGTCACAGTTTTTGTTTTAAAGCCTTTTTAGAGTCAGGAACGTTCCGCCTGTTTGGCTACAATGAAAAAAGCCACAGCATGTTACACAGACAATATCAATTCAAGATGTGCAATAGCAACCTAGTTCCTGAATACATCCATATTCAAATACGTATGTTTGGCACACACTACTTTCTATAAAATAAAAACTCTGCAATCTCCTCAGCACAAAAGACAATTGGATAATACCTGCAGGGAAACAAACATCCATAAACAATTCATAGAGTGGGCCTTACAGGAAAAGACTAAGATAAACAAAAGTAATGTGTATAAACATCAGTGGTAGTCTCTGTTTAAAAAATTCATTAGATGATAGAGAACAAAATTTGCAACCTCTTCGCTGAGAGTAACTGACACATATTGTGTTTAGTCTTGCTTTCGTAATGAAACAAATATTCCTCGGAAAATATCATATCAACAAAATGGTGAGGGCTGAAAGAGGGATGGTGCTTTTACCCTGCAGTGCTTCAGGTGACTGTAGGCGCATTGACACGTTGCACCTTTCAGCGAGACATGATCAGTGACAAACACAGAAGCAGAGAAATCAATGCAATAATAACACCAGCTTCACTACTTCACCAAATCAATGCTATCGCCCAAAATGCTTTTTCTTTCCACAAATTATTGAAGCAATTCAACCCCTTATGAGCGAGGAAATGTGCTTTTCTTTCCTAAAGCTCCATTCCCAACTGGCCTCTCCACCTATATCTCCACTTTGCAAAAAAAACACTACTATCATTTATGGTTGAGATTTTATTTATCAAGAATATGATCAGATTCCCTCAGTGGAGCAGCTGTAGTTTTAGTTTGCTCGCAGTGTTCTTGGAGTGCAGGAGAGCAATCCTCTACTTTTCTACATTTTCACACAGGTTTGGAAATATAGAAGAGTAGAGGATTGCTCTACTTCTCGTTTACATGGAATTCATTTTTTATTCCCTTTTTTCCACATACCGTTTGCTATCGTTTTCACATTCCTCTCGCTTTTGTCACTGAAACCTGGTGTATTATAATGTAGACACAAAAGTGCAGCAACCATCTGTGTAGTATGAATAAATAAATAAATACATTTGTCTGTGCTGACTTGGATCTGCTGAGGGTTTTGGAAAGCTCAAGCACTTAAACACCACACACGCGGAAGCATATTTTGCTGTAGTGACAGAATCACATTGTCCACATTATTTACAGGATAAGTTCACTCAGTCAAAGTGACGAGAACAGCAGTATTTGTGGAAATAAAACAACTGGACCAGTCTTGTTTTCTCCTGAAAGAACAGCTCCATCACTGCATGCTGTACAGACAGAGGAAAGGCTGCCCCCTTCACTGTTCTCCGCTCAGGTCTAAAATTCAATATAATAAAACAAGGCCCTGCGTGATGTGACAAGATATACTCTCCTTACAGAAATACTCAGCAGCCTAGATGGAGCACTCATATATTTTCTTTCAGCAACTTGCAAAACAAACTCTCGATTTCATGTGAATGCCCTGCATTCGAAATCTTATGGTGGACAAATTTATTTCAAGTATGGAGAGTAAAAGTACTTGACATGCAAAAAAAATTCAAAAATTCAAAAAAAGAATTCAAATCCATTGTATGTGTTTTTAAAAATGAATGACTGTTCTGTTATTTAGCTTGAAGCCCTTTGAATGTGGGTTCTTTAAATAATGGTTGTTTTGGTTATTATTATGAACACACCCAAATCTCAGGCCGAGCATAGTGGTCAGGTTGCATTGTGGACATGTATGTAGTATAAATGGAGGTATGGAATAAAAGAGACCAATTTATTCTGCATTTGAATCCATGTGAATTCATACCTGGTTTATCTAAAGCAGGGTTGTCCAAACTACGGCCCGCGGGCCATCTGCAGCCCGCCATCCATTTTAAGTTTTTTTAAACTAACAATTTAGTAGCACTTAAATGGCACTAACTTATAGCATTTTGTATTTTTGCTCTATTTTTAAAGAAATTGTACTTTCTTGAATCTTGTTGATCTGGGTTTGTACCCTCGGGTACCCTTGAATGCACTGATTGTAAATCGCTTTAGATAAAAGCGTCAGCTAAATGAATTGTAATGTAATGGACTATGGCCCACTGTATTGTACTTCTCAGTTTAGACACTAGTTGGCACCCAACTCACCCCTGACCTGCCAGCTGTCACTCATAATGCAGTCTCGCCACGCCCCCCCATCCTTAGGTACGCGATTGAGGTGCATTGTCAACAGTCCGCTCAAGGGCAGGTGGGCGTGGCGGCGTGAGTGGCCTAAACCTTTGAATTTTTTTTCTGTATGTGGCCCTCGGGACAAAAAGTATGGACACCCCTGATCTACAGTCAAGATTTTATAGTCAATTTTTTTCTTAAAATGAAAGTGAATATGCTTTATTACTATTTCCATATGTGGCTCTCACATAAGTTTGAATTATTTAAAGAGCTGCTGTAATGTTATAACACGTTACACGTCGGCTGCCTCAGAGGTTTGTACGGCGTCAACACAATCTTCATGTTGCACTCAGTCCACTATTGGCATGCAGCCCCACCCCCACTGACTGCTACTTTTCGTCTGTTTATTCACATTATATTAATATTGCACTTATCACATGTCCAAATCCCATCATTTTTGACACTGCACCTCCCCGGGCCATTAACAATGCACATGCCGAGTTTGAAGCCAATAAGACAAAGAGTTAGGGAGTTGGCGTCACATGGAGACAGACGTTTGTGGAAGGTATAATTCTAGCAGTGATGGTAGCATGTTTGCAAAACATAAGACAACGTGTAAAATGCTGCTCATACCACATTGTTGAGGAATTGGCAGCATTTCATTTAGTTTGTTCATCCAACGTTAAGGTAAATGGTATCTTCTGGCTCTTCCAACAACAGACTTCACAACTATTCCTGCCAATAATCAGCTCAGTAATCCAACACTGTATCAGGGAAAAACAACATGTGAGAAGTGCTGTGTACATTTAGGCCTCTCGGGGGACGCCGCAGCTGAAGGCAGAGTTAATACTCCACTGACATCAAACTGTAATCCCTTTGAAAGAGTAAATGTGCAGCTGATCAGTGGGTAGAACCATAAATAAAATGAGAATCATCTAAAAAGCAGACAGGGAAGCAAGCATTGCATTGAACTTCCTTTAGAGGTCATAAAACTGGGTTTGATATCCGAAAGTAACAAATTCAAATGCATGTACACCTGGGAAAACGAAAACAAACTAAAAGAATCCGGCCTTCATCTCTCAGATGTGCCGCTGAAGTGCCCTTGATCAAGACATGAAACAGCCCTGTGCCCCAGCGGAGCTTCGACTGTGGAAGACCATGGGTGCACTTGGCAACCACCAGAAATGCTGTTGCCTTGAATACATGTAACAGTTGCAGGACAAAGAGCATGCATGATCACATGATGCCGGTAAAGGTCAAAGCAAGCTGACTGTCACGCTTGTGTTATGAAGTGATGTCATAAGCTTTTTTCAGATACTCCTTGACGTGGCATTTCGCTTGGAAAAACTCTAACTGGATCGTGTGCGCAGACATCAGACCACTTTATGTGAAACTTGGCTTGACGTCAATAATGTATCAGATTTAACGCAGGGTCAGATGCATGATTTATTTAAGTGCTGAAACATTAATATCGCCCCCTGAACAATTGATCCTCTCATCAATAAAGTAGATTGAATTACCTATTTAACCTTGCCCTCCTTGCCATCAGCAAACAGAGAGGAAGAAGAGGAGCCCAGCAGCGCTCTGCTCAATCGTCAGCGGAAACACACATCTGGAAGCTGCTTCACTCAATTGGTTTACCTGATTACTATCTAATCCACACAGTTTCAGCCATTTTGAAAACAGATCTCACTTCCGAGGTCAGTACGGCACAAATCCCAAACTGTTAAGGGACAGCGGAGGATAAGTGTGTGTAGTGATTTTCTAATATTGGGAATATATAACATATGTCTAGTCATCTAATCAGACTTTGGCAATGCACATAATTCCCCATCAGTCTATATTATTTTTCCATCAAAGATCTGAGCTTTTACCTCTTGGTGGAACATGAATGTTGCTCATATTAAGACTTTTAGATTTTGTTTCTGTTCCATGTGGATTTTGGCAGAACTGTGCCCTTGTTCGTTTGGAGCCAGTGCTTCAATTGATTGATAGGCAGCTGAGGATTTTCATTTTTTCCTGCATTTTCTCACAGAGCTTTCCTCACGTCTCTGACTGCACTTCCACCAACCTCATCAATAAATTTAAGACAAACCTGCCTTGCAAGCAAATCTAAGCTGGGGTTGCAGGGGCAAAACTGCAAACTCCATTCAGATGTCATTTTCTGCTGCTGCTGCTGCTTTTGTTAGCAGTAATGAAAAAAAAATACATTCATACACAGTAATATAAACTGTTTGCTGCACAGTGTTTTGGTACTTAAACCATATCCAACTCTCAGCTTAGACTATTGTAACAGTCTCCTTTCTGTTTTACCAAAGAAGACAGCTACATCTCTTTAAAACTCTGGAGCTGAAAATGATGACCCAGCTATCTAGTTGGGTTCGTGTTTAAATTATTTACATTTATTTTTATCATTATGAATATTTCACTTGAGATTTAATATTGATTATACCAATTCCATTATTTTATTTATCTTTTAATGTTCTCTTTTCTATTATTGATTGCTTTGGTATGGATTTGTCTGAATAACAATGTTTTAACTAGTTTTGAATACATTTTTGTCAATCACCTTTTTAATTCAATATTGTATTTGTTGTTCTTTGAAATGTGCTTAGTAACTACAGTGTGTTTATTACTTGAAAATGTGTTTAATTATACAAAAAACCTATACATTAATATGAAGACAAGGATTTATCTTTGGCACCAAATTTATGCCTTATGACTATTTTATTATAAGTCAAGCAACATCTTCAAACTTAATATGCCAACAATTAAAGCGAATGAGTAGATTCCCAAAAATTCTGTGATCCTTTTTTTTTATACTTTTCTTCCAGTAGTATAAAGAGAGCTAACATAAGGAAGTAGCTCTACATTTTCAGTATAATCATTTATTTAAGATTAATTTCTTCATGGTTTCTATACATTACAACCAAAAAGCAGTAAACAGGAGAATCGCATCTATCTTTAGAAAGAAAAGAAAATCAAAGTGTGGCTTTGCTGACGAGTGCAGATGGAGAAGTGCTGCCTTTGGATCATCTATCAGGGAGGGAGGTTGTTAATGCATTGAAAAACTGACTGTAAAGTGATATTGTTTTTTCAGAACACAGAGATCTGCGTGCTCTGGATTTTTCCGATATGAAGAGCAGGCACAGGGTCACTGAATAGAGCATGTAATGAATGCACCTAATGTGCTGTTGAGTTCGGTTTTGAGTCATTTTGCCTGTTTACAGCTGCACATCAGCACCACCAGCCATACCTAATCACATTTTCTCCCGGACTCTAACCATTTGCCAATGCATACTGATGAAACTACACCTACTATTCAGGGTGTAGGAACAACATAACCTTTATATGATATCCTATATCAGTGCCTGAAATCACGTCTCACCACTTCTCGACTCTCAGCGGTGATACACACAGCAGCGTCAAAGCACGGGTAGTTTTTGAATCTGAGATGAGCTGTGTGTCTTTCTACTCTCATTAATTATGTTAGAAAATATTTACATAATCAGTGGGAATGTTAAGGAATATAGTCGTAACCATGTGCATAAATGCATGCAGATGCAATTAAAGGGAAAATTTATGCTTGCCAATATCATTTTGCCTTTCGGTGATTACATTTTTGACATCATGCACACAAACTCGCTTATTGCTCCATATATTTAAAAATTAAAAAATTTTTCTTTTAACAGTCTGAAGCATCTCTGATTCATTACCCGCTCGCTCTGCGAAGTTTTCCACGAGACCCCCCTCACAAAGAGATGTGCTTTAGCCTACAAAGACGTGATTTGTCATTTTAACCTAAATCCCATTAGTCACACAGGTCAACATTTGACCCTGTGTGACTAATGGGGAACAGCACACTGTGTCACCAAAAAGCAGTAATGAAGTCGTATTAGTGGAGGTGAGTCAACCCAACCATTTAAAAAGGGTTATCCATATCACTGAATTACAGTTGTCTACCCACCAAATTCATACTTTAGGTTGGGCAGGAGGTTACACACACACTCACAAAAACACACACAAACACACACACACAGTGAATGAGTTTAGGGTCTGATCTATAAGAGTTAACAGGAGTGAAAGCAATCAGTGAAAGGAGAAGGGTTATGTAAGTGTTCAGTGTCAGATGTTGGTGGTGTTAGTTTTGGTGGCCTAAACATCCACTTAATATATAAAGATGAACAATGTGTTCCACTTCCTCTTACAATTCAGATTTTAAGCCACATCCCCTAATGTAAAGTTTTAATTTAAATTAATGTATCCATTTATTTATTTGCATCAACGCCAAATTTAACACACTAATAAATGTCAGTCCCCTAAACATGCCAGATTTTTTGCATCAAGATACATTCATTACTGTCATCGGAAATGTTGAAAAAATATTTTACCTCGCATTGTAGAAGAAAGTGAAACATAATTCCAGGATCAATCCCCTAGTCGGATTTAATCCGTTCTTCCCTGACCCATACCGCAAGTCACATGGTAATCTGTGTGGTGTAACACTCTGCTAACTAACAAAGAAACAAAGAAACAGAAAGATAACCTCCCTGGTGGATATAATTAAAACCAAAATTGAGCACTTGAACATACATCCATGTTATAAGAACTACCGTAAATTACAGAAAACATCTGTCAGAAAAATAAATCTGTATTTTTACTTTTTAGTGTGGTTCATGTCCCACCCACTAACAAGGAGAAGGTGAGATCTAATGACCATTACTCTAGCCAGCCACTAGGAGGTGATTAATATGCCGTGTGTTCACCTCAGGGGATTAGTGATGTCATTGGCTGTGGAGATTCTCAGTCATCCAGGTCATGGTATATCCAAGACCTACAGTAAAAACAGGTCAACTGGACTTGATTGAATTTCTCAATGAAATACCTGGGACTCCCAGCAACTGTTGGATCTAAAGATGACTCTTCGATGAGAGGTGAAACGTTTTCAAGCTTTTCTGCTTTTAGCACTTTGATATAGTGATGTCATTCATCTTTATATAGTCTAGGAAGTGGGTCCAGAAAGTCTTCTCTGTTTCAGGTTTGATCAGATGTCACACGCAATTGCAGCTCACAGTCCAGCTTTGGTGCAACATATTTATTTTTGGAATAAGTTTGAACGGAGAAGAAAAAAATCTGTGAATGGAAAAACATTCCACATCTTTTTAACACATCTGCCAGGTGAAACGACTGCACACAACGTATTTTCCTTTGCTGCCTCTACACTCAGTTACAACCTCTGCTCAGCACAGTTAAGAAACGCCATACATTCTCCTATAACAACCCCAGTTAAAATAATTTTAAGCTTATGGGAAAACATCCAACCCTGATCTCCTTGCAGCAATCAGCTGCACAATTACTGCTACACTGCAACTACTATTACCACCATCACTGGTATTTTAGCGTTTAGCTGGTGAAGACAATTTTGGTTGCAGCCAAACTCCCTGCACACATAGACCACTGAGATTTTCCAATTTCCTTGTTTTTCTACTGATGTCACTTTGTCCATGAAAAATGAACGTTGTGTTTTTTCAGACTAGCTGCCTCCAGCCCTGAAGTAGGTTTTGTTTATTAAAAATGTCAGAGACTTTCATTTCCCCAGCAAAGATGGACTCGAGATGTTTGCAGAATGGAGACCGCAGTAGCTTTAATAACAGTAACCTGCAGTAACCGCTGCTGTCCCTGTTTTAGTTTGAAAACTCTGTTGCTGCCTTTTGGTATGGACGGGCAGAAAGGAAAGATGTTTGGAAACAAAGTAGACACTTAGAACTGTTGGCCAGGTCTTTTGGGTTAAAGCGTCGACTTTGCTGAATCGTCTGGCTCCTATCACATGACCCCCTGCTGAAAGATAACAATGGACATTAGCCTCAGCTACCTGTGTAGAATGTATCGTGGATAATCAAGTACAAGCATTACTGACCCTGGTGTCTTTGTCGCTGCTGTGCAGTTCAATTCTGTATTATACAATGATACAACTGCTTACATGCATAGGAGAACTGCTTTCATTCTAGCAATTTCTAGTCCACATGCATTTGTTTCAGGTTTTTGGTGATGAAAGATTTCCAAAAACATTCACGTGGAGGGAAATAATTTTGCTTTAGAATGCGTTTTCAAATGAAAACATCGTAGTATAGATGGAGCCTCAGAATAAGCGACACATCCAGTGTTTTAATCTGGAGTGGTTGGTGTCGGCAGCTTAGCGCTCCTACAGATGCACGAGTGTCAATCTGTGATTTGTAGCTGTCCAAGGATTTGCCCTTGAATCAAAGGCATCAGGCGGCTGTTTGTTGATCCATCTGAGTCCCTTCTCTGCCGAGGACCCTGTCCAACTGATGGCCTAATTCAATGTAGGCACAGTCTCCCCTCAGCCTCCCTGCTGTTGCCAGAGACAGCTGTTCATCGGGCAGACTTGGCCTCCCGCCACTCCCCTCTGAGCTTTTGAAGATACTGTAAACTACGTTTCGCTCATAAACCATTAAAAGAAAGATCCAGACTAATCAACTGTCACTCTTGTTTTCATTTCTTTTCTGCACTCATCTGATTATCGTCAAAGTGTTATACTTGCTTTATGGTGGCGATTGACTTACTTCAACCACTAGGTTTGGAAAATAGTTCATAAAGGTGTTACTTTAATTTATGTGTTTCAGTTTTTCTTGTGACTCAATTCTTACTGTTATACATTTTTTAAGCTTTGAATTGTATTCCCTGTAAACTAGGGTAAGGGTAATTCTGGATCTGCCCATTTATCTGGATCTGCACCGATATGTGATGGGTTATACCCTGGGTCATGTGCCACCCCTCTACAACATTTCATGGAAATCTGTTGTCTTTGCAAAATCCTTCTGACTATAAGGGTTAACTCCTATCTGGGAGATCCAAGAAAGCCCAAATTTATAATAGTTAGATATATACCTCAACTAAAGCACTGGATCTTATTATCATTATTACTCTATCTGGAAAGGAGCTGCTAACATTAGCCTAATACAATAGCATCTTTTTTCAATGTTGGCACAGCCTTTTTTGACATCAAAATATGGCAGGTAACTGCTTGACAACGCGTCCTGAGTTTGAGTGTAAACATGTACACATAAGGTATCACCCAAAACGCATGCTGCCAAGGCCCAGTACGTAACCACACACCCAGCTGACATCATGTCCTACATGATGGTGAAGTAAAAATGCAACAGCAACCCAACTGCCCACAGATACACTACACCCGTCTGTCTGGACAGAGACTGTGAGAAAGACTCGACAACCCTCCCAAGACAAAAATATAAGTAGAGACATTTCACCTCTATTATTATTGACAATGTTTTTCCCTCGTTCAACAAGTTCACGTTTACTATCATTTTCACAGCGGCTGGAAGATGCTCATACGCTATTAGGGAATGGGGCCAGTGTGCGCAGGGACAACCTGTGGGGGGTCACCTGGCAACACACTCACCTCCAAGTACTGATATGGCCCAAGGCTGCAGACCCAGCGATGCTATAACAGGCAGTTACTGGGCCAGCCACCTGCCCATGGATCAGTTTAATGTTCTCCTCAGCCATCAAATCCAGGCCACTGTCATTCATCCACACCTGGGAGAGAGAGCTGTCTGCTTCAGAGATAGGATATACTCAGACATCTTAGAAAAACAGTGACAAGCTGCCACACTGTATACTTTCTGTGTTATTGGTCACAAGCATATGCATATTTGCACTCTCTTGTATTTTGCTTGGAGGTAGAGAATTAATGTGTCAAAAGCAGCGCCGACACTTTGCTTTTCTATTTGCACCCTGTCGTTCCTCCTCCCTGGTAAGTGTGTGCCTCTAGGCCACCCTGCAGGACATTAAAACAAACTGTGCTAATGTGTTGTGCACCGTGAACTGAATTCAGAAATCCATTAGACTACTATATTTTTAGCAAATAGGAACTAATAAAATGATTAAGGCGATGTTTAGATACTAACTTATTTTGTTAGGGGCATATCTAGGATTTTTTTCTTCACCCTGTTTTCAAACATTTGCGTTGACGTCTCAGAGAACAATTCATGGATCCAAATACAATTTAATGGTAAATGGATTTGTATAGTTCTTTTCTAGTCTTGATGACCACTCAAAGCGCTTTACATTACAGTTTCACATTCACCCATTCACACACACATTCATACAGTGCATCTACTTGCAGCACTTTTGTTATTCTATGGGTGCCATTCGGGGTTCAGCATCTTGCCCAAGGACACTTCGGCATGCAGATGGTTCAGACTGGGTATCGAACCGCCGACCTTCAGGTTGGAGGACGATCACTGTACCCCTCAGCCACAGCTGCCCCAATTTAAATGAATTTTGTTATGGTTCCATAGCAGATTGTTCACAAACATTGTTTTAGCTGGAACCGTAGGTAACATCACTTTGTGTGCGGCACATTTTTTAAATCAAGCATTCTCTGTTGCAGCTCTACCAACATTTCTTTCAAAATTGATTTTTAGCAGATTGCAGTGGATGATATCTCCACTTATCATTCAACCAAAGAAATGCATTGCTTAACAACTCCCAGAGTGAGTCTAGTTTTGCCAGACAAAGCAGTATCCCATTGTCTTCAAAGTTTGGCCGAACATTAGATGTCAATGGAGAACCAAGGAGGCTGGTGGGGCCCGCACACCGTGGCCTGGCTCCAGCACCGGCAGCATGATCTGGGCCCCTTCCATCTGCTGCCCTTGTCCTGTGTGTGTGTGTGTGTGTGTGTGTGTGTGTGTGTGTCTGTGTGTGCGTGCGTGTGTGTCATCTGTTGAACTCCAATGCCTCTCTGTTTCTCTCTTATTAGGCCTGAAAAGATACACCAGATGGCTGGTGGGAAAAAAAAGAATCATACTCTTCCAAAAAGGCAAGAGGCACTGCCCACAGTCATGGCAGAGCTGTGAAAGATTGAAGACATACGTGACATACTTACACATCCAGAAATAAACCATCGGTTCACGCTTGAACATCAACAGCATATGTCCCCAGAAAGGAACAGGGTGGATTCTTGATATATTGACCCAGGACAAACGACCTTGACTCCATAGCTACATGGTATGGGCCCATGTCAGGACAGGCACTGTGTGTGTAATCGCATTCTGTTCACAGTCTGAATAGTTGAGTCAGCTTTATTTATAGTCCTTTACACAAGCATGTTTCAAATGATTCATATATCAAACACTCTCCAAGCTCACATTCACACTGATGGGTCAAGTGGGGTCCCCTGTAAACGTGGCCTGCACATGAAAACATGAAACCTTGCACAGGGGAGCCCATGGCAACCGTGTAATTTGGTGAAATGTGCTTATTTGCTTTTTGTAAAGAATCCGACACAACCTTTATATTTGACCGTGGAATTTTAAGCTACAGCCAGCAGTAGGTTAGCTTAGCTTAGCTATCAGTAACCTCTGGAAACAGCTATTGTTCTTTGCAAACATTAGAAAATGTGATAGCACCCTATGTAAACACGTCATTCTGAGAGGTAGGTAACGAGAGTGTAACTACAATGACCTAACACTTTTAGAACGGCTCTCATGCTGGACGTAAATTGGTCATTCATGTTCTCCATTGACGTTTCAGAAAATTGAGTCTGGAACTAGGCCGACCAACTCAAGGTCAATCGAGACCGTAAAACATTTGATTTGGAATATTTAAAACAAGTAAAGGAACACGACTGTGTACATATCATAGAGTAAAGGAACCGAACATCCCATAAACCAAAATCCCTTTCCAATGACTTCAAGCCCTTCATGAATGTATTTAGTATCTCATATAGTGTAGTTATCTAGTGTGGTGGTCTTTCGTTAATGTTGTTAGCGACATACTGTGCTGTGTTTACATTTGCAATCATACAAAATCATGCTCTATAGTAAACATTATGTAACAATGAACGATTTGAATGTAGCCCACAATTTTCATAGCTGTGGTGAACATTTCCATGGTAACAGCTAGCTCCAACAATCAGAAGCTGCTGTAACACCTCAGGATTGTGGGTAGTGTCGTACTTTTCCTCGCAAGTAAAACAGCAATATCAATTGGACTCATGGCTTCAACAGGAGCATATAACATTATTTCATAATCTCTTAGCTCGTGCTAAATCTACCATTGACGGTTACAAGACTATGACTGATAATTAAAATCTCTAAGCAGAATATTAATGGGATTATTCTTTACTTCCGGAACCACACTGTTAAGCTCTGTGTTGGGTGGTTGCTCTGCTTTGAGACATTTTTCACGTTTCTTATGTTGTATTACACCAGGTCTGCTGAAGCAATAACAACACACTGTAGACTATATGAAGGGTACACTTGCATTGATGATATTCTCAGATCAAATATAAAACCTTAAAGGCAATGATCCTTTGCCATCTAAATCTAAGAAATATTTTAGTTGAAGAAGTGCATTTCCACTATTCTCATACTAATTATTATTATGCCACTAACTTCCATTGAGCTCCAGGTTCAGCTTCAATATCTTCAAACAACTGGCGAGAAACATAAACACAGACAAGCCACATCATTAAAGCTTGTTTAAATGATAAGGCTAATCGGTGTAAATGCCCAATAGTCTACTTTTCAAATAGAACACTCTTAGATGATGTGACTACAGAGGTCCAATTTCCCTTTGTGTTTCGCCCACATCGAAACCGCCCTGGAACACTCATCCGTTCCAGTAAATTGTTCCATCGAACATCCGTGTGACACGCTCATGTTTTTTGATGCAGCACCTCGAGTCAGCCGCGCCAAAGCAGACTGGCGGCCTGAAGCTCAAAATACTGCATGACACTTTGCAGCGAAATGTAGCATGCAGTCACTAGATCAGGGCTTTTCTTCAGGTTATTCAGGCTTACCGACACGCACACACACCATCGCATTAGCTGCTGCACTCTCAACAGCAATTAAGTGATTTCAATTCCCTCTTGGTTGCTGCCTGTTTTTTTTCATCATTGTTTTAGGGCAAAATCCAAAGTAGTCTGTGAGTTTTAATATACCATACATAATTAAAAAACAATATGTTTAGGGGTATCTTTGTTTTGCTCATTTTCATGCATGTGATGCACTCAGCAAATTCATGTCTTGTTTTCCCTTGTCTCTCCCCTGTGGTCTTGTGTAATGTCCAGAATCGTCGTTCCTTCCAGCCGCCCCGCATCATCCTGTTCCAGCCCTCTGGTGGAGCTCCTCCGAGAGCCAGCTCCGGTCTCCTCCAGCCTCAGAGGAGGTGAGCTGGGCGTGGGTGATGTTTTTTTAGATCCTCCAACCAGACGCTGCCTCACCTCCACAACAGACGCGCTCTTTATTCAGTGACGCTTTAAATTTGATGGTGGGTTTTTTAGCTGGAAGGAAATGTTGTGGTGGATTTGGCTTTAATTTAGTCTCTGCCAATTACTGACGGTAAAGTAGCAGCTGGATACATAGAGTAGGCTGTGGAGTCTCTTTAGCGGCTTTCAGACGACTAAAATTACCTGGACTGTATGTGAAAATGCAAATGTCCGACTCAGTTAGTGCAGACAATTGTCATTTCCCTCTGCTAACCCCCTTGTAAAACTCTGGAGAATGTCCAAGGAAGCCAATGTGAGAACACAGCAGGAGATTTCCCATAGGATTCACCATAAGCGAGTGGCTGCGTTGATATATAGATAGATAGATGGATGGATGGATGGATGGATGGATGGATGGATGGATGGATAGATAGATAGATAGATAGATAGATAGATAGATAGATAGAAAGATTTAATTTTTTTATCCTGAATTGGGAAATTATTGTGTTACAGCAGCAAGTCAAGGGCTTTGCACGAACAAGAGACTAAATACAAGGCAATGGCAAAATTGCAGTAGTTTTTTGTAAAGGTTAAATTATCTTGTTTGTAAGAAATGAAAGGCACACAATAGAAAAATGTAATAAATACTATTATCCCAGGATTTAATACACATGGAACAAGCTGACAAAGGTGTCCTTTTGGACAGACAAGTTTCAAGAGCTTTGGTGATAATGGCAGTAATGTGCTGTAATCTATGCAGTGGAATGTATACGTTACGTCCTGCCTCCTGCATACTCTACCCCGATGTCAACCTTAATTTGCCGTTGTTATGAACGTTTCTTCACATGGGAAAGGCAAGTCTGGGCCACATAGTGATCATGTTCTCCACAGCTCGTATGTCTTTTTCAAAGTAGAATTACACTCATTTCTCTGTGCATGCAAAACAATTGTGTTCATTTCACCCAATTTCCTTCATATGTTTCTGCACGTGTGCTATTGTGCAGTCTGTCATGCATGACGGAATGCTTTATCTGTGACACAATTGCAGCTCTTCCAGAATTAATTCACCGCTGCCAAAACCAGCATATGCTCCTGTCTTATGATGATCCTGCATATGTCCAAACCTGCTGTCTTTACACGTCTACATCAGGGATGACGGGTCTGTACAGTGAGGTCATAGGTGCATCTGCCAGCTGCAAAAAAACCTGACCCGGTCTGAAGCTTGTTCAGTTCGCCAGTTATTATCACAGTTTACATCCTATACAGGGAACACATACGTGACTCTTTCTTCTTGTCTTTAAACACATCTTCTACTCGAACTCCTCATCTCCATCCCTCTCTTTCTATTCCCCTCTTCCTGAGCAACTTCCCCATTCCCCTCTCTCTCTCTCTCTCTCTCCCCCCCCCTGGGTATGTGTGTGTCTCTCCATCCCCCTCTCTCCTTACAGTGCTGCAGCCCACCCTGCTCCCAGCTTTAATGGTACATGCCATTAGAAAGCCCATCTCTAGCAGGGAGGAGGGTAGGGTGGTCTCAATCTCAGCTAAGAGGCTACTTTAGTATCCCCTCTCCCCCCCTCAACATAAGCACATTCACAGATGTCTTTGCATGCGTACAGCTGTCTCACCCGTCACGGCAGAGCAGCCTCCGTCTGAGTGTGAACCAACGAGCCACGGGCAGGGGGACTAACAGAGAGGGACGGCAGCAGGGTGATACAAAGAGTGGTGGAGAAGAGGGGGAGAAAGAAGAGGTGAGGAGCCGCGGAGCAAAAACACATCCATCGCTGCCCGGGAGACTCTGACGTCTCCCCTCATGCGCCTGCTTCAGCGTGTGAGAGCGCAAGAAGAGCGGAGAGGGAGGGGAGGAGGAGAATAAATCCTGGGAGCTTGCGTCCTCTCTTTGCTTTCTATCACCTTCTTTTTTTCCCTTTCCTTCTTTATCTCCATCATCCACGGCATGAAGGCGGGTGCCCGCTGGCACGGCAGAATAAAAGAAGGGGATGCTCTGAACGCTGCCTCTCTTTCGACAAGGGACAAGGAGGAGGAAGGGGGGGGGACAGCAGCACCGAGCAGGGACACAAACTGGATTTCTAGAATGAATGGGAGTCCTTCTGCCGCCTGCACTGGGAATAGCAGTCTCACACTGAAGTCTCTGAACGAGGTAAGAAAGGATGATGCCACTTTATCTTTCTGTTCTTTTTGCTTCCTCCGCGCCTGATTGGCTGGCGGGGTCAGAATTAGAAGTGAGAGGCGCTTTGAGAGCGTGCACATTAGCCTGACAGAGAGGAACCGATTTCCATGCGGATCAGGTTCGGAGCAGCAGTGGGGAGATTGCCGTCTTTGTCCCCGTGCTGGCGTGAACAGCAGCACGGTGGAAGTGAGAATGGGATGGTGGTGGTGGTGACGGTGGTGGTGGGGGTCTATGCGTGTTGCAGAGATGCACGAACCCGGGGGTAGAAGAAGAAGAAGAAGAGTCTGTGTCAGCCTGATGCATCGCTGATAATCCTCATGATGAGCGTTTGACTGCTGAGATAGGAGAAGGGCAAGGAGAGATTTGCTCAGGACCAGCAGAGACAATGCTGCACGAGGTCCGCTTGTAATTTGGATTCTCATAATTCGCTTTGATTAAATCATTTCAAAAAACAATACGAGGAAAAGGGCATTGTGTGAGCAAAATGAACTGTGTGTGTGTTTATTTGAAGTCAGACAGAGCTCTCCCCCTGGTGACCCTAGGGAGCTGAACACTACCTTCCAGACAGAAAATAACAACTTGTCCACAGAAGCGAACAAACGCGGGGCATTGGCTTGAGTTGAAAGGGGAGCTTGGGTTGGAGTTAAGTGGGTTGTACGTTTGTGTTTCTGACACCTGCCTCGGAAAACCCAGGGCAGTGGTTGGGGATGTTCTCCTGACAGTCACAGGTGCACAAGCAACTTTCCTCCTTAGTCCTGAAAATAAAAAGACAATCACAGTGCATGCATGGTTTCCACCCATGTTCCACCAATGAGACAATGAGAAAGGTCCAGAGGAAAAGCAGGACACCTTGTTGTGATGGGGGGGTGATATGTATTTCTTCAGTTAGCAGGGACTGTGAGTCGTCTGGGTGGAAAACCGTGCTCACTGATCCAGAGGTCTGGGCTGGAGTCATAAGGCGTTATTCATGTGTCATCACACATCGCCTCACTCTTTCAGGAGACAGGGTTGTACGCCGACACCCATCATGACATCAGGCATATTGGACAAATATGCTTTCTCTCAAGTTCCTACTTTCACATTCAGGCCACTGTGTCCGAGGGGAAGGGCATCCACCAATGAACGGATTGAAGATATTTGTTGGTCGTTTTGGTGGAATTGTTAGTATTAAAATGCCCTTGAATAGCTATTTGATAATCACTGAACCTACTGGTGCTGTGGGAATGTGTATTATATGATGGAATGAACTCAAACCTCTGGTCACTGCAGGTTGTGTATCAAACCAAACTGGGAAATACAATACAATTAAATAACAACATTATTTTTTTCCTGCGTAGACAACTCATCTGACTTTTGTGAACCTCCCTCTAACTGCCTCATCTGTTTCACAGTCTCGCAAATGCAAAGGGCTGTTTGAGGGGTCAGGGTTAGGTTTAGGTTAGGGTATGTGCATTTAGTTGTGATGGTTAAGGTCATGGTAAGGGACTAGGGAATTTATTATGCATTATTATGTAAACCAATGTCCTCACTAAGATAGAAGTACAAACATGAGTGTGTGTGTGTGTGTGTGGGTTCCCAGCTGTTTCTCACACGGGTGTTAGCATGCTTCCATAGCGCAGCACTGCCTGACCGTGTACAGTACATATTTAGTTTCTGCTCAGTTTGCCGATGTCAGCAAATAGCATCCAGATCTCATTTATGGGAGCGGACGGCTTGTCATTTCATTCTGCTTTCATGGTTCCCTCTGTCGCCTTGGCCAAACAACACACATAGTGCTGAGGGGGGCAGAAATACACACCTAATGTGCCTGCAGTTCTGCTACTGTAAATCATGGCTAACAGCATAGAATCAAATAGAATGTAATATTGAAACAACCTTCAATGGTTATTAAATATTTGTTAATCCTAGATTCATTTTGAAATATTTATATATTTTATATATATTATATTTTGAACCTGAAGTTGTTTGTTTATATGTTTTATCAGCATGTTTTGACTGTCTTGAAAGTAATCAAACCATTTTATTTCTAATCAATTAGGAAGAGCTTTAACTCTCCACCCTCTGCAGCAAGGTCCAAAAACCTGATTAATAATGTTATATTTTCACTCTACTCATATGTGCAGTAATTGTTGGGAACCAAGAACGGTAAAAACCAAACAATCTTCACTTGCACACATTAAATTTTTACACAAAGCGTCTCTTTATAATTCATCATACCTGCTTACAACAATTCACACCATTAGTGACAATAAGCGTCCTTGATCATTAAGTGGTACCAATTTGCAAATATCATACAGTAAATGTCCTCTTAATACACGTTATACAATACATGTATGTTATCTCGAAAAAATACATGAGTTGCGTGTCCATATGTTGAGTACACATGTTCATCACTGGGAGCTCATTTCACACCTGGTTGCACAGTGTAATAATGTGGACCAAGCCCGACAAGACGGAGGGATTAGGCCTTGCACAAATGTTTTGAAAGCTACTGACGAAGCTGCAGAGGTTTGAAAAAACAAAGGGCAGCATGTGGGTGCGTGTAAAGCATGTCTACCTACACCCAGAGCTCGTTTTTGAACCCAACTCCACTGGGCAAGAAATTCACTCGGTGTTTGATGTCTGTTCAGTGTGTGCTGTAGGTTTTCTCCTTGAAGGTGACTGAGCTTCTCTGCAGATTCAGCTGTGAAGCTGTCCAGCCTTAGGCAACAGAGGGGTGAAGCAGCCGATATGAGAATAAATCATCGCCTTTATCACCTACAATAGATACTCTATACGCCTGAACAGCCAACAGTAGGAAGCATATGCAGTACAGTATGTGCTTGAGTAAATATAGGTACTGGAGTTAGTCTTTTATATAGTGCTCTCATATCTTGTTATGTTGTTAATGTGGGCTTTGGGAAACGAAGGATCACTTTGCTCATCCATTGGAATCAAGATGTGACACAGAAAGCCAGATCCACTGCGGGAATGGGAATTTAGTCGCAGCCTATGTAGACAAATCCATTGCAATGATTTCTACAGGGACATTTCCCCTGGTTAATCTTCACGATCATGAATATTAACCATAATTTCTACTACAGATTGGGGAAGTTGCATGTTGACTAGAGACAAGTGCAGGATGTAAGGGTTATGTGCTGTAGGTTGGAATGGATTACACATAAACTGCTGCTGAAGGTGCAAACCATATTAATCTGACTGATTGTAATTTGCATTTTTATACCTCGAGAAACACTAGCATAACTCCTTCTTTCTTATTATTCAAACTGGTTTAAGACAGGTTTATAGTGACAAATAAAATCAAAGGTCAGTTTTAGCTCAGATAGATAGATAGATAGATAGATAGATAGATAGATAGATAGATAGATAGATAGATAGATAGATAGATAGATAGATAGATAGATAGATAGATAGATAGATAGATGGATAGATAGATAGAGACAGAACTAGAGAGAGAGAGAGTTCAATAATTTTTTATTTAAAAAAGTATAGTATGAAGTCGCAGTCAGTTGAGTTTAGAGTAACATGTCATCTTGCAACAACAACGACAACAACAACCACTGCTTACCAATATATTAAAAAACAAGCACTCTATATAAGGCCCTTCTGTTCAGCAGTTTTAAAAGCTGAAGTCTAAATTGTTTAAAAATATATGATGGCATGACCATGGTCCATGATGCTTAAAAAGGCTTAAAATATACTGGGCGCATGCCCTTTATAATGAACAGCTTAGAAGCTGACTTACACCAAAATGAAGACTAAGAGCAATCTGTTGGGCCTTGCAGCAGTGATGTTGTACCTCTGTGGATTACACTCCATGGGACACTTAAAATCTGTCTGGCTGCCCATTAAGACAGCCACTATCCTGGCTCATTAATGTCCTGCGGAGGAATTAGAATAAACTGTGCTCCACAGACTGGTGCTGGCAGTGGCTCTTCTCTCCAACAGCTTTCCTCCCTCCAGGGATGGCAGTTGTTTTGCCCGAGGTACATCAGAGCAGCTTGGAGTGACCAGCAACGCAGAATAATCCAATGTTCAATTCCTTCTCACCGCTTTTAGCTTTTTTCCCAGCGGTTTCAGCGAAGGCTGACAAATAATATCATAGTTAGTGTACAGCATCACCGTTCACTTATGTTAAAAAACAGGTTTCAGAACTGAGGATGAAAGAGGGGATGGCACGAGGGTTGTTGGTCCGGATCCCAGCCTGTCCGGTGGCCTTACTGTTTGGAGGTTGTCTTTGAGGGTTTTTCTCTGGGTACTCCAGCTTCTTTTGGTCAGTGCACTTGCAGGTTGGGGTTGTGTTGATTGGAAAAATCTATATTGTCCATGAGTGTGCATAGTTGGTCCTGTGATACGCTGGAACCTGTCCGGGTGTTCCCTTCCTAGGTTCCCTCAGTGATTTGGATCCAGCTAACTCCCTGCACCTCTCAAAGGATAAATGGTATGGATAATGGGTGGATGGATGAGGACGATGGGCAACAATCCTGAAAGATAGTAAATAAATATACTGTGTTCCAATGTAACAATGGCATGTGATGAAAGCTGCCACTTTTTTCTTGACACTGTGCTATATTCTAGTCAGTGCTTTTTGAGTGAATGTCTGTTGAGTTCCCGCCTGGATGTAGCTATTTGTGATATATACAGTGTCTCTTTGAAAACTCTTCACGGCTTTGTATTATTATTTCTTACATTGCCGTTCCTGCTAAGAGTGGAGATACTCGAGCATCAATAAAATGAACAACATCATTTTCTGTTTCACATGCAAGGCTCTGCTGCAGCGGCTTGTGAGGCTGTTTACTGGTTCAATCAGAAATGCTGCACGGAATTCAAATAAGTTTCCCCTTCTTGGTAATGAATTTTTTTTCGGGGCTGGGAGTGGGAGTGGGGGGTTAATCTCATTATGTGTATTTGTGGTTACCCACGGTGTCTGGGGGCAGAACTGTTGTGTTAGAAAAAAAAGAGGGTATTAGGGACAGCTGGCAGTGTGGTATCAGTTGTGTTCATATTCATCAGGCCTACAAGAGATTAGGAGAAGGAGCAGAGATGCGACTGGGGGCGTTGTATATTATGTGCAGTCACATAGTGTACACAGACACACACACACATACAATGTCCACAATATTTACAAGCACAAACAATAAGAACAGCTCCTGACCCAGCCCTGCAGCTGTACCTCCCCCACTGTCAAACCATATAATGCCACACACAGTGACCAAGAATAGAGTGGAACCCCCGACTGTCGCCAGATATTTTCTTTGAATGTTAGAATGAAATAGCAGAAGAGAGCCAACAGGAGGAGTCCCACTGTCGTCTCTCTAAGTTAAATTAGCTTCAGCTATAATCAGCATGGTGGAGATGGTGATTTGTCAGAGAAAAGTGGCATTGCACAGAGATGAGTGTGAGGCTATACTATACGTTCTGCTTAACAGTAGGTGTCTATAGTCAGGAGGCAGAGAGCATTGTATCACATTATGAGGTCTTCCTTTATTGTCTTCCAGTCCAACAATGATGATGGGACTTGACAGTGGCGATGAATGCTGAGGGTGAGGCCTGTATTAGTTAAAACAGAATAACACAGTATACTAATAACACCAACACCTCAAATGTCAAAAGTCTAATCAAACAGCAAATATAAAGTAATGTGCCCAATATTAAATCTAGCCATTTGTTCAGGCCATAATCAGATGTGCTGTATAGAATGAAAAAGTCACAAAATTTGTTATTTTCAATCTAAAGATCATAATTACATTTACCAAAGTAAGAATCTGTTCTCATTTACAACTTTGCAGTGCATCTTCCATCTTTTATGTTTTTTCCCCAATTTATTCTGTCTGAGAATCATCCAGTTCCTTCCAGGGATCGCTCCGGTAATTACTCTCAGATTAGACAACGACACGGCACAACAAAAAAGTCCTTGTTTGGAGGCAGAAACAGGCTCTGTCAATTACCCACTTGAGAAGATCCCAGAGGCTTTGTCATAAATCCCTTAGCTTTAACAAGACCTAAGTGTCTGTCCACGTCTGTACGGGAGAAAGGCTCATCCTATGAACATGCTATGAAGAATTACTAGTTGTGGTTGATGTACAAATATTAAGTAAAGTTAGGAAACAAGAAACAATTCGACATAAAAACACATCTCTACTGACTACACCTTGGTAAAGAAAATGATGTCTAATAGCCATCGTCAACGCCATCGTGTTTATATTAAAATGAAAATATAAAATAATAATAAAGTGTAGTGGCACTTTGTAGTTTGGCTTTTTTTAAGCAAAGTACTTACTTTATTCTTGCTGTTCTGGGTTTGTACGCTCATGGTTGAATGCACTTACTGTAAGTTGCCTTGAATAAAAGGGACAGCTAAATGTAATGTAATGTTATTACTGTCCACATACTCAAACGTTTTTTTTGGCATTGAAATGGTTGTTAAGCAACAAATTCATGAGAGAGAAGCGTAGAGTTAAGTTTTTCTCACAACAGTGCGACAGTTAAGGAGGTTGTGATAATTTACCTCTCAAAAAAGTGGTAAAAGCATCTGTGTTGTAAAATCCCTCCACAGAAAGTTATGCCATTGTTGAGATTTTATCCTTGTATGCCATGGTTGTCTTACTTCAGACAGTAGGGTCCATCCATTTACGTATACATATCTATGTCCTTGTCTGAAAAAGGATATTGTGATTATCCTAAGCAGCGAGTGCTAAAGAAGATAATGCACATACAATAAACACACAGAGTGGTATTTAGAGATTAAAATGTCTTTAGCACCTTATAAACTACATGGTGATGGACATATGGGAGATTAGTAAACGGTTTAATAAGAGTAAAATGGACATCATAGAAAAGTGGATAACATTTATGTTGATTTTTCTGGTTCAATTGCTTCCCACAATGTGTTTACATTGTAAAACCTTATTCCAACTTTGAATTTTTTTTGTGCAGGGATTTACTGTGCTGGCAGCATTAAATTTTGATAATTCACCTTTGTTCACACACACATTTAAGAACAGTACTGCTGCACACACTTGTCTTTGTGGTTTTGACCTGCATTTAGACTTTTTCAGAGCAAAGTGATTTATTGGGATAGCTCAGTACAATGAGTTCTTTAAGATATCATGGACTTTGGTCATTAAGGGCTTTGTAAAGCCTTATCAGGACACTGAGCACAAGTACAAACTGTAGCTCAGTCTAGGTTATAAACATATTCATGGACTACTTTGGGACCTCTGTAATGTGAGTCCAAGGACATATCATGGTCAAAAATAACTCCAAGCTTACTTACAACAATATCAAGCTAATAACAACCAAACTAAGTATGAGCGAAACATGTTTCTCTAAGGTGTTTAGGGCCACATACAATGATTTCGTCTTTGAATACTGATTACCTCAGTCCCCTATCTGATCTAATTTACCTCTGGTAAATCGAGCTGGGTGTGCATAGCAGTAACAAATGTGTGATCTTTCCTTTAAAGTACCAAAAGGAAAAATATTGCATGAAGATGATAGTTCCCAGCACTGAACCCTGTGGAACGCCATGATCCATGAAGTTAAATATGCGGAATTAATTTACTGCCACTGTGCAATCGTCCTCGTTATACGGTGTGAAGTATGAAATAGGACTGGCGCAGAGGGGTTGTGTTTGGTTCTCCTATTTAGAGTTACTGGAGGCAATGAAGGCAGAAGTTATGACAACTTTGACTGAGTGAGATGGATAAACACTCATTTGTAGTTATTTTGAGATACTTTGAGTTACTCTAGATTAAATATAAATTATAAAGTGTCTTTCCCTCTGTGTTGTATTCATATTTGTAGACCAAAAAAGCGAACAGAGGCTCTGACCCAAATCAGAACAAATACAAAGGGAAATGCCTTAAAGCAGATGGAATTTATTTATATTACTCTTTACCTTTATAATTTGTATTTCCAAATAATTACTATAACTTCTATCAATACAAACATTTAGTGTGTTGAAGTCTTGACCTTTTCTAGGGGAGTTACTGACAGGAGAGACAGGTAGAAGAATTGTTCGGAGCAGCCAAACAGAGTAGTGCTGGGGAGCCAGAGATGACAGGCCTTTGCTAGCCTGTTGTTATTGTTCCTGTCGTTGCTCGCATGACATTTCGTGTGCAACGCAGTGCCAATTACCTCTCACTCAAATTGTTGTTTCCCTGAATTGCACTGGCAGGAAAAGTGACCCCGGCTCCCTCGTGAATGCTGAAAGGTCGTCGCTAATATGCCATTAAAAAATGGGTTTAAAGCACTCCAACCAGTTTGGCTTTTCCTTGACTTCTGTTAATAGGACGTACATTATCAGTCAAAACTCTCTCCATCCCTCCAGCACCTGAGCGGGGGACAACTATTGTATGTGGTGTACTCTGTGTGTGTGAGTGTGAGGGCTCAGAGATCCCGCTAATTGTCAGGACGGATTTTAATGTCAAAAGTTTTAAAGGACAAGGTGGCATTTATCTACCACGCACATTTATCGCGTCACTGCCTTGGGCTCTAATTAATAGTTTTATAAGAGCAGCGAGCAGGAAGGCTGACCTTGCACCAGCATTAATTTGTTAAGCTTCTTGGCTATAAAAATAATTACCGTGAACAAACTGCAAAATACTGACACAAAATGAAGCGCTTAAACTGTTCATGCTCTTAATCATTTTCACAATCATTGCATAAATGATGCGTCTTTGAACCAAAGAGGATCAGCAAATTTTGAAAGAAGTGGACTATTCTTTTTTTTTGTGGTCTATTAATATATACAAATTTATTCCACAACCTAAAGAAACAGTGACAGATGCCCACCCTCATTCTTCTCTGCTTAATACCAGCATGTCTGATATGCAGTTTCCATTTGCAGTCTTGAGGGCTGCAGCACGATGACAGTCTTGAGGGCTGCAGCACGATGACAGTCTTGAGGGCTGCAGCACGATGACCCCGAGCGCCGTACATGGTCGCTCACTGCTCTGTGTGTCCTGCACCAGATGGGTCAAAAGCAGAGATTAAATTTCCCTACCTGCATGAGTGTGCCTTTGCATGTCTGTGCATGTGTTTGGGACAAATAAACGCATCTTAATCTTACATCTACTGAGCATGTCTGCATATGCTTTGGTTTTAAAATGACCACTTTAAGAATATGTGGAGATTTTTCAAAGAAGATGAGCATTCATAATATACAAGCTGTAGTTCAGTTGTGTACCAGTGTCTCAACAAAGGATTTTCTTTATGTTCTTACAAATGAAAATCATTCAAGTGCCCAATAAGCACATACTGCCTCTGGACTTCGATGCTTTGAAATATTAGTTTCCATCATTATGAATACATCCCCATCATTGATAAAAAATAGATAAAGTATAGGGAGATGTGAGCCAGATTTTAATGAAAGCCAATCGTTACTTCTAAGTTAAACTCAACCAATTGTTTTGCTACCAATATTGAAATCCAGGCCGTTAAGTATTGATTGAACCCGCTTCATTTGTTTCCTTTTCTTTGTCAGTGTTTTTTGTTTGATTATTCCCTCGAGCAGTTGAGTGGTTGCACAAATTATTTCAGAAACCACTGATCAGGTTGAACATACCCAAATTATCATTGTATAAGTGCAGCATATCCGGAAATACACTTATCTGACCCAGCACCAGTGAATTACAGGTCAAAACACACTGACATTACCATTAGCTGTGTGAGGGTCTCTGGCATAGTAATTTGTCTGTCACACAGGTGATATTTCTTTTTTTTTGAATGGGTCAGTCTGGTTTTGTTTTTAAAAGCTCAACGGAACAGCACACAGAGGGACCCATTATCAATCAATCAATCAATCAAATTTTATTTGTATAGCCCATATTCACAAATTACATTCATCTCATAGGGCTTTAACAGGGTGTGGCATCCTCTGTCCTTAACCCTCAGCAAGAGTGAGGAAAAACTACTAAAATACCATTTTAACAGGGTAAAAATAAGTAGAAACCTCAGAGAGAGCCACATGTGAGGGATCCCTCTCCCAGGACGGACAGAAGTGCAATAGATGCCACGTGTAAAAACATTCATCATTAAAGTCTTTAGCGGCATTGATGCAGTCCCGCTGCAATCACAGTCCATGGTCAGCAACCAGCAGAACCACGATCCAGCATCCAGACCAGAGGCCACTCCAGTCCTCAGTCACCGTCCACCACCGCCCACCAGGACCCACCACGAGCCATCGCCGTGGCCCTGGTCCACCTCCTTTACCCAGTGCCAACGCGACACAGGGTCCGCCACCAGCACCACGATCACCCCACACGACACAGAATCCGCCACACTGGGTCCACCACTGCGACCCCCTGATGCGCGATCCACAAACAGCAATCCATGGTGCGGCCACAGAGGCCCTGGATCTGCGGGTGTTAAAGCAAAGGGACCCCGGGGAAGGGGTTAGGGATGGAGAAGAGGAAGGAGAAGCTGGAAAAAGAAGCTCCGTGTGTCATATGTCATTAAATAGAGCAAGTTACGTTCTGCCTCACTAATTAACTCTAACTATAAGCTTTATCAAAAAGAAAGGTTTTGAGCCTACTCTTAAACAAACAGATGGTGTCTGCCTCCCGAACTGAAATTGGTAGATTATTCCACAAGTGAGGGGCTTGATGGCTAAAAGCTCTGGCTCCTACTCTACTTTTAGAGACTTTAGGGACGACAAGTAAGCCTGAATTCTGGGAGCGGAGTGCTCTAGCGGGTTTGTCAGGTACTAACAGCTCTTTAAGGTAAAAAGGCGCTATATTATTAAGGGCCTTGAAGGTGAGGAGGAGAATTTTAAATTCTATTCTAGATTTAACTGGAAGCCAGTGTAGCGAAGCTAATACTGGAGAAATGTGCTCTCTTTTCTTTGTTCTTGTCAGGACACGTGCTGCGGCATTTTGGACAAGCTGTAGAGTCTTTAACGACTTACTGCTGGAGCCTGATAATAATGAGTTACAATAGTCCAGTCTCGATGTAACGAAGGCGTGGACTAGTTTTTCTGCATCTTTTTGTGAAAGGACATGCCTGATTTTTGAGATATTACGCAAGTGGAAAAAGGCAGTCCGAGAAATTTGTTTTAAGTGACTATTAAAAGATAAATCAGGATCGAAGATCACTCCCAAGTTCCTGACTGTTTCGTTGGAAGCAAGGGCAATGTCGTCTAGCGCAGCTATATCATTAGATAATTTATCTCTAAGGTGTTTGGGGCCAAGTATTATAACCTCTGTTTTGTCTGAGTTTAATAAGAGAAAATTGCGGGTCATCCAGGTTTTTATGTCCTTGAGACATGCTCGAAGTTTAGTTAATTGATTACTTTGTTCAGGTTTTATTGACAAGTATAACTGGGTGTCATCCGCATAGCAGTGGAAATTTACCGAGTGTGTCCTGATAATGTTTCCTAGTGGAAGCATATATAATGAGAATAAAATTGGGCCGAGCACAGAGCCCTGTGGAACACCATGGTTAACTTTGGTGCGCACAGATGTCTCATCATTAATTTGCACGAATTGGGAGCGATCAGAAAAATAAGATTCAAACCAATTAAGGGCAGTTCCATTAATTTTAATTAACTGTTTGAGTCTTTGTAATAAAATTTGATGGTCAATTGTGTCGAATGCTGCACTGAGATCTAACAGAACGAGGACAGACACAAGTCCCTGATCTGAGGCTATTAAAAGGTCATTAGTGACTTTTGCCAAGGCTGTTTCTGTGCTGTGATTGGCTCTAAACCCCGACTGAAAGTCTTCATATATATTATTTTCCTGGAGAAACTCACACAGCTGATTGGCTACCACTTTTTCTAAGATTTTAGACATGAAGGGGAGATTAGATATTGGTCTGTAATTGGCTAAAACCTCTGGGTCTAGGGTGGGTTTTTTGAGAAGGGGTTTGATTACTGCTATTTTAAAAGACTGTGGTACATAACCTGATGATAATGACAGATCTGACAATGGGAGCCATTGAACGCTTAGAAAAAGGCAACTGTGACGTCAGTCACAAATCAGTGAGCTTGATTTTGCTGATGCTCAACAACGAAAGTGGAGATTGCCAATGTAGCCGAAAGTCGCCAGATTTGTTGCTAGTCAGAACATACGCTTTTTAACGATTCCATTTTTTAAGAATTTTGCAATTGTATTATTGAAGTAAAACGTCCATTAAAAAGCTGTTCTTATTGTCAACCAGTTTTGGCAAAAAACAAAGCCAAATGACACCTTACTGATAAAATGTGGAGAAAGTAATTGAAGATAATTTTGAGATTTAGAAAAATGATAATAAATTAAAGCACATTACTTTGACTGTGGAAACACAGACACAATTAGCATCCAGTTAATTCAAACTAAAGAGAGCTGGAGTGAGAACTCTATCGTCACAGGTGCAAGTGTTTTTGTTCATGTGTGTTCACGTTTTGTACGCTTGCATCTTTTGCCTGCGCGGACACCTCAGCACCTAGTGCTGTTGAGGATCATTTGAATGAATGCCAGGCTGTGCCCACATGCAGCTCTGTGTAGCTTCATCGCTAGTTAACTGGATACAATACAATGTTCACAGTGAAGATAGGAGTGGAGTTATAATACACAGTGGGTTGAGGCCCGAAACAAATGCCCTTGTGTGATTGATTACACGCTACAAGCTAATGAGATAAACAGAGCCTGAATCAATTCAGTCTGGGGAGCAATCATGCCAGAGGGTTATATGCAGCCGTGTGCAGTGGCTTTATTGACACGCTCATATTCAGAGATCCAGTGAAAGAGACCAAGCTGTGCTCTTGGCGGAGAACAGAGCTGTACGCTCGTCTTCTGCACAGAGCTGCTTCGCCCACCGCCGCAATCAGGGTCAACGCTGCTCAAATCCAACGCCAGCGATGGAATCTGACAAGTTGGATGCTTGCCGCTAACTTGGGTATTTACCGCTTAACAATCACTGCTAAGAAAACCGTTTTCCAGCCGGAGACAAACAAGGCTGTTGAAGCCGGCAGTCCTGAGCTAACAGATGGGCATGGCGAAGCATCTTTAGCTGTGGTTTTTTGACAAAGCAAATTACGGTATGGACGACCAGGATTCACCACAGTGACTTCATTTTTTTTACAAGTCCTTTATAAGCATGACAGCAATAAAAAAACACAACCATGAAGAGGATGTGTGTTTAATTGATTTTCCTATGTCTCACACGGCTGGTCTGCACACCGAAGGGCTGAGTGGGGTGACTCATCAGTCAGGGGGGAGTGACGCGGTGAAGTAGAGGAGAAATTGGGCAATACTGACTGTTAAGCTGTTTTCACACAGAGCACAGTGGGATCAGAGTGTCTGTGCTGCTCATGTGCAACTAAAGAAATACTACATTTCAAAAGTGTCAAATTAGATATAAATGACTCTGTTGTAGTGTTTGATCATAAGCATTTGGGCAGGAAGGGGAGAGGAGAACAGCAGGGTCATCGCAATTCTTCCACACACAGTGGCCTCATTTTAATGGGATTCAGAATTTATCCTGCAAGGGTGAAATTTCCTTTTTCTGCAAAGGATTTAGTGTGTTTGTGGAAAGCATGTTTGTAATATTTACATGCTTACACTATGTGTTAAATTAACTTGATGACTTTTGTTTAATATATAAACCCAAGAAAGGCTGGAGCGGACCGTAAATTAGCTGTCATATTAAGTTAAGTAAAAAGGTTGGATTACAACCTCAACCAATTTCTTTGTTTCTCTGTTCTGCTTTTAACATCAACCTACATCAACCCAAATTACTTGACAGATTTCGTCAAATATATTGGTGATATTATGTGATATGGATCAGGGCAGAATCCATTTGATATTTGGTCGGATCTGGACCAGGTGCAACAGTCACATTGACACTGATTTTCTAATGGATAATTCATGGCTCTTAGGGTTAGGGTTAGGGTAAGGGTTAGGCACGTTTAGGGGACTGATATATGTTAGTGTGTGCAATGTGCTGCTCTGAATGGATTTAAGGGGACTGGTTTTATTATGCACTCTACTGAGTGCCATTCTTGTTTGTTGTAATGCTTAAGAACCTAAGGTTAGTTTAAGCAAGAGAAACATTTTCAGTTAAAGGACACACATGATAGTGTGTGAAGTTGATACAAATTATGAGAAGCTGCATTTGGTGAAAATGACTCAAACATAGCAGAGGTCATTTTTCACGGTTAATTAACTGAACGTCGAGTTCACCACACCAACGACACTACTAATAATCACTTATGATCGACTAAGCACTGTCCAACTGTGGTAGCTAACATGCTGAATTAAAATACAGAGAGGAAAAACAAGCTTTTACATCATGTACAAAGTAAGGGAAAAGACTTGGAAATCAATATAGCTCCTGCCACACCGTATTGCAAATGAAAAGCAAGCATACAATGATAATGGATATGGATTTCTGGGTGTGTGTGCCTCATGTTTTATTCTCATGCCGTGCTAAAATCTGTATATATAGTGTGATTCATCACTGCAGGCCAAGGATACAGCTTGTAGTCAATGTGCTTTTCTCACTTTGAAAGGACCCGCTGTCATTTCGGATCAGAGTAATTAGTGTATGTCAGTGGTCTGCTCAGGTAAAAACAGGATATGGATGAACTTTAAATTATTTGAAATGGTGGGTGAGACTCGGTGAGAAGGCAAGCGCAGTGTTAAGAAGGCAGCGAGGAATAAACAGAGCAACATTACAATATTTACCATGCTGAGATGAGCCGGATAGCAGCCTTGCGATGTCTCACATTGTTTGTAATCAGTGAGACACCGGCTCTGCATTTGGCTTCCTGGAGCGCCTTTGTACGTGTTAGACTTTCATGGTGGTGTGTGTGCGTGCGTGTGTGTGTGTGTGTGTGTGTGTGTGTGTGTGTGTGTGTGTGTGTGTGTGAGGGTCACACTGCGGTATCCCTGGTGGTTTTTTCTGGTAAACAGGTCTAGGATGCTATTACCAGGGTGATAGCCTGTCGTTGTCATAGAAGCCGTGGCACCACAAAGGTGAATGTGGTCAGATAAGATTGTGTACATTAAAAGGCAGCTGACAACTAACGTGATGTCACAGCAGTGGAATGATACATATTTATACTTTATAATGTGGGTGAAAAACAGATGATTTCCCGGCTGCTATGAGTCTCATTCCTTTCTTATGCGTTTTACATAGAGTCGACAGAGAATTTTACTTCAAGCTAATTCCATTTTTTTCAGAATATTTCTTTGTGAATGTTTCAACTTTGGTAAATTTGAGGATAATGAAGTTAAAAAAAAATCCTCGAAAATGCAGTTCTGGAAGGCAGTGCTAAGAAACTAAGACACACACACACACACTATTACCTGTGTGTGTCTGTGTGTGTGTTAGTTTTTTACATATTATGAAAGCATAGGCCCTGCAAGGTTCCGAGATAGTTTGAAACACCAGGTAGCGTGATGAGCAAGGTTCAACCTATGAATGTAGATTAAACATTTTTTTTTAATAATTAATGTGAAATTAAAACCAACGTTTTATTTCGCAATAGAGTAGATATATAATGAATTGACAGCTCAAAAACAAGTTTTAGTGTGCACTATCTTTTTCAGTTTATTTCCGTTCATCTCTACTTCAGCATTTTCTTTCTTGTCAGCTATATAACCTGCTCTCAAACCAAACACTAGGGTGAAACACTATGCAGCCGCTGACTCAAACGTTTTCACATTACTTTTCTGTCTCTGCCTAGAATTACAAAACCCTGACTTTGAAGAGAATGGCATCACAAAAATGTGACTTATATAATTCACATTCCTCCCTCAGTTATTTTGTAAGCTTCAACTCTACCAGTTCTTCCTTTCACAATCTCATCAACTTTCACTTAAGTTATTATATTTCCCCAAGGCTCTGAAATATTAGGGTGTATGAATTTGAGACTTACCGGAAGGGTAGCATGGTGAAAAGGAACTGTCTGACTGTCAGTGGACTTTCACATTCACATTGTCTCTTCATCCATTTTAAGTTTCTTCAAACTAATGTACCCTGTGCTTTGTACAGCATGTTAGTGATATAGACCGCCTGCAGATTCACTAGGTTCAGCGATGTAATAATCAGTGCCATGTTGTAATCTTAAAAATAAATGTTATAATTGCAAACATTAGAGCAAAACAAACACACACATACCTTGAAAATTGGAAAATAATTACTACAATAAGAGCTATGGTGTGAGGAAGGCAAAGCTCAGGTGCAAATGGAAGAATTATATTTTTTTTGAATTTTTCTTATCTTGCAAATATCTTTACAATTTCAGTGAGAATCACTTCAGTTTCTGGGTAAGAGAAATTAAACCATTAAATTGTGCTTTGCTGACACAAGCAGAGAGGACATTATCCCTAAAATACTATGTATGGCCAGATTTAGGGTACTTTGTATGAGAAAAGGATTTTTCAGCTGCATATAAATGAAGCAGAGTTAAAATTTGGAGTCTTGTGCTTTGAATTGCCCTGAACTTTGTGCATTGGGAAGTTAGTGGGGATGAACTCAGGGATAGTGGCATGCTACGTCAGCCACAGGGCTGAATCTAAGAAGCTTTAAGCTATTTAAACAACGAAGAGAGGGGCTATCCTTTAAAGTGTGACTGGTGTTAAGCTTCACACAAATCTGATAAGTATACTGTGCCCAAAGTAGCTTGGTATTAAACCTTAAATCTTACAGCAGGCGGCGAGCAGGATGTAAAATGCTCCAATGTCTTATGATCTTCTAAGAAAGAAGCACCATGCATTCTAATACAAATACAGTATTGATCATGAAGTTGTTGCAACATTACCGACCAACTTTAGAGATGCCCTGTCATCGCAGGAGACATGCAAGAGCATTCAGCTCCGCTAACCACATGTTCCCAATCCCATTCAAAGTGCTCCTCGTGATAATTATTCATAAGTATTTAGTTGAGACCTCACTGAGATCCAATCAGCTGAACGTTGTTCTGTACGAGTGTAGCTCTGGAAGAAATGAATCCCAAATGGAAGGTTAAAACTCTGTCTTAAATGTCACGTCTCTAGTGTTTGAATCTGAAAAGATGAGTGAACACTTTGCTGTATAACACAAACAGGGAAGTAGTTCACTCAGTTTTCATGTATAGTGAAGAGGGATAGGCTATGTGCTGGAGCTCGTATCAATTATCACAAAATAAAGGGATTTGCACACTCAACACATTTTACAATGTGATTAATTAGCACATTGTCAATATTTTTCACGCCTTTATCCAGACATTGCCAGCAGGGGCGGATCAATGGGGGCACTGGTCACAGCAAGAAATATGATTGGCCCTGAAGCACACCTGTCCTGTCCCTTTTTTTATATAAACTAGTCACTTTCTAACAATACCAAAGCAAATATGACAATTTGTTGAGAATTTGTATTTACTAAGCTGTTTTGAAGTCAATACAAATCATCCAATGATATGTGGCTTTGCTCATGGCTAACAAAGCTAACAGTTAAGAAGGAATGACTTAAATGTGCACCTTACTGAATCAGGATGTGTACCTGGATGATGGATATTTAATTGGCCCCTCTGTGTAAATTGTGGCTTGTGATTTAGAAAAATGATAGATCTGCCTCTGTTTATCATGTAAGGATCTGTTTTATGTCCAACAAGGGAGAAAAACATTAAATTTTTGTCCGTTTAGACTTTTTGAAATTAGAAGTTTAAATCACTATGAACAAAGAGTAGTTTCCGTTTCGTGTGATCATGTTTTTTTTTAGCTCTGTGTTTCACATGTACAATCATGAGCAGTGATTCCGGTAACGCGCTACTTAGTAACGCGCTACTCTAATTTGACCACTTTTTTCAGTAACGAGTAATCTAACGCGTTACTATTTCCAAACCAGTAATCAGATTAAAGTTACTTGTCCAAGTCACTGTGCGTTACTATTTGGGTATTTGTGGTTAAACCGCTGGGCACGTGCCGCGGCTGGGGGAGCAGTCGCCCTCCTCTCCGCGCCGCCGGACGCTCGGTGTGCGGCACGCCTCGACTTTTTTTTTGGGGGGGGGTCCTCGTCCGCGGCGTCTCACGGCGTCGCTGGTGGGGGGGCTTTCCTTCTCTTGGGCCGCGGGTCGGTGTCCGTCGCCGGTGCAGAAGGTGGGCACCGGTTGGAGGGGACCGGGTACGGCGGTCGGCGGCAGCGACTCTGGACGCGTGTCCGTCCCTTCTGGAGGATCACCTCAGATACGGCGCCCGCTGGGGGAACCCTCCGTTCACGGGGGGGTCCTCCGGCGGTTTCTAACAAAGTGAGTGTTGGCAAAACCGGTTCTCATTTTTATGTTGAGGCGGCGGAGGTGTTGTCGGCAGCTGCTGATTGTAACTAAAAAAGTAACTTGTAATCTAACTTAGTTACTTTTATAATCAAGTAACTTGTAATCTAACTAAGTTACTTTTTCAAAGTAACTGTGGCAACACTGATCATGAGTCACTAACTCCTACACATACTAAAGACAGATAGCAGTTAAAAAAGCCTGTGAAATGTGCACCTACATCTAAAAGAAGACAATAAAAACTAATATGTTATTTATTCTGCCAGCAGTGTCTGAATCCAAATATCATGTGAGCATTGTAGCAAAGGATATCCCTTTGTCAAAAATCGCTTATGTGAAAAATGAGAATGGAGGAAAGAACCAGGAAGACTAAGAACATTTTCATCCAGCCCAGATTAGCACACAAAGCACACAGATACAAACAGGGACTTGTTTCTCAGCTTAATTAATGCAAAAAAGGTTTAGTCAAATCTAGATGCCCAAGGTATCGTCTCAAGGTTAAGAGATGCCATGCCGTGACATCCCTTCACAAAACAATGGACAGACCTTATTCAGTGGGAAAATACCTGCTTCAAAAGACCACCTGGGCTGTTTGCTTTCCTCTGTGTCACCAGCCTGCAACTCCCTCCCGCCTGAAGCCCACACTCGTCTGCAAGGGCACTGATTCAAGACACAGTGTCGGCCACTCTCATCCCGATACTGTTTTGAGGTCATGGTGAACACGCAATTGTAATCTCACATGGTATCACCTTGACACAGGAATCCGTGATACCACCAGGCGGTAATGTAATTGCAACATTGTCTGGTATTAGGAAGATGAAAGTGAGACAGCGGACGGGATGCAGAGGCAATACACCACAGCCTCGATTCTGTTAATTTGACAGAAGAGAAAGAGGGATGGGGATGAAGGTGAGATAGAGAGAGAGGGAGGGAGGCTTCAGTGATAGCAACCGTATCACCAGATGAACCCTGACTGGTTTAGATTAAGTCAATGTCATGCCAGGGAATGGACGGTGTCCATTCAGCTGTCTCATTTGGGAGACAGAGGCAAGACAACATCTTGCTGCACCTGGAGGATAAAAAGCTCATGGAAAGTCATATTTTTTTTTACATCTTTTTTAATATTAAGGGATTAACATGTTGACTTTAGATTATGATGCAGTAATCCAAACAATTTACAGTACAGACATTAATTTCCCAAAGGTGTGAGACAGAGGCGACCTGAGCCGGGAGGATCTGCATCTCCAGGTCTGAAAGAGGAACTGGAGGCGAGAGGCTCATTTTTGCTCGTTGTTCCTGTGCTAATAGTCGTCTGATGTGTTGGGATTTCTGCGACTGCTGGAGCTGCAGACACACATCTGGCCTCTTTTTTTCTATTGAAAGCGCTCTGTCAGAGCTGTGTGCCTATAACATGCAGCGTTGACAAAGAGAGGAAGATTGTGTCAAAAGACGAAGACACTAGATGTCGGCACAAGCAACATAGTCTGAGCTGTCACTAAAGGCGTATTTATGCTTCTCCGTTTTGACGGGCACGGACAGATAGGACCGCCTTCTTTGCTGTGGAACGCCCTCTCTGGGCTCCACGGAGAGCTTTTAGTGCAGTTCTGATTTTTCTAACTACAGGTCGGTATGGCGGACAGCCCACGGATAGCCCTTGGCTGTGATTGGTTTGCTAACGCTAGCTGCCTCTGGGTAGCTTCAAGCTGTTGAATTAGCAACTCAGTTTGGAAACAAGACCGGGGAACTGCTGCTAAGAAATGATAACATAAGCATTTTGACTCGCTGGGTGTCACTTTATTTCAACAAAAACTGTAGCGTCATCAACAGCCTTTGTCTGTTAGTTGCCATCGTTCACTGTGTGTGAGGTGCCGGGAGGACGTAAATAAACCAGCGTGGACTTCTTCTATATACCTCATGAGGTAGGCTTCTCTAAGCTTGTCTTCCGTTGCGCCAACTACTGTTCTGGCAGTGAATTGTTCTCAGCACAAAAAGGCTCATAGAACCATAAATGAGAAAAAGAGTCCGTCCGATCCGTTTGTCCGTGCGTAACGGACTCGGAGAAGCATACATTAGCCTTAAGGCTACATGATCCAAATGTTTTCATTTAAACATTTTCAAACTAAAACAATCTCTGTCCACAACAGTGTTTTGCAAGTTTCACAAATCTGAAATATGTATCCATAACGCAGTATCTGCTTATCTTATGGTTGTCTTGAACCCTGAGCATTTCCCACCAATCAAGCTGCTATTGGCGAATATAAACGTTTGATATCTTTTTAATCAAGATGGTTTTTATAGCATTTAGCATTTATATAGCACTTTTCTAGTCTTGATAACCACTCAAAGCTCTTTACAGTACTGTTTTACATTCACCCATTCACATTTTTGTGTTCTATGAGGGGCAATTCTGGGGCCAGCATCTTGCCCAAGGACACTTCGGCATGAAGATGGGGAAGACTGGGGATCGAACTGCTGACCTTCAGTTTGGAGGAGGACTGCTCTACCCCTCAGCCACGGCCGTGGCCATTTATTTATCTCTGAGAATACAACAGCGTTGTTGAAAAAACATGAAAAACATTCCTCAAATTCACCCCCTAATTGCACAAAAATTGAAGGGATTCTTTCTTGACCCCGACCACATCCTTCCACCAAGTATTGTGCTCCTAGTTTTTGTGTAATCTTGCTTACATACATTTATATTTATTACCTCCACCGGTAACTGTATTGTCTTCAACTGGATTCCCTACCTCCAACAAGTGTAGCTTGCTACACAGATATCACCTGAAGATAAGTCATGAGTGACACAGTCAGTATTTTGTCTTTTCTCAGACAAATACATGTCCACTGATCAATCCTCTGTCACACAAGTGAGCTCTGATAAATGTAATACTTGGCTGAAAATTACTTATTTGTGGAGATGTTGAAAAGTGGCTGTACGCTTGGCATGCTCTATGAAACAGTCAATGCATGTCGTAAAAACCCAAAAGGACATTTTGACATGAATTCAATTGATGAAGAATACAAGACACACACAGCCTTTATGCCAACCTGAGTTTTCACTGATGCTGGACAGAATCACATGGCTGTGGAGGCTGCCTGGCGAGAGTTGTCTGTCTTGAATTCTGTACAGCCACGGAAAGATGGATGGCAGAGTAAAGACAGAAACCCTCACTCCAATATATCAAAATCAGACAACCTATTTGGGCTTGGTGGCCCCTGTGACAAATGAGGACCAAAGTCCCTGTTGGGGGGGGGGCTTTGGAAGAAGTCCCTGCTCGGCCAAACAAGACGGAGACTACTCATTTTTTTATCCACATGTGCTCCCTGGCTGCTTATTATGCGCAGGGATCCATTTTTTTCTTGAGCAATGGATTGCATGACAAATCGCTCTTTGCACTTTAAGCTGGGCTCAATAAGGCCCCAAATTGGTACTTAAAAGTGTGCAGCGAGAATGAGACAGATGCGGCTGAAGAAGGCTGTGGAGACTTCTGTCAACGTAAATCACATTTTGCATTAGGAGCTGCGAGGAGGCAGGCAGCAGGGAGAAAGCGATTCTATTTGAAGCCCCGTATCAACCAGAAGCTTCAATGGATATTGTTAGAAGTCTGTTGAAATGGGAGGAGAGTGTGCTGGTCGGAGAGGAGAAAAGACACATTAACTTGAGGTGTTGGCAAAGGAAAGCGGAATAATGCACATTCCTTTCAAAAACGCTGAGAAAAGTCCTCTGAAAAAAGACTGCATCTCTAAACACCTTAATTCACCTATTATGTGGATGTTCGCTGGAGGATTACTTATTTAAACTGCAGTGGTTCCTACCTTCAATCAAAAATAATAATAGTATACATATGTGTCAACACCCTCAGAAGAGTGCGCGCTCCATTGAATTAACTGATAAAAGCAGTGAAAACGCTTTTCTTCCACCTTTGTGTAACAGCGTCAAAAAGCCTATAAATACATCACGAGGAAAAAGGAAAAAATGGCAATCGTTCCAGGGATATTATGGCGTTCTTTACTGCCAGACAAAGGTGGCTTCAGAGATTCAAGTGTAACGTACAGTATAATGGAGGATTTGCAGTAGGAGGGGTTGAGATGTTTCACTTTTCTTATTCCTCCTTTACACTGAAATTAGTGGGTCTACGATAACCCTCTAATAAAGGCGATCGTTAGTATGAGGTTCTGACTCTTGGTTACTTTTCACCGTGAGTCGACACAAACTGACAATCTCTCTCTCCTCGCTGTCTTGCCATTTAACAAAAATAAATAAATCAGCGTTGCACATTGCTCCCAAGAAAAATAAGAGGTAGCCTTACATAGTTATTTATATGCCAACCCCCGGAATTTCAATGCGTGTCACCAGAGCAGATGAAAACCTGTCTACTGCAGGACTGAATCCTAAATGTATCCATTTCCATTACAGGAAAGAGTAAGATGTTTGTGAGTGTCAGTGAGTTTTTTGACCAGAGGAAAAGGGGCGTTATTGTTCCAACCTACAGAGCTTTGTCCTTCAAGAGGAGACATGGAGAGACAGGCTGATGGAAAGAATATCACTCAAAGCTACTTTGTTTGGTGATCTCATCAGTATTTGAATTACGTACTGAGGGATATAGCTGAATAGAAACAGGGCAACACCTCTCTTCATTATCCTTTGGGGTACATATCATATTCAAGGGCACCTTTGATGTGATTGATGGGGGAGCAGCCTGCTTATTTGTCTTCCTCTGTTATTAGTACAGATACTGTAAGGTGACATGTTCCCTTTTTCTATTCATGTCTTTTACGAAGTGAAGGTTTCCGCTGTTGACTACTTAACATGCTGCTCATGTCTGTTGCTTGCCGGTTGTCCTTATAGCTCCTCACTGCATCTCCATTATGTTCCCGAACAGCTAATCTCTCATCTTACAAACCTGCACCCATGGCAGTTATATGTGTTTCATGCTTCTCATTTTATTCACTCAACTATATTATTTATAGGAAAGTTACTGTTGACCTTAGGGATCTGTAGTTACTTTGCATCAATCAATGCATATAAGGTTGTAATTTTCATAGTTCAGCTATATTCACCAGCTGGTTTCTAGCTTTGTCTGATAAATGCATTTCATAGACTGTATATAAAGATGGACTACATAACGACTCGCCTAAAGTGAAGCCAAAGTTTCTCAATCACCACCTGATGGCTGGCTGCAGAATAGATAAATAATCCAGCCTTCTCCATGTTAGTAGAAGGGGCGTCTCACAGTAAATGAGTTATTGTATTGACTTCAGGGGCTGCTGAGTAGGCTCAAACCTAAACAAATTAAGGAACTATTTTAATCTTTTATTCCATGTTAATCTTTAAATTGTTGACTATTGTAAATTTGAATTTACATTTAAAAGTGTCTCTATCCTTGCAAAAAAGTCTGAGCTGATCCGCCTCCATTCACAGGTCAGGAGAAAGGGACTGAGCACACACACACACACACACACACACACACACACACACATCATGCTTGCATAATTATGAACTGACTTTGACTCTGACTTTCATTTTCCAGCTTAAACCATCCATGCCCCAAATGCAAAGGAATCCATAAACTCTTAACCTTCCCAGGATAATTATTATCACCAGTGACTGAGAGATGTGTCTCAGAGTACTTAAGAGGACTTTTTTCTGTCGTCTCTGCATTTGTTTTGTAAGACTAATTTGAAAATCTTGTTTGGTTTGATGTTTGCACATGTTATTGATTTTTGCTGAGTGCTTAGGGTGGTAATCACAGCGGATATACTGCCTTGATGCATGTTTAGCTGTCTTTACTGAGGCAGAACTGTTAAATCACACTTTGTGCTTGGAGCTCAAAGCTTTGTAGCCCCACATGGAAATGCATTGGTTTTAAGAAATTAGTATAGTTTAATTTAATTTATTGCTTGGCTTTTGTTGAAAAGGGTTTACATCTACATCATTAAAATGCATTGCACCCCATTTACACTATACAATCTCTCGGAGCATAATGATTCACTTCGCTTTCCAAGTAAACTGGAACCAATAGCGAACATGATTACTCTGTGAATAAACCAGGGGCCTTAAACATGGTTAGATGTTTACAAAACTGGATTAAAAAACATTGTGTTTTTCAAATTTTCACAGTTTTTAGCGACTATTAACATTCTCAAGTTGTGAAAATACACTGTTCAGCAATGTTGAATCAGTATAAGGAAGCTAATGTTTGTTGTATTGTATTTTTTTAAAACAACTCAATCCCCCAAAACGAGGAAATTAATGGGTTTCCCAATGCCAATAAGGGGTTTGCCCATTTATTATTTTTTTTCTTTGGTGAGTCATCTTCAATGTCCTGAACAAAGTGTCAGGAACCAACAAATCTTACGAAGAAAGGTTGCATGTTGTCCCCAAGAACACAGATGTTTCTGGCTATTATCATGCCATCACATAGAGGTTCAATGTGTGTCATCACTTTAGGCCATGCAGAAAAGGTGCAGCATCAGCTTCTTGACCACTAAATAGAATAAAGGGTGACAGTGAAAATGATTCTTAGGTGTCTTAAAACTGAATATGAGGCAAGGTTGTCACCTTCATTTATAAGGTTATCTTTGTCTGCTGGAGTTCAGCCACAAGAAGTCAATGGACAAGACTATACATTGGCTGCAGTTAGCAAACATCAAGCAATGACACGATGAAGAGGGTGCCTGGGTTAACTGAACGTGAAACTTCAGAAGATATGTTTCATTTACAGTCACATTCATTTCCACTCATGTAGTCTGATATCATCACTATGACTTGCAATTATTTCATTTTGCCCTTAATTCTTCTTTGCACCCAGTCAGGCAACACCCTTGGAAATGTCAGTTTGAAATCTCAACCCACAACTAAGCTATCTGCTAAACTGCCTCGTGTCAACTGTCTTCACAAAACGTTCTAGGTAAAATATTCAAATTAATACAGGAGATAGTGCTGTATTATGTAGGTGCTGATTAATGTTTCTGCACTGTGGTAACACTGTGGCGAATTTTAGACCTCATGCCAACCATGCAGTGCATACAATCTGACACTATATAAAGCCATTTTTTTCTGTCTTGAGCAAGTGTTAAGCATGAGTGAGTGTCCACAGGGAACTGTAGTGTAGTTCTAGTCTCAGTGTGACAGGTCGGTTCCCGAAGTGCAGAAAGTATACCTCGAAATAAAAACACCAATCCACATATTCAGACACTTTGGGATGACGGTATATACACAGTGGGAAGTGCAGAGCGTACGGGTAATGGATTCTGCAAGATTATCACAATTGAAATCTCTCCTGTCATTAATCTGTTCAGTGAAACATGAAGATCAGAGGATCTTTCCTTTTTTATATTGTACACCTCTGAAATATATATAAAACACCTTCATTTTTTCTGTCCTAGTCAGCAATCAGACCACCATACTTCTTCCAATGTTCGTAATGTGATCTGCTTTGTCGGCGTATACCCCCCGTCATCAGAGCGGTTGTCTCACAAAATAAATGCAATTAGAACGGGATCTTCCTCATGGCAGTAAAATCCACCTTGCAAGCGAGACAGAAGCAGTTTCTTCCCCGTGAACCAAGCTGACATGTTGCTTCTCTGAAGCAATTAAGTGGAAGGAACAAAGAAACAGATACAGAGTCATTTTCCCCTGCAGGCTCCCCAGGAATCTGGCAGAGGAAGAATGCTTTCGGCGCCAAATGATGGTCTGTTTCGTGGGTTTGATCACTTTGTGCTTGGGCTGTGATGGCTCGCCGTCCTGAAATCTCCAATCCAATAAAAACCTTTATGTGGATGCCAAGAGCAAAGGTCTTTACTGGCAGTCCCAGGAGTGTATCCAATCAATTAACAGATCTTTCAACAACCATCGCAGGATGCATTTTTATAATTTATTTTAAAGTTTAGCAAGAGTGGAAGCTTTATTTGGAAATGATAGATCCATTTGACAGTTTTGCAAAAGACTTGTGAAAAGACTTTCAGCAACTCAAGTCTGTTGGGAGCATAAAATGTGCTGGACTGTGCATTTTAAAGAGTTTCGAAGGTGAAACAGATATTGTTAGCATCTCTTATTCCTGTTGAATCAGCTATCAGATAAACTAACCCGTGCTCTGCCTTCAAATCTTAAAGTACCATCACACTCATCTATTTTGCCTAATGTGATGATTTCCCTGCTCCTCCATCAATGGCCAGAAAATGCGGCCTCCATCAGTCAAGCGACTTTTTATCAAATCAAGATGAAATGCTGCTGTAAATCTCAGCAACTTCAACTCATCACACCCTCGACTGCAGTCACAGGCGATGGACGCTGCAATGTTGTGCCTGTGGAGGAAGCAAGGCATAATAGCAATGCAGAGGTCAAACTTCCCCTGATCGAATGTGAAGTTGTGCCTGACAGAGCTCTGAGTGAACCAGACAGAGCTCTGTCAGGCTCGCTGACGGCAGATGGGGGGAGACGTCTCGTCATTTGTCTCTGCTCTGATCGGACCTGTCAGTGGAGATTCATCTAGTGAAAAGTACGCTGTCCGCTCATACAGCTTCTGTCCCAAGTACTAACTCTGTCTAAAAAACTTAGAATTAATAGAGAGAGAGAGAGAGAGAGAGAGAGAGGAGAGAGAGAGAGAGAGAGAGAGAGAGAGAGAGGGGGAGAGAGATGCTATGCAGCTAAGTGTTAGGGAAACTTGAAATTAACAATCAAATGATAGATAGATAGATAGCTTGAGAGGGAGAAAGAGAGAGATAGATAGATTGAGAGATAGAGAGATGTTACGCAGCTTAGTGTTATATAAATCCCATCGTTATATTTAAACCTGGTGTAGGAGTCATCATGCTGCTCACACCACTCCTTGTCACACGCTGCCGTGAGGGAACTGTAAACTACATCTTTATCCGAACGTGGCAGGTTGTCCAAGCTATGCAGCAGCAGCGATCCAACAAGGACATCCATGTTCTCCTTAATGCCTCCCCTCTCTATAATATTACTTAAGCCGCCAGTTTTATGGGTAGTGGAGCCCTTCAATTTCCCCCAGCCCTCTGCAATTATTCGGACTGGGTGTATGAACCATGTGATTGTGTTCTACAGCAGAGGGTATATTACCTTTTTTAGGGTGTCAAGGAGAGCACCTCTGGGAGCAACATGTAATTGCGGCTCGTGCAGGATTCAATTGTCGGAGCATGTTGGAGGGATTTTCTTATTGTTTGCCTGACTGCACCGGCGGTCACAGTGGTGTTCAAACTTCTAGTGTGCTGCCGGGGAGCGAAACATGCTGGTAATATGAAACATGATTAGACATCAGCTCTAATGCTGAGGCATTCACTGCAGTGCACCGGTCCTGCAGCAGCCAACATGTTTTGGGTATTTCATGCACCTGTTTAAATATGCAGAGTTTGGACTGCACTTTTGTGGGGAAAAGGGAAAGTGAAATGTTGTTGAAGTCTTGAAGGCACAACCCAAAACTTTCTTCTCTGACTTTGTTTTGCCAGTTTTGACTCAGTGGATGGGAATCTACTGTTGTTTTATTTTACATTTATATATTCATGGTAACCAGAGGATGAACCCTTAGGACTTAGTGATTAGCAGATTTTCCCTAACTCCATCATATGTTTGACATTTGTGGCACCCTGGATTTCTAACCTGTCAAATTTAGTATTGCCATTTAGAGGTGGGGTTAGCAATTGTGGGGAAACTAAAGTGTTTTAGAGCAAATGAGTTCTGAATCCAAGCTGGCAATAACACATATTCATTAATCTCTAATGCTAATTAGTCTGTTATTAAATTGTATATCAAATTAACAAAGGGCAATACACTAAACATTAAAGTATAGGCTTCAAACAGTAATTCCAAGGTTGGCAATTTTTTCAGAAGCACTGTAGTTCAATCTCATCTCAAATCAGACTGGGAATAAAGGATCTGGATCAGGCAGTGTCACTGTGAAGGTGCTGGTATTAGCATTAAGCTCAAACATTTAGGTCAAACTGTGTGCACAAGCAGTCCTTAAAGTCCGTATGACGTTTCCAGAGGCGCTGAGTTCAGTGGAGGAACGATATTCACAGAGTGGGATGCTGTGAAAGGACAAGCCAGATGAGATAAAGTGATAAATATTGCTGGCAGCATAAGCTTATTGTTTGTCTGCAGCGGCTGCCACACTTGTGATTTTAGCAGCTCATAAACATACAGGGCACGAGCAGAATGAGCTCAGAGCCTGGTGCATGCCATCACCTTCAAAGTGTCTCAGAACGGCCGGTGCCGCCTGCTGCCTCTTGCAACAGTCTACCGTTGTAATGCATCGGACCAAACATGAGAGGCAAAGCGGTAGAGGACAAACAATGGCAGTCAGCTAGCGCCATAGCCCAGAGAAAATGACCTCTCCTCCTTCACTATCTCCCAGGGATCAATTGAGCCCTCGCACAAGCAGAAAATGACCCGGGAGGTTGAGCGACAGCTGTGAAGATGAAAGCCGTCAATAGTGAAAGGTTGTGACTGCTTCACTTTGGGAGTGAGTGTGCTATTAGTGTAATGATACTCAAAACATCATCACTGGTCCGTCATATCAGCCACTCCAAGGTTAAAAGACTATGGGGATTCAGTGAAGCACACATCGGCCACAGGCCACATTTGTGAAGTCACCCAAGCTTGGTGAGGGGGGTTGACATTAAAAGCAATTTTTCTTTTAAGAAAATGTGAATAAATACATAAAAAACAGAGGTAGCTGTTGGAAGAATTTGAAATCATGTTTTAGATGGTGCTGCGTTCCAACAGGACAGCACCAGCAGCTATTATCTATTTATACCCCAGAGACCAACAGAGATCCTGGCTGTTTCACCCAGCAGCACCTTCAGGCTGCCAGTGTTATTCTTGTACAGCTCCGCAGCTCTGGCTCTGGCTAGAAATTCTTCAGAGGGATCAGTGTATTCCAGAAGTGGTTGTGTATGTGTGTGTGTGTGTGTGTGTGTGTGTGTGTGTGTGTGTGTGTGTGTGTGTGTGTGTGTTTAGTTTTACTTGTTTTTATATCCTGGCGAAGACTTAAGACTGAATACACACCAATCCACAAGGACTCATGTCCCTCACAAAATGTAAGGGTCCCTACGGGTCCAGACTGCCGGACTGTTTGTGTGGTAAAATGTTTGTTTGTGTGTGTGTGTGTGTGTGTGTGTGTGTGTGTGTGTGTGTGTGTGTGTGTGTGTGTGTGTGTGTGTGTGTGTGTGTGTGTGTGTGTGTGTGTGTGTGTGTGTGTGTGTGTGTGTGTGTGTGTGTGGCAGGGGGGAAGAGAGGTTATATTACAGGGGGATTTGCCTGTAATGTCACAACCTTCTCCTGTCCTCCTTCTCTGTCAGAAGTTCTCCCTGAGGGATTCAGAAGGTAATATCAACGGCAGGCTGTTCTGAAGTATTTGCCAAACTACTCTAAAATAAAAATAGCCTTTTGTATAAAATAACCAAATGGCATTTTTATTATTGTGTAATATAAAATAGAGAGAGACATTTTTTAATGATCATATTTTACTATATTTATGATTAAAAAAGGCTCTTATGAGTTGACCCCATATTCATTTATTGAAATATAGCTATTTTTAAAGGATATTTTAGCTGTCTTTTGTTAACATGGGGAGCGGGTTTTTATGGTGGTATGTTGAAAGCTGGTCCAAGTATTTAATCTGAAAATGTACTGACTTCTGGGTCAGTCAATAATTGATTTAAAAGAAAGAAAACAATTTTTCCGGATGTTGTGGAAATTACTTGGAAACAGCATTTAGGTCAAAGAGGGACTAAATAACATAGCCAGACAACATTTAAGGGGCTATATTGATTTAGGTGTCTGAAGGTTAGTGTGTGTGTTACAGGAGACTCAGGCTAGTGACCACAATCTATGAAAATCCTTGCTACTGCCTTGCCATGTGTTTCCATTATTTTATTTTTTTGCAGATGGCAATGCATGATATCAATGTGGCTATTACAGGGCAGGTTTAATAGCTGTGGTTAGGAGCCAGGACAGTGAGGTGCTTTGTTTGCAGGGGGAGCCACATGGATCGATGCAGCTACAATACTGCTGGTCACAAGGATGACACCCTACTACAAGGTCTGACTTTGACCAAGGAGCTGAAAGAACTGATATTCAGAGCATTTATATGTATTATTGGCAAATCTATCACTGTGCGTACACTGGACAACACCCATTTTTATGGAGTAAGTGGAATATTAAGAATAAGAATGAGTAGCAAAGGAAAGAAGGAAAATATTAAGATGAGCTATAACAAAGTTTGTGAAACAGTCTTATGCAGAAAATTGTAATGATTAAATCAATCTGATATTAATAAATAATAAATTGGACAAAATATTTTAAAGCTGCGGTGACTCATCTCATCTCATTTTCGTCCGCTTATCCGGGGTCGGGTCGCGGGGGGAGCAGCTCAAGCAGGGGGCCCCAGACTTCCCTTTCCCGGGCCACATTGACCAACTCTGACGGGGGGATCCCGAGGCGTTCCCAGGCCAGTGTTGAGATATAATCTCTCCACCTAGTCCTGGGTCTTCCCCGAGGTCTCCTCCCCACTGGACGTGCCTGAAACACCTCCCAAGGAAGGCGCCCAGTGGGCATCCTTACCAGATGCCCGAACCACCTCAGCTGACTCCTTTCTAAGTAAAGGAGCAGCGGCTCTAATCCGAGTTCCTCACGGATGGCTGAGCTTCTCACCCTATCCCTAAGGGAGACGCCAGCCACCCTTCTGAGAAAACTCATCTCGGCCGCTTGTACCCGCGATCTCGTCCTTTCGGTCATCACCCAGCCCTCATGACCATAGGTGAGGATAGGAACGAAGATCGACCGGTAGATCGAGAGCTTTGCCTTGCGGCTCAGCTCTCTTTTCGTTACAACGGTGCGGTAAAGCGAACGCAATACCGCCCCCGCTGCTCCGATTCTCCGGCCAATCTCACGCTCCATAGTACCCTCACTCGCGAACAAGACCCCGAGGTACTTGAACTCCTTCACTTGGGCTAAGGACTCATTTGCTGCGGTGACTGTCTTTTTAAAATGTTGTTATTGTTATAGGTTCCTGTAAGAACATATGTATGTGTTAACATGAGGTCTGACAGTGGGGACATATAACAGCGATTGATAAATAACTAGTTCCTCTGATTTATACTGCGCTATGCATTTTCTAACACGCCACCAGTCCCAGCTGCTGTGTAGCCATGGCAACCGGTTGTCGGGCTGAGCTCAGCACAGTTGACTTTTCGGTCTTGAAGAAAAAGAAAAACACAAACAGGGAACAAACCAAGACTGCAATGAGACAACAACGCATCTCGGCACTGACACACGCAGGCAAATCATCCGGGCTGGTGCGATGTCTCCGGTGCTTTTATCATTTGCATCTCGTGCTATTTCATGGTGTCAGTGCAGTTCAATTGTATACCTCACAGAATGCAAGAGAGTGCCTTGCTGTAAAATCTTTCAAATAAATCACCTCTTAGATAATTACGCCACATCATCTCCATTAAGCCTCTTAATGACATTTCTTTAAATCTTAAATGTGAGTATAATAAAAGGCTAACATTAAACTCAACGTGCTTCTGCCCTGCTGATAATTGACTAAATGGATGATTATGATTTAACTGAATGCCATGAGTTCTGGGGGCTTGAGGGTGACCTACACACTTGAGGACTGTTCTCATAACAAGACTCCCAAGGCTCATGCAGCTTCACCTTTACTGAGCTTTCGGGGGCTTGTGGGGGAGGATGCACCGCCGTCTGCCTGCCTAGCCACCTCCACCATCCATGGGATCGATCACTCCCAGAGAAACCCAACCACCACAGCTCCTCCAATTACCGCTGATGGGTCACATCTTCCTGACAGAGCAGGCGTCAGAGCCACACGGCGCCTTTCAGAGCCGGGCAGAGAGAGGGAGAGAGGGAGAGAGGGGATGGAGTGGAGTGGAAAAGAGAGAAAGAAAGAATGAGTAAGAAGGGACGTGGTGACAAGCGTTTGCAGCTGGTGAAAGCGTCCATGTTGAACTTTGCCAAGACGGATGCCGAGCCTCGACCTGCCTGTGCATTATTAATATTGACCACTTACACAAGAATAAAGAAGCATTTACTCACCAACTGACGTGCCTGAATTAATCATAGAGCCATTCTCAAAGGCACGATGAAGTCTCTTTCATGACAAACCTGGCAATTTTCACTCAAATGACAGATGTCTTCAGAATGGAAAGGCCACCAGCTCGGTCATTATCTCTGCTATTATCTGATACAACATCAAAGATTCAGCCAAGGACAGACCTGTGAGGTTTTTACCTCAGCAGGTCATATTCCACATGCAAATACCTTCACAGAGGACTAACACTATTTCACACAATGTACATATGATGTACGAAAGGAGAGATGGGATTATTGTGTGTCTGGTGAATTTCTGCAAAGGTGTAACACTCCAAGGATATAAAAAAGCAGTTACCATAGTGAATTGTGCAGAAATAAGCAGGAGGTTGCTTTTCTTGCTCTGGGCAATATGCCTGCATGTTATATTGCTCTGGCATATAGTTAAATAGTGTGAGTGTTTGCGTGTGTGTGTGTGTGTGTGTGTGTGTGTGTGTGTGTGTGTGTGTGTGTGTGTGTGTGTGTGTGTGTGTGTGTGCGTGTGTGTGTGTGTTATACTTGTGCCTTGGACATTGGATTTTTCAGGTGGAAAGAGAATTAGAAAGAATTATTCCTATGAGGCTCAAATAGCTTCTCAGCCTCTCCTCAAATAATATAAGAACATAAAAGCCCACGCAGCAGTCAGTATATATAGGGTTAGAATTTAATGAATCATATAATGGAGGAAATGTTTATATATAATCCCTCCTGACAGTATGAATTGTCGGCAACACCCTGGACAGGTCGCTGGTCCATTACAGGGTCAGCATACAGAGACAAACCACTGTTCACACTAACTTACACATGCGCAATCAATAGCTGTGTCTCAATTCAGGGGCTATAACCTCGACAGGCTGAATTGGAAGACTGATTGCGTCACAGTGCCAAGACTGGACCATGGGGAGAACATGTAGCCGACTGGCTTAGAACAAAAAAAACTCTTGCTGTGTGGGGTTTAGCACACTGTACTTTTTTTCGTGCCTTGTTTTCTGAGAGGAGAGGAGAGACCAGCCAACATTAAAGGAGCAACCAGTAACCACCATCGTCCGAGTCCTTTATCAAGCACAATCAGGACCCAACGCAGAGTAAAGAAGAGACAATGGATATGCACACAGTCAGCTAACACACTATTTAAGAAAGGCACACATTCTTTCACACAGAGAATGTGTGAAAGTGAGTCCAGCTCTATATGTGACGTCTTATATTCGCAGGTTTCAAGTCAATCAATATTCACACCAGCCTGTCTCCTCTCTCCCTCCATACAGTCCTCCGGCTTCTTGGTGTTTTGTCCTCCCTCCGTCACTGTCAGATGCACAGACTACCGTGGTCAACCTGCGTTAGAGTCAGCACAGCCCGCTGCACAGTGTGAGCTTGTTGAAAAGTGTGTGAAATTGTATCTACACCTACGCACATACACCAGAAAGGCAGTTGAACATTGTTGGAGACGACTGTTATGTAGGGCAGTGGTCCCCAACCCCCGGGCCGTGGCCCGGTACCGGGCCGTGGGTCATTTGGTACCGGGCCGCACAGAAGAATAAATAAATTAAATTTTTTCTGTTTTATCTATTATCCGGCCATTTTTCAAAATAAAACGGTGTTTTATTTTAAAAAACTACCGGATCCTCTCGTCTATGACTCATGCTTTACGCATTTCAAGAAGCTTGTCTTGGTCACGTCACTTTTTCGCTGAACACAAACCAACACGATATTTGTTGGACCCATTTATCAACAAACCAGGTGAATCCAGCATGTCTGTTTAAGAAGAAGATCAGCTGCTGGAGATCGCAAATCGCAAATGATTTAATTTTGGCACTCCGTAATGAACAGCAATGTGAAGTCAGTCCTACTCTACGGTGCTGAGACATGGAGGACTACGGTGAATACAACAAATAAAATCCAGTCATTCATCAATACCTGTCTGCGGCGAATCCTCCAGATCCACTGGCCTAACACCATCAGCAACAAAGAACTGTGGGAACGTACCAGCCAAAAGCCAGCGGACGAAGAGATCCTCCAACGACGTTGGAGATGGATAGGCCATACTCTCCGTAAACCAGCCACAAACACCACAAGACAGTCCCTCAAGTGGAATCCCCAAGGGAAAAGAAAGAGAGGTCGGCCGCGAAACACCTGGCGTAGAGACCTGGAGGCAGACGCCAAGAAAATGGGCTACACCTGGGGACAGCTTGAGATGTTGGCCCAGGACCGGGATGCATGGAGAACTCTTGTTTGCGGCCTAAGCCCCAGAAGGGGTAGTAGGCGATGAATGAATGAATGACTCCGTAATGAGGTTCCGTAGACACACCATAACGGCCGGTCCGTGAAAATATTGTCTGACATCCAACCGGTCCGTAGCGCAAAAAAGGTTGGGGACCACTGATGTAGGGGATTGTGCCATGCCTCCATCGATACCTATGAGAGTTGGGAGTGTGATGCACATGTGAATAACACAGGAAATGCATCACTCTGTTGCTAGGTGACCTTATTTGGAACGCAATCTTTCCAAGACCTAGGAACACCACTGATTTATTCATTACACTCCTGATGAAGGACAGTCAACAGATGGTTTAAATTTGACTTTACGATGCATTCTTCATGCAAAGTGTCAATAAATGCAAATGTCAGAGTTTTGTGGTGAGCAATTCAAAACAAAGTAATTTGATGCACATTAACATTCAAGACTAAGTGTAAAGAAGCACACAGCAGTGAGTGTATGTACTCAACAGCTCTGAACCTCCTTTCAGTCAGAGGTTGTTTTTTTTTACTTTAATCCCAGAATTTACATAAACATTGCAGCTGCCAAATCACTGTTGCAAAAACATTTACATGGTTAATTTAAAGGGTGTTTAAGAAAATTTGATTTGCTTTCACCTTGGGTGATGAATTTAGTTCTTCTCATGAGTTACTTTCTTTTTTAGACAGATGTGTTTCTGCCATTGTTATCAAGTAAAGGGCGTTTTGACACCAATTCTATTAGCCAATTACAGTTAGAACTCATGAATAATGATGTCCTATGAATGAACATCAAGCAGTTTGTGTAGCACAGCAGAGAGTCATGTTGTGGAATAACTAAGAAAATGTGCAAAAAACACTTGTCTGTCTTGAAAACCTTTGCTCTTACTATGTCCCTCCTGAGCAGACAGATTCTATTCAGTGTTGTAACCAAACTGCTACACAACTATCACGTAAAATACATATTTTGGGTTTTATCTCTGAGCTTTTAGCCCCCTCTGAGCACTCGCACAGCTTGAGTTCCTCTGCCTCCTTTGGTCACTACAGTCTAGTTAACAGTTATTCCAGTTCGAGCTTTTCCCATCAGTCTGCACAGAATGACCTGCTGGGTAACTCTGTGTCCTTTAACAAAAAATAATGACAAATGTGTTGAGTCTTTGTAGAGTCAAAAGACTCAAACACTCTTATATTTACATCTTACATACATTCATAATAGCTCTTTTTTAAATATTTCATACATTCTTGCTCTGTTGTATTCAGATTTTCATTCCCACAATATTATTCATTTAATACATCTTCAAAACTGTTTCTCTTTTTAACATAATGTGGTTGTGGGGTTGTAAAAATTATGATACATGAACACTTCTGCCATGAGACCTTGAGACTTGAATCACAACAGGTAATAGCACTAGTGTTAGCGTGTAGGTTTGAATAGGTCTTTCAATCTCCATCATGTCAAAGCAGAACAAGTCAGTGTGATGGAGGATGGTGCATCTGTGTGTGTGTACGTGCGTGTGTGTGTGTGTGTGTGTGTCAGTCTTTCAACCTCTATACGGTAATAAATAAGCTAGGATAATAATGTGGATTCAGCAGTACTTTTAGAATTATATATCCAATTGAACATGAAGGATTTGGTGCAGAATTCCTGGGGACTATTGTTCCCTGACAGAGCTATGCACTCCACTGAGTGTCACTGTGTCTGAATTTGACATTTGGCCATTTCCTCCAGATGCCCTTTAAAATTACAGTAGCTATATTTTCAATTAGGCATGTAATACCTTATACCCACGTTGACATTTGAGATATATTTCAAGATTATCTGAGTATAATTTACATATTAAGATATATATATGTAATATTATATAATATTTCAAACAGCATATTATGTTTGGTTATTAAAAATGTTGGCTTTGATCTGAAATTAGCATTTATTAAGAATATAGGGGATACATCAACATTATACATGTTAAAGTAGCAATATTTTAACATGGATACATTGCATTCAGAATCACAGCAGTTTGCAGCACACAGCCTGTTTTTCACCTATTGTTTAAGATCAGACTTGGATATGAACTGGGTTTTGTATGAACACAAATATTATGAGACAGGGCATAGCTGTAGGATGTAAGGTCTGTAATTGGAGTATGCAAAGCTGCATGTAAGAATATTGATCTTCCTTATGTAAACAGCGTAGTAGAAGAAGTGTCCTTCTCAGAGCAAGGGCAAAAACAAGAATATGTGTGCATGTAAACATATAGTGCATTTTCCCAGCTTGGTTGTATTATTGTTGTTCGGCACCAAAGAGCATGTTTTAAATCCTACGACTCAGGTCGACAATCTGAGAGTCAGCTGGATCTACAGAGGCGGCCATTCCCCATGGATTTGAGATAATTACTTTCTTTCCATATGACAACCCTATTGAATTCAGATTAGGCCAATAACCTGCAACGCTGCGTGCCCTCTGCATCGCTCCTTGTCAATAGGCTGTTAATGTACCCGACCTGTGTCTCATTTTTTCCTTGCGTGGCATCAGCTGGTCCCGCTCCACAACCGCCCCGGCTGCCCACAGGCACTGTGGCAGATGAGGCACACAGAGGAAGTCTCATCAATAATGGAGAGTTGTAGCTGCGGGAGTCGTGCAAAGGAATTGTGGTGGACTGAGTGAGAAGAGCAGCTGGTGTGTCAGCTTCTTCCTTTGAATGGACATTTTGAAATGATGCCCCCCGGAAGGCACACGTATGAGGGAGAGGGCTATTAATAGCTGATGGGCTGAAGAAGTTGTCAAACTGCTGCCATATTTTTGGCATTTAAGCACATTTTACTTCATTGTCAGTTTGTCCCTAGAGAGCCGGACGAAAACACTAATTAATAATAAAAGAAAATATATAAATATATAATTTTATTTTTCGAATTTGAAAGGCCGAGCAGCTGGTTGTCAACTGTATGATGAAAATATGAAATCAACTATTCAGCTGACTTCACCCTGGGTGTAGTCCTAAAAGGCACACCCTGAAAAGGCAAACATAAATACCTCATAAATTTCCTGTCTGTCAAGCAGCATTAGACTTCACCTCACTGCGCTCAGAGGAATAGATTCACATGATGATTGTGTCTCTTGACAACTGTCCAGACGTAAACACAAATTCCATCACAGAGTCACACAGAATGACCAAGAGGCTGTCATAGAATGGCAGCCTCTCCTCCCAGCTGCCATCCTGCTCATTCTCTTTCTTCAATGCCCCTCATTGTGTCAGGAAGAGGAGGCTCATTCTTACACTCACATCTCTCGTGCTCTTGTTTCTCCAGGGGCCAAGCCTGAGGACGTGAAACTTGTCGGGAGAGTTGACATGCCACCAGCGACACTGTATTCGCCTTTTTGACCACCTTGAGTCGCACGTGTCTCCGCCCTCCAGACAGACGCAGAAGAGTTGGGACTGTTTACGACAACACAGACGCAAAAGAGAAAAAGGAATACACTGGAGGCGGGGCCTGCGCTTGCTGCAGGCGAGCAGAGGACTGCTTGTGAGTATCCTATTGTTCTCAATGTTGTTGAGAGGAAAACATTTCCATACAACTGACCAGTGTAATGCTACACATTCTCATACCTAGATTTGCAGAACGACAAATACGAAAGCCCAGAACTAGTAGGGAGGATAAAACTTGTGTTATGAGCAGTATATTTCTATACCCAGAGATAGTTTAATGTATATATATGGATACATTTAAAACTGGAAACAGTAAACTGGCAGCTGGGATGACCTTGATGGTCTTGCTTCGTTTGTTTCGCTTTAACTGACAACGTCACTGAGCAAACACTCCGCCTTATTCATATATTTTTTTACACTGCAGCTATATATATAACCCCCCCGAGCATCAAACGACGCTGTTAGAGGTAAAAGTAGGATGCTGGTGATATAGCACCTCTGCCCACCATCTATCCCAGCTCCTCTCTTTCTCACTCCATCACGGCTGCCTTCCTGCTCTCTGTCCAAAGGATGTTCAATTTTCACCAGGAAAATCCAGCAGAGGAATTAGACGGAGGACAGGTGCAAAATGATCTGACACATCCACTTACCCCTGCTGTCTGTGAACCCACTGGCCTATCCAAGATATCTATAAATGACGAGATATACTGCGTTTGGGGGGAAGCAGAGAAATTTCTTTAGAGATCAAAGACTCAAGGTTCCCTAATTAAAAATCATATTCATTTTCGGAAAAGAGATTATGAATTTTGGCTATAGTATTTTAACCATCCAAGGTAGATTTACCACCTTTTAGTGACCAGGACAAGAGTCCAAAGGTGAAGTTCCTTGACTATTAAAATATATAAGTACACAGTTTTGTCTCTATGCTCCAAACCAGAGTTATTTATGGTCCTGAATCATCTCGTAGCTGGTCGACCCGAATCCAGACTTGAAACTCTTTTTGTAAGGATTTTCTGAAATGTCAATGGAGAAAATGAACAGGATTTTTACTTAGAGCCATTCTCATGCTCTTTTGTCTCCTCACTTAATCCTCACTGAATCTTCAATCTACCAAAATTGATATAGGTTAGGACGCAGCTCTACACGAATTAAACCACACTGCACATGGATGACATCACCACTTCAACTTTTGAATGCCCATGCCTGTTAATCACATGAATGATTTCATTCTAAATAGAGATATACACTCTCGGAAAAGGATTAATAATATGTAGACTCCCATGTTTGAAGACACGTTCAAAATGTTGTGACATTATATTACATTTCCTGAATTAGATTCACTGTTATTTCATGCAATATACTTACAGTAAGCTGTGGGTTAGTGGGCGCTGCCAGGGAAACTGTTTGCTCATATGTGCCTAAGAAATGGGTGGAAAGGCATGATATTTACAGTCTCACCACCAAGCTCACAACATGCAGCATATGTTATGTAAAGATTTATATAGCACCACCAACCCCTTTAATTGGCATGAGCTGAATTAACACCGACTAATCAACATAGCGGCGTCTAACAATAGATTTATAGACAGCCAGGATCGCTGTCAGGGTGAAATTAACTCTTTCAGTGTCTTGGCAAATGTTGAAAGATGGCTGGCTGAAACACAATCACCCTGTCACACAAATACACACACACACACACACAAGTACATGCAGATGAGGCTTGTCTGTTCCCTCAGGCAGTCTCTGCAGAGCTGTCACACATGCTGCGTCTTGGAGCACCAGGAGACCGGGGTTGACTTGAATTAAACTGAGAGGATGTCCTTTCCAGATCTGCAGAGGGCCACAGAGACACATCCGCCCCCAGAGAGATGCAGTCAAAAAGAGAGAGATAGAGATAGAGAGAGAGAGAGATAGAAAGAGAGAGAGAGAGAGAGAGAGAGAGAGAGAGAGAGAGAGAGAGAGCGAGAGAGAGACAGAGAGAGAGAGATAGAGAGAGGGACAGAGAGAGGGAGAGACATAGAGAGAGAGATGAATAGAGGAAGAGAAGACAAATAAAAGAGGTTGGAGATGGGGTGGAGAAGAGGATCATAATAAAAAAGAGGCAGGGAGACATTTTCTGCGAGAAAGAGGGATGAAAGATGGAATAAGGACGGAGGGGGACAAGATAATAAGAGGTGGAGAGGGAGATAAAATTGTATGTGTGTGTGTGCGCGCGTGTGTGTGTATGTGAGTGTAACACAGTTTGACAGAGAAAAAAGAGGGAGGATAAGAGAGAAGCTCAGAGACCACCAGACACACCTAGACAATAATTCCTCTCTTTCCCTCTGCTCTGGCCAGCGCTGGCCAAGAGTCATAGAGAGAATATATATATATACATCCCTTATCTATACTGCTTCTCCTCAGAGGGTGGTGAGAAAGGTTTAATACATGTGTTCAACATTATTAGTGCTTTGAATTACAATGTAAATAATATATTATGTCATGATTTGAGCAAGGTGTTTCTGTGAGGCTAAATTCATACAAACCTAAATAAATTATGAAATCATAAACTGTCAAGCAATCAATTTTTTTTTGAACAATGTTTTTTATTAATTTCAATAAGAACATACAAAACACATATCACACATGTTGCACAATGAAATGCAGGCGAATTGCACTGGATACATATTCATACAAAAAAATAAATAAAAATAAAAATAAAATAAAGATAAACACGCACACAAACCTACGTAAAATAATAACATAAATAAATTAAAATGTCACACTCGTTACCTTACAGATCGATATAATCTACCGTTGCCTGAGAAAGTCCATTAAGGGTGCCCACACCTCTTCAAATTCCTGTGCTTTACCCCTGATTACATAGGTTAGCTTTTCTAATGTAACATACATTGCCATCTCTCTAATCCAAGATTGTGTAGACGATACTGCAGTCTCTCTCCAAGATAAAGCAACCATCCTCCTGGCCTGCAGGAGGCCAAAGTTGATCAGAGTCTTACACTTAGAGTTGACAGAGAAGCAATCTGGGTATATTCCTAAAATACAGAGTTTTGCTACGCAGGGTATCTGAATACCTGTGATTTTACTTAGAGTTTGAACAACCATTTTCCAAAAAGCTACCAGTTTAGGACATTCCCATACACAATGGATCAAAGTACCTTTCTCAGTCGAACATTTCACACAAGTATCTGGAATGCCAGGGGACCATTTATTAAGTTTCTCAGGGGTTATGTATGTCCTCATTAACCACTTGTGTTGTAGGAGTTTCATGCGAGTATTAATGGTTTGTGTTTGAGCTTTTAAACAAGCTGTCGCCCACTCAGCTTCTTCAATATCTTCCTTAATATCTAAACTCCATGCCCTCCTTTTATCATGACTAGATTCCTCATCATGTGAGACAAGTAGTGAATATAATATAGAGATTTGGCGTTTCCCATTCATGTGTTTTAACACAATATCCTCAAGGCAGGACAGCGGCGGCTCTTGTGTGTTCTGATGACACTTTGATGAAATGAAGTGCTTCAATTGTAAGTATTTAAAAAAGTGTTTTTTTGGAATTGAATATTTCAAACAAAGGTCGTTAAATGTTAGTAAAGTGCCCTGAACATATAAGTCTCCAATTTTTTGCACCCCCCTGTCGGCCCAAACCTGAAAACCACCATCTGCCCGTCCAGGAGTGAACTGCGCATTACTCCAAATAGGTGAAAATTGAGAGATGGGAGGTGTATCACCAACATGTCTATGAGCCTTGAACCATATATCAACAGAGTTTTTAAGGAAGGGATTTGTAGTTTTTTTTTAAAGTTTTAAAATCTGCTGAATATAAAAATAGGTTTAGTGGCAGCTTAGATATTGATGCTTGCTCAATATGAACCCATGCTGGAGGGGAATGTGTGACAAAATAAAACATAACACTGCGCAACTGAGCGGCCCAGTAATACCACTGTAAACTGGGCATCTGTAATCCACCCCTATCATATGGCAAATACAGTAATCTGAGTCTTAATCTAGGTTTTCGGTTGTTCCAGATAAACCTACAGAATGTACTATTAATTTCTTTAAAAAATGATTTTGGCAGTGGCAATGGAAGTGATTGAAACAAATATAAGAATTTAGGCAAGATAGTCATCTTAATTATGTTGATCCGGCCAATCAATGATATTGGCATTGTTGTCCATTTTTCAAGTAAATCTTGTACCTCTCTTATCAACGGGTCATAGTTTGCTTGAACAACTGTATTAATTTGGGGGGTAATCTTAATTCCAAGATAGGTAAAGCCTTCCCTCGCATTAGAAAAAGGTGTTGTTATAACTGGATTAGTTCTTTCATCCCTATTCAGGAAAAGTATAGAAGATTTTGCATTATTAATACTGTAACCAGAGAACTGACCGAATCTATTAATTAGACGTAATAATGTCTGGACACTGTTTGATAAGTTTGACAGAAAGAGAATCACATCATCTGCATATAATGATATCCTATGTTCATGATCCCCGATTGTTATTCCTGACAAATTGTCTTCGGCTCTAATGGACATGGCTAAAGGCTCAATGGCCAAAATGAACAATAGTGGGGAGAGAGGACAGCCCTGACGAGTTGACCTCTCTAGCGTTAACGGGTTTGATAAGTTGTTATTCGTCATTACTCGTGCTGTAGGGTTGGTATATAATAATTCTATCCATTTCAAAAACTTTCCCCCAAGTCCATATCTTGGTAACAAATTGAACAAATAATGCCACTCAATTCTATCAAACGCTTGTCTAGCATCTAGAGATAACAGCGCTGTATCCCTGGTATTATTTTTAGAGTGGATTATGTTGAGAACCCTTCTTATGTTATGAAATCCCTGACGAGTCTGTACGAACCCATTCTGATCACTGTGCACCAAAAAAGGGATATGGGGATCTAACCTTTTAGCCAAAACTTTACACAGTATTTTGATGTCTACTCCCATAAGACTAATAGGTCTGTATGAGGAACAATCAGTCGGTATTTTCCCAGGTTTCAAAATAAGGATTATTGTAGCGAGTCTTAAAGTTGGTGGTAATATACCATTATTAAATGACTCGTTAAACATATCCAAAAGTGGGGTCAACAACTGCTTCTGGAAGGTTTTATAGAACTCTATTGGTAGGCCATCCGGCCCTGGAGCTCTGCCTGAGTTAATGCTTTTAGTGACCTGCAACAGTTCTTCCATTGTTATGTCCTTATCCAGGTCTTCTTTAACCTCTTCTGTGATCGTTTTAAACTGGAGCTGATTAAGAAAAGTATCTCTATAAGCGGGCGTGGGGGAGCATTCTGACCTGTACAGTGATTGGTAAAATTCCTTAAATGTATTATTAATATCTTGAGGATCGTTTGATATTTCCCCTGATTGAACAGTTATGCCATTAATGGCTCTTTCAGATTGTATTTTTTTAATTCTCCAAGCTAACAGTTTGCCGGCCTTTTCTCCCTGGTCATAAAAGGCTTGGTTCAACCAAAGTAAGCTTTTTGCTGCTTTATCAGATGTTAATTTATTGTATTCCGTTCTTAAAATTAGTAAACGTTTCTGTTTTTCAGGATCATCTTTATTATTTATATCTATTTCCAAAGATTTTAAGGTCTGCTTTTTGTTTCTTGTTTTTAGTACTAGTAAAACTAATTATTTGCCCTCTAATATACGCCTTGAAGGCTTCCCATCTAATGCATGCGTTTGTTTGGTTAGTGTTAGTCTGAAAGTAGACGTCAATCTTATCTTCTAAATATTTAACAAATTCAGGATTTTTAAGCCACCTCACTTGTAGACGCCAATTAGGGGGAGATTGTTGAAGTTTCTCCAATTGAACAGACATGGAAATGGGGGAGTGATCTAGCCTGGGTGCCAGACGAACTTAGCCCCGCCCACAACATTTGTTGTTCGGGAAGTTCGGTCTGGAGTCGCTCCGTTGGGGAGAAACTATGCTCGAACAGAAGCTGGTCGATCCAATCAAATCGTCAGGGCGGGCTTTATACGATGATGGACAGGTGATCAAGAGTAACGTAATCAACCACGTCATCAAAGTAGGCTTGGATAGAATGCCTGCCGCTGGAGAGCTGAGATGTGTAGATGCTGCATTTGAGTCTGTTTTAGGAGACATCGACAGCGCATTCATTTTGAAAGAGGAACAGAGAACGCGGAGGCGACGCCAAAGCGCCGCGTCGCGCTAATCCCTATCGCGCCGGCGCTTGGCTGTTAAACACCGGACGCTGAAGCGACGCTGACCCGCCGGGCAGCGCTAATAATATCACCGGTTGATCCAGTAGTATTCAAGCATACCGGTATACTTACTTGTTGCTCCAACATTAAGCAACAGCGTCCCAACATTTGTCTTTCTTGGTGTTGTCTTTATACAACATGTTCCGAGGATCATACAACTCACTGCACTTCTCCACTTCAATTATTAATTTAATGTCATCCATGTTGAAGAACTTCTCCGCTGTTTGCTCCGTTAAATGTCGGGTGTGGAGGGTAAATTACGTATTCTCCACTCAAGCCTATGTGGAGAATACCCCCCCCCACCCCCCCCCTCTCTCTTTTTATCTTTATCACTGCTTGTGTGGCTGTAGTGGATGGGCAGAGGGAGACATTTAATAATGTCATTGGTAAAACTCCAGGAAAACAGAATGGGGACTTCAAAGTATTTAAATTAATTTCAGTGTGTTTCCTGTCGCGATACGCTCGCGTCAAGCGGAAAAAATAGACTCGACGCCGAAACGATCGCTGCACAGCGCGAGGCAGCCTTGGGTGCAGAGCGGCGCTTCACCTCCGGTGTGACCCGCACAAAGGTTTAACATGGGAGTGGATGGGAGCCAGCTGTTATTTAAGGCTTGGCGCTGCGCTTCAGCGTCAGGTGTGAACCCGGCATTAGTAAATAACTCACAATGATTCGCTTAACATACGTCACATACTACGTTGCTCTGATTGGTTGTAGGTCTATCCAATTGAGCGAAGAGGAATTATATTTCCTGGTTCGGTTGAAACACGCCCCATAATCACAGCCCAATGGAGCGGTCTCAGACTCACATTCTGACTAGAATTGTGAGTATGACAACGTCAGGCTAGGAGTGATCACTAATGACTATACAGTCATACCAACAATTCTTAATTTTGGATACCAGTTCTTGTGATATTAAAAAATAATCAATGCGAGACCTGGACTTATGTATTCCCGAATAGCATGAGTATTCCAATTTATCTGCGTTAAGTTTTCTCCAGATTTCAGATAGGTTTAAGTCTGTGATATATTGTAAAATTGTTTTTCTAGATTGTTTTTTGTGTGGATCACTTTTTGTAGAGCGGTCTACAGACGGGTTCAAAGTGCAATTGAAATCCCCACCAATAATGTTCAGGCCATACAATGAAGACAAGGTTAAGAAGAAATTATCAAAAAAATTAGGGTTGTCCTCATTAGGACCATATATGCTGACCAAATTCAATGCGAGAGACATGATCCTACCCTGGGCGATTACAAACCTCCCTTGGGGGTCCTGGATTGTATTAGTAAGTTGAAAAGGAATTGTTTTGTGGATCAGAATTAGTACCCCCCTAGCGCAATTGTTATATGTGGCATGTATAACTTGACCAGGCCACCTGCGTTGTACTTTTTTAATTTCAGTAACTGTTATATGAATTTCCTGAAGAAAAATGATTTTAGAATGTAGGTTTTTAAGTCTGTTCATTACCTGTTTCAGTTTAGTTAGCTTATTGAGTCCCCTGACATTCCAGCTTGTGAACCTTAAATCAGACAGTTTTGAACTTTCCATGTTGTTACAACTAGTGCAGTGAGATACATGACCATGTTGAGTGTGACAGAAAATAAAGGAATAAAATAAATGAAAACAATAACAACTGAACTAGACATATAAAAATACTTACCCTTTGAAATCCCGCCCCCCCTCCCCTTACTTAAACTAAATGATGTAAGGGCAAGAACCATTCCACACTAATGAGGAGTGGTTTAACTGTAGGCACTTCCCTCAGACAGCCCACACATTCAGCTCTGCATCCCGAACATTCAAACACTTACTGTCCTAGAATGATAAATATGAAACATAATATTATAAACGCTTCTTGGTTTGACTGCCTCAGCAGCCTGAGTCAAATAAACGAGCAAGTCAGCCTATAGAAGGTGCATAAAATAAAGTGTCCACCAAATATGGTAGTAGCTCTGCAAATAATTAAAATAAATTAGAAAGTACAAAATGTGTATAAAAATAAACTTAACGGAACCTGTAATAAGCTACAATGCACCTATATTGTCCATATCAGACCTTTTGTATTTACCTATACTCCTCGGCGTTTAGGAGTTTGGGGAAAAGTTCTCAGCTTCTTCTGGTGTGGAGAAATGGATGATCTTTCCATTATGTAGAGCCCTCATCTTGCAAGGGCGTAGAGTGAATCCCCGAAAAGTTCCAGCTTCAATGAACTTCTTCCTCGCTGCATTAAATGGGCTCCGTGCTTTCATGGTTTCCGCTGATACATCTTGAGCAAAGAAGATTTTGTGACCGTCGTGGGTGAGCGAGCGTTGTTTGAATGTGTTGAAGACAAACTCACGGTCTTGAAATCATAGGAAACAAATGATCACAGCTCTATTCTGATCCGGTCTTGGTCTTGTCAGCGTGCGGTGCGCTCTCTCCAAGGTGAGCGATTTGGCGCCGTCGAGTCCCAACCAGACCGGCAACATGTGCTGGAAGTAATCAATCATGGGCTGGGTCTTTTCAGCGTTTACGGGAAGCCCTACCAGCCTTAAGTTCTTCCTCCGGGCACGATTTTCCAGATCTTCCGTCTTGGACTCCAAATAAGCGATGCGTTTTACGGCGTCAGTCATCTCCGTTTTCACACTCTGCAGGCCGTCTTCGGTGTCACCTATGCGCCCCTCGGCCTCCGCGAGCCGCTTAGCATTGGTGATGATATCTTGTTGGAGGTCCGCAAAACTCTTTTGCACAGCATCGACAGAGCTATTCATCACAGCTATGCGTCTCTCCACGTTATCAAGTTTTGCCCCGAAGCCATCAAGGTTGCTTATCTTGCTGTTAATCGCGGTGACAGTGGTGCGAAGTGACTGTAGCTCTTTTAGCACCTCAGCTAGGTCACTCCGTGGGCTGCTCGGCTCGTCAGCAACTTCGGTTACCGGAGTAGTTTTGGGTCTCTGAGAGCCACGGGATCTGGAGCTGCTCTCGCAGTCTTTAATCGTTGTTTGTTTAGACATCTTTTAGAAGTAATTAGAAGTGTTAAAAACTAGGACTTTGCTAACTTTTAGCAGAGCTGTGAGGAGACCCCAATCTAAGCTGCCATCTTGGTCCGCGGCTCCACAGCGCCCCAAGCAATCAATTTTGAACATTTTTACAATTATCATTTTTTACAATTATTATACTTGCTTAACAGTGGTATGAAATTAAATACAAAATACATTTTCCTGAGCCTAACATTTTCATTGAAATTTAATTTTATGTAGGAAATGTGATTAGCTCTTTTAATGTTTTTATATTGCACAAGACAAGTTAAGAATCAGTTCATTTGAATAATGAATCAATTAAGAAAAATAATACATACCTAGATGAAAATTACTTGCAGTGATATTATATGGTTCGAGCAGGGTAAATTATAGGATTTAAACTATTTTTAGCTTATTTTTTTTTAACACCTTGATTTTCCATAGGCAGCAGATATGTTTTCTCTACAGGCTCAGCTGACTGTGAAGCACATGATTCCTTCACTATAGGCTACAGTTATTAGCACATGATACAATTACAGGGATTTGTTCAATAGTTTGAAGAAAGAAAAATGAATTAACAACACTACTTGGTGTTGATTTGCCTCAGTCTTTCTCATCTGTAGCATTCAGACTATAGCACATTCTAAACAGCCATGCACATTCAATGCAGTGCATAATTAAACAGATTACAGTCATGTTTATCCTGACCTGAGGCTGTCGAGCTGATTTAGAATAGACCACTGTTTTCTCTATCCCACCTACAGGCATTGTTATGAACAATAAGTGCATTCACTATGCTGTTCTCGCGCAGCTTACCTCTCCCTTGCCCTAAATGATAAACATACTCAAGACTAAGGTTTTTGTAGAACACGAAACTGGAACATAAATTATTAAGTGAGAATCTGCCCCCCCCGAAAAAAAGCCTCCATTGTATTTTCCCTTTATGCATGAAAACTTAGGTTATCCTTGAACTTCCCTGCGTGGATATCAGCTCAGCAATGCAGGGTGAGCTCCATACTCTTAATACAGGGGAGACACCACTTTTCATTGTAACTCCACAAATCTGCTGTAAGGTCTCCGCACCGTTTCTTCAGAGTCTTTGTCGCACAAGCTCTTTGTTCTTTAATGACACAAACCTGCGATGCAGAAATTCTACTGGCGGAGAAGTTATCTCATTTCAATTTCAGGGCATTAGCTGCTGAATCATTCTCAGATTAATGATGAAATTCCAAGCATTACGCATAATCATTGTGTGTGATTACTTACACTGAGGGGAAATGAGCAGTTCAAAATAATGCACACATTTACATTTGTTTCCCTGGTAGTTTTCTGAATGGTTTCCAGACCAAGGCAGACCTTTGAACTTGTAATAAAACTTGTAATAAAACCAACGACTTGTAACATAGGAAAACATCTGCATTGATGTGAAGATGTGAGCAACAACATGGACATTTAGCCATTTCAGTTATTTTGAACCATCTTAAAAGAGCTGATGAAATATACTGTGCAACACCAGCTCTGAGCTGGGATGCAAAATCCAGGGCTACTGTGCAAGGGCAGATATTTTTGGACATGGATGTTTTCATATTGTATGGTTAAAAAAGAGAAAAGGTGTTGCGCCATGATGCAACAGTTTGCAATAAAAAAAAAGGTCTAGTTGAAGTTGAATTATTCAGTGCACAGCAACCTGGTTTTGGAGTGTAAACCATTCACAGAGGAGTTGTATGGCACAGTAACTGTAATAAACACACCAGATGCAGGATGTATGCAGACAGTATGCCAAATCATGGTGGGAAAAACAACCCTTTTTTTAGCACACAAAAAACATAATCAGCCGATCATTGAAAGTTCAGTGTTTGAACAACTCTATTCCGCTCTGACCAACATGACCCAAATAAGTGGATCAGTCTCACAGACATTTGGGGATTTATCCGTGTGCCAGTTGGCTGCAGCGCCGTATGGTACCTGCACACACTGAGCTCCTGCAGAATTAGATAACTAGGACTTCTCTCAGACTCAGCCAGGTCCGGGGGAATTGTGAAAAAGTTGGCGTTGAATTCTGATGAAACCTCGACATGCACAGGCAACACGCAGCCCTATAGTGTGCACACAAAAACAATAGCACACGAAGGAAAGCACACACAACACATAAACTGGGAGTTCCTAAAGGCTTTTAAAGAACTGAGATTACCCTGAAGCCCATCAGAGCACATCAGTGTGCGAACGTGCGTACATTTGTGTCATTGAACAGCCCTTGGCCAGCCACAAGTAGCACCAGTTAACAGCCACAGATTTGCACCAAGTCCACTGGGAGGGGAAGAGGGATACGCCAATGCTGTCTTGCCCTGGAGCGATACAGCCCCAACAAACCCCTCTGAGGCAATCCTGGTGCTCCACGTTGCAGCCGAGCATATGGCAACAGTGTATAATGTTTATAGTTTCACAGACAAAAAACACATTTCTTTCTTTCAATCCCCATGATTGTGTCAAGCTGTAGGTGCAAAAAGAACTGTAACAGTAGGAAGCAGATGATGATCGTTGTGACCTTATTAACTGCTTTATTTTGATGAGTCGTTAAAAAAATACATCAGTATTTCGGTGGCAAAGTAAAAGCATGATATAATGTTTATCAGTGAAATCCAAACTGGTTGTTCAATTAATCAATCAAATTGTTTGGATGGCCCATATTAACAAACATTTGTCCCATTTGCTTCACAAAGTGCGACATCCTCTGCCCTTAACTCTCAACAAGAGTAAGGAAAAACTACAGCAAAACAATATTAACAGGGGTAAAACGTCGAAACCTCAGGAAGAGGTGAGGGATTCCTCTCCCAGGATGGACAGAAGTGCAATAGATGCCTCCTGTAATAGGTATATTTTGTCAGGCAGTCTTGTTGGATTTAGACCGCGACACTATCAGGATCCGTCATCATGATCCATGATCGGATGCCAACACGATACAGGTTTATACATAGGATCACAATCAGTTGAGGTCGGGGAGCAGGATGAGGGGATGATGGTTCTGCTGAAGACTGGAGGAGATTTGGGTGGAGGAGGGTTATGCGCGTCATTGAATGACGGCTGACTGCGGAGGAGAGGAAAGGGAATTAAAGTTGGACAGCTACTGAATGATTGACTGAAAGAGACCATGGCAGATCTGATTGGCCATTTAGGAACGCCCACAATCAGCTGATCAATAAGCAGGCTATGTCTTCCTGATTTAACTTAGGCTGAGCTTCATCACAACAGACTTGTTTCTCAAACCCAGCCATGGGCTTCACCTCTGGGGACCCCAGGTGAGCTAGCCACTTGGAGAGCTGGGTCCTCTGATGTGAGAAGCTTCACTTTCATTAGCAGCCTTTTTTGCAACAGATACAAAAAATGTCAAATAGTTTCTGTATCTGAGAAATCTCCCGCTATTTTGTCGTCCTGATAATATTCACCATTCAAAAGAGATTCTGTATAAAAGCGAAAACATGAACCTTTCTAATGTGGTTAAATGTAGTTGCCAGTTATACACGTTTATCCTTTCACTGCCTCTAAAGAGTTCGCCACGTGACCCTGGAATAACTCAAAGCGAGGACTTGTTTCTATGGCAGCAATCAGTGACCTGCTGACCAGTGGCAGCAATGATTTAGTTCAGAGTTTGTACTTTGCACAAGGATGTTAAAATAAGAGCTGTACGATGCAATCTTTCAGAAGCTGCATTTGCGTCACAGGGGCACGATAAGTCCCATTTCGAAGTCTCCTTTAAAATGCAGCCATCAATCGCTGATCAACAAAGGCTCCAATGTATGGATTTATTTTTTATTTTATTCCAGGAAACTCTTTCATTGATGAACTGGTATCCAAAGAGATATGGCGGTGATGAGACCAAAGAGTCGTATGCCTACACTTTTAAATGGGGTTTCAACTCAACGAACTGTTACATATACAAATGTTAAAAACAAGTGGCACTGAGACTTTCTTGTTGTGGCCAATTGAACCTGTCGTGACAGAAATAAGGGTGGCACGAGCTGGTGATGCACAGCCCACGAAGTTGTGTCCCTGCATTACTGGGACACAGCTTTTACTTTTTGTTATCACATTAGAATGTAGTCCAGCACCTCTTTTCTTTTAGAGGAAATTGACGCCCTGTTGTTTTCTCTACACTGTCTCAGTGAGGTACGAATTTTTCAGGCATCTATAGCCAACAAAAATTAATGAAAACTGTGTGTAGAATCAAGTAAATCAGATATTGTGGTCAGGTTTTGTGATGCTTAATTGTACTAAAGGAGCTGGATTTCTGTTCCTGGCAGCAACCAACATTCATCCACCAGGTGTAGTGCTTCTGGCAAAGAAACAAACCAAGTAGTAGATGAAGATTAGTAGTTGTTCTCTGATTCCATCCTAGAACCTGAACAAAGCAGCGGGCCTGATAATGAAGAGCAAGATTTCAAGGTTCCGAACTCGCCTGCTTTGTGGAGTGGTTAAGTTATAAACAGGCACACACACTTCCTCCTGATATTTGTTGAAGGAGGCTGTAAGGAGCTACCTCCTCATGTAGGATTACCATCTGGATGCGAGGATGTGCTGTGCCAGCTCCCCTGAATGTATCTGCGTTGGCCTGGATTGGACACAAAGGCTAGTCGATAGTGAGTTGGTGAAAATCCTCTCTACATGCTCAACAAGAGTTTATTCCATAATGCAGCAGCGTTAGACAGAGAAGGGGTCATTTCCCTGCCCAGTGGCCTCTTTAAATGCCTGAGACAAATTGAGCATGGTAAAAGCAAGGAAAGCCCGTCCCACTCAAAACTAACTGAAGCTCTTTCTACAAATTTTGCAGAAAAGGACATGATGTATTTCTGTGAAAAATGCTGTTGCCACAACGTTGGCTTAGCACCAAAAAGTGATGTATCACATTTGAGAAAATTTCCCTCTCCCAAATTTGCACTTTAATGATATAATATGTTTTGCCTGGCAAAGAATGTTAGGTGTGGACACTTCCATCCATTTTAAATAAAGTAATTGCAGTCTGTATAAAATAAACGTTCAGACAAACATCACAGTGATGGCGAAACAAAAACTCTGCTTTCAACTGTTATATTCTGTACTAAATATTAACTTTCCATATGCAATACCACAGTACAGAAGCAAAAGATAGACTGTAGCTCAATTGCTACTGGAGATAACTCTGCCTTGTGAGATTCAATATTTAAACATCTACTAGACAATAGTAGTGGCTTTCCAAAAAAAGGAAAACTCAGGGAAATCCCCATTTTTATTCAAGGAAAAGGGAAATTTAATTCTGGTCACTTGTTCATTGCGTCACATCTGCTTTAACCTGTGGCTCTGCTCGTCTCAAATAGGTTGGATGAAACACACACTGCTTGTCAGTGAGACTGTCAGCTGTTCTTTCCTTCAGCTGTTGGAAGAGGTGACTTGAAATGGATCCAGTTATTCATTGTCATTTGCTGCATAACATGACTAATACGTACCCATACCTCATCATGGACATGATTTGTGACGGAGTCCCATCAGGTAGATTTTCATCTGCAATGGTGGCGAAGAAAGTAACTCTCAAAATCGTGTACCAAATTTGTTAGGTTTTGATTGAGAGACAAAATTAGTAAAAAAAAAGAAGCTAATGATTTTAAAGTGTGTGTGAGTGATTATCAATGAAAGCTGGAAACCCACTGTTCTAAGCAAAGGCAAATGATAAGCCACAGTAGCAATATATGTCAAATCCTGGTGGAAATGTGGCGACATCATTAGACATGATTACAGCTAGATGAATGGTTGTGTTACACCAATGACCTTTCCTGTTGCTTAACATTCATACTCCATCCATCCAAATAGAGATCCTTGTGCCACGTTAAAGGTCAAAGGGCCAGAGGGCTCAGTCAAACATCAGGGGTACATTCATCAAACTCATGATGATGCATCACCTCTAACGATTCACACAAACATGCCAGTTGTTCAGCAGTTACAGACCAAGATGGATTTAGTGGGGGAATGATCTAAATTTCTGTCCAGTGGAAGTGACCAACAGGAACAAGGCTTCCTTTGAGCCGGATTATGATGTTCCGATTGAGCTGTACATAGACTATACATTAACACAATATGACAGCTTTCCAAAAGAGATGCCGAATCCCCTTGTCTGTCCCTGCTGGCTGGCTGCAGTACGGCTGGTAAACCCTGCTTCCTAAATGTTAGTAGATGGGACATGGAGCAAACTAAAATGTCAAAGGACATGTTCAATAATTGTCTTCAAATATGGTTTCTGTCATTTTAGTTTGTCCTTATCGCAATGATTGTTCAAGTTTTTTATTTTCCAGTAACAAATTTGATGGTATAAAAACGACAGCTGAGTCATGATTTGTTGTGGCCGTTTTACTGGTACCTTGATACCGCGGCTCCATACAACGATCACTTCGAAGACTATGTAGGATACAGCGACTGCTAGGGTTCTAGATCCAAAGGACGTCTAAGGGCAACATCTGATCCAGAATACACAGTGGGACCTGTCGTCCATCTTTGCAGTCTGTCATATGCATGCATTGGCATCTGATGTATTTGGTAACACTGTGCTTTAGAATGAGAAGCTCTATTGCAGATTGAAGCTGGATGTTTTCTGTGAGTAAAAGTAGTGCGAAGAATCACAGATTTGGAACAGTGGGATTGAATGCAGCTCTGATAGCACCTGATTGTCTCTCGGTCCCATCCACCACCACCCCTCTAACTTTGTTATAGTCCACCTCTCCCTTCCTGTAGACGTTACAGCTGGGTGGCCTAATTGGAGCCATTTTCACATATAATGTGGCTCCCCCATGGGGGCTCATTACAGATACATGGCCGACAGACCCCAGCTACTCTTCAGCCACCAGCTCAGCAGGTTCCCATGGCTCCATCCTGTGACAGATATAGCAGGATTTGAATCAGCCTCAAGTCTATTGATCAACATTAGGGAGGAAAGTCACGTGTGGGTGAGTGTGTTAGTGTGTGTCTTTGTCACTAGGGCCACAGGACTGGGAACTGTAGGAATGGTTCACCGATTGCGAGTCTAAACTAAGGGGAACTTCATAATGGGCCGTTGCAGTGGTCGATGAACAAGCAGTGTAGGAAGAATATCTCAGAAGTACTTTTCTAAAAGTTGCAATGTTCTCATTTTATTCTTTTATCTATTTAATAAACCAATTTTAAAGGTAAATCACAGCAAAAAAAAACAACCTCATGTCAGTCATAGTAGAATCCGCAAATCCTTTACATTTACCACACACACGCATATAAGGATGGTTTCTCCCTTCTTTTTTTTTACATCTAATATTTGACAAGAAATTAAATAATTATTTGCGCTAAATGTTTTCCCCATTGAGTTGTTGCTGAGAGAATGATAGCATGGACTGTGGGTTTTAACATGAGGTGTTATTAGACGCACTGTTGGTGCATTGAAGTTAATGGTGCAGTATTTCTCAGTTATACTAAGGGAGGTTTTATTAAGGTAGTAATATTTGCCAACATAGGCAGGTGCACAACACACACTCAGACACACACACAGATGGTCAGCTTGAACACTGTCACTTGATGCATGAGCAGATCAGTTTCACTGGCAGAGGAGCTGTAACACTTACCAAACTAATCTGTCCTTCATCAGCAATCTGCCTATGTGTAAGCACACCTGGCTTTTAAAGTGAGTGGTACTCTGGTTCGTTGCATGTTGCATACTTGAGCCATGTGCCTGACACAGTTTCCTTTTGATCCGCAGTTACAGTAGCAAAAGGAGATTATAGGACACATCATTAATACACTTGCGACATGTCATTTACATGTTAATGTTAGAGCAGAGACGTTAATCTTGTTGGATAAAAACATGTCAGTTTAGTCTCGTAATGAAAGTGTCTGACGTTAATAGTGACTTTGATGTAAGTCCTTGTCCCTTATTATTATAATCACTATGTCATTGTACAGCCACGGACACTTGCACAGTATCCAAAGAGATGAAAACCGAGTATAGAATCTGTGACAGCTGTGTCTGTGAGGACGTGCCGTCAGTCGTCACCGCACTCTTTATCTCAGCAAAGTCATCGGTCTGTTGAGCCAGCGACACCTCTGTAATGTTGGATCAGCATAAACACAGTAGCTGTGTCAACACTGTTCTGTTGGTGTCCTCTTTCTGTTCTCCGTGAGGGCTCTTTGAATGGGTCCCTGCACAGCTGCATCCTTGCAAAGTAGACGGACAAATAATAATAGAACGTGATAAGCGATGAACTCTGAGGCCGACAGAGAGCAGATTATGGAGGCTTAGATTCAAATGTCAAAGGGGCCATGTTTATACACGAAGCCGGAAACTTTCTGAACTTCATAAGTCCTGCATTCAAAATCATCACCCATTTGACATTTTATCAGAGATCTTTAAATGTCACAGATTTTGTGGTGGTTTTCAAGAAATATCGTTTCTGTGAATGTGGTGTAAGCTAATCCCTATTTGAATTAGCATTTGTAACACTTTTCATGAGTGGAAACAGATACTGACATGTAATGTCAGACCCCCTTAAGTCTCAGCTTTATTAACAGCTAACTGCATATCAATGCAGACAAATGAAAAAGCTGACAGCTGATGCATTTTGGTCAACTGTTTACCTGCAGGCAACTAAAACCTGCTCAAACGTGATTGGTCGAGCTAGAAACTGAAACCAGAAGCTTCCTGGCCCGAAATCGTGTTCCTCCCCTTTAGATTCTCCATATGCACATGTAGATTTCCTCATCTGTGACACAAAGTGTTGGCCTGTAGGATGTTATTTGGTCATCAAATACACCTTGTCAGGCATTAGCAAAGGGAGTGACTCACACATGAAGGAAGCATGGGAAATAATAATAACAATGATGATTTATCCACTAATTACAAAAGCTATTAAATCAGGCTCTATACCACAAATTACTTGTCTCCTGAGTGTGGTGTTTTACTGGCAGGTTCAGAGCTAATGACAGGGAGGGAAATCACATACACCAACACTCTGACTAATTATGTAATTAGGAAAACACCAGATATGGACATAAGCAAACTGATATCTGTGTTGAGTCTGTAATTGTTACATGTCAAGCTCACCTGCCTCTATCCTAAAGCCTCCACTTATCGAGCGGGAAGGCTTTGCTGAGCGTGCACGCTGTCCACTATAGCACTGCTCACACTCACACATGTGGCTACAGTATATGCACACTTGACACCTCAGAGCCATGCAGTTTCTCTGGTCACGGCACTCCGCTTCATTTTGCCCACTGGCTTCTCTCTCCAGCTGGATGCTAGCACTGTCCTCATTTGTCATTTTTCATATCATCATCATTTTTATCCCACAAATCTCACTTTATCTTCTTCTGTGTGCACATGAATCACGTCTCATTATTTCAACGGACTTCATTCACTTGTGATTTAAATGTCTCAAGTTCTCTCTTAAGCTTGATGCATCTGATCCAGCGTCAAACAAGCAGTCACTTTTCTTGACAGGTACTCTCCTTAAGGAAAGCCTTCACTTATCTTGTGATTTCTCATCTCTATTTACACCAATTATTTCCAAACCAAAACAAAACTCTCAGATGCAGTGTCACTGCATCGGGACAAATCCCCCAGGTTTAATTAGCCATGATCAGATTCATAATTATATATATTTTCCCTCCACAAGGGCAGATAATTGGGGGACGCATGGGGGAATCTTTCATAGGAGAAATCCATGGTCTGACCTTCATTAAGGAACTCAGAACTCAGCTATAGTGAGAAGACTGAGAGCGAGGAGGTGCGGCAGCGAGTCTAACACCTTATCTCCCACTCAGGAAGAGGCCTCTAATTAGCTAATGAATCTGGGAGATCCCTCTGCCGACCTTTGACCTCACACTGACGCATAATAGGCTATGTGTGTTTACGATGCAAGGTATGTCACATGAGGCCGAAATCAATGCCCTCTGCTCCAAAACCACATTTTATGCGATAAACGCTGTCCTGTCCCTTCATGGTGAGACGGCATTTAAGTAGACATTCATTAATCATTCCTGGAGACTCTCCAAAGGTTGTAGTGTATTGATTTAGTGTCAGTGGCAACAGAAGCCGAAGCTTCATGATTGATGTTGTTCATCATGTTGATGGCTCACAAAGGATTCAGAGACATCTCATAATATACTATTGCCAAACCTCTCATGGTCGCAGTGAGAACAAATTTAAACCATGAACGTCTCATTAATATACATGTCGCTACAGGATAATTATCTTGGTGACCAGACTATTTCAGAGTAGTTATCCAGAAAGTTATAGATTCCCGAGAGGCATCAGTCTAAGTGGGCAGAAATATAGTTAGTTTACATAAACACACAGCGGAATTATATCTGTCATGGTAGATAGGATCACATTGAGTGTCCAGTTTCACCTGGGTTCTAGGCCCCACATTTGTTGCATCTAATGATGAAGAAAGTCGGTTGTCTTTATATAATTTTCTACGCCCTTCATGGTTCCCCTGTTTTTGACCAAACTCCTGTGGTCTGACAAAGTGTTGTTACCTCCACCAAGAGGTTATATTTGAGTCTGTCTGTGAGTTTGATTTTCCAAAAACAACTGATGCGGGACTGGGTAAAAGGGGCAGAGACAGGAATTATTTTAATCCCTATTTTAACGTTCAGAGAAAATGCTTTTCTCAGAAAACTATATTGGATTGTCCCTATCTTCTCTTCCTGTTTTTGATAAAATATAAATTTTTAGTTTTTCTTAAAGCAGAAATGATTTAGAATGTGCTGTGAAGTTTATCCCTATCAAAGTGACGGGTCTGCTGCATGGTGTCATAAGAAAAAAACTTCGGAAAGAAAGAGACAAAAAAATGAATGGAGGATTTTCAAGACTATTTTAACCACAGTGCTTCTTGGGAAGACTATGCAAATAAGCTGCCATTGTATATAAATATCTTGACTCAAGAACTTAGTTAATAACTATTTTCAGTCGGCTAACAAAACAAACGAGTGACAGAGTTTCTACTACCTGCTCAGCAGTGTACAAAGTGACACACGCCAAGTGACTATTTTATGTGTATAACATGACCCCCACTGCAGAGAGTGGAGCTGTTTATAATGTGTGTACAACATGTGGTCACACACAGAGTCGGGGGTGCTATATTTGGCTGACTGCTCACACTCACTTGTCAAAAGCACAGAGGCTTGACGATTTGGCTCCGAATAAAAGAAGTCATACACGTTCTTTCCTTCTTGTCTCTTCTCTTGCTCTTTTCTGACAAAGTCGACGTCAGCAGGTTCAGACTCTGCTAACTCGATTCTTGCTGTCATAGCTGGAGCTAAACTAAACCTCCTGATGATTTTGATGTTAGTGAGGCCAGAAAATTAAGAGATATCCTTGGTATGTGTGGATCTTGCTTAGTAGAACAGGCCTCAGTTATCCATTTAACTGTGCTTCATGTGTTTGTATATTCTGGTGTCACAGTCACAAAGAAATATGTATGAACATTACATATGTCTGTTTCCCCACAGTTGGAAAGATCTGTGTGACAGCAGCAGCACTTTGACGGACACTCTATGGAGAGAAGAAGTAGTTTAGCTTATCAGGCAGCTGGAGTTGAACCAGCAACTTCCTCCATCCTCCCCTTTTACACCAACCTACTGCCTAGTCAACTCAGTTGATTAGTAGAAAGATTAATATAATAACTACAAAGAGGAATGGTAGTGAGCAAATGAGTGTATTACACTGTAAAATATCAACCTGTTGTCTATATATATGTTGAAGGTGGACAAGTACGTTTGGTATCTAAGAGCAGTGAGAGAAAGTTTTAGTGATTGGCTTTCTCTCGCTCCCTCTCTTTCGCCCACTCACTACACAGACAACTTCTGCCCTGAACTATTGCCTAAAGCAACTGCACAACTTGCGTAACATTATTCTGTCTCAAACTTCTCAATCTTACTGCAGATCTATGAATCAGAGTGTAATTTATTACTTTGCTCAGTCTTTGTCTTGTGTGTGAACAAAAAACATGAACACAAATATATAGGGCTGGGGGATATGGCCAGAAATTTTATAAAAACACAAACACCAGTTAATATTGATAATTATCAAGATGAATTATTACACAAAAATATTATAATGTTAGACATTGTTATTATTTCAAGCTCAAAGACAGATTTTTCCTTTTACCGCCTGAATGTGTTAATACAATGCACAAACCATATATTGATAGAGAGAACCTGGAGGTGTCATGGCAGGAGCTGATTGAATTAACAAGAATGTTGTGATCTATAATTTACAGGTGCTGTGTTAATGTTAATGGCATCAGAGCCCAAAACTCAAGTCACGATATTTTATGATTTTCCGTATTTTATTTTGTTTTCATTTATTTACTTTACGTTGATCTATTTTCCTTCAGCTAGTTCTACTCTCTCTCAGTACGTCTGTATGCTCGTCTTTAGTAAGTTTCTGTACACGAGCCAGAGTCTATAGGAGGTTACCACAGTCCACTGTAGCCTTTATATTCATCTGTAGCATTATCCATAGAAACCAAGTTTACCACGAGGCCCCCTTATAGACAATAAATGTATGTGATGTTCCTAGAGGGACAAATGGAACGTAAGACCCTTAAGACATCCTTCGTCTCCTAAGAACTCGTTTCTCCTGCTCATGAGATTTCCATCACTCACGGCCCCAGTGCAGTCAGGACCAGCTCTGGGCATATCTGGTCAACGTTTTTTCCTGTCCTGTGTCTTAATCAACCCTCTCTGTGTACCTGTCCTTTGGGGTGCACATGACAGCATGAGTATACCAGAACTGGTCACCCTAGCCAATCACAACCAAGTTAGTTATTGCAAGTCAACATTCTGGACTAATGCTATAGCCTGCAAGATTGAGTACATAAATCAACCACTCATTGCCATCACAATGAGGAAAAACTATCGGCCAGTGCTACTCTTACATCTCCCTAAGTTGACATTTCACTTGAATCCAATCTGGTTAGAGCCGAGCTGATGCGCTGACCCAGGTTTCAGTGGCAGGCGCTCTCTGAAATCCAGGCTGAGCTGCTTCAGTCGGCTCAGCCGGCTGTGAGAGGCTACATCGTGTATTGGAAATGTGCCGCTGGGTGAGCCCTACCATAAATTAGTCAGGAGAAGTTAAGGGCAGGCTGCGCTGGGCTATCCCCTGCGGTTATCAGCAGAGAAGAACCTGCCTGAAGGTTGGTGCTCTTAAATCTTTGATCATTGCTGAGGCAGCCTGATCGTGGCGTGGACCAGGGCCATCAATCAAGGCCAATGCTCACAGCTACTGGCTTATTCAAGTTTTGCAGAAAATAAAACAGCTTTCGTCATCGAAATCAAGCATGACGAATTATTCTTGCATTAATAACATTCACTCTGATTGTCCTAAATAGTGCAGCAAAGAGAGAAAACAGGTTAGACTGCACTATGATTATATGATACTGCATTAATTATTATCATTAATAATTTCCAGAGGGCATACTTTAAGGTAAGCTTATGCACATGACTTGATTGTAAACAACACATCTTTCTTTAATCTTGCAGGGGCAGTATTCATGCAGAGGCTGCTGCCTTCCCTGCATTGCTATTATTAGCTTGACTCGGAGCAGGCGCTCCTTTCGTGAGGAGAGGATCAAATTTTGAAGAGACTTGGTGCTTGGCAGGTGTGAATTGGATTGATGGTACAAGTAACACAAAACTAGCGTGAAGACAACTTTTCATTGAACTCAAACCTTGAATATGAATAGTTTAGCTCATCGAGGCTCATGCAGGTGCAGAACTGGAACATATTCATATCTGTATTATATAAAGGAAGAGAAGAGGCCTACCCCCCCCCCATCTGCACAAGGCACATTAAGATCCTTGATAGATTCCTAACTGTTTTAATGCCAGGATTTTAAAACACATTGAAAAGTTAATAATTGCCTGCTCTGCTCAAGATTGCATTTTAATATTGTACAGCATGTCGTCGGTTCCTCCTCTGCCCACAGGTGAGTGTAATTAGCTTGTGAGGAAAAGAAGACTCAACCTGATTCAATCCTCTTGACGACGCCAACGAGGCAGCGTCTTTTTTTCTGTCGGAACAGAAAGAGAAAGTAATAAATTGAGCATATAATAAAGATGTGTTATTAAAGTGTAACTTCCCCCCTAAGTTTTGGGTGAAGCGTCTCCCCCTGGAAAATCTACTTTATAACCAGTGCAGGGAGGCGCACCACACACACTTTTGCAACAGAAATAATGTTTGAAGTCCTGAGCCGATTGAACGACAGACACAGACAACCGGGGCTTAACAGGGTCGGAGGAGTATGGTGGTCCTGAGCGGTTCAAAAAGCGTGTATGAGGATGACACATTGAAAATGAGTATGGTTTTCCACGTTGCCACTCACGAGCAGTTGTCGGTGGCGGGGGGCTGCCTACCTTTGAGGGGTGTTAACTGACGTCTATTCTGAAAAAACACAATCCCGTGTGCATTGTCTCTCTAAACACATACTTCTTCAGAGTGACAGGTATGTCATCTGCGATTCGGTACAAATGTATGATTTCCTGCTTTTCGGTATCATACCTTATGATTTCACAGTATGGTTCCCTGTAGGTTTATTAAACTTGACAATGCTGTGCCTTGACTATGTGAGCAGTTAAACATCAGAGAAAGCATATACCACCCACTCTTTAATGACACCTCTAAGTGAAGCGTTTCTTTCGGCGGGTAGTGACAGTAACATCAATAATGATCTATTTCAGGGACTTGTCATCTTAGCCTCCCCACATATCCCTGAAAGGTGTTTTCCCAGCTATTACCAAGTTAGGCTAAGCCCGATGAATTCGTTAACGAAAAGCGAATGATCGGACATACCAGGACATACTATCTCCAGAGAGCCTATCTCTTCCCTGCTGACTGTAGAGTTCATCAAAATGATGCCACAGAAAAGCAAGCAAAGAAGAGATGATGTTATTATTGGTCGTCTGGAAATAGGAGATGGTCAGGGCTAAGGGAGCTCAGAAGTTAAAAGCAAGACTCGATTACAAACTTGGAAACCTGTCCCAGTTTCGTCTTCCAAAACTCTGCTTAAAAAAATATGTGTGAGAAGAAAGAGGGAGCGTGTGTGCGACAGCAGTGCTCACCCGATGTCTCTGAAATAACAGTCCCAACAGCAACTAAGTCGTAAATTATCAAAGTATACTGGCTGAGGCCTATTAAGTATTTTATAGCCCAAAAAACAGAAAGGTACTATTTCAAGATCAATTTTGTATTTAACACATAGTATGTTAAAATGCATAAGAGACTAAATGTTTTCTAGAACATTTTATCCTAGTGCTCTCGGTAACATATAGTGATCTTCATCAGCAGGTTATATTCTGTTATCATCTCATAGCCTAAATCAGTCATTGAAGGCGATAATAGTAAAGTTGGCCATCGTGTGAAACCCCATAGCTTAACTTAGCTGTTTCCATGACAACAAAGCAAACCGCAGAGGAGGACTATGAAGTGTAGTTGAAGGTCCTGGAAAAAATAAGTGATTTATTTAGCTATTTTGGCTACAATCTCTTTCAGTGGCATCATGCATGGTGAAAATTCTGTCAAATCAATCTTTAGATTTATAAAAAAATTGAAGTTACGGTTCAAAACAGAGAAAGGTATGGGTCAATTGAAAGACAAGTTAAACAAGTTTCTTTTTTTATTGTTTGAAATCATCTTGTTTTAAGAATCAACGATTTTTAAACTACAGAATTACTGTTGCATGCAAAAGCTGTCATCCTGTTTCTTTATAAAACTTCCATCTCCTGAGAAAGACTATGAGTTACGATTGTAAGAGATCTGAGGAGATAAAACCATACAGGCCCTGTACAGAAAAAATATGGGAACAATTACCATCTGAGCCCAGTAAAAGTGTCCATGAATTGGCTGCTGTAATTATAATCATAAAATCAATGTTCATAAAAAGAGGCAGACTGCCGCGTTATGTAAAACATGAGTGAGATCATTAGAAATATATTGTTGTCAAATTTCATGTCATTCAGCAGCAGACACACTCAAACCTACTCGCAAAACACACCCGTTCATCTTTTTGGGGGGCTAATGGTGTTAGCTCAACAATCAGCACAATCATATCCACACGTGGCTTTGTTGCTGTGATTCTTTATTAACCAGCGGCAGGTGTTTCCTTCACAGCTGGTTAACGCCTGCTGATGTGAAAGGCTGTCATGCCTCATTGTTTGCCATTGGCTGCTGCAGTGAGCAGGGGGGGCCCTCACTATCTGTATTCTTTCCACACCGCACAGTGGAAGTGCCGCAGACAAACAGGCCACCTGGGTGCTGGTGGACACAGAGGCCTCGCCGCCCGTCCCTCCTTACACATCTGCTGGTCTGACAAATTTGTTACAAATATACCGCCGATTGCAGCAGAGAGGATCACCGTCTCACACTAGTGAGACGAAGTGGAGTAAAATTAAAATTATATCAAAAGAATGTTTCAAAATATTTGGATATGTTTAGTTGCTTTCTTGCCAATACAAAAAGACAAAGTTTGACTATATTTCTTATGGATATATTTGTTTCATCTTCGTTTAACCTTAGCGGAACAAGCAGAGTTTGCTAAATCGGGCTGAACAGGGAGTGAAGCAGAATCTGATGGAACTAATTGCTTACATTTGCAGTGCAGTACTGCTGCTAGCATGAAACCAGAAAGTTAAATACTTTAAATATTGCCGTATACATTTATCGTGCATGGCTAACAAAGGGGCAATCAAACGGATTTTGCTTTACTTTTGGGGAGCAGGCATGTCGTCGACCTCTATTACAGTCTATGGCTCATAGCTAAATGAGTGCTATGAGCTAAATGCTAATTCTAACATGTCAGCATGTGCACAATAGAAATTCTAGGGATTTGATCATTTTTGTAAATGTGTTTATTGGGTGTCTTGCCATAAGTTAGAGAAAGATTGACACCACAGTTATGAATCTCTCCTGCTGTTTAGTCTGTATAATGTTTACCAGTGTTTACCGTCATTTAATCTTAGCATGCCAGATTAATTTCAGTACTAAACATTAAATACAACAGGCTAATGTGAACGCGTTAAATTTGCAGTTCAGTCCAAATGCTGCAAGCATAACAATTAAAGTAGATGAATATTCTCTCTAGTGAACAATGTCTTTAAATAAATTACCTCTGTAATTCTTGCATGGATTAATGTAGTTGAACATTAAGATGATGAAGGTCAAGACTTTTAATAAATTCACTCATATTAAAAACCACAACTTTTCATTTGTACCTGTTCTACAACATGAGTTCTAGCTTCCCTCAGCACTTAAAGGTTTTAAAGAAGTGCTGAGACTTTACATCGGCCTGTTCGGGGGTCTGGGATTTTGTCGGCTGGATGTAAAACACACTGTTTTCTTGTGTTTAGCTCCAGTGTGTAGTAGAGAGGAGGGTGTTCTGCAGAAATCGGAGTGACACTCTGTCATTGCACGCTTGTATGCATGACATTACCTGGAAGCAATTGTAAAGCCGCTCTATCTTTTTTGTTTAGTCATTTTTTAGGGTCACAGTTCCTGCTTGTTGCTGTCATAAAAGAGCAAGTACAGCAGATACAGCACTAACCCATGAAGATGGTTTCTTGTGCTCATCTGTTATATATTTTTCCACACAACTGACTTCAACCCTCAGAAACACATCCCTCAGTTTGAGAAATTCTATGGCGAGTCAGGGCAAATCTGGAAATAGATTGTTCTTAAATTTTGTGCACATCAAGCGCAACCAGCCCTCCTGCATTACTGGGTCACAGGACATTTGCCTTTTTATACAACCGTGTGGCTCGCTAAAAACAGGTTTTGGGACTCCTGCTGTTCATTCCCCCAAAAGAAACATAGCTGCAGTTTATATGATTTTTCTATCACAAAGACCCCTTAAAAACTGTCTTGGATCATCCAGTTCTGGAGCTGATGCAGCATGCAGACATCACTCGCTGAGTGAAGCATAAGCCTGCATAGAAGCAGCCTTCCCTCAGATGTGTTTGAATAAGACATGATGCCAGTTTATTTTTGTAACATCCCCCACCCAAGACTGTTGGCAGGCGGTGGAGTTGTGACTAAGCCTCTTCCAGTTTCCACATTAGACATAAAAAACTGAATTTGTCTGTGTGCACTTCAGATTCTTGTCAATTAGATCAAATCACATGAATTGAAACGAACGTTTCACATGTGAACAGAAAAGTATGATACAATACAGCAGTGGTATAACAGCAGGGGAGTCCTCCTTTGAAAGTGGATGATCTGCATCAAATTAAAATTATTTACAATATGCTGACGCACTTCTGCTGCGCTGCACTTTGAGGCCCAGCCCTCTGATGTTAAATAATGGATAGACGTCACACACAGCCTCACCGCTAATGAAGGAGTCTGTAGCCAAGAACTGACTCTTAGACCCTGCGCCAACCGCTATGTTAAAAACCTGGCAGACTGTCCTTGAATTTCACACGCTGGTTTGAGTGTGTGTGTGTGTGTGTGTTCCCATACTTATATCTTTGTTAGGACCATTTTAAGCATAGACCCAACAAGTGAGGACATTTTTGGAGAGTTAAGAGATTTTGAATTGGTCCTTTCGTTTTAAATGGGCTGTTTTAGGGTTAACACTTGGTTTTAAGGTGAGAATTAGGTTTAGGGTTAGGCTTTTAGTTTGGATGGTTAATGTTAGGATAAGGGGCTAGGGAATTTATTATGTCAATTAGTGTCCTCACTATGATATAAGTACAAACATGTCTGTGTGTCTGTGTGTGACATCACGGATGGCACACATTTAAAGCACTCACAATCTCTCATCACTGAATCATATAAGCTGTAACGTCCTTATCTTCCAGGTCTGGACCTGAGGTTACCTGACAGGAAGACGTACAGGAAATGGCCGGCTGACATGGAGGACGCCACTGCTACGACACTCGTCCAGTTCATAGTGTGGCCTTCCGAGCTGCGCATCAGTGGCACCAGTGGTGCCATGATCCAGTTATAACTGTGGGTAAGCTTGCAAAAATATTTTTTTACTTATATCGTTGTATTAATAATCAGCAAGCAGTGTTGTTAAAGGGACATTCCACTGACTTCAGAACCAGTTCAGTGGTCACACAGAGAATGTTACAAACTGGGGCTAAGACGTTTACTCGACAGGGAGGGCCTTACAAATAGATGCATCATGGGAAATGTCGGTCCTGCATTTATGTAGCAAATATTTGGTTTGTCATATTCGTGGCTTGTCAGTGGATTGTGAGGCTCTTCTAACTGCCCTTACCTGTATGAAAGTTGTCAACACATTAAGTGTGATTGATTGACTGATTCATAAAAGTCAGGATATCTCAGACTCTACTATTTTGATTTGGTTTTATTTTTAATATTTAGTACTTTTACAGAAGAGAAGAAATTACAGGAAAACTACTTTGGGCTCCAAAAATGTTTATGTATAATCCTGTGTAAACGACATGCATTTCCAAGTTCAAACAAAGACCATACATTATGTTTTTTCCTGTGGTGCTGTAAGATGTATGGACCCTTCAAAAACATGACTCAAAGGTAACTGTGTTTATCGCTGACATTTGCATACCATTAATTCAAGAACTTGGCCTATGGGTAACGTCACTGTATTTCCATGAAAGCCAGCAGGGTTATATTTTCCACAACGTTTTCTCTCGGCTAAGAAAAACATTGTCTTTATCAGCAGAAACCACTCTAGTGTATGGAGAGTTTGTGTCACAACTATTCTTACTTAAGCCATTCTCACATGATGGCATGAACATTAATGGTGTATTTATTTTCAAAGCCTATTAAACATAAATGGCATGCAGAATTATAGTAAGCCTCGAGATATTCTGCCACCTTCCAAAGCAGTGGGAGCAGCATCACTGAGGGGAACGTAATGACTCGCTTGCTCAGGTGCAAAGCTGAAATTAATACGCCAAACATCTGTGCTCACATTATGTCTGGTTTTTTACTTCCTTTGTTTGAGCTGATCAGTTAATAACTGCATTTTCTTTCAATGAGGGCTCAGCATAATTTGTTAAAAATGAGCAACAGCACATTTGAAATGTTGAGTGAAATTCAATCTGGAATAAAATAATCAGATTAAAATTGTTAAACACACTGTAAACATTTTCTGATCATGTCATTGTGTGTGTAAAAGGGCATTACATCAGTTAAACCAAATCACAACAAAGCACGAAGAAGAGCTGGTTTTAAAGAGGCTGAAGAGTCATGCTAATTTCTGTCATGCTGTACTTTAATTTTTCAAAGGGATACAAAGCTGAACCAAGTGGTCTGGACTCAGAGGGAAGGGGCACATTTGCCAAACAGTCAAACCGCAGTCTGGTGACATAGTTTCCTGTCATTTGGCTGATGAATAGTTTCTGCACTGGGCATGAAGTCACGTCCCTGTGCTCGGGGATGGCACCGATGAGCTCACTGGGTTGGCAGAGTGAACTAGCTCCTGCTCTGTGGCCTCCTCCATGGCTTGCACCTTCCTTATATTGGCTGACATGCTTAGTTACGGCTTTAAGACAAAGCTTTTTTTCATTTAACCTCTGACTAAAGGTGACATCTTTCACCTGCTCCATTGTATCGTTCATTTAATTTGATGAGGCTATAATGAATCTGCCTCTGTGACGGTATAATACTTTATTTTATTTCACCATCAGAGAGTCGAGTAGTGTCACAGGTGGTGTGTTTTTTCACTCTCATTGTCAGGAGGTCAGAATATGATGTTTCTGAGGCAGTTAATGATAAGTAAGGTCCTGAGAATTAGCTTCCCATTATCAGTTTATTGAGATTCAGCTACACAATGCAACTCTGATCCTCAGCAAGTTAAAGAGTAACTAAAACCCTAAAAAAACTTTTTCAGCCGGAAACATATTCAGGTATTTAGTGATATTGGTTGATCCCGGTCTAAATCTTGACAATTTAGTGTAGAGTGTGTGAATTTAACACTTATGTGATAAAAAGCATAGTGACTGCCCTCTACTGGTTTAAACCCAGCTATTGAATTTTGCTATTGGCTCATCTGGAAGCAGGATACGTCACCAACTATCACTTCATCGTATATATACCAACATCTCTGACTGTGCAGATTGTTGACTTTTTGATTTTATGCAGTGGCTGCAAACATATTGATGGTAATAACAAGGCTTTACAATCTATCCGAGCAATCTCTAACATTAGTCTTCTTATGAACATTACGCTACCCTCTTGCACTGCCTCTGCTACTTGAGCTCTTGCTTTGGATGTGACTGGAGCTACAGTTTTGAATTGATGTGGTTTGGTACCACCATGGTCGTCCTCCATACTAATATCCACTTCAGGCAATTTGGCAGGGGGAAAAGTCCTCCACCTCAGAAGAGCCCCATGTGGATGGATTCATTGTGCTTTGGTGACGCACTTAATTGTACACATGAGCCTCTGTATACTGGTCTCATTTCGGTTTGTCCCAAAAATGAGGCAAGGTTAATGGGCCAGGTAGACGGTATATTCTGAAGGAGGCGGCCCCTGAAGTGGGACAGTGCTACACAGTTCCCTGCCCAGTTTTGAGTATTTTAAAAATCATGCAGTGGGTGGAGTTAGGCTAAGACCTGGGGGTGATACTACAGTTAAAAGATATGGTCATGATCTTGAAGTCCTGTTTATTATGAAATACAGAATGAGAATGAATTATTTTTTGTTTTTTCTCTAGGTAATGCCGAGCCAAATAACCAATCCTGGAGATGCCGAAGAGAAGAGATATTCTTGCCATCGTGTTGATCGTTTTACCCTGGACTCTGCTCATCACTGTTTGGCACCAAAGCGCTATAGGTCCACTCCTCGCCATCCGCAAGGGTACGCAGTGCACCGCACTTCACTGGCAATATCAAACATAAAGTGGGTCCTCAAACCTTAACACTCTACTTCAGGTTGAGACAACAGGTGGTTAATTTAGAGGCACTCGCTGGCCGTTATCAGCAGCTCCGTCGGCTCTCAATAGCACTCGTCCAGTCATTGTAAACCTCATCAGTGTGGACTGTTTAGAATTTACCATCACATACACTCTTTCATATTCTAAGAGTCTGTTTCTATTTATCATACTCAGTCATTAAAGTAATTTGAATTGAACTGTGTTTCTTTTGCTGAAAAAAAAAGGATGTTAGAAAACAATGTAATTAAACAACATTCACAGTTTATCCACTCAGAAGTGTCAATCCTTAATTTCTTCTCACAGCATGCAATAGATTTATGTTTAAACATTTCCTCAAATTAAAAAAATTTAAGTCATACTTTATAAATTAAGCAACCTTCGATATGAATGTATCTGGTCGATTAGCTTCATGGAATATCTTCGCATCCACTCATGTTTACACACCAGTCATTAATATGCACTTTTGAGACCTTCCTCTCATCATCTAGGACCAAAAACACACGGAATGAAATGTCAAGTATGCTGCAGAGTAAACAAACCCACATTAGAGCGACAGCAAATCAAGAGAGTTGTCTAATGCCGTGAGTGCACATACAGGGGTTAACAAACCAATCTGGTTTACAAAAATCCCCCGGTGCTAAGTCTGGACTCCTGATGGTTTACAAATAGTTAAAATAATAATTTCAATAATAATAATAATAATAAAGAATTTTGTTTGGCAGGTCGTCCAAACACTTAAAATAGTATCTGCTCAGCCTGCAATCATTAAAAAAACTATACTGCAGTACTTTCTCTTCGCTGCATATCTAAATTGTAAGGGGGAAAGGTTTCTCCAATTAAATGGAGAAAGTCATTTTATAATCTTGTTGTTACAGTAAAAATTACAAAAGCCATGCTTTTGTGTGCTGTCAAAAGAGAGGCTGGAGGTTTTTTGGCAGCAGGCTCACTGGCAGCCTTTGTTGAACATCTGGCCATCAGCGGATTGTGTTAATCTACGTGCTGCAGAAAAATCCCCTTTTATGTTGGAGGGGCAAATGGCGCTTTGGGCAGTAGTTGTGGCTAAAAGAAAGGAAGTTAAGAATATTAATGATTCTATTATCATTTTCTATTCATTTAGGATCAAACTACTTTGGCCAAATATTATATTTCAAAGAAAATAAAAAGGTTTTATCACTAGAGTCAATTTATGTATTTTTCAAAAATGGCCTTATCCTTTTGTATAAGGAAAAACAAAGTCATGCACAACATTTATCACAATAGAGCCACAGGTGCTGGTATCTTTCCTCCTGTTCAGTGGCTAAGGCAACATCCATATGCTATTTTTGGAAACGCATCATCTCTGCCCTGCTTCTTGCCCCGTTTTATCGTAAATGTGGCGTTTTAGTGTGGACGGATAGAAAGAGAGATGTTTGAAAGCTATACATATACCCTCACAACCTCTTGCTGATTGGGTCTTTTGATCACAACTTAGCTTTTGTGCTGATCAGGCTTCTATCACATGATCCCTCTCCAGAGGAAAACAACAAGCCATACAACTAGTAGTGTGGATGAGCATCTCTATTAGGCTACATGGGTTTACGCTAAAGGGTTTTTTGAAAATCTACACTTTGGAGGGCGTTGTTAAAATCTCTCTCATAGTGACTTAAACCTTTGTTTTACCTGTGAAGGAGAGTTATGTTTCGCAAAGTATCTGAATTAGTTTGGACAGAGCACACGTCTGGTGTTCAGATTGATCTTGAAACAACATAAGTCGGAAAATGAAAATAATGTTGGTGTAGGCCCTGAACCACACACTTACTTTATGCAAATGCATGCCCTTGCTTGGAAAAACAACAACAACTGTTAATGCTTCTTCATTACAAAATGCTTTCAAACAGCTAGACCCAGCTCACAGCAATCATAGCAGTTTTATTCATGCTTAGGCATCTCCGAACCAAAATGCATGGCTATGTTTCCTGCAGTAAATTTACTGCGCATGTTGTTGAAGTGGAGTGGCAAAGCAGGTATGAGGGAGTCTGAGGTGGGAGTCTATACATAAAAAGAGGGCACTTCTACTGGACCACATAGCTACAACTCTTTTTCTTTATAAAGACAAACCCAAAGGCAACCCTGGGGGAATAGTGAGGCTCCTCTCTCTCTCTCTCTCTCTCTCTCTCTCTCTCTCTCTCTCTCTCTCTCTCTCTCTCTCTCTCTCTCTCTCTCTCTCTCGCTCTCTCTCTCTCTCTCTCTCTCTCTCTCTCTCTCTCTCTCTCTCTCTCTCTCTCTCTCTCTCTCTCTCTCTCTCTCTCCATCAGCTGTGTTACCCTCTCACGGTGCTTGCTTTCACTTTTTGCAGCCTGTCACCACCTAGTAAAAGAGATCTTTATCATTCCAGAGAGGCTTGCAGTCCGCCACCACCGGCTCTCAGGTACACTTTACCCCCATTGGGTTTAAGTCACCTGAGGCAAATATACAAAGGGCGGCACAGGTTTGCACTAATACCTTAAATATGCTCTTATCTCCAAATCTGCAGATGATGGAGTCGAGGGGAAAAGGGAGGCAGGTGGCCAGGGACAGGACTCCAAAGAATACTGTGCCTCAGATAAGGACATAGTGGAGGTGGTAAGGACAGAATATGTGTATACACGGCCTCCACCTTGGTCCGATGTGCTGCCTACTATCCACATCATCACACCTACATACAGTCGGCCAGTGCAGAAAGCGGAGCTGACGCGGCTGGCGAACACCTTCCTCCATGTTCCCAACCTGCACTGGATCCTGGTGGAGGACTCGCAAAGGAGAACAACTCTTGTTACGAGGCTCCTTCGAGAAACAGGGCTGAACTACACCCACCTCAATGTGGAGACGCCCAGGAACTATAAGCTGCGGGGTGACACCCGGGACCCCAGAATACCACGAGGGACCATGCAAAGGAATCTGGCCCTGCGGTGGTTGAGGGAGACATTTAACGCCAACAGTAGTCAAGCTGGAATCGTCTACTTTGCTGATGATGACAACACATACAGCCTGGAGCTGTTTGAGGAGGTTTGTCCTGATATACAACATCACTGCTGCTGCTCTCTCAGTCATTTTCATTTCATAAACTATCATTAATCAATATTATTTCACTAGTAACTACAACAATTATCGGTAAACTTGAAGGGCACTTGGAGAGCACATAGCTCAGCCAAGGCTAACACCCCCTATTTCACCATTTCTCTAGAAATATGAACAATTTCTAGAGATGGATGAAATGAAAAAAGATTTCTCAAAGGTGGTGTCTCTAATTTTAGCGAATACTTATCACACAGAGTGATGTTAAAGTGCTCATTCTTCCAATAAGTTTGTTTATCACTCTTGATTTGGTGCTATACAAACAGGGTGCCTCTATCCCCTGATCTCTTCTGCACAGATGTCACAAGTATCCGGAATATTTAAGCTTCATTTCTGGATGGTGGGAGGAAGTGGAGAAGCGTCCTCTATCTTTATAAACAGTCCATGGGGTCCACCAATTTATCCAAATTTATTCCAAAATCTATTGGGTTCTTTCTTGGGTCATGCCCCAGCCTCCCTTATTTGTGGAAATCAGTTCAGAAGTTTCTGAGTTATCCTTCTGACAAACAGACAAATGTATAACCTATCTATCTATCTATCTATCTATCTATCTATCTATCTATCTATCTATCTATCTATCTATCTATCTATCTATCTATCTATATATCTAGATTATTGCCTCAATCCAATCACCTCTAACCTTAAAATGTGCAGGGCAAACTGTAAGTAATTAAGAAGCTTTGGGAGGTTGAACCTTTTGAGACACTGAGACCTGCTTGTTCTGCCTGTTTGGAAAGCTTGAAAAATCAGCATCCATTCGTCTTTCAAGGGATTGATTAGCATTGACCAATAAACAGGCAAAGATAGGATACATACAGAAGGGGTCGACAAAATGAAATGTTTTCTTGTGGATCCATCCCTTTAAATTAAGTTATATGTGAAGATACATAGGGGGTGCAACCTACAGTATATTACAAGGTATAACAAGCTTCTCTAACAGGTAATGTTGAAAAAAAATTCTCTGATAGTTTTTTTAGCTCTTAACAAGTGTAGTCGGTGATTTGAAGCAGGAGAGACGTTTGGGCATGTAATCAGTACATCTCAGGCCATCCATCTTGACGTCCCTTGAATTACCTGAGAGGACACGGTCTGGGTCCTCTGAGTATTAGCCTCAAGTCTTGTTAGTGGTGCAGACATGGACTGTAGTAAACGGAGCGCCGGGTATTGACGGGGCCTGTCATTACCTTTCTCTGGGAATCAGCCGAAGTGCTTCATCTCCCTCAGAGGCCCTCCATCACCTCCAACAGGCCTATTTATGGGCTAGTAACCACCCTGAGGGGGGAGTGAGAGTGAGGGAGAGAGAGGGAGATAGAAGGGAAGAGGGAGGGATGGAAAAAGAATGAGAAAAAGGTAAAGATGACAGCAAAGTGGACAGAAAGCTGACTGCAACTACAGTATAGTTTGCTGACACCACTGTAAAAATCAAACAGTTTGCTGACACGATAGTGAACATTCAGAGTGCCCCATTGCTCGAGAACAGATAGGCGTAGAAGTGATTCCTTCAGTGTGGAAATACAGGTGAAAGATTGATGTGCACCACTCCAGATGTTATAAACAGGGTTATAATTTTCTCCTGGTGAATCGAATGTGAGAAATGTCTTTGATAAATGTGTCATTAATATGTATTTTCAGATCTAAGTAGATCATTTCAGCTACAAACATTATTAACTCAGTCTATTTCTTAGAGGAATAGATCTGCTTTTTATATCATGTACTGTCTACTATTTGGTCTATTTTTACTCTGTGTACACATATAGACCATGCTAATCCAAACAACATAGTCCCTAAGATATTACATTACATTACATTTAGCAGACGCTTTTGTCCAAAGCGACTTACATTTTTAGTACACTCAACATTTCTGAGGGTTAAGTATCGCCAAGGACACTTCGGCTTGTAGATGGGGAAGAGGGAGGTTTGAACCGCTAACCTTCTTGTTGGAAAACGCCCACTCTAACCCCTAGGCCACACCGCCCGAGGACTGAAAAGATAAAGATAAAAGATAAATGGATTTTGGAAACATTCTTCTTTCCTACAATAAGAAAATAGTGAGTATGCTTTTCTTTAAGGAAAAACAGGCATTATAAAGACTTGATTGCTGAGCGTGCCCGTATACAGTACTTTCAGGTCAGCAGCAGTGGTTCACTTAAGCTGCCACAGCCTGACACCTACATGGTACATTTCACCTCACAGTTCACGCAATAGTCTGCTGTAAAAATTATATTAATAAATGTTGAATATGAACTTCCAACACATTTGGTACCAGAGACTGTGGAGACTGTAGAGAGGAGGTTGCTAGTCATGCTTAGAGTGTTTCACAGTCTTTGAATCATTAAAAACGAACTATCTGTCATGATCTGGTGATCTGGTAATTTCGATACAGTCCTTTAAAGTAGTTTAATAATTACTGTAACAGCCCCCCCGCTTCCCCAAACACGACACAGAGTTTCTCAACTGATGTCACATGGCTCTTTATTGATCACATCATCATGGCGCCGTAAGTGCACCTTAAAACTGCAATGACATCAGGTACACAATATTTTAATCAATTAAACCAAACGCAAACGTTAAAATACAAGGCAAGTTTGATGCGTTTAACGTGACATAGCGACTCCCATTCCGCGCTACCTGCAGCTGAGTAAATAGGACCAGCTTCCTTACCTCATTCTGCTGGCGTGGGGTGGTCCGTAAGGTTTTTAGAAATGCCACTCATCCGGCGACCGGTCTTTGTTTCTGCTCCTATCCTTGTGCCGAGCTGTACAGCAGGTGTTTTATTGCACCCGTCCGGAAGCAAGGGATCTGGTGAGTTTATCAAAATGGTCCTTAAGCTGCAGGTATTTATGTGAGGGGAGTCGCTACATATAAAACAAAATAAGCCCAACCCAAAATAACAGAATAAAACAGTACGTATAAAGTGACAGGTGTAGCAGTCAGTTACAATTACTGACACCTAATAAGAAATGTTTTTTTCTGTCTCAAACCACATTGTTGAAGTTAATTACAATTATTTAAGCTATATCGCAAAAGTATGACTATCAAAAAGAGTGAATGTAATGAAAGGTGAACATAATGGTTGAGAAAAGTGTTTCCATTATTAATTAACTGATGATTTTTTGACGACGCTGAAACACCTTGTCTCTGTAGTCCTCTCTATATAAGCGTAGCAGGAAAAAGAGCTTAACTGGCACACTTGCATATACCAGAACAATCTGAAGCAATAGGGTACAATAAAATCTCTGCACAAACACATCATAGTCCAGAATTGGACAAGCGTAACTTTGCTTTTTGTCAATTTGTTTGGCTGCCAGCAGGAGGAGGCATTTGTGCTGTTTAACTCAGGCTGATTTTCCCTCCAGACTCAACAGGAAGAATCCTCATTTTCCCATTTTCAGTATAGATTGGAAGTGAGAACACTCTTGACATTGCCTGTGAGGAGCCTGATTTAGTAATTTAGTCTAATACCAAGAGAGCGAGAGAGTGAGCTGACCGGGAAGCGTCCCCAACCAGATGTTTCATACTTGTACAGCTGCGGCTAAAAACAATACATTTCAAATTCACCTCCAGCTCGCATTTCAAAATGTACAGTATAAACCCTTGCAGTCATGATTTCATCCATAGTTTTATTGTTTTTTCGCTGCAAAATGGAACACACGACATTGGTCCTCATTTATGTTTGTTTTTCTACTGAAGTCACGTTTAATCACGCAAGAGTTCTACACTCAATTCAGAAGATGGCGGTAATGGGCCTAAAAGTTGTTTGCCAACCACCAGTAAAAAAACTGAAGAAGACATTTTTTTCTTTTGTTTCTGTGAGATTTCAAGTCTCTGGAATAGCCACTGTCAACTTATTAGAAAGAAACTAGAACTGCCGTACTGCCTTTATATGACTCCACCGACCAGGGCAGATTGAAGGCACACTCACACATATATGCCAATATAGCAGTTGAGAACCTCTGCCTCCCAGTCACTTACAATCCAACACTTGAGGAGGCAAATACAGCATATGCTTCCTGTTGAGCTACAATTTAACCCACATTATTTGCTTAGCATTTGTGTCTGGTGTGACCGTGTTTTTAATCAAATCAAGTTTTCTCCCGACTCACATGGGTTCACCATGACCTTTACCTTGACTACTGAAGTCAGTTCATCTTTAAATCCAAGGGAAGCTGGTTCTGTTCCTTAGATCTTGGGTACACAAAACTAAAAATGTGTTTTGTAAGGTCACAATGACTTTTACCATTAGATTAATTCATCTTTGAGTCCAACTGAGCGTTTGTACTGAATTTGCAAGAATTCCCTGCAGGTATTCCTGAGATATTCTGTTCAGAAAGCAAAAAATGTATTTAATGAGGTCACAGTGACCTTGACTTTTGAACACTGAAATGAAGTCCATTCCTTGTTCAACCTTGAGTCCAAGTGAATGCTAATACCAAATTTGAAGACATTCCCTGAACGTGTTCTCGAGCTATTGCGTTCACAAGAATGGGACTGACAAACAATACTATATGTACCAACCTATATATGCACCGACCTCCCAAAAGAAACTAATGCTAGTGTCTGTCCTCTGTATAAAAACAGTTGCTGGGAAAAAGACTGGGATATGAGATCGTGTTGGCAACAAAAAAAAACTGGGAAAAAAAACATTGCTGTACAATCTCATGGCCACATGCATATAATCACTTAATCTCTTTTCCATTCCATTAACACCCAGCTCTCATTAAGATCTACCTTCCTGCCAAATGTTATCTGGATGCCGGGCTCAGTGGTTCTCACTAACGCTCAAATGTATGGATTCTCATAAGCCCCGATGCAGCCTACCTCCTGCTGCTCAAACCCTGCTCCTCTCTGATCCCCTGAACTGACCACACATCAGCTTATCAGATCACACACCACTCTTACTCTGCAGCTCTTATTCAAAGAGTTATTTGCATTTGATTTGCACAAAAAATGTGTGATGAACAAATACAGGTATGTAAACAAGGGTACATTTAGATGTAGAAATGTCCTGTTCGCATGCTCCATATGCATATGAGCACTCTACTTTATACCTAAGCTGGATATCGCACATTCACTTGCACACACCTATATTTATAAAAGACCTTCCTCCAGAGAGGCAGGTCAACTGATGTCCTTTGCACTGCTCGATTAAATGACTGCTGTTTCTAAACTTTACTCTTCCCTCATTATAAAACTTGGCTTTTATGGCTGCAGCGGCTCTTGAAAATGGCAATCACTGAGAAGAACAGGAAGAGAAGGGTGGCAGGATCGTTTGATGCTGGAAGATTAAAGGACAAAAAAAAATAGAGGATGGCAGTGCTCTACCTTGAAGAATCTCCTCAGCCAACCAGCAACCAGAGCCTCTTGCTCTAATGGTTTGGCCCCTTCAAACCCTCTTGGCACTGTTCATGTTTACTCCCTTTAGAGATGGTTGAGTGTAGTTATCTCATTTTAGGTCAGCTGTTTAATAGTGACTGTGTGTGAGATCTGCCTATGTCCAACAGAGTTTCAGCCGCACATGGTGCAATGGATCGGTCAATATTCACTGTATTACAAATGAATGCTAGCAGCATCTCTAAAAACCCTATGTCAGTGCTCTGCTGTAACGCTGGCAGCTGATGCTCACACACTGTGTCTCACTGTCATGTATGCTTTTTCAGATGACTAATCTGCCCTCTTGCCTCCCCCCTCATTTCTCTTCTTGACTCTCCTCTCGCTAGATGAGATCGACTCGGAAAGTTTCAGTGTGGCCTGTGGCCTTTGTGGGCGGCTTGCGGTACGAGTCCCCCAAGGTCAATGCAGCTGGAAAGGTCTACGGCTGGAAGACAGTGTTCGACCCCCATCGGCCCTTTGCCATCGACATGGCCGGCTTTGCCATCAACATGAGACTCATCCTCTTCAAGCCACAGGCATATTTTAAGCTTCGTGGTGTGAAGGGAGGCTACCAGGAGAGTAGCTTGCTCCGGGAACTAGTCACACTCAACGACCTGGAGCCTAAAGCAGCCAATTGCACTAAGGTAATTTACTAAACTTATTGTTTTGGTTTTGTGTTGATTTTTCCTGCTAATTTTGTAAAGCAGAATTTTACTCTTAGCAGCAGAGATAATTATAATTTTCACACAAGTTATATAACTTGTGTGACTTATACAGAAAATTTTGATGAACATGATATTTCAAAAGTTTTCTTGATGGATATAAGAGTGAAATACAGGTTTTAAATGACTTCCAAGTCTATCAAACTGATGTACAGTTTGGCATAAATCCTGAACTTGCTGGGCCGGATTTCCGCAGTTCAAGCCAATGACTATTGACACTGTTGGTACTTCTTGTGAGAAACTGCACCCACCCACAGTTACAGGGTCCAAGAACAGGAAATCTGGGAGCGGAGTGGGAATGAAAAAGGCATCTTTCTCCCCATTTAAAGTCAGTGCTCCCTCACATAACTTCAAGCTATAACGTTGTTTTAACAGGAAGGCAGGATGAAATTGTTCACATGGATTTTTATTTAATTAACAGGAACTTGCTGACTACATAATTTTGTGTGTTTGTTAAAAGCAACGGTTCTTTCCTTTGGTCACTGGTAAGGTAAACAGGGCGTCTTGTCATTTGCCTCAAACTTGATTAAGGTTCAACAGATTTGTGAGGCTACTGGTTTGCACGTTCTCACCTGTGATCGCCCTTAACATACACAAAGTGAAAAAATCTATTGAAAACACATGGGTGGAGAAAATGAGCCTGAGAATTCTTTATAATTGTTGCAGCCAAACCGTATGATACCCTACGACGGCCTGTTTCTGGTGCTGAACAGGATAGTTAGATGATTAATGTGATTGCCATGTGGACAAGCTCCCGTTGTCTCAAGTTAGGAGCTTGTTGAGCCTGACAGAATTGTTTAAGACAACAAGCCAATGCACTGCAAGGTGACATGTTGTTAAGGCTCAATCGGCAGACTCACAATAGTGTCTCAAACATCGCAGCAGAGTACAAACAGGAACAGGCTGTACTGAGCAGCAGCAATTAGCCCTGCATGTCAACGCTTAATGCTCAGTCTCCCCAATTATCCAGAACTACCATTTTATTCGGTCCACTGGTTAGACGTCCTCTTTGACAAGCCAGGAAAGGTTAAGAGCAAGTTTGGAACCATTGCACCATCCAAAAATACACCTCTGATGACCCTGCGGCACATATGCCCAACCAGGTGGACTGTGTGGAAGTTTTATAATAGCACTGGCTTGTGATAGGGCTTTATGAGGTGGTACAAGGCAGCCAAGAGGAGAAAGCAAAAAGCACATCATGGAAGGCTTCAGCACCTTCAGCAAAGACTATGGTGGGTCTCACACTCTGCTGTAATTTAGGAGCTGGAATGCCAAAACTGTCCCATGGTATGCTGGCTGCGGTCGATTCTGTGCATTCTGCTCATTAAGGAAAGAGAAATGACGAGACCTACCTTGCATTGTATGATAATGTTGCAACATTGGTTGAATCCACTGGAACCCTTTACTCGAGATGCCTCGATGCCAAACAACTGGATTACAAAAGGACTGAGTTCTTTTTTAGGATTAGCACCCTGAGCTGAGTAGCAGAGGTCCTCATTGGCTGTATCGTACAGACAGGATATATTTGAGTAATCTGAGGTTCTCATCAGATTTAGTTGTGGTTGGTCTGTAGTTCGGTATTTCATTTAAGTCTTTTTTCTGCTTTTAGAACGTTACTTACTTTGAGCTTAATGTTCTTGTAAAATCAGAACATAGAGACATATTTAATGTAAAAATACAATTCACATATATAGATATTAATATTTTTTTTCTTGAAACTATAAAAGCAAAAACTGTATTGAAGTACCAGGTGCACACACATTCTAATTAGGTAAACTACACCCATACATGGTATGCCATTTGTACTTACTGGCCATTCTTGGCATTGCTAGTTGAACATAAACAACTACTGTGTATAAGCTGGTGGACTGATAAGGAACACTGTTTTATATATATATATTTGTGTGTGTATGTGTGTTGCTGGGATATCATTGATTATGATATTTATCATCCTGCCCACACACATTAGCACATTAACTCAGATACACACAAACAAGAGGCTTTCAGCTCTACCATCGTTCTTCTCCATGCCCACCATTCCTGCTTACAGCCCTTCGTCTGGGTCAATTCACTAAGCCTCTCTCTGGGCAAAGAGGAGTCAGCCAGAGGACTTTGGCTTGTCAGTATACACACTGCGATCACCCCGACACACAAACACAAACACACACACGCACGCGCACACACACACACACACAGGCAGAGAGCGAGACATTTTCAGCCAGCTTTTTCTCCTGCCCTCCCCTAGCCATTCAGATAAATGAAAAGAGGGGATTCAGAGAATGGCCAAGGGAGCGGAATTGGAGGTGTTTTTTTGCATGGGGGTGAGTGGGTGGGGGTTAGGGACGTCACACTGATTACAGATGAGTGCAGGGATGGAGAGAAGGGGCAGCAGGGAAAGAGAGAAAATAAAATTGAAAGTCGTGCATGGGCATCTCTCTTCTTTATAATCTACCTCTTCAGATGTCAGCGTGACTATTGACCTCCCCCTACACCTGAGCAAATCGGGAGTGGGCTCCTGGCACATCACAGACACGCCCTATGCATAATTCATGAACGTCACTATGGAGAGATGAAAGGAAGGAGCGTTCCAATGCAAAGAAGAGAGGGGTAATGAGGTCGACTCTTGGTTTTTTTCCTCCTGTCCCTCTTCCCCTTGCTGTCCTTTTCCTGGATGTTTGTCTGGTCTTTGGGGCCAAATCAACCCAGTGTGAAAGCTTGATAGCACTAGCATACCAAGAAGAACTCAAGTGCTACTGCAAAAGGCAAAAGTTCATACATACTGTTCTTAAATAGTATCTTCTGGCTGTCATTGAAGGTAGCTATTATCCTATGACTTCAAACAGGCTAAAGAGGATTTTGTCATATTATATATAAGATAACACACTCCTGTTTTCCTTCTCGCTCGCGCAGACTCAAGAGCTGTCTTCACAAGGGATGATGGAATTCAAATGATTCCTCTCAGTTGACAATGGAATTGCCACGATTAAAATAGTGTGTTGCAACATTAATGTATTGTAAAATATGATTTAATTATATATAATTATAAGTAGAGGCCCTATACCTTTATTATTTAGAATTATGCCAAATACTTGGTAGATTATTTATGCACCTGTCCATTTGTTGGTCGGTTTCATTCTTTGACTTTCAACATGATTACACAAAAAATACAGAACAGATTTCCATGAAATTCTGTGGGAGTTTCCTTATCATGGAAAAATAGAACAATGAGCAAATTCATGTTTATTCACTCTCACAGATGGATCCGGTCCCCGTCCCATTCAGATATATTTCCGTCCATCCTGAAGTTGGTCAGGACAACCACAACCATTCATCTAATTGGGGAGGATTTGAGAAAATGACAGAAAAGTCCCAGAAGGAGCAGTACTGATGTATTTTTCATTAACCACCAAAATGGCTGTCGCAGATGTGGAGAAGTCGTCTGACTTCACAATAAAGACAAACTGGAAAAATATATCCCTAAAGATGCGATCCACTTCCTGTTGTTCTGATTGGCTGTCAGAGCAACCAATGCTTCCAATACATCTTTAAAATCAGACCATATTGGCGATGCTTCAAGATGTGTATCCCATCAGCCTCAGTGATGCACATCCCAAACCTGCAAATAGAACACAGGCCCTGTTGCGATGTGGTGTATGTTATCTGGGATCTATGTCCATAATGGAATGATTTGAAGAACATGAAGCAGAGCTCAAAGGGAGAGAACACTGAATGAGTGCATTACGGGAAACGCATTTGCTAATGTTCCTGTTGTTTGTGTTCCCATATGTTTTTTTCCCACCAGATACTTGTTTGGCACACGAGAACGGAGAAACCTGTCCTTGTGAACGAGGGGAAAAAAGGATTCACAGACCCCAATGTGGAGATCTGACTGTTTTCCCTCAGTAAACCACGGTAAATAATTAGGATTTCAAAGTTTCATTACTGAGCTGAAATTCATTCTCAAAAGAAATTATTTTCACTTTGTCTCAACCAGTCTTACTTTGAAAAGGGGAAATGTTTGGAATATTTTCTTATATTCAGTTTTGTGTAAACACAGCAAATGTTGTCCGTTAATAAATTACACCAATAAAATCAACAGGTTGGCCGTAAATGAAGCCTTTGCCCTCTTTCTCAGCATATCTTAATCCTTTCTGTTGCAGGTGGCTGGCCTTGGACTTACAGAGAAAGGAAACGTCAGAGTCTCTTGATAAGTGCAAAAAGTGTTCACCTCTTAATCACCAGAAAATTAAAGGAAGTGGGGGCCTTTGAAGGGGGATTTAATCCTCTTTACTGAGACATTCTTTAGAATAAGGACTAAATCAGTAAAACTGTATCATATCAAAGCACAGATGAGTAAGAGGTGGCAGATATTTATCAGGACTGAAGTGCAGAGGACGTAAAAAGGACGCCTCACGGGGGATGGCCTGGACAGTCGTGACCTGCACCTTACACTGAGGACAACCTAACAAATGAGACAGCACAACATGAAAAGAATACAACCAGCGGATTCGACCGAACAAACAGGTTAAAGAAAATCCTTGACCTTAACAAAAGAAAACTTTAAGAAAATAAAACCCTTATTGTCTGGATCTGCACATGTTACAGAAGAGAAAAACCTCTCGGATGTACGGACCTGGCCGACATCATCATTCTGGATAAAAACTCACCTCCAAGGACAAATGTGTCTCGTGGATTTTCTTTTGAGGAAATATCAACATGGAAAGGGAAGGAATGTTCTTTTGATAAATATGAAATGTTTGCTTTAATTTAATTGGACTAGGTGTTTTCCAAACACTTGACTTACTCGCTAGTTCAATACTACTGACTCTTACCGACATTTACTCTTGTGTTGTCATTGTTCATTTTATAGTGTCATTAAAACTCATGCATTTAAGCCACCCGTACACTTGAAGAGAGACTGAGACAGTAATGTCAAACAATCCTAACATCCTGCTGAGTAAAAACAAGAACAATAATACAAAGACAATGTTCCTTTTGAATGACGCCATATTATGGCCATTGTAAGTAAAAATAAAAAAACAAGACAAAGCCAGGGGAGGGGTAATTTTAGGGGATAAACACTTCCGTCCCTAAAGTAAAAAATGTACGATAACATAAAGATATACTTTAAGTCATTAATTTACTACAAAATAAATAGTGTCAACCCTAACCCTTCTGTTGAGGAACGGCCACCAAAGTAGCAATATGAATTACTCTTGATATTAACCCATGATGTGCTACGTTTGGTTGGATCTGCCAGGCTGTAAAGCCGAGGAAGGCTGAGCTGTGAGCTTTGGATCAGACTGACGAGACAGGGGGTTGAGTGAAGCTGGGAAGTTGCCTGAAATGTCCTGAAGCTCATGTACAACATCCACCAAGTTTATCCAAAATATTGGGGATTTTTGTTGTCATTTTCCAACTTTACTGTCGGATTTCTTTTCCTTTTTCACGATATCCCCTCCGCCTCCCTTGGCTCTGTAATTGATCTCAATTCATTTAATCTTTTACCATTTCTAACAATGGCCTCAGCCCGCTGTTGTACATTCGTGGCAACATTTGTAAATAGTAATTCAAAAGGAAAACAATCGCAGGATAAAGGACATATTGTGGCCGACCCATTTTACTGTATTAATATGTTAAGAAAAGAAGGGGAAAAAGTCTCTCCTCTCTCCCCCGGTGAATTTCTCACAATGATGCACGACAAGGCACAGGTTCACTCTAGGTTCAATGCATGGGAAGAGTAATAGCACATCACCTCTTTCATTTGGTATTAGAAGCTCCAGGTTGTGACACATTCATAAAGCATAGACAAGATCATTCAATCAGCTACACCAGAGGCACGTTGACCTGATCCTCATGTTATCTCTAGCGTTCAGTGTCATTTGTGACATTGTGGGGAGCCAGTGTGTCCTTTTAGTGAGTTAGTATTTCTTCTTGTTTATGCATGATCGCATAAATACACGAGCCACTAGTTAACAAAGGTCAACAAGGGTCAGACATATGCAATTATTAGAAAGTGCAGGAGCATCAAAGCTCCCACAAATTGGTTTTATAGTTTTGTCAGTCCCCCTCCTCTCTGAATAATACACTTAGAATTATACGTGTAGACACTCAGGATACATCTGCTGACTTTCGCCACAACTCACCTCCCAGCAGCTGGTGTAAGTTGCTGATAACTGATATCAATTATTTATGCATGGCCCCCAGAATATTTTGTTTTTTATAAAAACTTGAAATTATGAAATTAGATGCTTCTCTGGAGTGACCGCTGAAAAATTAAAGCACAACTAAAGTAGAAATCATGTTTTTCCCCTACGATTTGCCATCTTCAGTATTATGGAGCGTTATCTCCTGTTTGTTTTTTTTGCGTTAGCATACATCTTTAGTTGCATTAACTGGATCACTGGAACTTGGCGCAGCACTAACGATAGACATCAGCATGATGCCGTACACGCCCGTGCACTGTTACAAAGTTATTCTACACCTCAAAAAAATTGATTCTCTCCTCTACTTGATAAATCGTGCGAGTTGTGCAATACACGATGCACAGCGGCTCTTATCTAGCGTTGCCTGGCAGAAGTAGCAGGAGATAATTCAAACGCTGAGCCTCTACTGGTGCCAGATTATCTCTGTGTTCCCCTCACTAACCCTTCCCCCACTCCCCCCCACTCGACACACACACACACACAACCAAGAACTCACACACACTGCATAAAAAACGTACAAAGACGTTAACAGCCTCTTGGACTCATCAGCCGGAGAAACCGTGTTGTTACATATTTCACTCGGAATACGGTAACAAACACATCCAGACAATGGCTGCATGTTATCTCTATCATCAAGATAGAGGTTTTCATTGACTGCATGATATTACACTGCGCGTGGTTTTCGACCAAGGAGATCTTCGGATGAGTTCTATTCTTCAACCAGCCTCCAGTTATTTATTAAAGATCAAATTTTATATATTTATGTATTTATTTCAAGGGTGGATGTGCAATTTAAGACAAGCAGTGTTTGCCCTGAAACAATCTAAGAGATATAGTCTGAGAGGGAAAATTACCAATGTGTAAACAACTTAGTGTATCATTTACTTTAAAGTCAAACTAAATCCCAGCTCTCCTCTGTTGCTAAGCGTTGCTTTGCAGGTAAACAAACGTCATGCAGTTTACAGATGAACATGTGTTTGCATTGGTTAAATCACATTGAGAGAGTTTCTCTGGTATATCCCAAAGCAAAACATCGATTCAGGGCTCAACCTTAAGGCTGATGCTGTTGCGTTGCAATTTGAAATATCAAGCAATATCTAATGTCTAATTAGTTTAGTAGAACCGTCCTACCTATACATCAGCAGTGCATTTTTATCTAATATTCAATGTCAGTTAATGACCATTACCCACTGAGGGCTTCTCTAAGGCACAATACACTTCACACACACACATACAAGTCCTCTCTTCTTTCCTCATCCCCACTGTCATCTTCCAGCCTCATGTGATTCACATTTTATGCATGTGACTGTTAAGGTTGTTTATTTGCCACAGCAGTTCTGTCTCAGAGAAAGATGTTAGTTGAATCAAGAGAAATAAACAACTGAGATAAAAACAACCTCACACGGTCCAGACTTTTCTGTCCAGTTGAAGTATTCACACTTTGTGTTGTATGATGTATGTCTGCAAACTGAGATCTGACACATTTGGCCTGTGGAGCCAAGTGTCTCACACAAAGGCATGATGTACACTGTTTTCGCAACTACCTCAAATGTGAGAAAAATTAAACAATTCAAAAAATTTAATAAAAATAACACTCAACAATTACAAAATTGATCCATTTGTACAATTAAACAACAGTTTCTTGCAGTTGTTAAACTTTAAGTAGACGGAACAGATGGATAGATCATACATTTGAAAATTATGTTACAAATAGCTATTTTAACCCTGGTGATTTACAAAATGAGGTTGCAGCATAACCAAATAAGGAATAGCTTATAAATGGAGTGATTTGGCAAAATACCCAGCCACCAAGCTTTAAAAACATCAGCTTAAGGAAAAAATATATATATTAAACCTTTGTTTATACTTAAAACAAGTAAGTCTTGCTTCAGTGTTTGTTGTATTCATGCATATGACTGATGTTTCATAATTTATGTAAAATTTCATTTGAAGTCAGTACATTTTATTTAACAGCATTTCATCACATTTCAGGTCAGACATGTGGACTGCATACTATTTTTTAGAGTTTAAGCTACAAGGGCTTTAATTTAACAAGCTAATAGTTAAAGATGAGGATACAGATGGATGACAGCTCCCAAAGGTAAAGCCAAAGTGTCTCAATTGATGAAATCCACTCCAGGATTTCAGCAGCATGGGGAAACCTGACCCCCTCTTAAATTGTAATTACTCATACATTAGCCTGCACTGATTAGTTGTCAAATGTTATAGCACAGTATCACCATGGCATCAATCATCAGAGAAAACATTTGCGGCGGTATCGGGGCTGGTAAGAGCCACACACAACAGATGAGAACTCAAAAAAAGATTCCAAACACAGCTTGCGAAAACTTGACTCCTCTGTATGAGCTCACAGCAGATAATAAGAAGGTAAATTTGAAAAAGCAACCAAGCAAACAGGCTCACAGTGTGTGGGATAAATAAAGCAGTTCACGGGCTTGGTTGGCCTTGACTATTGACACAGAGGTCACACCAGTCTTTATTCACACATTCTTTGCATGCACTCCGGATGATATGTATAAATTAGGTCTGAGAAAGGAAGAGAGATTCTAACACTTCATTACAATCGAGATCTTTTCTGTCCCAGTCCCTTGGTCTCAAATTATGGAGTGTGTAAGTGGACGTTAATGATACTGTTGACAAATTGAATAGAAATTATTCAACGGAGTGTCATGAGTAAAGCCATTCAAATGAGAAGCTGATTATGGAGATGCGTCTTCTGGCAGAAAACCAAATGTCACGTTTACCGACGTGTCACCTATGGGTGATGCTGGTCTCGACCAGGTGTCGGGGCCACTGTAGACGGAACTCACGGCTGTCGCCTCAGTCCTGACCTTCCCAGCTACTCTCCCATCATCCTTCTCTCCCAATCTGCCCTCCCGTCCATACTAGACATCGACAGTCATGCCATAGTCAGGGGTGCTGGTGAACAGGATCTTACCATCTGTTTCCTGCTCTTCAAACACGAGGACCTGTGATGAAGTAATAACAGAAAATGTTAAGCAAAGTAGTGAGAGGACAGTGAGAGTGGGTGATGGAGCACTAATGTCAATATATGAACACTCACAGAGAGACCATCTCAGAAAAGGCGAGAAATGCAGAGATACAGAAAGTTTAGCTCCAGGCTTTCTGCAGAGGTCAGCAACATTAACGCTATAGTGTGATGAATATCAGTAGCTATAATACTGTAGCTGCTGATGTGAAGAGCTAGATAACATGTTAACTTTGTTTTTTAATGATACAAAATATAACCAGATGGAACCAAAATATTCATGGATTAGTCTATTGCCAGTAAGTTTAACGGGCTTTGATTTTGTTCACTGATAAATCATCCAAGTCTTTCAAACAAACAGAAAACAACGACATTTGCTTATGCACCAGTAAGATGTCAGGATTTGAACACTTTGTTATGTTTGACTATATCTCACTGCATTTTGGGATTTTAGACCATATATAAGACAAAACTAGATATATTAAAGATGTCACAATTCGCTTGTTTAAACAGAAACATGCTAATTTATTATTTGATGACATGTTACTCTCAAAAACCCCCAATAGACAACAAATTCATCAATAAAAGTGATCATGAGTTTACGGTAATCTTTATAAATAACCATCATTAGTTGTAGCCTTAATTTTTTATCGTTATCATAAAAAAAAGTCTTGAGGACTTTGGCGTCCATTTTTTCATGGTCAGTAAGGATTGGATTGTGAAAAAAAAATCTTACAAATCTACTTGTTGGATGCTACGGTGACTGGTTGAAGTATCACTCGAGGGGTAACCACCTGCAGGTTTAGATAATGCAGATGTACCTGGTTGTTGCCCTTGTGAAGCCAGGGGGCTGGGACGTAGAGAGTCTGCTGAGGACCGATGGACCAGTAGCGTCCAAGATTCTTCCCGTTGATGAAGATGACTCCTTTACTCCATCCCTGTAAACACAAACAGTCACTGTTTATCATAACAGACTGGTAAGGCCAATTGAATGTAGAAACTTAGAAACACGTTGATAACTATCTCCTACACAAGAAAGTGTGTACTTCTAATGTGATTTGCATCTTGTGACTAATACACACAGACTTGTTGTTAATTACAACTCCTTACCAGAAAATGTGAGAACAAAATAACTACTATTGTTACAGTTTGGAAATGATCAGTCATGAAGAACATATTTACATAATATTGTAATGTATTTAGGAGTCATAACAATTAAATAATGATTTACATGTGTGTATTAACCTAGTCAAAATAATTACATGACTTAAACCTGTTGGGGCATTTCAGATTTTTTGACAGAGGTATAAGAACTAATGCAAATGTGTACTAACTCTATAATAAAGCTAAAATCAAATACATTTTTGGCAGAGCTTCCTGTGCTATTTCTGCTGTGTTGAATAAGCAGCTCCACTGTGTCTGACTTACAGGGAGTTTGATGAAGGTGTCTTTAGGATAACCGCTCACGTAGAATTTGGCCTGGAAAAATCCTGGGAAGGACGGCTGCTCTCGCATAGACTTCCAGTTGCCCGGATTCGCGACTCTGTAAAATGACAAAGAAAATTGAAGAATACAATCCTTACAGATTACACCTTTCACAATGAGTTTCATTCTATGAAGCACAAATGTCCCTTGTCTTGACTTATAGGATGTCTGTTATTTATCATGTCAGTCCTACAGTATTCTGGCTGCAGTAAATGTCAATGTGTCGAATGGGAAAGTTTGGACATGGATAGTACTTGGAAATATTCATTGAAACATTTTCAGTATATGGGGAGAAACCTAAAAATGGATGTAAAATATAGCTACATATTCAATTGTGTAAAATGTACATTTCTACACAGTAGAAGGTAAGACCAATCTTGTGACTCTGATGTTGACTATCAGTGCAACAAATATTATGTAACCAGCATAACCTGAAAATAAGATCAGGGTTTTAGGATTTAGTAATATGGACTCATCATGAGGGATATGCATTCGCACCTTGGGGTGCACCTTTCTTGAAGTGGTGTTCTATTGTATTCAGAAAGGTGCAGTGCAGCTCTTAAATGACTCCAACCCTGTAGTCTACCCACTGTACTGCTTATAATTCAAGATGTTAACATTGAGACACTGAATTGGGAGGCTGTGTTCTGACTCCTCAGTTTTTCCCATCATATTACCTCAGTAATTGTGTTATGCAGGGAGATAATCAGCTGGATTGGATCAGAGGCAAACGGCTTTAATGACAGAGAAACACAAACATGGAGGTAAAGTGGACCGTAATGGAAAAGACACAAACCTGTTAAGGAAGCCTGGCTTCATATCCAGACTATGAATAATGAAGTCTCGGAGGAGCTGCTTGTTTAACTCGATATCTCCGACCAGACCTGAAAGGTGAGTCAGAGCGGCTTTCAGCTTTTAATACATCTTAAGACGCTTAGCTTCACGAAAGGTCTCAAATGAAAAAAAAAGGTCACTTAAAGAGGACTCATGCTGACTGGAACATTTTAAAAGCCATCACTTTGTGAAGCAATTTGTACCTTTGCGCTGCTCATCCAGAGTTTGCCCATAATTCACTCTTCCACAGTTCTCCACCAGTAAACCTAGTGTTCTTCTTCCCTTCAGTGGGAGAATCACAATCAGAATCAGCAGTTACACAACATGAATTTAACTGATGTTAACATAAACTATTATATTACTGAGACCTTGTTGCCAAAGAACATCTAACAGCACCATCTGAAGCTTTAACATGCTGCACGTTGTTAAATATTAACAACTTTATCCTCTTTACATAAACAGGAAGAAGACTGGTTCTGGGCCACTTAATGAGGGGACACACACACAAACACATACAATACCTTCCCATCAGGAATTGCCAGCTCTAGTGTTTTATAATCCAGGACACCAACAAAATGTTTGTCCACAAAGACCTGGGAAGAAAAATAAAACTTTATTCAGAAAATCAAAGAGGGAACTTGAAACCACCAAAGAAAGTTTTTTGTGTTTCAACTTTTGAGAATTGTCTTAAAATTGTGTGACATTAATACCAGAGCAACTGGTCACAGCCTGAGCTTGTTAATTGCCCTCCACAAGTACAGCGTGTCATTTCTAACAAGCAGATTACAGCTTTCCGGGTGCAAACATTCGCACAAAGGAAAGTGTAAATTGTGAAATGTGATTGTAAAAGCGTCACCTCGCTGTGTGTCTTCCTCTCCTTACCAGTGCTCTGTCTCTGATGTTGTTCTTTGAGTTGAGGAGTCCTCCGCTAGTGATGATGGTCTCATACAGCGTGTAGCCGTACGACTGACCATTGTTATGGTTGACAGGGAGATTCTCCATGTTTATTGGCCTCGCTGACTTCAATGGCTAAAAGTAGGAAAAAGACAACCGATGTTTAGGGTTGTTCACATAAAGACTGACTGAAAACACAATTGAAGGACGTATTTGTCAGTTTGGTCTTCAAATGTAGACTATGAAGGTTGCAGCCTCTGACTTAATTCGCAACTAATGTTCTGAGATTGTAAATTGGTGAATGCCTTTTGTGTGATCTGGCCTTAAAAGAGGTTTCCAAGATGCATCGTTGTACTAAATGAGACATATTCTGCTCAAATTCTGGTTCATACTTTTAATTTTTGTTAATACTTGAAAATGTTTACTTAAAATACATCACTCTCCTCATATTTTCCATTGCTGCAGCTCCTCTTTTCAGCCTCTGTCTGAAATACTTTTAAGCACTTTAAGCCCCCCCCTCCTCCTGACAAGGCTTTTCAGAGGCAATGAGGGAGTAGAGCACCTTTAACACTGACTTTTAGGAGACCTTTTACATACACACAAAAATAAACCGAATAAAACACACAAGAGGAAAGTGAAATCTCAAAAAGAACTACCGTATATGTTTTTGTGAAATTAGAGCATAAACCAACAATCTCACAACTGTTCACAGAACAGTCTCCACAATCTCCTTCTTACAGAACATGATGCTCTTTTAAACCTAATGAGGCTCGCATTTGTGGCAGTCAGAGCAATCCTTTCATTCAGTCACATTGTTTTTGCATCCCCTTGGGAGGGGCATTACGCACTCTTCACAAGACAATCAACACGCTCTGCTAGGACGCGATTAACCACCTTCCCCCTAAACATGCAAATACAATATCAAACTCAGATGTTTGTGCTGTGTCAGTCTGAAGCCGCTGAAGAGAGATCGCTCTTTTCAAACAAGGGTGTGTGGCTGGTCAGGGGCAAAGTGATTGTCATCCCATCTAAGAGAGAAGCAAATTGTTTCATCAGGAGGTGAATAATTAATGTTTCAGAAACTGTCAGATGTGCAACATCTGGTGTGAATATCAATGCCACTAGGGAGCTTGGTGTAAATGGCTAAACTACACTGGTGGCCATGACAGTAATAAATACAAGATGGAAGCTCCTGTGCATTTTTGCCAAGGGGAGATTTTCTGTGCATACTTTACACTGAACACAGGTGCACACATTTGATTACTTCTTTTCTGTGAATGGGCATCTAGTGCAATGTTTAGAGAGTTAGAGAACATGGCCTTTGAGCTGCTTTCGGACATCCAGACTGAAATCCAGACATTTTCCTGGAATGTTGAAAATCCTCATGCAAGCCCCCATTTTGTAACACATGACAGATGCATTCTAAACAAATAAAAACAATACAAATATATAAGGATGAAAAAGAGGTGCCATAAGCGTAGGAGAAGCCGACAACAAACATAACATGAAATGACTGTTCAAAATCCAGACATGTTCTGATGCACTGATGATGACAATGTGGAATTGCAGTTTACTTTCCATACTTTAAAGGGGGATTCCTTTCTAAATCAAGGAAAAAACATCAGTGTGGTTTATATCCTTTGTGTGTCATTGATGTTGCTACTCTGATTTATGGTTTCTATGATTATTTTTGTACCTCTTATTTTACTTAATAATGGTGTCTTTTAAGCCTGTTTAGGCTGCATGTGCACATAATGTGAACGACACAATAATAATAAAAACCAATAAATCAATCAGTGAGAACAGGCATAAGAATGATGGTGACAACAGTGTTATTATTTGTGCTGGAGTTGCTTTCATCGTTTGCTAATGTTGATTGTTTAAACAAACTACAACTAGCTACAATAGCTGGAATAAAAGCTACTTAGCAGATTTCATATAGGATAATAAAGGCAAGCAGAAATTCTGCGGTGATAAAGGAGCTTGTGCTACTGTAACCATGAGTAGAGTAAACACATCTGTCCTCAGTCTTAGTGAATCACAGCTGGAACCATATATTCAATATTAGGTTCGCTTAAAAAGGCGAATGCATTTTAAAGTGTACACAGAACATAACAGCCTTCAAATCCACATAATTAACCACCGATTTTCTTTGAGTTTAAATGATGGGATTTTACAAATGGTAATGAATGATGTTTTTTTATGAATTACTGATTGTAAACAACTTTGTAGTGATATGAACAATGCTACTCAGCTAATGATGTTTGTTATTTTTGGGCCAAGAATTTCGGCACTCTCTCTGCGTCTGTAGCTTACCTTGTCAGCGAAATGCAGAGTGTCCCATATAGACAGGTGCTGCTGGATGACAACAGGCTGGTACGCTCTCCTCTCCAGGAGAGGAGGCAGTTCAGGGAGAGGGTTGACTGAAAAAACAGGAGGAAACTTTAGGCCAGATAGCAGTTTTTCTGACTATATATTAATTTATAATCATTTTATGTATCAGCAATTAGAACCCCAAACTAGCCTTCCATGTATACAACATTTTGACCATGAAAATACATGGAAAAAAACCAAACCTTAAAATATACACCTTAGATGTTCAACACACTTTCACACCTTATCTTGTTTGGTTCAGGCCTTTAGACATTTCATTTTAATCCGAACCCAAGAAACAGGGGTGAAGGTTCCTCCTCAGAGCATGGTCCGGACCATCTCTCCAACATTTAATCCAACCCAAAGAGGTTGTTTCGTCCGGATCAAACTGAAACACTGCTCTTTTCATTTTGCAGCGGGAAAACACTTTTGTGGATAGTTTGGACCAACTGCAGCAAGTTAAGACAGCTTTAAAAAAATAGGGAAAGAAAAGAAGCGGAAGGCTCGCATATTGTTAGCTGTCTTCCACTTTACTGTATCACCTTTGATGGCAGAAGATTTGATTCAAAATTTGATACTCATTTGGTGCATTTAAACTAGATTTGAATACTGCACCTGAAGTTGGTGATGCTGTTGGCAATACCATAATGATAACGATGTTACAGCAGCAACCAAAATTAACAAAGTGAACCAGTTAAATATTCTCTCCAACACAGATGTTTAATATAACTATTATTCTGCTGAAGTTGATCCTGCAACACATTTTTCTGAGCTCTAAAGGCCCCTTGGTGGAGCCAGTTACCCTCCACAGCAGCATCCAGTTTGTGCTCTATGTTACAAAAAGTCTCTTTACAGTGGTTACCAGTAGTTGCCCATGCCCCCTAACTGCTTTTAAAGGTGTTAAGGCATGCAGACACACCAGTTCTCCCTCTGGAAAAGGCTTGACAGCATTTCCTCATCACCAAGTGCTAAGAACTGAAACACTTGGGGAAGGCTTGGAGAATCATGGCCAACACTTTTCTCCTAGATGACTTTTTAAATGCTTAAAAGCCAATGCCTTTATAATGTGAAAATATAACAAAGTAAACGTGCAATGCAACACTTACATGGAATTATGTCACGAATTTGAAATTTTTCCCATAATAATACAATATTATCCTAAATTGAATCAGGTTTCACCAGACGAATCACTTTGCTAATGTGCTGCAGGGAAGAAGAAACTTGTGCTGTTTTCAGACACGAATGGCACATGACCCACATGACCCAATTTACTAAGGTTTTTTCACATATGAAGAACACAGCAGGGAATAGTCCAGGTCAGGCACGTTCAGATGAGGGGTGGTGTCTGGATGGAGCACACAGGAGGCAAGACATAACTTACACCTCTTCTACACCTAAATAAGCAGATATATACACATTTAAATCTGGTTAAACCCACAAGAAAGGCGACTGACTCCTCCTTTCCCATTGCCAGGGGAGGAGATTGTTTCTGTTTTCTTTTCACAAAAGCACAGAAAACTGAGGCACTCTCTCACCTCGCTGTCTTGCCAAATTAACGCGCTCACTCCAGTGCATTGTTTCCATCACTACCAATCTGTGCCAGCTAGTTAAAACCCTGTATACTGCAGACTCATTTGACCGGAAGTGATTGTCGATTGTATACAATTCCATTGCAGACAAAAGCAAACTGTTAGAGGGTTTTTTGATCAGTGGAAAAGGGGTTTTTTTAAATTCTGCTGCGGAAATAACGTGTTTTTGTTAACAACACACTCTGGCGTGGATCCTTACTGCCGACAGTTCTCGAATATCATTGACTTTCTAAGTTAACATTCTCTGCTTCATCTACCTGTATGACCCCTCTGTTCTTTTTTTCCAGTTTTGTGTCTTCACATTTATTTTTCTTCTGTATTCTAATATGAGTTCACTCCTGTAAAATGTCAGGAGCAACTGACTTGGATATGTGCATTCTCACATAGAGCTCCACTGGATAACTTTAGGAGAACATCCAAAATTCATTGCCTGCCGGAAAGCAGCATAATGTAGGGCCCTTACAATTTACTCATACTTGACATCTGACTGTCTTTACAGAAGATAGTCAGAAGATAGTTTGATTATAAGTATTAATACTTATCAATGCCTCACGATGAACTGTCATTGTTGCAAGGTTGCGTATTGTTAAGATGCTTGTGCAGCATGTTATATTACAAACGGCAATTCGCAATTTCTGACATATTTGAAATTACAAAGAAACCCCAAAGCATGTATGACCCAAGTGTATCTTAAGAACCTTTTTTGTTGTCAAATACAAGGGTTAGACCTTTGACAGATCAGCATGAATCCATGCCAAAATATGCAGAAACAACACCGCAGGGCAAAGAGTAACTGACACGATGTACACGATTTGATAACCAAACAATAATGAACTATCAATCTGATCTAATAAAAAAATTGGGTCATGCGTTTGTGGTTGCTATATAACCCAGCCTGGCTCTAATATACAGGCCACTGCTCATTGTTCAGCAGACTACAAAACATGAATGAAGATGAATCACACACAGTGAGCCTTTCAAACTCATCTTCTATCACCACAATGCTGAAGGAATTATTATTGTGTTGTGATGGATTCAAACCCAGTTTGCCAAAAAAATATCTAAATTTCCTCTATTTAGCAAATACAGGAAATTGCATGAGTCATAAAAATGATAAAAAGCTTAGGATGTCATTTTGGCACTGGTCTGAGAACTGAGGGTCTATGACTTTGACAAAAATCTCACAAAGCCCCCATGAACCCAATGCTTATTATATGCAGTGATTATATGCAAAGGAAGGGGTGTGGTGAAAAGAAATGGAGAGAAAGAGAGGTGGAAGGTGTGGGACCCATCGCAGCAACAACATACAACACTCACTGTGGTAGAGGCTGAATAAATTCCTCAGAAGATGGTACTTGGTGGTGTAATCCCCAGCCTCAGATAATGGAGCATCGTAATCTGCAAGATAATGCGCTATCAGAACAGCAGGCTCAGGAGCCAGCGAGAGGCAGGCAGGCCTCTCACCGTGGCAGATGATTTTACCGTGCTCCCCTATAGAACATCTTGAGACAGCAGCTGGCCGAGACACATTTTTGGTTTATCTTGACAGAAATTGGTGCCGTTTTTGAGATGAAAAAGTAAAAAGGCATTCAGAAGAGGAAACACGAGTCTAAAGAGCGGTCAAATGTGGCTGTCCCTCCTGTCGAGCACTTTGCAGATTTCTTCTCTTTACTGAAGAATGAGGTTATTGCAATGTTAAGTACCCTATAGGAGGATATAAAACCCATTGTACCATCTTTAATTTACATTCAAAATGCAGTTTATTGTGTAATGAATGAATAAATGTGCACTGCATATTCAAATGTCCAAGCAGCCAAAGTTCAGAGGCTGTGTGTATAGATAGTGGCATCTATGGATAGTTAAAGTGTCCTCATCATGCTTTCATCTTCACATTTCTTTTATTTGGTACATTGCACATTTATGTGCAGCATCAGTGGGGTTTCCAGATAAGAATTTACACCAGTATAAGTGGCAGTGACTGTAAATATGTACCTGGCTCTTAAATGCAGTAATGCGCCTAATCTTTGGGGAATAATTCTAGATAAACCCTGAACAATCAGATTAATCACACATACCGTAGCTCGTTACCATAGGAATGGGTGCCGGTTTTCCAACAGCAAATGCTCCATTCATGAAGCCAAAATTTGTCCCTCCATGGAACATGTAGAGATTGATGGACATGTCCTTTTCAAGGATCTCTGTGACCACAGGTATCATGTCTGAAAGAAAAGAGAAAAACGTTAAACAAACAAGCCCAATTTAAAAGATGCAAAACAGCTATTAACTCACCAGTCTACAATAAACGTTTATGAGTTTAGCAACAAACTTATTCCTTTACTCACAAAGAGCTTTGCCCTTGGTTTGCTTCTCTTTCTATCACTTTTATTTTTATAAATTGGATGCATGCTACCCAGTTACATTCATCCCATCTCATAATACGACTATGCAATGGAGAGACATTTTAGTGTCCAGTCAAAGGGAGGATGAAGAAGAAGCCGGACAATGCGTATCCTCTTTCTACCACTATCCTGAAATGAAGTCAAAATATCCAGATTGCATATTTGGAGCCAGAGTCTGGGTAGTAGTGATGGGAATGAAGCAGCGGTAGTAAAGTCCTGCCAATACTCAGTCTCAGCTGTTAATCATCACATTTCACCCCAGTTTTATAGCATAATTATTAATTGAAACCAAACTAACTGGGGGAAAAAACAACACTTGAACATCAGTGTGAGAAGAATTAAAAAGACAGACAAAAATGTTATGCGAGTCTTTCACATCGCTGTGGAGGAAGTTTGGACCACTCTTCTTTGCAGAATTCTTTTAATTCAGCAACATTGGATGGTCTTCGAGCATGAACGGCTGGTTTGAGGTCATGCCACAGCATCTCAATCCGATTTAAGTACGGACTTTGACTAGGCTTGAGGTCACAAACTGATGGCCGGACATTCTCGTTCATGATTTTCTGTTAGAGAGCAGAGTTCATGGTTCCATCAATTATGGTAAGTCATCCAGGTCCTGAAGCTGCAAAGCAGCCCCAGAACATCACACTACCACCGCCATGTTTGACTGTTTATACGATGGTGTTTTTATGAAATGCTGTGTTAGATTTACGCCAGACGTAACGGGACGCACACCTTCCAAAAAGTTCAACTTTTTTTTGATCAGTCCACAGAATATTTGCCCAAAAGTCTCAGGGATCAACAAGATGTTGTTTGGCAAATGTGAGACAAGCCTTTGTGTTCTTTTTGGTCAGCAGTGGCTTTCGCCTTAGAACTCTCCCATGGATACCATTTTTGTCCAGTCTCTTTCTTATTGTTGAATCATGAACACTGACCTTAACTGAAGCAAGTGAGGCCTGCAGTTCCTTAGATGTTGTTCTGGGGTTTTTTATGAACTCCTGGATGAGTCGTTGATGTGCTATTGGAGTAATTTGGTAGGCCGGCAACTCCTGGGAAGGTTCACCACTGTTCAAAGTCTTCTCCATATGTGGATAATGGCTCTGACTGTGGTTCGCTGAAGTCCCAAAGCACTAGAAATGGCTTTGTAACCCTTTCCAGACTGCTACATGTCAATTACTTTGTTTTTCATCTGTTTTTGAATTTCTTTAGATGCAGCATGGTGTGTTGTCTACTTCACTTTGTCAGACAGCTTATATTTAACTGATTTCTAGATTAAACAGTTTTTGCAGTAATCAGGCCTGGGTGTGGCTAGTGACATTGAACTCAGCTTTCCAAAAAATGTGGTTTAACACAGTTTATTCAGGATTTATTAAGAGGGGGTAAATACTTTTTCACATAGGGCCAGATAGGTTTGGATAGCTTTTTTCCCTTAATAAATGAAATCATTTAAAAACTGCATTTTGCATTTACTCTGGTTATCTTTGTTTAATATTACAAATTGTTTGATAATCTGAAACATTTAAGTTTGACAAATATGCAAAAAACTAAGAAACTCTGAAGGGGGCAAATACTTTTTCACAGCACTATATACATATACAGTCTATGGTAGCTCTTCTGTGAGGGCACATTATAACATCTAATCTTGTAACAGCATAAACCCCCTAAGCTCTTGACAAGTGATGCTTACCACCACCTGCCAGCAACCAGCACGTTTGTTGGCAGAGCAAAGTGACATATAGTACCTTTAAACAATGATGTTTATAAATGACTTAATTATTAAGGTTTGAACAGTGAGCAAAGATGAGCATAATGGAAGTAAAGCTACACATATACACCCAGGAGTAACAGGAGGGGGGAAATCCATTTTACTACAGAGCCACTGTTTCAATAATCCTATTGCCCTCAATTCCACTTCAATTAAAACATGGACCGACCTCAGCCACACTTCCTATTACAGGTTATTATAATTCATCATGGGGCTATACTCACACCTACAAAAAAACTGCCAACCTCCCTGTACGAGTGAGCTACCTGTATTTTGAGGCAAACATGGCAGAGCAAATAATTAAGAAATCAAATTAGACGTTAGCAGACAAATTTAACTGACTTTAATTATTGGAGTCTTGGTGAATAACCATCTTGCAGGGTGAGTGACAGAGCCCGACTCGGTTGGTTTCACACTGGTGGCACCGGTTGTGACCGAGTGCCGGGTGTGTGCTGCAGTCTACAGAGCACTGAACTGTCAAGGACATGAGGCCCCGCTGAATATTCCAGCGCTCATTTCTTAGCCATGACACTTCCTGAATGGTTAGCTTCTTTTCTTTCTCCTCGATGAGGAGAAAATAAATAAGTGACATTGTTGGCCCTTTCATTTCTTTTTTTTCTGATGATGTGATATGACTTCAGGCTCTGCACGGTGTGCTCGAAATGAGACGTTTCTGAGAGCACTCCAGATGATGATAGCAGGATGTGTGGCTGCCATTAATCTTTACAATTGCAGAACAAGTGCTATCGTTTATGTCATGGCAGTACATTATATTAAGAATATCATCCTCCTGACTGTAGCCTGTGGACCATTTCATATTGCAAAGTACATTTGTGTTAAACACTGGATACTTAACAGGAAGGAGGCTTCAAGCAAAAACGCTCAAAATCCACTGCAGCTTCTTAAAATGAAATGAAATTAAAACATTGGGCACTCATTTTCATCCCACAGTAGATATGTTTGGATTATGAACAAACAAGCATTCACTCTGCACTCTGGGATATTGTAAAATCATTTTTTGAATAGTAATTGATTAATAAAGTAATGTTGATAATCAAGTGTTCAATAGAACACTTGATTACAAGCACTTTCCTCACAAAGTGAACTAATGTACATATATGGAAATGTTAAAACTGTGTATTAAGGTTGTGCATATCCTCATGGCCACCAGAGGCACCATGTCACAATGTCTAATAGTAGTTAAAGCCCTATGAGATGAATTGTAATTTGTGAATATGGGCTATACAAATAAAATTTGATTGATTGATTGATTGATCCCTGTTTTGTGAGCATATGTGCACAAAGATGCCTCATGGACATTCATTGATGGAACCTTTTTAAAAAAGCACATGCAGATACTTTACTTAAGTACTTGCAGTTTATGCTATTTTACACCTCTGTTCCTCTTCATTTATTTAACAGCTGTAGTTACTAGTTACTGTAATAATTACGATTGTTGAAAAGGTCTCTGTAAATCAACTTTAAATTAAATCTCTTCATTAAATTAGTATAGTTTATGAGTGAGTGAGTTGAGTTTTAATCCTCAATTTTCTAAATAAGGTGATGAGAACATTACAGCATATTTTTGATGTCATTCAAGTATTTTCTGAGATCAAATTCTAGTTGTCCTAATTCCAGAGGGACGACACACTTTGTAGTTCTGGTTTATAGATATGGTCAGTTCTTTGTGTGCTTCATTTGAATAAAAAATGTGATGCTGTATGGATTCAGTTACGGCCAGAATTGTTTATGCAGACAATACATAAAGTGGCTAAAACATGCTCCGCCACATAGACTGGTTACAATAGTAACATGTTACACATTGATGCATCAATAATAATACAATAATACAATGCCAATACCAATACAGTACAGGACACAAAGAACTTTAGTTTTAAAACCCCTTTTTGCTGAAAATACATTTATGTTTACATGGGTAAGATTTTGAAATGCAGGACTTCTAATGTTATTTTATTACTTTGTTTATTCACTTAGTGTGAATCTTTTTTCTCTCACTGCTGGTGGTATATGCAATCCTGCCAATGGTTTCACACTACTGCACTAATCAACAGTTGGTGCAACATGGAGCCATGAAATGTAGCATTGCCCTAACAAAACTGGGAAGAACAAGACTGCTAGCGAGCAATGATGTAACAATGTTGGTGTCAGGAAAATGTATCTAACACATTTGTAGCCCTCAGGGATACCCACTATGCATTTTGGTATAAAACCTCCACTTCAACAAAACTCCTCTGGCTTATCTGTAATGTATTTTATCATGCCTAATGCTCTAGTGCAGGTGGTTAGATACTGCAGTACACATGCAGCTTGTGACTGTAGCATTAGTACAGGTAACTAATGGGAAAGCTCACAACGGAAATGTCACTAAATGCAGCCAAGGGCAAGACAATCATAGTGTGTATCTGTGTGTGTGTAGCTGTAGCAGAAGTAGCATGAGATGAATGCGACTCCTACAAAGCACAACACTTCACACCTGAGTTCAGTACAGTCAGTGAGAATCGTCGGAGAGCATCTATGAACAATCCAGTACAAGGAAGTGTTTGAAAACGTGACTTTTGAACTTCAAATATGGCCAACAGACAAAGTAAAGAGGATGGGACACACACGCTCTGCTTTGTGGAACTTGGCTCTGAACCTACCGCTCATGAAAAGTATATAAATCTCTGAAAAAGCCACAAAAACAAGGAGGAAATGACCATATGCTAAGCTGTACATCCCAGCTGCACCGACTGGGCTCCGTGCCGTCTGTGTAGGAACCATAGTGTTAGAGCGACTGTTTTACACTCAGCATGAAGAATTCATGTTTTGTCCTTATCCAGCTTTTCCCAGGAAAAGACTATTTTATTCTCAGCTGAAATAAAAACGGCTTAAGCCTGTTTCACCCTGAGGCTCGAGAGCTCTGTCTTGCCCTTAAGTCTGTTCTACCTTGAGAAATTCTGTATTGTCTCCATGCACAAAACCTTTCTCACTCCAGTCTCAAATTGGCCAGTATTATCAGGGACAGAAAGAAAGGGGCAAAACAAAGAATCCATCGATAGAAATTCCGTCTTACCCGCATGTGAACACCTATTTTACTCTTATCAGGAATCTGGTGAGTCTCGCTATAGAAAATGATTTTAATCTTTCTCTGAGTCTTACCCTCAGCTGTAAACTGGTGATGAAGGTTCCCCCAAAGATCGAACCATCCCGACCAGTACTCCATCACCATTTTAGGCCTCTGAGGCTACAGGGGAAAAAGAAATGAATTGATGTTACAAATGTTTTTTGTGTGGCTAAATTATTGCACAGGCAAAATATATTTTGAGGTAAGCGTTCCAAAATACTGTATATGTGGGAGACATTGTATTTGAAAGAGCAAGGGTTCATAATTATGTGTTTATCCAGTGTAGTTTGATTAGATCCTAAAACCGGTAATGACTCATACACAAAACAACAAATCACTGGAAACACTGGTCCCCATCCAGGACATCTACCACCAGCGGTGTCTGTCACAGCATGCAGACGATATACTGTAGGAGCAGGGCTTCAGTTTCATCACAAGACAGTCAGGTTTCCTAAGTCATAGTCAAGCCTCTGCATATGTTTATCTGCCCGATTGCCCTTTTTTTCTCACCCACCTCTGCATATTCCACACAGTTCAAATAAAACTTTAAACTTAAAATCATGTACCATAAGAAATAAGACTTACCTGTATTTCTTCCAAATACTTAATGTCATTCAGGTTCAGTTTCTGAAAATTGATGGTTTCAAGAGCTGTAGACAAAAAGAGTTAAATATTATCATCATGTCAAATATAATCTAAAAAATTTATTACTTTGCAGGTTTTTTGATTATTTGTTAAATAAATCCTTCAAACCCATTCGTCTGTACAAGTTCCATATCACAGCTGTGTGGTGTCTTTATTCACAAATGTAATGTAAGCGTCTGTAAATTTTTTCAGAAACACATCCAAACATTATATGAACACCAAGAGGACTGTTTACTTGATAACAATAATAAAGCCCTGGTGGAGGCTGCACTGTGAATTATGTGAGACATGAGTGTTTCCATCAATAACACACAGAAAACCTTAAATTGTATTATAGGGCAATTGTGGTTTTTTTTTAAAACAAAGGTTATTAATATATATAAATGAAAAGTACACAAGGAGAAAATTAATCAGTAATTATTTTCTGATCAAAATATCTGTGTCTCAATTTAGGGGCCACATCCTTCGAAGGCTTCATTTGACGATCGATTGTGCCATGGCGACACGACTAAACTGTCCCATTTTAAAGGAATCCTCAAATGAAGCTGACAAACAAGTCCTTTCATACCCTATTAAAGACGGCTCCAATGCAAGTATCAGACTCAACTAACTAAACAGCTAATAGTATATGTAAAAAAAAAGGGGACATTAAAACTTTCTTGTCTTGTCCAACTGCAGCTCTGTTGCTAGGCAACAGGGCTAAGGGCGGGAGAAGTAGGTGACACAAATCATGAAAATTCTCCGTAGACCAGTCTCATTTTAAGTTAGGCCTTCGTGGTCAACACAGTCGTAAAAGACCTCCTCCTGCGTGGGCCGTGTTGGCCACGTCTCCTGTATTGGGACACAGCTACAGTTTCAGTTTATGACAGAGTGTGTTCAAAAAGAGACCCTTCCTGGTTCTACAGTACACAGACTCCTTTGTGTGAGGAATCTGAACTGCAGCTGCCTGACACTGGGTCACTCTTGGCTCAGAACTGTTGTTGTGTGTGCAAAACAACACGCCAACCACCATATTGAAAGTGTGTGTTTGTTGTCTTGTTTGTCTGATAGCCAATCGCACAATACCTCCTTTCACTCCTCCAAGCTTTAGTCCGTCCTTGTTGTCGGAGGTCATCAGCAGCTCTGTGATGCCCCTTGACAATAACGCCTGGAGAGAAGGGAGATTATGGAGGCAAGGTGTATTTGTGCACTCTTATCAAAGAACCCCCAGTTCTAATTAAAATGATTTACATTTCCGTTCCTTACCTCTTTGATGAATGGCATGTATTCTTTATCCTTAGCATAGGAGCCGTATTCATTCTCCACTTGAACTGCGATAATGGGGCCATCTTTGGAGAACTGTGCATTAAATTAACCAGAAGATAGAGGACACACATTAGGGCTTGGCACCAGCTCTTGATCTTTCTTACCCGCCCTCAATGCTGTTGACGTTTTAAAAGCCGTGAAATGAAAGTCAGAGCTTGTACAATGATGTGCGGAGTTGATAAGAAGAAAATAATGATTGATAGGAAACAATTTGTCCAATTGGAGTCAGTACGGTGCATTTTCTTGCTATCACTGGTCATATGGTCAGTGGCAGCTTATAATTGCACAATATTTTAGGAAGTGGTAAACTATTGCAAATGAGAAAAATTATGATATGAACAAATGTGAGGATTCAGTCATGAAAATAGTTTTACCATGCTGCTATTTGGATTACATTATAGACATATAATTGCTGAAAATATGAATAGACTAGAATGGCACTTAGTAGGGCACATACCTCCACAAAGGCCCACAGTCTCCTTTAATACAATCAAACCACACCAGATTTCACACACACCCTTAGAAATCTGTTCCCTCGATATTCCTGTTTTCTTCACCAAGAACAATGATATATTCCCTGTAAAATTAGTGAAAATGTTCAAAAAGTGATGAAGAATCCTGAATCTGCCGCAGTATTTAAGGAGTTCTTCCTGGGCAACCCTGTTCCACCCTTCAAGCATTTCTTTAACCACGTTTCAAGAAAATCAGTTCAGTCGTACTTGGATAATCCTGGTTAGAGACAAACAGCATTGTAAACATAACCCAATTGGAGGAAGAAAGCGAATCTGTGTGGACAAAACAATAAAAACTCAACGGGCTTTAATTGAAATGGCTTTGTACATGTTTAATAGTTTTATTTTATATCTTTATTCTACTTTTTTTATATTATCTGCCTCAGCTCCAATTTAACTTTTTTTTCACATTGTTGGTGCTCAAAGGAAAAGTACCTGGTGTGGAATGACTTTGGCGATGAGTTGATCGAAGAAGGAGTTGACTGCGTCGGTGAAGCCACGGTATGTCGTTCTCAGTTTCATGTTTTCATCCCGTAGCAACCAGCTGAAAAGAGAACACATTCAAAAACCATTGGAATATCCCAAAATGCTACTTATCCCCCTTAAAAGCATCAAAAAATAAACACACCGCACTTAGCCTGGCTATCATGAACTGCTGTAGCAGGGGAGTCATGCTTTGCTGCGTTCCCCTCGAAGCGCTGTTTTGATGATTATCAAATTAATATTACCTCGAACTCACATTGCCTGAAGGCAAAACTACACCGAAAATACCCACTTCCAGTCTTTTTCCACCTCAACAAATCCCCCACGAGTCCGAAACTTTTTAGTTTAAAGATATAAATATAATGTATTATTTCAGGGTCAGATTTAATTTTGATTCTGTGTAATTAAACAACAATGACTTTCATCTGGTTAACAGTGGTGTTAAATGAATATGATATATCCTTTAAACATATGTTTTCTAATGTACTTGAAATACTATGTTAAACTACAATTACACAAAGAGAAATCCTTGCACAATAAGCAGCACACCTATTGAAACTGGCCAAATAGATGACAGCACACAAAATAATACAAATAAGTAGCCCATGAATTATTTCCAGTCCTTTAATAGATTTCGCCTGCAGCAAAGACATTGTCAACTAACAGATTACCTGACCTAACAATTCATTTCAGAGCCGTTTATAAGATTAATTCAGTGCGCTACTTTTAAAATAAAGCTTTACAATGTGACTGTGGCTGCGGAACAGGCCCAACATAATCTGTAAAGGTAACGCAGAATCATGGCTCTGTGGTTTTTACCTGGGTAGCCCCCCTAAGTCCCACTCAGCACAGATGTAGGGCCCTGGGCGCAGAATCACCCAGAGGTCCAGGCTGGATGCAAGGCGGAGGAAGGCTCTGAGAGAAGGAGACAAAATGTGAAAAATGGTCTATAGTCTCATCAGGGCTCTATTAATCACCTGTAATGCAGATATAAAGCTTTGGCATATAATCGTTTTCAGCTCAAAAAATTCAGCATAGTAAAGGACCAATATCATTCAGTTTAAAATACTTGTTTGTATTCATTGTCACTTTGTCTGAGAGAATGTCTGATTACTCAACTAAACCTGCCAGTGATAAAAAACTTTTGATAGACCAATGCCAATCATAATCAATAAAACAGCAATCACTGTGCACAACTAATTCATCAGTAGCATTTCGTAAAGGTACACATCATCAGTGGTATCAAATTATTGTGGACTGTGGACAACTCAGGCTCTTTCCAGTGCAACAGTGCCATCTGCTGGAGGGGATCTGACCTCCAACATATACCCTGAATGTTTTACCCTCCGTAGTTCCTTACTCCAAATCCAGCTGATCCTCAAAGTTGAACACCCCTTGCTCCGGCTCATGGAGGTTCCATGGCACATATCTGGAAAAAAGGACACATCTTAAATGTTATATTATATTTTGTGTGGTTTTAGTATTCTAATATCCTTATGTTTTCTGACATTCAGTTTATAATACTATGACTTGTGATTATTGTGTGCCCTACTCTTAATCTAAAAGCAAAGTCATAGTGTAGTGGTCTGAGGTAGGGCTGGGCAACAAAAACATCAATAGCAATATATCAAAAGACTTATACCCATATTGATTTAAAGCTTTGTGCAAATACAGTGAGGAGGTTTAAGAAATAGCTGATCTACCTCATATGTATATTCACTTGTTTATCAAGTGTCCTTCTCACCACATAAGGAAGCATTTAATACCACAACCTTCATGCCGGTGCAAAAATCAGCCTTTAAACTTTATCAATGTCGACTGGCGTGAAATTATATCTTCTTGATATAAAGGGATGAAACGGTTACCGATTTCAAGGTTTATCTTGGTAAAATTCCAGACAGTTAGAAGTACCGTTTCAATCATTAATTACAATGGTAATTTGGTTGATCATCAACCAAAGTTATCGATTCTCCAAGACGTTGTCACAGAAAACAACCTGCATTCGAGTATTGTAAAAACATGGTGGAAGGAGCTGCAGACTGTGTCAGAGCTAGAGATTTGTTTCAGTTGCCTAAGTGAACAAAATCAGACGTGTGACTCAGAGGAGCAGGTGGAGTGGTGGTGTTATACGGCTATTCTATTTTATATAAATATATTGTTTTTAAATAGCATTTTGCAGATTTTCAGCACATTTTATAATGTGGAAAAACTGGTAACCTTGATCATTTGTATCACAATAATCTTGATCCAACATTTTAACACAATCTAATTTTACACGATACAGGTTTTGGCCTTGTCAACCAGCCCTACTCCGATGCTCAGTACATTCAGCCAGTGATATATTTGCAGTGGGAGCCTACGTTGTGAGGGTGTTGAGGCCACAAGACTTCAGCTTCAGCAGTCTATCCTCCCAGTAGGCTCTTGGGACACGGAAGTAGTGGATGGAGCCCCCCAAGATGCGGAAGGGTTTTCCCTCCAGAGTGAACTGGGATGTGTTGGCTCTCAGACCCGGCCCCCTGCTCATTCTCTTGATTTCAACAGGGTGTTTCCTAAAGGGGAAATTTATTTTATTTCATAGCCGAAAAAAATAACTTGACTAAAGGGAATGGAGGGAAGACATTTAAAACACACATTTTCCCCTTGAGGCAAGTCTAGCCAGGAATTATATAATTGAATTGTATTTGTATTGTACCAAATCACAACATACATTATTGAGGCCAAGACCTGAACAAGTTAAAGAGAAACCCAACATTTTCCACTACTCATTTTTAACAGGAAGAAAGACTTAAACAGGACCAGACTCAATGTGAGCAGCCATCTGACTCGACCTGTTTGGGTGAGAGGGAAAAAAAGGAATAAAGGAGAGGGTAGGGCAGGAACAGTTATGAAAAAGCACTGCTAGACTCGTTAAAATAAAAACAATGAATATATGTTGGAAAAAGGTGGCTGATATGCTGGGTGATCCTCTCAAAGTGTTTGCTCAGTGTTTGAATGAATCAACCTAGCAACAGTGGAAGGTGTTAGCCTTCTGCAAAAAGCATGCTGTTGGCCTTCTGGGTAAGGTTGGTCTCCTCTGCTACACATACCTGCAGTATGTAAATCTGCATCGAGACCAGGCACATGCACTGATGGACCACAGGTTGTGCTAAAGCACGTTTATTTGAGACTTTATTTTCTTCTTCTCAATCCATATCTCAGTTTTTTTACTATGGCCCATGATTGCATTAATTTTCCAACCACAACAATTTACACATGTGATTTGAGAACCCTGCGGATCATGGCTGTTTCCCTGACTTGCCCTTTTTGGTGTCTACCCGGTAATGATAGTGTTTGAAAAGGTCAGTTTTCATATCCTGCCGTACAGCGTACATCGCCTACTATGTATATCTACCTACTAATTCCTCAAACTGCCATTCTTCATGTGGAACGCATGTTTTGCTCACCATCCATTTCACATTTGGCATACTATTGTAAATTGACCGAGAAAGTGCAGTGCCAAGGTTTGTGTGAATTGGACACGAGATATGCTCAATATTGATAAGAAATGTAATAAACAGGCGACCAGCGCTCTGTAGCAGTCAGTAGGGGCGGGGCATTGTGCCAACAGTCAGTCTTAGGACCAAGTTTCACAATCAGAATCAGAATTGGTTTTTATTGAGAAGCAGGTTTACAGATACAAGGAAGTTGCTCTGATGTATTTGGGGAAGTATAAATAAAAAAAAATAGCAATAAAATGAAAATATAAAAAATACCATAGGTGGGAGGGATTGTGCAATACTACAATATGTTGTCAGAAAGCACTAGTGACTTGATTGTGCAAAGTACAGTTAGTCGGTTATTTACCACGGGAAGTTAAAGTGTCAAAGTGTCAAAGGCATGTTGTTCGGGACATCAGTGTAGTCCAGTGATAATGACCTAGGCCTTGTTGATGGGGCCAGGTTTTGGTCCGGATGGCCCACAGCCTCCTGCCAGAGGGGAGTGGCTCTTAAAGTCCATGTTTGGCATTTATTCTTCGACTACAACCATGTGGGGCTGATCTCAATCAGGACAAAGTCAAAGCACAATGTTTGTTCTGTTGCTGCAATGTCTTCTATCAAGCTGAATTTGTTTGTGACTTTGGTCTGATTATGCCAGCTGCTGAAAAGACATCTGAAATAGTGCCTTGCAACATATTCAGGAAATCCTTCTTACTTACATACAAGTCACACACGAGAACAGCAATGAAGCAAATTCAGTTTAATTTTATGAAAAACATTTACACCAAGATTTCTAACTTCACTCTTCAACATTAACTATATAGAAAAAGCTCTGCACATGACTTCCCTCAGAATGAAGACAAACCCTAAAAACCTGAGTTGATGGCTTTCCAGTTGCACAGAAACAATATTTACTTAAGCCAGCTAACCATAGTCAGCAAAACCAGTTTAAAAAAACACATTACACAGCAGTCACCCTTACCAACACGGTAGTAACATGCCCCAGACAGTGATTGGACAGCACTGTAAGTACGACAAATTAAAAGACAGAAGTGCTAATAAACAGTAAAAACTTCAGCTTCCACTACTGTTGATACACTGAGCAGCCATCTTGGATTTCTTGGAGTCAAAATCCCGACTTGAGGGGGTGTTCCAGTTGCAACTTTCAACAGGCGAAGTTGGGGTTGGTAATTTCGAGTTTAAGGTATATTGGAACAAGGCATAACACAGGCCAAGGAAACTGACAGGCTTCCAACCGTATCAAGCAAATAATCAAGCATCCTCATGTGTTTATGAGGACTCAACGAAATAATTTTGTAATTAAAAGATACTGTAAGATACTACTATATATAACTCTATTTTTATGAAAAACATGACAAATTACAGGATTGCCCTTTTCTTCCCCATGTGACCATCAGCCCCCCCAAAGAGTCTGTGCACGGCCCTGGTGGAAACACCAACACGATCTCACCCCAATCGGACGAACAGATGTGCTTTGAGACTCGCGGGTGAAACGCAACTGAACAGCAAACAAAGGGATGTCCAACAAATTGATCATTGATGTGGTTACAGTTCTCGACCCCCCCGCCAACAGGTGAGCCTGGGGAAAGTTCCCATGTAACTATCTTCACAATAAATCATACGGGACACAGAAACCCGACCAATTAAATACAGAAATACATGGAGACCTACAGTAAGTCCAGAGAGTGACCCTTTCTGTGGGGGTGCACACAGACCTCCACACTGACGGCTCATATATAGAAACACTGCCAGCTGCCTTACCTTGTTAACTTGTGATAAGTGAAAATGGCTCCCGCAGCGAAGCAGAGCAGCAGACAGTATCTCTGCTTCAGGGACAGGCGGACACTAAACACGGAGGAGCTTTCCATTGGAAACGCGACTCTAGTAACCACAGCCCAACTAGACGCGTCTCCTCCAGACCACACGAAGTGAATCACTCCTCCTCTCTGTCTTCCTGTTGGATTGACCCTCTGAACGTCAGCCGGTCGAGCGTGTCCCGGTGGTTCAGGTTCGTGATACCTGTCAAACTCTCAGCCGGAGCTACCCCATGTTTAAACATCGCCACACCGCTACAACTTCCGGGATTAACTTTCTGGGAAGGACAGGAATGAAGGGACTTTCCGGCCGCGGTGTCTCATGTACTCGGTATGATCAATGTCCACAACTGGGCCAACACTGCGGGTGATCGTGATGTGCCAATGTACTAACCACTCTGAGGAAGCGCGTCCACCTAGCAGCGGGAGCGCACCAGCACACCTGCGCGTCATTGTTCTGCAACTGCTCTCCGCGTTTAGGGACTGTCTTCAAGTGAACGCTGCTTAAATAAAACGCAGAAAGTGAAAACTTGTCGTGCTTGCCACCATCCATGTCGTCAGTGTGTGTGACAAGCTTATCCAGGCTATTTAGGCATCATTTGTGTACAGTGGGAAGATGTGTAAACCATAGACTGTACATACATATATGGATGACATGACAGCTTCCCAAAAGTGAATCTGAATCATCTAGATTGCCACCTGATGGCTGGCTGCAGTATAGGTTATATTCCCTGGGGAAAACGTTATTCTAAAAAGTGTTTTTTTTTACAGTTTTGGGTAGTTCTAAACTGATGTATGTTCACATTTCTATGCCTTAATTTGATAACACTAAAATGGGGTGAAATGTCATGTTTGACAGCTGAGATTGACTTGTGCTAGTGTGTATTGGCAAGACATCAAAAGCACAAGCTGGCGGCATTCTTGAAAATTCTTGCTGAGAACACGGAGGAAAGGGGGAGTTGTTGCTGAAGCGAGGTCAGAGGTGTGGCAAAAGGCTTTGTTTTGGTCTGAGAAGCTGGTGCTAGTGTGACATCTAATACAGATACACTATAGTACAAATGGTATATGTAAGTTGTAGAATATATAAGCTGTACACTACAGTCGAATGAGGTCCCTTGTCTGTAGATTGTGACTTGACCCACTAGATGGCATTAGTACATTATGCAGGAGTTGTATACTATGCAATGAAGCCAAAATACAAAATACAGTATAATGCAATGTGACTGCCACACACACAAATACACACAGAGAGAGAGAGAGAGAGAGAGAGAGAGAGAGAGAGAGATGAGAGAGGAGAGAGGAGAGAGAGAGAGAGAGAGAGAGAGTGAGATACAAAGCACTATTATATTTTTGTTCTGAAACAACAATAGTTTCCCTTATCTACAGAGTTTGAGGCCTCCCAGCACCGTCCTCCTTTACAATGGTACAGCTGTGACAGTGATGCATCTGGACTTTCATGATAACCCTGGGTAAGGCTTTGCTTTTATTGTGCTTCATTTATTTTGTACAATCTTTATCCATTTGTATGTACAATTAGACAGATTCATGATTTACTGATTCTAAAGATTCACTGCATACAGGTTTAAAAGTTAAATACTTTACACTTTTGAATCTAATCGTCTAACACGACGAGTTTGAAAGTCTATTTTATAAAACAGTTCACATCACCACCCTGAAGTGAGGAGGATGAGTCGCTCGGAGGGTCTGAGGGAGAATTCGGATCAGTTCACTCTGGGGGGAGAGCCCTTTCGCATCCTGGGAGGCTCCATCCATTATTTCCGTGTGCCCAGAGCATACTGGGGGGACCGGCTGCTGAAGATGAAGGCTTGTGGCCTCAACACTCTCACAACGTAGGCTTCCACTGTATCACGACAGGATTTTCACTGTTCCAACACAGATAAAATTCAATCAAATGCGTTAGTATGCTTAAATGAAATAGAATCATTGGCATTCTTTTTTAGATATGTGCCATGGAACCTGCACGAGCCTGAGAGAGGAACATTTAACTTCCAGGAACAGCTGGACCTCAGGTAAGGCACCCTCTATCTTTGTTTATCTCCTCTTTGTATTCAGAATGAAGTTTTTCTCTTCTCTCCTAAGGGCTTACATCAGTCTGGCAGCAGAGATGGGTCTCTGGGTCATCCTGCGTCCTGGACCCTATATCTGCGCTGAATGGGACTTGGGTGGGTTGCCTAGGTAACACCATTTGGTAATTATCTAAAAATGCAGTCACATACTGTATGAGACGTATGCCACGAGTTGTCCTCATGTTTGTTTGTTTTCAGCTGGTTGTTACAAGATAAAGATATGAAGCTGAGGACAACTTATCCAGGATTTGTAGATGCTGTCAACCTCTACTTCGACAAGCTTGTATCAATTGTCAAACCTCTGATGGTAAGTCCCAAAAACTTTTTTCCTTTATTCTTTTTTTATTTTTTATTACTATCCATTTTTCGTCAATGGTGCAGCAAAATACTTTTCCTTGATTTTCTTTATTAAGTTTGAAGAAGGAGGACCAATCATCGCCGTGCAAGTTGAGAACGAGTATGGATCATATGCAAAAGATGAAGAATACATGTCATTTATAAAGAATGTGAGTCCATTCATTTCAATTTCTTGGCTGATAAAGTGTTTATGGTACATTGTTCTGCAGATATTTCAGCATCCCTCTTGTGTGTGACATTATTCTCTTCATCTGACGGCAGTGTCTCCAGACCAGAGGAATCCGTGAGCTCCTGCTGACATCCGACAACTGGGAGGGCTTGAGATATGGAGGAGTAGAAGGAGGTAGAAGTAACCCTTGACCTGCATAAAAAGAAAACCCGGATGCAACATCCATCTTTGAAGTTTTTTTATGTTTATTCCTTGAAACTGAACTATGTATATTACATATTTCTCATTTCAGTTTTAAAAACAATAAACCTTCAGAGACTGTCATTCGGAGCAATCCAGCACTTGGCTGACATGCAGGTAAATTACATTTATTGGTCATTTCTGCTTTTGCATATGTAGATATATCTTGCCACTGGGAAAATAGTCCATTTTGTATTTTTGTGAAAGCCCCTGATAGATGAGTACAATATGTATGTAATGCAGACATGTGTTCTGTTTTGTTAAGCCGCAGAAGCCACTGATGGTGATGGAATACTGGTCTGGGTGGTTTGATGTGTGGGGAGAGCATCACCATGTGTTCAATGCTGAGGGTACAGAAACACTTCAATCATCAATAATCACAATAAAGCATTATATAATTATTCATCACTGCATTTGGCTCTTTGGCCCAGCCTGTATATTACTATATGCTTTGCATCATTAACTACAACACCGTAATAATTACAAAGGTTGTAAGTTTACTTAAAAAAGGTGACTAAATATAACTATTTGTATTAAGTTATGTTAACTTTGTATCTACTTGTTAAGTTCATTTTAATATGTATTTATTTTTCTCAAGTTTTTTTTAACTTAAAAATGTCAAGAGACATTAACTCGCACTGTGTAAGTAAAACATCAGATCCAGACTTTCTCAGAAAATGGGTTGAGTAAGCAAAGGTATAACATTTCACAGTGAAAAGGATGGAACCTATCGGGTGATGTATGCTCCCTCTTCACAGACATGCTAGCTGTGGTGTCAGAGATCCTGGAGAGAGGTGTTTCAATCAACCTGTACATGTTTCATGGTGGAACCAGCTTCGGCTTCATGAATGGAGCGATGGACTTCGGAGCTTACAAACCCCAGGTCACCAGTTATGGTCGGTATAGATATAACCCCTTCCCACGAGAGCTCTGAGACTAGAGACCAAAGGCTCTTACAGCTCTCCCCCCAATAAATTGCATAGCCCTTATACTGTTTTGGGGAATATTTTCCCTCCAGATTATGACGCTCCCTTATCTGAGGCTGGAGATTGCACCCCGAAGTATCAGATGTTGCGGAATTTATTCAGCCAGTACCACTGTAAGCTCTTCTTTTAACATCCACATGCTCTGATTGAAAGCCATGTTCACCTAGCAATTCAACTGATGACTTCACTGCTCTGAGCATCTGAGTCTGTCATAATCAGACTTAATTACTGCAAATGTTTTTGTCAACTCGTGTTCCAGCTGAGCCTCTTTCTGAAGTGCCATCTCCACGGCGAAGGAGAGTGTACGACCCTGTTGTCATCCAGCAGCACCTGTCACTGTGGGACAGCCTGCACTTCACTGACAAGGTGGGCTGCAGATATACCAAGCAGCTGTCAGGTGTGACAGTTGATTCTATAGTCCACAGGATGGGAAATGTTTTATCAAATCTCCACCAAACTGCCCCTGCTGGGCAGTGGTGCGCCTCAGTTGTGGTGCGCCTCAGAACGACAGGATGTTGTTGTTATCAGCCTGTTTGTCTGCTGCTGTGTGTCCCATTTCAAGAGATCTGGCAACCCGCTGCTTGTCTGCTCAGTTTCATCATATGTCAAATTTTGTGAATTGGTGCACATATGCTGTTTACACAACTGATTTAATTCCACGTACATTTCAGTGTCATGCATGCATGTACTATTCTGTGAAAATGCATATTTCAACACAAGCAGGGTGTTAAATGTTAAATGACACAAACGCGCCGTTATTTCCAGACGCTAATGTGTTGCACTCTTTGACTGTGCAGCCTCACAGGTCAGAGAGGCCGGTGAACATGGAGAATCTACCTGTCAACAATAACAACGGTCAGTCGTACGGCTACACGCTGTATGAAACCAACATCAGCATTGGAGGTGTCCTCAACTCGAGGAACAATATCCGAGACAGAACACTGGTGAGGGCATGCAGATCAACCCCAGAAACACATACTGTACATAAATAATATAGTTACAAAACAACTATGTAACGTGGTTATAATTTATCCTGTCACTGTGACTGTTAATGTTTTCTAGGTTTTTGTGGACAGACAATTTGTCGGTAGTTTGGACTGTAAGACCCATGAGCTGACACTTCCTGATGGAAAGGTAATGATTTTGTCTAATTAAGGACTTTTTTTAAGTCAAAGATCCACCCAACAGAAGAAGGCTTCAATAGATGATGCAAAACCAGCATGAACTGGATAAACATCAGTGCTGGAGGAAGCACTTAGTTTTTTACTTTTAAGTAAAAGTACCAATAAATAAACAAAAATGTACTAAAGTTAAGGTGCTAATAATGTTTCTCTGCTGAATAACCTTTTTTAATGTCTCTCGGTTTTTGCAACAAAGCGAGAGAGGACGTTGAGTTTCCTTGTGGAGAACTGTGGACGGGTGAACTACGGCAAAGGTCTGGATGAACAGCGCAAAGGTATTCCACCTTCGATCATGTGCCATGTTATCGCTCTCACACCATTCCTACCATCTGAATCTGCCATTACCCACAGTGCACCTCCGATGTAGTACGGACACAAGTGTTATAGCAAAGGAAACATCATAACAGACTAGATGTTGCTTGGACATCGAATTCTCTTATATAAGCTAAAACATGAATAATTTGTGTAACTCTTCTTGTGTGTAGGCTTTCGTCCTACCTTTGTCATGTTTTGTTTTATAAGATGCCCATGCAGTACCTTCTATATGTCAGATAGAGCACACCAAAATGTGTGTGCGTGGGTCTGAGTGTGTCTGTGTACAGAGTATCTTCTGGTTGTTTACACTTCATATTTTTTACCTCATACTTTACAGGTATTGTGGGAGAAATTCTGTTGAATCATCTCCCTCTAAGAGGATTTACCATCTTCTGTTTGGATATGAAGCCAGGCTTTATCAAAAGGTTAGTCAACTGAATTTGAAAGGACAGTTTCACCCTAAAACACTGCACAATCAGCCTTTTTACTCTGAAACAGGTTTATATAGCTTTGACCTTTGACTTTTAAGTGCTGCGCTTATATATCTATCTTAGTGCAAAGTATATTCAGTTATTTCCCAATTTCTATCATGATCGTGTCAATTCTTACCAGATGGTGTCCAGATTTATTTAAGTTTCAACTGATTGTCTGATGTTTCAGATTAATAAATTCAGGTTATTGGAAGACTGACTTCAGGTCGCCCTGCATCCCAGGGTTTTTCCAGGCCAGCCTCTATGTGACTGGGCCTCCCACAGACACCTTCGTCACACTCCCTGTGAGTCAAACCACAATATTCCATAGTTAACTACATATATCCGAACTGGGAATTGTTGTAGTATTAATATGCTATGATGCTTGGTGATGGTGTCGATACTTTGCAAACACACATTCTAATCATTATAATGCATGCATCCACAGGGTTGGGGTAAAGGACTCGTGTTTGTCAACGGGCAGAACCTCGGACGCCACTGGCTCATCGGTCCTCAGCATTTCCTCTACCTTCCAGGAACGTGGCTCAGAAGTGGAGAGAATCAGGTAAACCTGATCCGATGCAACATTAGGGTGTTTGTCCATTTCTGATTTCAAATTTGCTTTAATCTGTGACAGATAATCTTTACACAAAATCAAGCATCATTTTGCTCTCTTTCAGATAATTATTTTTGAGGAACAAAAACCAGACGACAAAATACTGTTTGCCGAACAACCTGACCATGGAAAGACAATTGATGTTTACAAACTCCCCTTTTGCACACTGCTCTGAAGATAATGAGAACAAACGTGCTATTCATCCCCCCCCACACACACATACACGCACACACACACACACACACACACACACACACACACACACACACACACACACACACACACACACACACACACACACACACACACACACACACACGCACAGACACACACACCTAGGGAATACACTTTATTACCATTTGCCTGTACAATTAATCATTCACCATGACATTCTTGAACAATCTTTTGGTTAAAGAAAGTTTTTTGTCTCTAAAAATGTTTTGTGAAGTGTTACATTGATTCTGCCTCTTGTTTCCCACAAACCATAACATAAAATAAAAAAGTATTATCATCTTTATCTTGTTTTCTCAGTGTAAAGTTTGCTCTGAATCAATGTGACAGCTTGAACTGGCAACAACGTGACCACGCCCCCTCAGGCGTCGGAATGGACAAAGGGCCTGGCCGTCACATTAGATTTCCCATACACTGATTTGTCAATGACAACTGAGATACGCCCAGTAACCGGAAATAGACTCGTCTTTTTCTTCACAATAAAACACAAGGATTTATTATACCGGATAATCTTGACTAAACTCGCAGTAGGTAAAATCTAGGAAATACTAATATATTATTTTCTTTGTGAATACATAAATATGTATGCATATTATCTCTATTGTTTCATGTTTAATGGAGCTGGGAGCTTTATTTTGAAGTTGCACATGTAGTCACAGTGAGCTTCACTCTTGAAGGTGTCCAGCGATGTTCCTGTGTTAACGGTATAAAAAGGTCAAAGCAGCACTCGCTCACGGAAGTCTTTGCTGAATAGTCTCCCGGAGCTTTTCTACATGCAAACTGACCTCACAGTGACAGTGACGGCTTTAAAAATGGCCGTGTAGCAGTTGTTAGGAGCAGCGTTAGTACCTTAGCTTAGCCTGAATCCTGAAGTGGCTGAGTTGAGAGCAGGTTCGAATACTAAGTGAAGCTCAGGTGAGTGTTTACTTCTCTGTGACAACATGGAGTGCCTCAGCTCCGTCCTCGGATGCTCTGCGGGCGTCGCGGTGTGTGCGCTCCTGTTGGCAGCCTACAAACTGGGTTTAGTCTACCAGCTGTTCCACAAGGTAAGTTTCCTCCACATGCTGAATATGACCTGTTAGCAATATCTTGTCAGAATTCAGTTCTCTGTCCCCACCCGCGCGGAGCAGGTGGTCAAAGGTGAAAGGTGACACGATGTGCACGAACATGACCTTTCACCAGCTCTGTGGATTTTATTGCACTAAGGCCAAACTGTCAGTGGGATTGCACAAAGGCTGACAATATGTGGTTATTGTGAAATATGAATGACCGGCGGGAGGGGGGGAGAGAGAGAGATAGTGAGGGACCAGGGGCGTTGCAACAGGGTAGGCAATGAACAGCTGAGGTCACCGATGCACAACTTATTACAAAAAGCTGTTTTCAGACATACACTGAACTCCAGAGAGCCCTCGCACATTCTCCAGAGAGGCTATATGTGTGAACCCAAATGTCCAACTGACTTCCTGGTTGAGAGTCCAATAGAGCTGCAGGCCCAATATTAGCCTGGTTCTCAACAGCTCTGAGTCTGTGCGTTCACAGTTACACCTGGCATTAAAATGTGTCCCCACATGCGTCTCGTGATGGGATCTCACCTCCCTGCTCTATACAAACAAACAAACATGTACATCATTTAGGGAAAGTGTCGATAAGTTTTTTATGATTAGTGTTGATATTGTGGTGGTGGTCACGCACACAAACCAACGAGAAGAGAAATAATGCGTTCTATTCTTACTGAAACTGCAGCTGGTCAGAGGATGTCAGCTGAGTAGGCGGTCCTTCATAGGTGGCCCTGACCACCTCTGAATGTAGTCTGGCGTGATCGTTTGGCACACCTTTGCTTGGAGCTGTCCAGTTAAGATCAGTCAGTAAAACCACATGTAAATACCAGATGTGAATGTGGCCGATGTGGGAACGCAGCAGGAGATCCTCTAGACGATTCACTGCATCGAGTAGGTGTGATGATGACATTTCTACAATGCAACACCAAAATGAACCAACAGAAAGAACATTAGGATGGAAAAGCATGTGGATGATCACATGCCTGTAACCGGGAAAACATCAGGTTCAGGTTGGTTTTGAAAAGAAAATGCTGAATGCCAATTATTTTTTCTCTCATTTTGGTTTTTAATTTAATGAGAACCAACTTAAATCCTATGATCGGCTATCTGAAATGCTCCTGGAGGGGGCCATACCTTGCATTGTCAGATATTTAACCATGACAAAGGCTCTCTTTTTTCTGGCTTTCAAAATTATTAAATAAGCGATTATCTAAATATTGTGTTGTACCTTAACCTTTCTTCTGTCCCCTGATGCATTTCAGACTGAAACACAGAGTCCACGACATGGAGGAGAGAGCGTGGCCGAGGTGCTCCGCACCCACGGGATCAAGTTCGTTTTCACTCTCGTCGGTGGACACATCTCGCCCATCCTGGTGGCTTGCGAGAAGCTTGGCATCCGCATTGTGGACACCAGGCACGAAGCCACCGCTGTCTTTGCTGCTGATGCTGTGGCAAGACTGTCAGGTGCAGTATTATGTTACAGGGATAAATGTGTTCAAACATCATGATGCGGTTGCGGAGCATAAAAGAACCGTCCTGCAGGAGACTTTGGGATGTCTAATCATCAGCATTACTAGAGACTTGTAGGTGTTTTGGCTGAGACTAGCATAGACTGTTTAGTCAGACTTGTTACTGAAATATTTTGGCTCTTTCCACCAGGCACTGTTGGTGTGGCTGCAGTCACTGCTGGCCCAGGCCTCACTAACACAGTGACGGCGGTGAAGAATGCTCAGATGGCTGAATCTCCACTGCTTCTTATAGGCGGAGCTGCTGGTACACTACTTCAGGTGAAATACATTTAAACACTGATGCAACTGTGATGGTGAAATATAAATGTTGTTTTTATTTTAGGGCATTGTGTTCAACTCTGGTCAGTCACAGTGTATGACCTAAAACTCGATCACAAATGTATGTGTTCTCAGCTGCAACTTCTAACCTCTCCGTCAACTGTGTTTGTGGAACAGGGCAGAGGAGCGCTGCAAGATATTGACCAGATGTCTCTGTTCAAGCCGCTGTGTAAGTTCTGTGCATCCATCAGGACGATCAGAGAGATCGTACCTACGATGAGGAAGGCCCTGGCCATCGCCCAGTCTGGAACTCCTGGTCCTGTTTTCATAGAGTTCCCCATCGACACACTGTATCCCTACCACCTGGTATCCAAAGAGTTTGGGGTTAAGAACCCTCCCAAGGGCTTGATGGGAAAAATTGTCTCATGGTATGTTATCAGCTTGTCCTGTCTTGACACTGAACATGTATTGTAAAAAAAGATCTATACAATTTGAGAATATAAATTTTACTTCAAAATAATATACAATTACTCTTCTACCCATTACAAGAATCAGCAACTTTATTGTTACAGGGAAATACTAACATTTGCTAAATTGTACATTAGATCTTATAGAGAACTGTTCACTTTCACTGCCATCTCTCCCTGCGATTTATGTCACTTTTAACTGCGAAGACAAACATTTTGCATATGATGATGTGACTTCTCCTCAGGTACCTCAATAACCACCTGATAAACCTGTTTGCTGGAGCCTGGGAAACGAGAGATGCGTCTCCGCTTCCTGTGGACATCCCACAAGCCACAGAGGATCAGGTACAAGTGCTGTTTAATATTTAAGATTTTTTGTTATTATTAGCTAAATAATGTACCTTGATGAGATGACTCTCTCTCATTGTTTGCAGGGTCCAAAGCCATTTTTTTAAATTTGTATTTTGTCCTTTAATTACTTCTATCACAATTCAGGTACAAAGGTGCATAGAGCTGGTGAGTCGAGCCAAGAAACCTGTTATTCTGCTCGGTAGCCAAGCAACACTACCCCCAACACCAGCTGATGACATTAGGTAAAGGACAATATCTCACATCCCCCTCCTCTCTCCTTTTCTATCCTGTATCTTACTGAACTAGAAGGTTTAGTGGTTAAAGAAGTGCTACTCTAGTTGTTCCTTCAGCATTCTGATAGCATTTAATATTTTGTTTCATAATGTTTTCAGCAATACACATCTGGTCAAAAATGTTTTCCTTCTTTACAGAAAGGCATTGGAGGACCTGGGCATCCCATGCTTCCTTGGGGGCATGTCTCGTGGCATGCTGGGTAAAAACAGTCCCATCCACATCCGTCAGAACAGGAGAGATGCTCTGAAGGACGCTGACTTGGTGCTTTTAGCAGGTCTGGAAAATGGAAAAAATAATAGATAGTATTTAAATAAAAATAAGTTATTTTTATTATGTTTCAAAGAATAAAAGCTGTTTTGGGCTGAAATGACAAACTCAGAAAGTTGTTTTAGTTGACCAGTAGAGGTTGAACTGTATATAAAGTAGCCAGCAGAGTCACAGACTATTCAGAGTTCTTAAAGAAATGTTATGCTGTTTGTCGTGTCCCCAGGCACCGTGTGTGACTTCCGCCTGAGCTATGGCAGAGTTCTCAACAGACGGAGCAAGATCATCGCCGTCAACAGAGATAAATCACAGCTGCTGAAAAACTCGGATATGTTCTGGAAACCAACTATTGCAATTCAGGGTATGTTCATAAGCCGCCGCCATCAGCATCATCTTCATTACACAGCTTTATATTTTATAAGTTACTGTGACATTCTAAATGAGCCATTTAAAAGAAAACTTTGTCCCTGGCTCCAGTGTCTACACTTAACAGCCTTTTATCAGATACGAAGTTTGGGTTGTTTGAGCTTTGTGGCTTTAAACTTAAAATATTGATTTGTAGTCTCTAAGGTTGTGACAGATGTGTTCATTAAAAGCTATATGTCTAAAATGTAAATATTGTTGTATTTCAGGTGATGCTGGTTCATTCTTAGTGCAGCTTTCTAAAGGGCTGAAGGGTCACCGCTGTCCAGAGGAATGGCCTCAGAGCCTCAAAACAGGAGATTTGACCAAAGAAAGTACAAACCGGTAAGAAGAGGTGAAGGTCTCTGCGTTGACGTTTGTGTTTATAGAAATGTGCCGAAATCTTTAAAAAAGCAAAAAGAAACAAAATGTCTATCACATAAACCTGTTGACTGTATAAAAGTGAAGCAAAAGCATCTTGATCTAGTGGCTGGCTGCAGTATAGATCATAAACCCCCCTCTACTTATCAAACTAAAAAGTCAAGTGCATTTTTTCAGTTTCATTTTAGGCAGGTTTTATCTCACTGAAGTGTTAATATTTCCAGCAAGTTTGGGTGAAATTAGTTGTGATGATATCAAAGTAAGGCAGAAAACGTCATGTTTGAAAGCTGAGACTGACTTTTGATTTGTGGATCCCTTGTAACGTCCGGTTCTAGCGGACTTGATCGCTACTGCACAGTCTCTGGTTTCTGTGCATAAAAGTTCCTGTGTTTTTTTTCCATTCTATTATTCCAGAGCTAAAGCTGATGAGAAAACTGACCGCCACTTAAATCCACTGAAAGTCCTGCACTGTGTGGATGAGCTGATGGCAGAGGACAGCATCATTGTTGCCGATGGGGGAGATTTTGTTGGAAGTGCTGCTTACATTATGAGACCAAGAGGGCCTATGCGCTGGCTAGATCCAGGTAAGATCCTGTACACAACGATGTGTGTGTTTGAACATTTATATAATTGAAATATTTATATTAATCCGCAATAATAAATAATCTTTTCAAAATGGCAGTGTTCTGCCTATTAGTCTACATATTAAGAGGTTGCAGGATAGCACAGAAAACTCCATGTTAAAATGATTCGATCTGAGATCAATAATCAGTGTTATAATTTGTAATTTTTTAGGAGCCTTTGGAACGCTGGGAGTTGGAGGAGGATTTGCACTGGGAGCTAAACTGTGCCGGCCTGACTCTGAGGTACAGTCACCAGTGAAAGTATTGTTCTGATCCTTTGTTGATCGGTGTTGATCTTTTTAGAATTTAGATGCTACTTACTCTGTGTGCTTTTCAGGTGTGGATAGTGTATGGTGACGGCTCCTTGGGATACAGTGTTGCAGAGTTTGACACGTTTACAAGACACAAGGTAAAATCACATACATAAGGGAATGTTTGATCCATGAACTACTTTTTTTAATTTGTAAAACAGTATAACAGTTAACACTTGGACACAGAAATGAACTGATTCGATTTTGGTAGTCGAAGATCACAAAAGGTCAAGGACAAAGCAATATATCAGATATCGTTAAAGGAAATTTCATTACATCAGGTTAACGGTCAAGGTCACTGTGATCTCTCAAGACGCATGTTTTTGGCTTTTGAATGTGACATCTCAAAACTGCTTTGAGGGAGTTTCTGCAACTTTCGATACGTTGTCACTCGGACTGAAAGATGAACTGATTAGATTTTGAGTGGTCAAAGGCTACAGTGACCTTATATGAATCTGGAAATGTATGCATGTATGATAGAAACTCCACTGGTTGGCTGAGGCTTACATCCACATTGTATAAGTAGCAACTTCTGTCACTTTTACTATTAAGTAGCCATTAAGCAGTTTTTTCACCAGCCTAGAGTAGACTTCTGTGCATATGTATTCCTGGACATTGACAAATTTAAAATACTCATAGTAGCTTTAATAATAAATAAACTTTGATGATATGTAATGATATCCGCCAAAGGCTTTAAAGGCCTCAGTGCCTTGTTTTTGTAGAAGTAACATGCACAATTCTGTATTTTTCTTTTTTTATAATATTCCACATTTTCTTCATTCTCCTCCCCTCCAGACTCCAGTTATCGCTGTGGTGGGAAATGACGCGTGTTGGAGTCAGATCTCTAGAGAGCAGGTTCCCATCCTCGGCAGCAACGTTGCATGTGGCCTTGCATTTACAGGTAAGATGTTCCGTGGTTGTCGCATCTTTTATGGCTATTGTCTGGATAGTAGCTAAGTGATCAACTTTTTTGCAGATTATCACACAGTGGCAGACGGTTATGGCGGTAAGGGCTACCTCGTAGGGCGTGAGGACGAGGACAGGCTGAGCGACATCATCAGACAGGTTCAGAAGGAGACCGCGGAGGGCAGGGCCACACTTCTCAATGTTCTGATTGGGAAGACCAACTTTAGAGAGGGCTCGATCTCAGTTTAGGGCTGCACCGTTAGTGCTGAGTTGTACTGTCAGGCTCTGTGACGGATTTCAGCAAAAGGGAAGGTATTATTAAACCCAGCCCTGACCAGACCTCTGCTATTCCTGTGTGCCCTTAAAGTCATATTTAACACATATTTCCAATGTATGCTGCTCTCTCATAACAGTTCAGTTAGTAACACATGAGTATTATTATCATGTTACTATCCATAACCACTTGATTTATGACTATATATTAGTTGCAGATTTTAATAGCTGCAGGAAAATGTCATATTTTGTTGTGTGAGCTACTTTTAGGGCTATGTTGTGCTCTTTGAAGACAACTGATGCATTTCAAGAAGGGAAAGAGAAAAGTAAGAACAACTTGTTTTGTTTTTACCTGCTCAGGAGCTCTGGGGATGGGGTGGGGTCAGATTATTTGTTCCCTTCAACCAGCCTATTATCACACATTATCACAAGTATCACAAATACTTCAGTCCAGCAGATAATCCAGTGACAGAAACTCTTTCTGCTCGGGAGAGACCATCGTCTTAAGTCTTCAAATATGAAGAATCTGCCTTTTCCTGTTTGTTTTTTTACAAGGGTCTGTGGAAACTTTCAGCTGTAATATTATTTTGGGGTTTGGATGTAAATGAGTTAAATGGGAAATATTTTTGAATATTGAAGACTGGACTTTTGGAATGCCTTTAAATGTCTGATTGTATCTCTGAATACATTGATATGTATCGATCTAAAATATGTTGGTGTTTGAAATTAGTGGCGGACCAATGTGTTTTTTTTTAATTGCCAGTGCTGATGCTAATATTTAGAGAGCAATGTGGTTGATGGCCGATATAAAATATCAATATCATGTTTTTATTTTTTGCATTTGATAAAAAATAATTATTAAGAAATCTGGTACAAAATTGCTGAACTTAAATAATAATTTATTTATCACTAATATATTATTCAAAAAACCAATCTACATTATCTATTTGTTTTAGCAGATATGCACTCTACTTCTAAATTTTAACAGACTTCATAGATAAAAGAAAATGTAAAAGTGTTTGCAGACACTTATTGATCTTTGCGAGTCAAGGCACCAACATGTGTTTATCTAATATGCGATTGTCCTGATCAATCGGCCAACCAATCAATCGGTCTGTCACTAATTCAAATTATATTTAATACTAACTTGTATGCAGTGACGTTTGTTAAAATTATGCCTATACATAATATGTATTTCATTAATTAGAACACATACATGTTCACCTGCTGTGTTAATAAGTTATGTGTTATTTGGTGCTATGAGGGTTTGTCAACAGTTTGATCATGAAATCTTCATTTTGATTAATTGTCAAATAAATTGAGAGAAGAAAGTGGTAATCACTGAGCATTCAAAGGGTTATTGCTACTTGTTTGATCATCACAAACAAATCTACTTTCTACAGTGCTTGTCCTACAGTTACAGTATTACAGGTATTTGTTTATACTCTTATAAATCTTTCTGATTCCACATTTACTTTCCAAAAGTCAAGGCACAGACAGTGTGTAAAGGAAACCTGCGGTGCATTCTGAGAAATAAACTGCTGCTGCTCTACACCTAAGCCATTTATTTTCAGATACTGTTGACACTTAACAGAGTTGTGTGTTAAGATTGGCAAAAATATCGACCTCCACACTAATCAATTAGACGGAATTTAACACTTTTCATACAATGTAACAAAATGATTCCTTTACAAAACAAACAGAGCAAAACAATATTAGAATGAAGTGAGAGAACACTTATTTAATTCTCATAAACATCAAATGAGGTGACCCCAAAGTCAAGTAAAAAAAAATGATAACAAATATTAGAGATCCCAACCTAAATACTTGAAGAGATTACGAAAGGATGGAAATTAAATACAAAAAGAGGAATAAGTAAAACGAAAAATAAGCAAATAATTGAATGAAATAGATTAGAATATAAATCAGTAAAATAATCCAAATTATATGAAGTGAATGAAATAAAATAATTGTTTATACTAGGCAAGTAATGAAACCTAGAGGTCTTAAAATGTTTAAAATAGTTTGAGACCTTCTTTTCATGTCAGTAGCATTGCTTGTAGTTAGTATTGAGGATCACTGTATGTGTGATGCAGTGTTTTGAAACAGGGCGTATGTCAAGTGTACTAGATAAAGATAAAGTGGCTTTATTGTCAATTTCAGCATGTACAAGACATACAGGAAATCGATATGACGTTTCCCACTCTCCCACGGTGAAACATATAAAGTGCACAGGCACAACAAATAACACAAAACATTTCTATAATTAAGTAAACATACAGATATTTTAAGTACAGTGGCATAAGGTTCTCTAAAAGTGTTAAAGTAGTCATTTGTGATAAAAGTGCAAAAAGTACCAGACAGTTTGTAGCAGAAGTAAACATACAGATTTTTAACGACAGCAGAATAGGGTTTTCTAAGATGTAAACAGACATTAATGTGATAAAAAGTGCAAAAAGTACAAGACAGTTTGTAGCAGAAGTAAACATACAGATTTTTAACGACAGCAGAATAGGGTTTTCTAAGATGTAAACAGACATTAATGTGATAAAAAGTGCAAAAAGTACAAGACAGTTTGTTGCAGAATTAGGTAAACAGATTTTTTGTGTAGCAGCATAAGGTTTTCTAAGGTGTAAACGTAGTGATTTAAAGTGATAACAGTGCACAAAGTACTAGAGACAGTTTGTTGCAGAGTCCTGAGTGTATTGGGGTTCAGCCTCCTGTCTGACTGGGGGATGTGGCTGGGGGGAGTGAGGGGAGAGAGTTTAGCTTCCTAACAGCTTGGTGTATGAAGCTATTCCTGAGTCTGGTGGTCCGACAACAGAGGCTCCTGTACCTTCTTCTTCTATTTTACACAATCATTCACCCATTACTTAGTTAGACTCAGTGGTGGGGTCCTGAAATATAGTCTGACTTGTTATGGTCTGATGCTGCCTGAGCTATTGGACGGACGACCAGTTGCACCTGTGGTTCGAAATTATATCATGCGTTGACTACATATTATACCATCTTCACATCAGTTCAGTAAAATACTTGACACAACAGCTGCAAAGAATACAAGACATGATTGAAATCACAAAAGTTTTTATTTGTCATGAGGGACTGTGGCCTTTGCCCTTAATAATTCAGAGTGCAGTTCTCATTTTGAACAGGAGGTGACAGGCCAGTCCAGCAAATACTTTTGTCTGAAGTTCTTTATGCTGACGTGTTTCTTTTTAGCACAAGTTATGAGAGAAATCCAAGAACAGCCATTAGGAGAAAAAAAATGATGTTGGAAAGTTTCTGAAACTAACAACTTAACAACAACACCGATTTGTGAGATTCAAATCTAAATAAGATTTGTAGTTTCACTCAGGATTAAGGAAGTGGTGGCTTTGATTTGAGCAAGTTTCTGATACATTATAACGCATACTATGATGATATGAGGCCTTAGGCACAAAGGCAGAGTACAGTTTCTCTGATATATGGAGTCAAAACATTCAACTCCACAGTCTTTTGTAATGCTACAATATAATGTGCACCGTGCTTTCTGCTGCAATCTGTGCAACCATTTCATAGATGCAACAGCGAGGTGTTTGTGATGTAAACACATTCAGTGTTTACACTGACAGTATATATATATATATATATATATATATATATATATATATCTCTGACGTCAGACTGCCAGAGAGGATATGGTTGTTGCTGCATTCGAGTGCACTTTGTAAATCTTAGCTTCGAAGTTGTAAAAAGGGATTTGTTGTTTAAAACAAAAATATATTATGATTTTGATAATTGTTGATGCAATGAGTTCAATGAGAAAATCAGCAACTTTACAATGACTGTATCCTGGATATAAATTGCTTAATAGCCCAAGACTACTTGCAGCTTAACATCGACAAGACCGAGGTCATGACTATCAGGCCTGACACAGACAATACCTACACCTTAAAGCCCCTGGGTTATCTGGCCAAAGGGTACAAATGCAAAAAAAATTGAAAATTTAACAATGACCTACTCTACAATAATTATGTCAACACAGTTGTCCAGTATTGTTTTCTTAAGCGCAGGAAACTTGCGAAGATCAGCATGTTTTTATCCAGCAGTAACATAGAGAGATTGTCTTACACGGCTTTATTTCCTGTCATTTTGAATTACTGCAATTCTGTCTTGACATGACTGAGCTAACAGAATCCACATAAAATATAACTCGTCCAGATCGCAGCAGCCAGACACCTCTCCAAATCTCCTAAAAGAGAACAAGTGACCCAGACTTTAGCTTCTCTTCATAAGCTTCCAGTAAAATTGTTGTGTGTGAAAGACTGACACGCACACGTGTTGCTTCAGAACGTACACTGCATTCTTTACTTCAGTCTCCTGTGTCGATCAACACTTCCTTGTTCTACAATGCCCGTCTCTTAAAGGAACCGTAACCACTATTTAGTAACATACAGCAAACCCATGTATCACAGTGTGACCATGTTATTAGAACATAACATTATTAGAACATAACAATGATTATTATTTATGATGTATGTATTACGTAGGTTTAATGTATGTGTAATACCATGGTATCTCAGAATGACTCGCACCAAATAACCTTGCTGATATTTCTTTTCTTTTTTCCAGTATTCCTCTTAAGTTTGTTTCATGTGGGCCTCACCCAGAAAAAAAGAACACTGAGGCCAGTTATGCGGACGGCACCTGAAGGCATCATGGGACCGGGCGCACACACACCACTACAGGCGGTGACTTTAATGTCTGAGTTGAAAACTTCAACACACGCACACCAGCGATGTTCACACGGGTCCACAGGAGTGCGTGGTGAGCAGCAGTAGCCAGGACACAGCAGCACTGTTAGCTAATATCCTTCAGCTCCTCTCAGCATGAGCAGTAAACCGCTAACTTAGCCCAGAGCGACGCACTAACTCTTCGCTAGCTTACCGCTAAAGGTGTTACTTAACGTTAGCTGTGAGTCGTGTCCCGCTGTGGATCCGCCTGGGGGCTAGCTGTCGTTAACACCGTGTGAAAAGGGCTTCCAGGACATTACACGTGGTTCACCTGAGCTTAAAGTAGATTTTGGTTGATTTTGAATCCAAGGAATTTCTGCTGGATTAGAAATACACGTTGGACTCACCTACATCAAGGTAAGACAACTGTGGTAATGTTTGTTAACTTTAGCATCGAAGTAACTGGTAGTTGTCTACTTCTAAATAATTGTTATTAAATGATACACCGGACTCAAGCACCGAGTTCTGCTGTTGTATTGCTGTTGTTGCTAGGGGACATTAAGTTAAGGAAACTGGTAATGCTGTTTGCTGCACTTTAAAAGCAAATGGTAACGAGGTTACATTAAACACTCATATCCTGTATATGCAATGCAGTTGTAGATGTGAGACATTGATTTGCCTTGAAAGCAAGAGTTAGGAAAAACAAATATCATAAGCGGTTAAACCATAAATGAACCAGGTGTGTTCAAGTTGCCGGGAACAGCAGCCCCTTTTCCTGTTTATAGTGGCTACCAGTATGTTATCAGACTTCCTGTTTGTGAAGTGATGAGGATGTTGCTAGAAATTAGACTGCCTGACACATTATTACAAAGTATAATCTCTTGTCTGACATGATTCCAGTGTGATCAGGGTTTAAAGAGTTGGGGCAGCTTTACTTTCCTGTACTTTCCTGTTATTGCTAATGTGGGAGGAATGCTGTGTTGCCTTTGGTTTGCTAAATTAGTCAACATTGAACTTGCATTGCCACGGTAGCATGTGTTGTATCATCTTTGTGTTTCAGGAGCTGAATGGCCTCTGTTGTAGCCGTGAAAAGTGAGAAGCGACCTGCAGCTGATTCTCAGGATGCAGACTCAAATGCCAAAAAGCCCAGGTAAGCTGAATTGCTGCATTGAAGCCAGCTATACATTATTGTGACCATTCAGTCCTAGGATTTGTCAACTGGGCTGATTGAAGCCTTTTTTTTTATATTTCTATTTTGTCAGAAGTCAGAACATCTAAATCATGGCAAGGTTTAATTTCACACTGTATGCTTGAAAAGTGTTTAGGCCTCACATTGTTGGAAGGATTAGGAAAGCTACTTCTTTGGAACCGTCTTCAATCGATCTCTCCCTGCCCCTTAGGAAACTGCTTCCCAGTCTCAAGACCAAGCGGGCCCCCGAGCTGGTCCTGGTGATTGGCACAGGGGTGAGCTCTGCAGTGGCCCCTCAGGTCCCTGCACTCCGCTCTTGGAAGGGCCTCATCCAGGCCTTGCTTGATGCGGCCAATGACTTCGACCTACTAGAGGAAGAGGAAAGTCGCCGTTTCCAGAAACACATGCAGGAAGACAAGAATTTGGTGCATGTGGCCCATGACCTCATTCAGAAACTTTCCCCGGTAAGACCGCCTTAGCCTTTTTCCACATCACCTTGTTGCAATTGTACCAAGACATGCTAGACAGACTGCCAGCTCCATGTCCTTTCCTCAGCCAGGGTCATTTTGTCTCAACTTGCATGGATTGAGATAAGACATCTTAGTCTTATCTCATAAAAAGTCCTATAGCAAACGACACGTGGCTTGTTAGTAGGATTTGTTCTCAGAAATGTTGATCAATACAGACTAAGGGTTTGGTCAGTGACTATTGAGTTTATCACATATGCAAAGGCTCTGTTTTCGATTTCTCATTTTCAAGTGTTCATAAACACCATTGCAGTCTACAGGGCATCTTGGAAAATCAGTCAGTCAGGCTCGCTGAACTGAGCCAACTTAGTTTTTCTTTTCTTTTTTTATTCTCCCTTGCCTTTTTTAAACAAGACTGACTAGATATTTCCAGCATATATACAAGCCTGCATTCCACTGGTTTGCTTCGTGCCAAATAAGTTGCACATAAGCTGCCATTATTGGTTAGTTGGTGAGTTGGGCCAGTGATGTTTCAATTTCATCAACAAACCATTGCTTATTTTGGTAAGAGCTTCCCGAAACTGTTCATCAGTCTGGTCTTTACTTTGTTCCTTACATTTGGTGTAGTAACTTCAGCACCATAACTCAGTTGACATTTTTGGGTTTCCAAGTAGAAAGGACAAGCATTTGTTTACATTTAAAATACACTCAACTGGAAGCCACATACCGTACAAGATCTCTTAGGCCTGAAGCAGAGGGACTCTGTAGTATGGACATCCTGTGGATTTGTAGTAAGCACCTGAGGTTGTATACTTTATCATATCAAATAGCAGTTAATTATACCCCTCTTAGAATCTATACATATTTGTAAAGAAAAGGGAACCATTCCATCACACAGGACTTTTTGAGACTGTTTGGCACCATGTGACCCAAAAGAGGCATGAACCAAAAAATAAAATGTACTTGTACCCTGAGAAAGAGACTAACACAGTTAAAATAACATAAACAACAAGTACATTGAAGATGATCCAGAATCAAATAAATCTTGCTGCTGGTGGGGAGAATATAAATATAATTTCTTCAATTCGAATTTGGATAATATCCTTTTTGGTTTCCCAGATGACGCTTGTCTCTTTTAGTGGACAGGTCTGTTCTGGAGCAGGGCTGCCAGATGGGAGCCTTATTACAGTTTGCCTCCTGTGTTAGTCATGTCTCATCGCACCTTTGACATTGATAACGCACTCTTTGTTTCGGGCCTCAGCCTGTTGTCACAAAGGGAACAAACAGCGCTTTTATGGCTTTATCCATCGTGTTTATTTCAATCCACAGTCGTGCAGACACCAGGCCACTGCTGTTGGCTACAGACACAGCAGGATCTAGCATGCATAGGAAAAAAAACAACCTCCCCCCACACCAGATTTTCCATTCACACAGAGTAAACGCACCAACCCAACAGCAAGCATGCTGCAAGTTATGGCAGAGGTCATGTGCATGTAGCTGCTATATTTCACTCATTGCAGTTAAGCACACATCTTAGCACGAGACTTGCGCTGGTCCTAGAAAAAGGAGTGTACTAATGTGATAATCATCCATGATGATATTATTCAAAGTGCAGTGCCTACCCTAACATCAAAATACCCTCAGGAAAAAAAAACGAGTCGTATGAGTGTGTTCGAGACCTGCCCTCAGCTCCACTTAATTCCACTAACAGTGAGGTTTTAACCAACACATCATGGAACTGTGAATCACATGGATTTTGGTAGTCTGCCGCTACACACTGTAAGGTAATGAGGGTAATCTGAAGTTAACGATTTCAAATTAATTTTGTCGTAAATCCTCTCACACCTTTGACCTCAGCAAAACCCCCTCTAATTAATTAAAGCCTGCTGACTAGTTTATTAATCAAGCGAGAAATATCTGAACAGGGTCAATGGAGGAAATGTGAAATGAGCCATAACTGTGTGCGTATAAAGATCAAGCACTCGGGTCGTTATAACAGGAAATTATTGGCATTTTCCTGCAAAAACTGATTTGTAAAAAGTTGGGGAAAAACATAAATTGTAATAAATATTTTAACCAGAGTTGTTTACTGGAACTCAATTTGGTTATTACACAAGTCCTGAAACAGTCCAAGGACACAGCGATCAGGATCGGTGCTGTAGACTCTAGATGTGGATAATGAGCTTCTTCCTGTGGAAAGGACTTCTACCGTTAAGCCCGTTAGAGCCATAATCTCTGGAAGTCAGCGGAGCCTTCCCCTGTGCACGGATCACTTTGGTCACTGCATCTATTGCCACTACTCTGTACTATTCTGGGCTTACCGTCCCTTCCTGCCTTTCTTTCACCCACACCTTTTCAAAACCCCTCTCATGCATTGTCATGGAGAGATTCAGCAGAAACAAACCAGAATGAATCTCCTCATCAAAAGTAGACTTCTTCCTGTGAGACTTTTTCTCAGAAGTTCAGTATCAGAGGACAGGACCAGATATGACAGACTACTTCTTTCTTAACCTTGATGAGGGGAGAGAAATCAAAGGATAGAAAATATTTAAGGACCTGTGGTGTCTGCCTCAACCTGTGAATGATCTTGTACTGACTCTGTCAATGCTTACTGATATTTGCTTATTGCGCGGAAAGACTTTAGCCATCAACTGCATTAGACTCTGTCACATTGTTGTTGTTCTTGAGCAGATTTAAAAGCTGACCCACTTGAAGTCTTACTTCAGAGTAAATTAAATAATTTAGGATGCTGAGTAATTAAATCCTGCAATGGGCTCTGTGAAAGAAAATTTGTTGAAAGCATCTTAAAACAGAAATAAAGGTCTAAGGTCTAAAAGTCAGATTTCTGAAGTACATGACTATGTGAGTCATTTATCAAGCTTTGGGTCTAAGCTCCTGATTAAGCATGGTAACTAGGCAGAGGGCTAATTAATAGGTCTAGAAATGGGAGCACTGGAAAAACGATATGAACAACCTGGGTTCAATTTAGAACCTGACCAGTTTTTTGGGGTCTGATGCTGAAATTAATGAGTAACATATTTCATATATATAAATGTATATGTGTATACATTTAATTTCTAATATTCTTTGTCAATCCCTTTTCAGACAAAGGAGTAAAGTAGTTGAGGCCTAACATTTTGCTGTTTGAATCAACATAAACTTTGATGTAAATAACAAAAAATGAAAAGAAAATACAATTAATTAAATATAACTTGAATAAATACAAATTTGTCCTTATTTAAAATAAAATGTCAAAGGTAAACCAATGCTTGTATTTTTTGCATTGTTTAATTGACAAACGATAATAAAAATATCTATTGGCGGATTAACTCGTCAGGCTCTAATTAAAATGCACATATCTATTTTAAGACGCTTGATTTACACATGATCAGGTCACATTTATATACTGTAAGTAAAACTGCATTCAAGAGGGTTTAATCCAATTAAAAGGCTGCTTGATGGTGGTTTGTGAAAGTGTACTCCACATCACAGTTGCTGTAATTTGTCAATGGTTAACTGATACATTCATTTTTAGAGATACTTCCTCAAAGGTAATAAAGTTCTCATGTTCCAGCGAGTTAGACAGTGAATGAGGAAACACTGACATGACTCAGGGCACATAAAACGAGGACCATTTTATTCCCCTCACGTGGTATTTTTTAGTCATAGTCTTTACTTAGCAACTTAGGTTGGACATGTTTTAGCAATACATGAAATTAGGAGAATTTAATTTTCTATCACATCAGTGTGGGCATTCTGCTGAGAAGAGTTCACCAAGCAGACCAGTTCAGTGGTCAGCGCTGTGGCCTCAGAGCCAGAAGGGTTGACCAGGGTTTCTTTGTGTGGATTCTGCGTGATCTCTTCGTTGCTCTTTGGCCTTCCTCCACATTCTCGGCCTTCCTTCCAGAGTCCAAAGACAAGGATAATTGATTAATTGGCGATTTTAAATTTCTCGTTAGTGTGACATGTGAGTATGGATGTCTGTCTCCCATGTGTCAGCCCTGTTAGACTGGCGACCTGTCCAAAGTTTGGCTTGCCCAATGTTAGCTGGGATTGGCTCTGGCATTCCCCTGCAAAAAAGCTGTAAATATATATTGCAATAACCGTGAAAGAGTCTGCAAAACTCTGTACTGAAGATTTGAGATGTGACAATTAAATCGTACTCTGGTGATTATCAATCATGATTTGTTTACTTTGAATATCTGTTGTACTTCCTCTTTGTAAATGAAATTCTCAGTGCTGCTGGTTAATATCTGCATATCCCCTTTCAAGCTGTTACCATGTTAATGTATTGCTGTTAAAAGCTGCTTACCTGAGAAAATATAAAGGTTTAGTCCGCAGACACCGAGCATATGTTCTTGAAACTTGTTCATGAACTGTCTTTGAAGTGTTATAAATTATCCGTTAAGGGATTTTTTGCAGGAATATCACAGAGAATTTAGGTGTTTTGGTATATTCACTTACAAAATAGCAAAACTTGTGCAGTTCTTTAACAAACATTATTCCCACAGTCTTCTCTGTTTATTTTTATTTTGGACAGAGAACGGGCAATGTGCGATCCACATTTTTCAAGGACTGTCTGTACGAGGTATTCGACGACTTGGAGTGCAAGATGGAGCACGCGGGGAAACATCTGCTGCGCTCGGTGCTGCAGTTGATGGAGAGCGGCGCGCTGGTCCTTACCACCAACTTCGACAACCTGCTGGAGATCTACGCGGCTCACCAGGGTACCAAGCTCGAGTCGTTGGACCTGACGGATGAGAAGAAGGTAAACCAATGCTGTTTAGGTGATTGATAGATTTTTTTTTCTGATTACAAGTCAGCTTTTTCTTTCAAATGAGTCCAAAGGCCAGAAAGCAGCCGCTATAGCGAGTACCTTATATTTGGCTAATATCAGATTGTAGGAGTTTTTTTTTCAATTCAGTTTGCATCGTATCAATTCTTTGGGTTATGAATCAACCTCAATATTCTCCCTTACTCTGAGCATTTAGTTGAACTGACTTCCTCCACAGGATTTACATACCTTCTTTCAGTGAAGTTCCTGTTTGGTCTGTTTTGGAGAAACATGACAAAGCTCTGGCCTGAAAGAGCCTTTTGTCTTAGACAGGTGGAGGAAGGTTGAAGTTCCAGCGATTACTCAGCTGCTGTTGAATTTTATAGATTGAACAATATTTGCTTGGGTTAAGACTGGGGTGGAGAGCAAGTGTGTGTCTCCCAAGTAAACATAGATTTGTTTCTCTTCTGACCAGTTTCCTCTTAAAATCTCAACTCATCCAATCGTGTCACTTATGTCCTGCTTGATTTTAATTAGTGAGTTTGTTTATTTGTTATATAAAAAACTAAATTTCAAGAATCGATTGAGGTTTTTGAGAGGCCGGTCGCTGTGCCTCTCAGTCCTGGTATTTATGCCTTGTCTCCATCAGGGCTAATATCCTCTCACTGCTGTTCAGTGATTTTTAAACGCTCCCCAGCCAGAACAGGATTGTGAGCAGTGGACTGTGATATGTGTGTGTGTGTGTGTGTGTGTGTGTGTGTGTGTGTGTGTCTAGGTGTTGGAGTGGGCTCAGGAGAAACGGAGGCTAAGTGTGCTGCATATCCACGGTGTTTACACCAACCCCTGCGGGATCGTCCTGCACCCTGCTGGCTACCAGAATGTACTGAGGAACACTGAGGTCATGGTGAGTGCTGAAATTGTTGTCAGGTTGGTTTGGGTAATTTGTAAAATGGAATATAAGGGCCATATTGAAGAAAAATAGGAGAATTATGTAGTAATACTACAAGAATAAAGTTGTAATATGATAATAATATAGGAATTCAATTAGAAAAAAGTTTACAAAAAAAGGGAGCACTTATCTCCAAGTCCATGTGGTTCTTTCTTAAGAACAGACAATTTCTAGCACAATCTGTTTGTTTTCCTGATACTATGATAATGTGGTGCTGATTAGCCTAAATTCACTCGCACTACTCCGCTCCTCCGCCCAGTTTCAAAACATTAGTACTTGCGAACCCGGATCGGGTCCAGTTAACAAAGGACATGGTCAAACCTTTCACCCCAGTCCGTTCACTCCGCTTTGCTTCGGCCAATCGGCTTGTTGCTCCCTTACCGCGAGGTAAACACTCAACAAAATCCTGACTGTTTGCTGTCCCGGCTCCTAAATAGTGGAATGAGCTCCACATTGACATGACAGCAGAAAGTCAACACATCTTCCGCTGCAAACTAAAACCACTCCTCTTCCGACTATACCTTGAATAAAAGTTGAAACTAACAATTTAGTAGCACTTAAATGGCAGTTACTTATAGCACTTTTTAGTTTGGTTTTCCTGAATAGTATTTCTTGATTCTTGTTGTTCTGGGTTTGTACCTTCATCGTTGAATGCAATTATTGTAGGTCGCTTTGGATAAAAGCGTCAGCTTAATGTAGTGTAATGTTATATCAATCAATCAATCAATCAATCAAATTTTATTTGTATAGCCCATATTCACAAATTACATTCATCTCATAGGGCTTTAACAGGGTGTGGCATCCTCTGTCCTTAACCCTCAGCAAGAGTGAGGAAAAACTACTAAAAACCATTTTAACAGGGTAAAAATAAGTAGAAACCTCAGAGAGAGCCACATGTGAGGGATCCCTCTCCCAGGACGGACAGAAGTGCAATAGATGCCACGTGTAAAAACATTCATCATTAAAGTCTTTAGCGGCATTGATGCAGTCCCGCTGCAATCACAGTCCATGGTCAGCAACCAGCAGAACCACGATCCACCATCCAGACCAGAGGCCACTCCAGTCCTCAGTCACCGTCCACCGCCGCCCACCAGGACCCACCACGAGCCATCGCCGTGGCCCTGGTCCACCTCCTTTACCCAGTGCCAACGCGACACAGGGTCCGCCACCAGCACCACGATCAGCCCACACGACACAGAATCCGCCACACTGGGTCCACCACTGCGACCCCCGATGCGCGATCCACAAACAGCAATCCATGTTGCGGCCACAGAGGCCCTGGATCTGCGGGTGTTAAAGCAAAGGGGGGGGTTAGGGGGTTAGGGATGGAGAAGAGGAAGGAGAAGCTGGAAAAAGAAGCTCCATGTGTCATTAAATAGAACAAGTTACGTTCTGCCGCACTAATTAACTCTAACTATAAGCTTTATCAAAAAGAAAGGTTTTGAGCCTACTCTTAAACAAACAGATGGTGTCTGCCTCCCGAACTGAAATTGGTAGATTATTCCACAAGTGAGGGGCTTGATGGCTAAAAGCTCTGGCTCCTACTCTACTTTTAGAGACTTTAGGGACGACAAGTAAGCCTGAATTCTGGGAGCGGAGTGCTCTAGCGGGTTTATAAGGTACTAACAGCTCTTTAAGGTAGAAAGGCGCTATATTATTAAGGGCCTTGAAGGTGAGGAGGAGAATTTTAAATTCTATTCTAGATTTAACTGGAAGCCAGTGTAGCGAAGCTAATACTGGAGAAATGTGCTCTCTTTTCTTTGTTCTTGTCAGGACACGCGCTGCGGCATTTTGGACAAGCTGTAGAGTCTTTAACGACTTACTGCTGGAGCCTGATAATAATGAGTTACAATAGTCCAGTCTCGATGTAACGAAGGCGTGGACTAGTTTTTCTGCATCTTTTTGCGAAAGGACATGCCTGATTTTTGAGATATTACGCAAGTGGAAAAAGGCAGTCCGAGAAATTTGTTTTAAGTGACTATTAAAAGATAAATCAGGATCGAAGATCACTCCCAAGTTCCTGACTGTTTCATTAGAAGCAAGGGCAATGTCGTCTAGCGCAGCTATATCGTTAGATAATTTATCTCTAAGGTGTTTGGGGCCAAGTATTATAACCTCTGTTTTGTCTGAGTTTAATAAGAGAAAATTGCGGGTCATCCAGGTTTTTATGTCCTTGAGACATGCTCGAAGTTTAGTTAATTGATTACTTTGTTCAGGCTTTATTGACAAGTATAACTGGGTGTCATCCGCATAGCAGTGGAAATTTACCGAGTGTGTCCTGATAATGTTTCCTAGTGGAAGCATATATAATGAGAATAAAATTGGGCCGAGCACAGAGCCCTGTGGAACACCATGGTTAACTTTGGTGCGCACAGATGTCTCATCATTAATTTGCACGAATTGGGAGCGATCAGAAAAATAAGATTTAAACCAATTAAGGGCGGTTCCATTAATATTAATTAACTGTTTGAGTCTTTGTAATAAAATTTGATGGTCAATTGTGTCGAATGCTGCACTGAGATCTAACAGAACGAGGACAGACACAAGTCCCTGATCTGAGGCTATTAAAAGGTCATTAGTGACTTTTTCCAAGGCTGTCTCTGTGCTGTGATTGGCTCTAAACCCCGACTGAAAGTCTTCATATATATTATTTTCCTGGAGAAACTCACACAGCTGATTGGCTACCACTTTTTCTAAGATTTTAGACATGAAGGGGAGATTAGATATTGGTCTGTAATTGGCTAAAACCTCTGGGTCTAGGGTGGGTTTTTTGAGAAGGGGTTTGATTACTGCTATTTTAAAAGACTGTGGTACATAACCTGATGATAATGACAGATTGATTGTGTTAAGTAACGAACTATCAATTAGGGGCAGAATTTCTTTAAGTAATTTTGTAGGAATGGGATCTAGGATACAGGTTGTTGGTTTAGAACCTGAGATTATTTTGGTAAACTGATCACAAGTGATCAGAGAGAAGCTGTCTAAATAATGGTTAGGATTCTCAGCCATTTCTGAGATTTCTGTTATTGGGAGGGTATTAGTGCCAATTGAGGGCAGAAGATTGTTGATTTTATTTCTAATGGTTAGAATTTTATCATTAAAAAAGGTCATAAAGGTATTGCTGTTTAGGGATCGAGGAATACTGGGTTCGGTGGAGGTGTGACTCTGTCAGCCTGGCTACAGTGCTGAAGAGAAACCTGGGGTTGTTTTTATTCTCTTCTATTAGTTTTGAATAGTAGGCTGCCCTTGCTTTGTGGAGAGCCTTTTTATATTCTTCCAGTCTATGAGGTTTTCAACATGGTTGCTGGAGCGCCACTTCCTTTCTAGTTTTCTTGATAATTGTTTTAACTCATTTGTCTGGGAATTATACCACGGAGCTAATTTACCATGTTTGACATTTTTCTTTTTTAGAGGCGCTATTGAATCTAATGTTAATCGTAATGAGTCTGAAAGCTATCGACGAGGTGGTCGATCTCAATGGAGCTCGGGTTTTTAAAGAATTTGTTCTTTATATCTACGGATAATACAGGTTTAAATGTAATTGGAATTATTTCCTTAAATTTAGCTACAGCACTATCAGGTAGACATCTAGAAAATGAGTTTTTTATTGGTGGCATATATTCATTTATTGAAAAATGGAAGGTTATTAAATTATGGTCTGATAGAACTGGATTGTGCGGGAGGACTGTTAAATGTTCAATTCCGACACCGTACGATAATATAAGGTCAAGTGTGTGGTTACAACAATGAGTCGGTTGGTGCACACACTGACTGAAACCAATTGAGTCTAGTATTGAATTAAATGCTACGCTACGGTAATCTTTCTTATTGTCAACATGGATATTAAAGTCACCAACAATAATAATTTTATCGCTCTTTAGGACTAAGTTTGATAAAAACTCAGGGAATTCTGTTAAAAATTCAGTATAAGCCCTGGGAGGATGGTAAACTACAGCAAATATGATTGGCTGTTGGTGTTTCCTGGATTGGCGTGGAAGACTAAGAACCAGACATTCAAATGATTTGTAGCTTAGGTTAAGTTTAGGTTTAGGATTAATTGATAGACTGGAGTTAAAAATAGCAGCAACTCCACCTCCTCGCCCAAATTCTCTGGGAACCTGTGCATTTATATGACTGGGGGGAGTAGATTCATTTAGACTGACATATTCATCAGGATGCAGCCACGTCTCAGTGAGGGACAATACATCTAGGTTGTAGTCAGAGACTAGTTCATTAACTAAAAGAGCCTTAGTTGATAGTGATCTAATGTTTAAAAGACCACATTTAAAAGTCTTAGTTCCCTGTGTTGTTGCAGAGGTTGTTTTAATTTTTATTAGATTTTTGTGTGGAGTTCTCGCTCTGTTATTGTTTAATTTCAATAATTTAATCGGACGGTGGACAGACACAATCTCTATGGGGTTGTGTGACTGATCCAGAGGGAGCGCAGAGAAGTGTTTAGCACTGCAGCTCTGCTTCCTGGTCCCAACTATGGGTTGTCATGTTATAGACTTTGTAATATTCCTAGATAAGAGAGCTGCTCCATCCCAAGTGGGATGAACGTGTGAAACCTATACGCGAAAAGTAAAACTTAACAAGATGTTCCACATTCCTCAATTTAACCTAGGCAACAGCCTGATCTTCTGATTATTCTCATAAAATTACGACTGTATTTTCATAATATTGGATTTAAGCTGTAATTTTACAATTTTATTCTTGGAATGTTAGTTTTCTTTCCTAGCGAGTCATACTTTTGAAAAAGTAGAATGTCTAAAGAGAACACATGTATTACCCCTTGTTTCAACAGCGTGAGATCCAGAAACTCTACGAAACCAAATCCTTTGTGTTTCTCGGCTGCGGGCGCACAGTGGACGACACCACCTTCCAGGCTCTGTTTCTGGAGGCAGTCAAGCACAAGTCGGACCTGGAGCACTTCATGCTGGTGCGGCGCGAGGACGTGGGCGAGTTCAAGAAGCTGCGTGACAACATGCTGGACAAGGGAATCAAAGTCATCTCCTATGGAGACGAGTATGCCGACCTGCCCGAGTACTTCGAGAGGCTGGCCAATGAGATCTGCAACCGGGACGTGTCCACCAACGGCTGGGGTGAGGAGGATGAAGGCTGGTAACTCTTCACTTTGTGTGACTGAGTTCAAGCTACCCGGTCTTCTAGAGATCAGTCAATATGTTTGGAAGGAAACTTAATAGCAAACAGATTACGTTTTCTATTGTAAATTTGGTAAGTCTCAAAAGTGGACACAATCGGTTCAGATGACACATTTGTTTCCGATGTAACCACAGCATAACTCTTCCAGCATTTGGTTAAGGTTAGCTAAAGTGTGGTCTGGTTTAGAACTGATAATATTGGGGGACGACACATACACAATGTGTTCATTTATATTTCACCCCCACAGACCTTAAGTGTTTTTGTTTCCTAAACCTAGTCACAAATGAAGTTGAATAATCTTATTTTTGCTTAATTTACTATGCTCATCAGGTACTCTTTTTTAAAATGTTAGTAATTAATAAGTATCATACAGAGAGGGAGTTAAGTATAGCAGGATTTAAAACTAGAGTGAAAAATCCCTCATTATCTAGTCATCCCTATGCAAATTGGAGGATGAAATGTTTGCATCCACAAAAGCTTTTGGAGTTTCAGGATTGAACATGTGATTTCATCAAGCCCCGACATTTATATTCCAAACGACATCATTTACACCAAGTTTTAATTCTAAGAGTCCACCAGAAGTGGCTAAGCTAGCGGACATTAGCATTTCCAAAAGTCCCTGAATGCACCTCAGCAGACATTTCCAGTGTGTAACTGACTTGGTTGGAGTTGAATATGAACGTCTGGGCTTGACGTCACTTAGATCAGTGGTCCCCAACCTTTTTTGCGCTACGGACCGGTTGGATGTCAGACAATATTTTCACGGACCGGCCGTTAAGGTGTGTCTACGGATCCTCATTACGGAGTCCCTCTGGTACCTCTGGTGACAGCGGTAGATTTTTTTTTAATTTAATGGAATTTGGAGAGGTTTTTTTTGGTTATTTAAAATAAAAAATGAATTTGTTAATTAAAAAAAAATCCACCGATGTCACGGAAATGGCAGCAGAGTTTTTAGTGCTGTTGTGGCGATCTCAGGGTATTCTGCTGTGACTTTATTCCAGGACACCGGTGTTTCTCAAACATACTTTTAAGGCCGCCGTCATTTGCGATCTCCAGCAGCTGTTCTTCTTCTTAAACAGACACACTGGATTCACCTGGTTTGTTGATAAATGGGTCCGACAAATACCGTGTTGGTTTGTGTTCAGCGAAAAAGTGACGTGACCGAGACAAAGCGACTTGGAATGCGTAAAGCATGAGTCATAAACGAGAGGATCCGGTAGTTTTTCAAAATAAAACATTTTATTTAGAAAAATTACCGGATAATAGATAAAACAGAAAAAATGTAATTTATTTATTCTTCTTTGCGGCCCGGTACCAAATGACCCACGGCCCGGTACGGGCCACGGCCCGGGGGTTGGGGACCACTGACTTAGATGACACCACAGGAGCAGTGTGGAGGCACGTTATTGTTTTTCTGTTGATTTATTATGTCTGGACTCAACATTGACTTCACTTGTGTTTTGGGGCCAAAGCTTTGAAGAGAGCGATGATGGGAGGGGGTGGGGCTGTATCTCCTGTAGCCTAGACTTCCTCACTTTTACCAATATTTCCAACCTGCTTTAACTGACCTGCCTCTTTCTCATCTGCCTCTACAGGATCTCCCTCCCAAAATGGGGAAGAGCAGCAGAATGGTTTCAACACACAGAAAAGCCTCCTTCAAGGTTAGGACTCAATGCTTCTCTTTGACTTCAGGCAGTGGCCACTTGCAGGAGACATGCTCCACAATAATAAAGCCCTGGCAGACACTTGTTTTCCTATTGCATGCTGGGTAGACAAAACATCCAAGGCTTTTCTTGATTTTCAGTATGAAAAGACCTGCTGGTACTTGAAAATACAAAGATACAGCTGACCACAGTATTGCATGCATGGCAGACAGTGACTAGTTGCTGCTCTTTGATATTCAGCTGCTCACTCAAGTCCATTCCTTCTCTTTTTGCCCCAGACTTTCATTCCTGACAGGCTCACGGTCGGGATCAGTCATTTCCTCCACAGCTCTGTCGTGAGATCCGTGTATTTCGAGTAATGCTCGATTCTGATTTCACACGGTGGATTTAGGAATCCCTGGAACCCTGTGGGCCATAAGAGACCTAAAAACTATTTTGCAGAATGTCCAGGGTTTCCCTTTTTTATTAGTTTTTATTTTTAAAGGGAAAGGAGAAATTTAAGGTCAAAGCCCCAACTATACTGCGCGTAAATATTACTGAACCCCTCAGCATTTTGGTGAACTCAGTTTTTATGTTGGCATATGATGCAATGCTGCTTCGATTTGGACAAACATTAAACAATAAAACAAACTGCCTCCTCTTGACCTTGGCTGGCCGGATATGAGCGGCTCCAGCTTCAAACTGTAACGCACATCACATGCTCTTAACTGAAAAGAAAAAATGTCTTGATATGTAAGATATGATTGTATCTGTCATGCTCAACCCTGAAACCAGGAACACTTGATTTGCACATTACTGGATGGGGGAATGGGAATGGTGGAAATAATTCTCCGTCATGGATAGTTACAACAATGTAATGAGTCTGTTCTCAGATGTAAGTTCAGGGGAGTATCTTTTCTTAGCAGAGACGCTCTGACAGTTGCAATCACTTTGCCACTCCTGTGCTGAAAATAAAAAAAATGTTCTTTGTACGCCTTTTTTTGTATTTTTAATACTTGCATGTGTTTTCTGACAGTATTTATAAGTACTATTTTCAAAATAAAGCTTTTGGTACCCCCTTTGTCTGTTGTGTTTCAAGGTGGAATACACCTATTGTAAGTCGCTTTGGATCAAAGCGTCAGCTAAATGTAATGTGTTTGCATGTCTACTGATACTGAGCTGCTTCAGAACTTGTGCCTCTGCAACATATGACAGAACAAGTTCCACTTTACAGGCCGTCGTAGCATATAGCAGCTTTATTTAGAAATGTTTACATTCTCATAAATTAGCTCAAATCTTCTGTATAACTCCTGATTCTCTCATATTGCTCTACCGTATATTAAGGGGGGAGTAGAGATATTTGAAACACATTTCTTCATATAAATCATGAGTGAAAACATAAATATAAAAGCCAAGAAGTCTAAGATCTGTCTGGTAAGAACTAAAAAGTTTTTTTTTACAAAATATCTGTCTGCTTTAAATGAAACTGAGGGAGTATATTTTCCTCTTTCATAAAACCAGGGGATCAATTTGTCCATTTGTGATGAAAATGTGTTAACAGTGTGTTCTGTAGGTGAGGAGCTCTGGGATATCATCCACCTGAAACTGGTACCACAGTTGTTAGTGTGTTAAAACTGTATGTAAACTACTGAGGTGCAGTCTTGCTTCTGGTCTTTACCTTTTTTTCTAACAGGAGAATTACAACATCCACGAGTTTGATACTCGATGGATTCTATTGCTGACCTGTAAACAGGCTACATCCACACTACGTTTTAAAATGGCATTATAAACCCAAAGTAATCTCCATCCACACCGGCCTTTGGGCTATGCATCATTTTTAGTCCCTGTCCAATCTAATACACCAAAACGCATATCACCAAAGCTGATGTGCACTGGGCATACGTTTGCCAGTGTACACAGGAAGCAGATAGTTTACTCTGCAGGCAGTTGTTAGTTGCAGAAAGAGTTGTCACACATGAGGCAGCAATAGCTAAAATTAAGAGCAGGGATTTCTTTTGTTAATAGACAATGAGGTCGAACTGTTACTGGACTATTAAGCAACGATGGAAGCAGAATAACACAAGATTGGGAGTCATGGCAAAACAGATACAGGGTTAGGAGCGGTATTGAGAGCATTACTCGCCAACAATTTAGCAAAGGCTAAAAGACTCAATCTGCAACCTGTTGAGTGTCTACTTTATCGTTTTTCAAACTTCTTTGTTTCTGCCAGTCCAGACTATAATGTAGCCCCAGAGTTTTCCAAAATAAACGGGGACGACAGCGTCTCCAAACTTCTTTAAGGGCTCTGAATTCCATAGCGGCAGTGCCGTGTTTAGAAAACGCAGTAGTGTGAATGTAGCTTGATTCATACACCTTCACTGGATGAGGAGAAGTGGTGGTTTCACACCTTAACTGTCATGGTAGTCTTGATGGAAGAACCACCTATGTAGTGACAGTGTTAACTAAAAAGACAGGAGACAGATAGGCACTATGGTCCCTAAGCTTTCGTCAGGCACCAGCAGCTGCTGAAAAGTCACATGCAGCCAGCCTTCATGACCTGACCTCATTTACACAAAGAGGGGACAAAGTGACAAAATGCCAGGTGTGGACTTTGTTGTCAAAGTCTTTTACTGAGTGAACCAGTAAACTGATGACATCTACAGCCTAGATCCATGTAGCCAAAATGTCATTTGGATGCGACTTCATTGATGGAGGTACTTCTCAGTTTGGCCGTAAAGTTTAGAAATTATGGAACTGTTGGTTTCTGTGGCTTTGATTTGCAAAATGACCAGTATGGTCAAAGTGCTCGCTTGTCCTTTACTGGGAGGATAGAAGTCCTGTGAGCGACACAAGTTCTTCATTGGATGCGAAGTAGAGCAGGAGGGACAGTAGGATGAGGGACGAGGGCTTGCAGGGCTGGAACGTCTCACGGCAGTGTGACAACATTGTTTGGGACGATGAACTTACAGCGGCACATGCGGCCGCTTAAGCCTTCATCAGGGCACTGACCACAGCGCGGGCATTGAGGCTGCGCAGGTCGCTGTAGGTCTGCCCCGTGCCCACAAACACAATGGGCTGGCCCGTGATGTACGTCATGGAGATGGCAGCACCGACCTGTAAAAGATGCAGAGGTGTCAGCTTTCTGCTAATCTGTCATAACTCTGGAAACAGCCTCAAACACTGGAAAACGTGATTGTACCTTGTCATCAATGGTGTCAAACTTGGTGAGAACAATTCCATCAATGAGCCGAGGCCTGTCAGACATGGAGTGGTCGGCCAGAGCCTGGTTGAACTTCACCTGAGGACACAAGTAAGAGAGGTGACTCAGTAGGTGCTCAATCTGTACAGTGTACATCTCCCTATTTAGGTGAAAAACATCTGTAGAAGCAAGAGTGCATAGATCACTGAAGCAACACTGACCCCTGCTGGAGAGTTTCCTTCACAGAAGGACTTTTTAAAATCATACAGCATTTTCGTATTTGATACTGTTGCCCATTAAGATGTAAAATAAAATGCCTTCTTAAAACGAAGCACCGTTTAAAAACCACCACCTTAAAGCTGAGGATTTTCTGAAGAGTTGACGGAATAGCCAGCGTTTACAAAAACTTTAATTTCTCAGCCTTTGCATGAGACACAAGCAATTAAAAGAAACATTTGAAAGTTCAAACATTTGGTTTTCATCGTAAATCATCTGGGTCTAACTCTTAATTGTCATTTCATTGTTATTTGAAAACCTGCTGTCAAATCAAATCAATCAAATATACTTTGTCACATGGAGGAAATTTGTCTTGGGCCAAAGTGCTACAGCAGCTACAGGAGAGTATACAACAAACAATAACAGACTGTACACAAGGACATAGCATTAAGATCCTGAATAGTAATGCAGAATAAAAGTGAGTTAAATACCGCACCTGCCCTAAAAACACTTGAAATGATAAAAAACTAAAAGGATATAACAAGGTAAATAAGATGAAAACCAAGAACTGGGATTAAAACTACAGAACCAAGGGGTAAAATGTGCCAGACAAAGTGTAAAGGTTTTTGAGATACCTGACCGAATGAACACGTCTCCTTATTTAGTAGTGTGATAGACGTTGGGATGAATGAGAGCTTGAGGCGGTTGGTTTTACACTTCTAGGCTCTGTAACGTCTGCCTGATGGTGAACAGTATGTGTGACGGGTCATTGAGGATCCTGTGAGCCGGTCTGACCTCAGAACCTTCGTAGATGGTCTGAAGGGAAGGATAATCCGTTTTACCAATCACCTTCATCGCCGTTTTTAACCAGGCTCTTGATTTTTTATTTTTGCTGCACTGTGAGAGTGCTGAACCAAGCAGCCATTCCATATCTAATTATGCTTTCGAGCAGCGTAAAATATCCACATGACATTGGTGCTAACACCGAACAGTCAAGTCTGTGTAGGAAGGGCAGCCTATGAGCTAGTTTCCCACACAGGAAGTCAACATGGGCAAGACTCTGCTGAAGACCACTGTACCTGCTGTGGTTCAATTATCAGACATTGGGAACATTTACAGGCGGTTATAGTGTCTAAGGCCTCAGCCCCTTTCTGAGAGAGGTCCTGAGCTTTAAACCTGAGGGAAAAGTTGTTGAGCTCATCAGTTCTGCCTTGACCGTTGATAGTTGACAGCAGTATCCCATTGGATTTCATATTTGTGATGCTTTTCATTTAGTCCAACAGTCTTTTAGTGTCCATGGAGCTAAATCTATGTTCGACAGCCGCCCGATGTTTTTCTCTTTTTATCTGTAATCGGCTCCTGTCGCTTCGATCGTCAAACCTTTGTATGAAATGCTTCTTTAAAATCTTTTTTGCACCACATTTCCTAGAAAACTTTTATTCAAGTTACTCAGTGAGAACATTTCTCCACAGTGTCACTTTCCTGTTAGTACGTGATGTATCCCAAAGTAAAGAAAAAGACTGAGTTTGTCAGTGGTCGTCTTACCAGCTGGTCGACCGCCTCGTTGCCCACCAGAGCCTCCCCAACAAACAGCACCAGGTCAGGCATGTTGACTGCGATGAGTTTGGCCAGGGCTGTCATTAGGGGGGCGTTGTCCTGCATACGCCCAGCAGTGTCCACCAGCACCACGTCAAAGACCTGGTTGCGAGCTGGAGTGGAAGAATGCAGAAGGTATAGATGTAACTATCATATGGATCATATTCATCATTAATGAAAATGGATTTTTTAACTACCAAAACAGAAAACTCATCACTTATCACAGCAGCGTTATGGGTTAAATGAACCAGTTCCGTTTCTCTGGATATCTGAGGTATACACGTGGAATCAGCAAGAAAACTTTCTTCTTCAAATAATCGGCTAGAAAGAAATTGTTTTACCATAGGCAATGGCCTCCATGGCAATTCCAGCCGCATCCTTCCCGTAGCCCTTCTCATAGAGCTGAACTACGGGCCTTCCCCCATGCTGCTCCTGGGGATGCAGAGAGTTCAGGCGCCTCTCATGAGTGCGGAGCTGCTCTACTGCCCCGGCACGAAAAGTGTCACAGGCTGCGATCAGCACTGTGAAACCGTTCTCGATCAGCCAGAAGGAGATCTGGACCGAGACAGACAAATTAAGTTCATAACAACTCTGACATTTTAAAATTTACAGTCCAAGATTAAATATCAGCAAGTTGCGCTGAGAAAATCATCAGTATAATCTATTATTTTTTTATATTCCAAAAAAGGACTCTGAATCCTGTTTAGCTGCATTTGGTCATGCCTGCACACTGGGATACCTGAATAGAACAGAGTCATCTACACAATATGTAAAAGATATATAATATTAAGTGGTAATTAAAGGCTTTGTTTTGGTAACAAAAACATAAAATCCTAAACAGAGATTTTATTATTCATATCTTATATAATATCGTAAAATGTTCATAATGCTAAAATAATTATTTCCTCCACCAGGTTCTTTGTTGCCCAACCCTTACACTTACTGAATTATTTGACAACTAACAATTCAGCAAGGCAACAATATAACAATAGTTCAGATCTTACATGCAGGAAGAATGTAAAATTGTTTTCAATTTTTTACCTCAGTGATTTCAATTTTTAACTAGTTTATTCGACTTCAGGGGGAGAAATCAGTTGAACTTGAAGAAAATTCAAATAATTTGAAATGCATAGTAATAATTAGCTGTATCAACAGATTGAACATTTGTATTGTGATAGGATTGTGTTCATGTTGCCCATTCGTGTTTAATGGTTTGATGTTGCCCAAAGTGCAGACATTTTAACACAGGAAGCCAGAGAGTTACAGAGTTATAACTGTCCACAATCTCATAAAACAAGGCCTAACACTTTGAGAATGGCCCAAAGCTAGAGGTGACTTCCTGTGTGGAGAAACAGTTACAAACCACAGGACCTATACCGGAACTCGCAGGAAAGTGGTTGGATTTTGGACACATGTCACTCCCGACTCAACACCTCACCTTGGCCAGGTTGGTGGACTTTCCGACCCCATTGACACCACAGAATGTGATGACAAAGGGCCTTCGCTGGCTCTGCGCATCCATGACGTCTCTCAGAATATCCACCCTTCGCTTAGGCTGCAGGATCTGCACCAGAGAGTCCTGTAGGGCCTGCTTTACTGTAGAGGCCACAGCTAAAAACACACACAAACACACACAGGTTCCATGACCATGACACTGACTTCAATGGTCACCAGTCTTCAGATCTGAATCAAGAAGCACACCTTTGTGATGTGGTGCAACAGGAGATTGGCAGCATGAATGTGCAGCTGAAATATCTGCAGATCTAAAAAGAAGTTTTCAACATATTATGACATTGATTCCAATGTCACAAAGAACTGACGATGATTGAGGCCAAACGCAATATATGTGTATATATTTATGTATACAATGTTCCTAATAAAGAGCTTGCTGAGTGTAAGTTGTTTAATCTACATCTGGTATTTGAAATATATACAATATATGTATGTGGGATGTTTTAGTTATAATATTCAGATGCTGAAAATTCCACATTGTGAATCACATCCTGTGTATAAGATAGGGGAAGATCACATTTGTATCAACTTACTGTGGGAGTCATACGAACCACGTTGGGGAAAATTCATTATGATAATGACATTACTGTTCTTAGTGTGTAAACTGAACTCTCACAGGCGGACAAGTGAAGGCAGAGAAGCTCGCTGCATTGTAAGGATTCCCGGCATCGAAAAAAAATAAAATAAAAAAGGGGGTGATGATCTTTGTTCTTTAATTAAACGTAGTGAAGTGTCTGTTGCTTGTTTGTCCTGTGTTAAGGCTCTGGAGCCAATTCAGGATTATTCCTGGTCATTAGTGAGTCCTCCTCAAACAGTTGTACAATACACTTTACTTTTTTATTGTTAGTGTGATGTACAGTCTATAATGCAGAGTGAAGATAGAAAACTGTTCATCCTACCTGGTTTATCTGCAGTGAAGATTTTATAGTCAATTTTTTTTTAGCAAAGTTAAACCGAATTTTCTTTATTACTGTTTACATGTGTGATATATTTACTGTCTGTTATTTCAGTTATTTTTCATGTCTGAGGTCTGTTAAGCGACCAACACAATCTTCAGATCAGAGTTCACAACTTTTCGGCTCAATATAAAGCATTGCCGCAATAAAAACAAATGTTGTGGTTTAACTTCATAGACAAATATGGTAAAATAAAAAATATAAAAAATTATAAAAATTATCTGGCGACTATTTTTGCTTGGGGCCTATTTACCTTCAGATTCTGTTAACCGAGGACACAGAAGAAGAAAACTGGTTCAACTCGATCCCGAACTGACTGTTGCCCTGCCCCCACTGAAGGCAAGCCACTCTTTACATGTTTATTCAAAATACGTAAAATCCGAATCACACCATATTTGACACAACAAACCGACTAGATGAACGGTTCTCGAGATATGAGAGCCACATACAGACAGACATTTGCGGGATTAGTAGATTGATAGAACATAAATGGTAAAAGTGACTTACTGGTGAATGTGCCCATGACTTTCCCCTCCAGTTTTTTGGCTACAGAGTCACAGAGCTTGGAGGCAATGTCGGCTGCTACATTCTTTGCTACAGGATGATAAAAAAGAAGAATGAATAGCAGAGAATTCACTCTCACATCTAGCTGAATGAAGACAGTGGGAGAGGGAGATGTGAGATCATACTGATGAGGTGCTCCTTCATCTTCTCCAGCACTGGCTCCATGTCATCACTGCTCAGGCTCTTGGAGCCCACCAGGCCCTTCAGCATCCCAAACATGCCCCCAAAGCTGCCACCCTTTTTAGAGCTGAGGAGAACATGCAAAGTTAGGTACTTGGTCAGAGTACAACTGATATTGGCGAAAAAATTAAGGTATAATGTTAAAATATACTTAAAATGTTCTTACCTGGTCTTGCTTGTTCCACTGACGACCACTCTCTCATCCTCTTCCTCAATCTCCCCTTCATCACTGGACTCGTAGTCCACAGGTGGCAGCTCTCCCTCCATGGAGCTCACCTGCATCCCCTGAAACACATTCAGCACAGTGAGATCTTCAATTGAGTCGTTATTCATGTGACTATCACAGATGAGTTAGAATCCTCTTAGGGAGCAGAGAGGAGGTGGTGTACATACTGGGTCCATTTTGAATTCCATGCTCTGGTCATCACCGTTAGTGGAGCCCTCTCCTTTACTTTTGCTGTAGTCAAGCTCCTTGGTGCTGCTGCCTCCCATTTCCCAAACACGCATTCGTTTCCCTCTTGGTTTCTGGGGCTTTGGAGACTTACTACTACAAGAGAGAATGATAGAATCAGACATTTACACCAGGAGACTAACAAACTTCGTAGCAATTCTTAAAACACATGTGATCATTTAAATTTATATTTCTAGCATTTCTGTTGGGTATTGAAAAACACATAACTACTAAAACTATGGTTCTAACTCCAATACAACAACACAATCACATCATAATATGCATTCATTATAAAATCATCAGTTTCTGCCCTTAACGCTTTTTAACATTAGGCAATTTCTGTTGAGGATCTAAATCTTGGAGATGACTGAAATAGAATTTAACAGTGATACTTGACAGTGGGACTATACTGCTGCTGCTGCTGGCGAGATGCACTTACTGTATTTCTACCTTGGCATTTTTGTAAACATATGTTACTCTCTTTTCTCTTACATGGGTTTTTCAGTAGTTCCCACAATGCGTTTGCGAAAGAATTCCTCTCTCTTCTTCTGCATGTCCTCCTCAGGAGTCAAGCCCTGGTTCCCATTCTCAACAGTCTTCTGCCCAGAGGATGTGACCTTGCCCTTGTCACCTTTGGCCGGCTCAGCTGCAGGAGCTGCTGAGGTTGAGAAAATCACATCAAGTCAGGATTGAGACTGAAATGATGTTACACTTCGAAGAACCACCTCAAAATGCACATACCCTCCTTTTTGGTATTTTTATTCTTCTTGCCACCCGGTTCCTTGCTTTTGTCCCCACCCTTCGTCTCAATCATGGACTTCACAGTTTTTTGGGATTTCTCTGACTCCTTGAAGGACCGCATGGCGACGTGGCTCCGAGCTTTGCTGCTCTCTTCCGCCTCTCTGAAGAGGACAATAAAGGTTTTGGTCAGTGAAAAAACGTTTAAGTATGGTCAACGTTCAACGTAAAATTCTCCTCATTATCTACCACCACAACGCCGATAGGGGGGGTGGGTGAAGTGTTTGAGTCCATAAAACACCTCTGGAGTCGCAGCAGTAAACCATGGTACAGCAAAATATAATAAAACTGAAGTCAATGGTGTCCTCTTCTTCAGACAAAATAAAACAACAGAAAAAACACAATATGCCTCCAAACTACTCGTGTGGTGTCATCCAAGTGTCATCAAGCCCCGCCATTCATTAACACCAAGGTTTAAGCCTTGGAAGATGACACAGCAGTGACTTCAATTGCATGGCATTGCTGTTTACCCCTGAGACTCCAGAAGTGTTTTGTGGACTCAAAGACTTCACCCTCACATCCATCGGCGTAGTGATGAGTAGATGATTGGACAGTTTCAGTTTACTCAACTAGTGATGACTGGTTCAAACAAAAGTAAATCATAGAGTGTGATCCTGTCTGTTTTTACCTTAGAAGCATCGTGAAGTCGTCTTCGAACTCAAAGTTATTGTTAAGGAGCTTCAGTGCACTCTTCTGCTCCAGCTCATTCTTATAACGATCTCTAAAATGAAGCTGAACATCATCTATGAACTTGTCCACATATGTCAGCGTCAGGATCTTTTGAAAACCCACCTAGAGTAATGATCATTAACAAAAACAAATGATAAACAAAAACAACATAAGTAATGAAGCGTTTCATCCATTTTAAAACAGAGTTATTCCATGTCAAAATCATCAGACCTTTGGGCTGTGCTGTCTTCATTCTTCAATGTAAATATTGCTGATTTGATGTGGTGTTGCTGCTACATTATTATTTTGATTGAACATATTATTAAACAGTTTAACATGGTGAAATCACTTCAGCTTATGTACTTATTGAGCGTATTAACAGAGATGCTGACTCTCATTCATACACATTTATATCTGTGCAATTCATTGTCTAATGTGCAAACTGGGCATATTGTTTAGGTTCTGTTTACACAACATCATTTACATTCTATTTGTATTTTTACATTTCCTTGTGTATATATATCAAGATTAGTTATTTATTACTTTTAATGATGCCTAGGTTTTGACGATCCTCTTTGCAGCTGCCACATGGCCTATGTCCCTGTTGCGGGTCTAGGATTATGTTTTATATTGTGTCGTGATAAAATGTTTACATCGTTTCATCTCTATTTGAGACATATAACATTTCGGTTGTATATGTTTCTCATGTGCCCAAACTGTGATGATCTGACAGGGAATGAGAAGTCATTGAGTCTGTAGGTGAGAGACTTACCACAAATATGAGTTCAAACTCATTGTCGAGCTTGTATTTAAGACTCAGGGCCTCGTGAGAGTAGGAATTATTCCCACTTCGCTCCTGTAACAACACACACGTCGTTGACAGTTCAGGTGGACACACACACACACAAGACACAATACACACACACGATTCTTTTTCTAAATCAAACATTGGGACTTCAGGTTGATTCACTCTCTAGAAGTTGCTACTTTAATCCACTGTCGTTGCGCAGTTAGCTTACAGCTGCTACCTGTTAGCTCTAGCTGCTAACTGAGGGCTAGCCAAACAGCAGGCAGCTGTGGTTGTGTCTCACCTGGAGGATGACGGAGCGGATCAACGCGTTGACGGGCCCCGCGAAGGACTCACTGACCCCGGCTCCCTGGAAACACCACAGCACTATCCCCCCTTTGCTGAAGATGGTGAAGAAGTCCAGCATCTTGCCCCCACGTATCTGGATTAAAAGCGCACACAGGGGTTGTGAGGGTGAGACAGAGTGAATGGGAAGCACCGAGGATCGTGACTGGTCCGGGGAGTGTGTACCGCACCGGTGACACCTGCTCACAAGGTTCATACTTACCAGGTAATTCTTAGAAGATGATAAAAGCCACCACCAGTGCAAAGCTGTTTTAGACACGTCAGACGCAGAGCCAGGAAGTGACGCACACTTCCGGGGATAATTTTTTTTTCCGTTTCGCGCTTGCGCAGTTGATTCTAATACCCCCTTTTTTTTTGTAAGTCTTTCCTGATTTCAAAGCTTTACTTTTTTCTTGTCATTCGTTTATTTTTTTGTAACAGATTTCCTATTGTACTATGAGAATAAATTGAAAATATTGTAATACGCTTATACTTTCAGCTGAAATAAAATGAGATACAATTTAACATTACATAACATAAATCATATAGAAGAGTTTTCCATATCTAAGGCATACATTAAACTAACAAAAAAACTCTGGTGTATAATCCACACTTTTTAGCACAGTTATCTCTTTGTAGAGAATATTTAAAAAAGGAACAAGATCAGAAAAGTCCTTAAGGAAATGAATTGCCTCTGTTTTTTTTAAAGGGCTTACTGGCATCAGGTGAGAAAATTCAAATGCATTATTGTGACATGACACGATGAATAAATGTAGATCCAATTATAACAGTTCTCAAGCTGGCTTCTCTTCACTTCCTCTGTTAGACAGGAATTCTGCTTACATCATCTTACACAGGTAGAAAACGTCCAGATGTGAATTAGATGCAGGTCTGATATGCCATTAAGCTGTTAGCTTCAGTCATAATAACATACAGATAAGAAAACTGCAGTGTTCAAGGCTGTGAATGTCCTTTTTATTGAGAAACACCAGGACTCGGGTATTAAGGTTTATTTATTTGTCAATATGTTTCCTTTTGACAAAGGGTTAACTGCCTCTTCCATAAACTGTGACGAATGAGTCACTTTGCATGTGAAATCAAGCAGAGTTCCTTCCTTATTTTTTCTGGTGATCTCACTGATGCTCGATAGACTTTTCACTTCGTCTTTGATACTTTCAGTTAGTGCAGACTGTTGCACAGTTCTTAGTTCAGCTACCACGTTTCATGATTTATTTTATACTTTTTGCCAGAAGGATTTTGGAGAGAAGTTGAAGAGGCATCACAATGTTAACAACATGCATGGTAAGTTGTGGTTTCAGACATTTGCACTCCCGTGATCTCACCATCGGGTTATTTTTTCAAATTTATTGGGTCATTATATTTTAACCAGCCTGTCTTCCTTTGTTAACTTGTCATAAAGCATGATAGTGGTTGGTTTTTCAATTTAATTTCCAGCAAAAACAAAGAATAATTTTTTTTCACCTCAAATGTACTGTAGCCATTTTAGCTACTAGCTCTTTGTTATTATTTGGTGCTGCTGTTTAACAGATAACGCAGAGAGCGGATTGTGTTTTGTGTTGTGTTTTCTGTTTAGAAAAGTGTAATTAAGTTAGTAATATGCAGTTAGTCTTTCTCTTTTCAGGTTGGTTCCAAAAACTGAAATCAAGAACATCGTTGGCATCCCAACATGAAGAAACAGCTATCAAGACAAATGTATTGACACCATTTTCATATACACCAACATCATCATCATCATCTGGACCCAAAAATCCGCCGTCTGCCCTGAGCTCAAACCTGAGATGGACACGAAAATATGACTTGCTCGTGTGCCACAGTCTCGCTGACAGTGACATTGAGGAGGCCAAGGGCCTGGTCTCTTTCCTTGAGGCTTCGCCCCGCAGCCTCAGGTGCTTCCTCTGGCAAAGGGACGTCTGTCCAGGAAGTCCAATTTTCACAGAATTCTGCCAGGCTGTGCAGGAGAGCCACTTGCAGGCTCTGCTCATCACTCCTGACTTCCTGCAGGAAGAGTGGTGCATGTACATGATGCACCAGGCTCTGGCAGAGGGGCCCATGTCCAAGCGACTGATTCCTCTGATACAGAACATATCCCACGATAAGTACCCTCAGGAAATCAAGTTCTTCTTCTACATTAACCTGAGCAGGAACATTGACCAAGGCTATAGTCTCATCAACACCACGGTGCTCAAGTGTGAGTAATGGTCCAGCTCCATGCTCAAGCTTTCATTCATGCTAATGTTTTTTTTCTTTCTCTGTCAAGCCCCAAAATACCCCTGATGAAACCAGATTCAAAAGAAATGGATTTTTATTTGCAGCAAATTGCACTCACTCGCAAATATCAGTTCCCTTATCATGCCTGATTTCTTAAAAAATCCTGGATCCTGATCCATGGACAAAATTTCAGGATAATATGTTGATTCGTTTTTGCACAATACTGTTAGCAAACATACAAATGCAGATGAAAGCATAAACTAAGAATGGTGGTTTATTTAATCTGCAAGAGAGCAAGCCAATCTAAAGGAGAATCCATGTTTAATACCATCCTCTCGTTTTTCCTCTCCAGATCTAGAAGACCTGGTTAAAAATGAGAGGACACCCGACTCCAATGTGGACAGCTCTCACAACGGACTAAGCTGGGAGGGCAGCTCACAAGGAGACGAGCTGATCTCAAACAACTAACCTGCTGAGACTTCACTCTAAAAGTGACGCTGAAAAGAATTGACAGATTTAATGATGTTGGCTGAAATAATCCTCAACAGTAATTTAAGAACATGATGAAGGACAAGAGGCTCAGAGTGGAAAAAAACACTGCTGCTGTTGGCTGAATTCAACTTTACTTGTGTCTTAATCACACCATGTTAAGGAAAGTATTGAGTGTCTGTAGTGTTTTTTTTCTTTGTCTTTTATGTAAAGATGTATAATATGTAACAAGTATTCATTAAAATATCTAAAAGTGACTGGACCTGTGTTACATATTTTCTTTGTCAAGATACAAAACGTTTCCAACAATCGTTAACACAAATCCCCAACTTATCAGGATGATTAATTTTGGTCTCCTTTATATCGCGTAATATCTGCTTTACCTGCATTCACGTCTCTCCCATAACCTTAAACCACGTATAACAAAGGAAGGTACCTTAATTCTTTAATTGGTCACTCTTAATGGATCATGATTATTTATCGTTGTTTTCTGTGTAACGTAAATCAAACTTTTAAACATCACCTGTTCCTTAATTACCTTTCTTTCCAAAACTCTTGAGTTCGCTATCTTTAATCAACTCTCCTCCTATCTCCACCATAATAACCTTCTTGACCCTCACCCGGCTGGTGTCAAGGCAGGCCACTCAACTGAGACTGCCCTCCTTGCTGTCTCTGAGCAGCTTCACACTTCTAGAGCAGCCTCTTTCTCCTCTGTCCATATCTTTCTAGACCTCTCTGCTGCATTTGACACAGTGAACCACCAGATCCTTATTACCTCCCTTCAGGACCTGGGTGTCCTAGGCTCTGCTCTCTCCCTGCTCTCATCCTACCTCAATGACCACACTCACCTGGTTTCTTGGGGAGGATCTATGTCTGAACCTTGTCCTCTCACTCCTGGGGTCCCTCAAGGTTCCGTCCTGGGTCCCATCCTCTTCTCTCTGTACCATTACTCTCTCAGCTCTCTCAGCTTTTCCTACCATAGCAATGCTTATGACACCCAACTAATCCTCTCTTTGAAGAAACCATCTGAAACACAGGTAGCAGCACGAATCTCTTCCTGTCTGACTGACATCTCTCAGTGGATGTCTGCACAACACCTGGAAATTAACCTTGACAAGACTGAACCACTTTCCTTCCAGGGAAAGACTCTCCCACCCACGACCTGACTATAACCTTTGACAACTCCGTGTTAGCCCCCACCCGGACTGCTATAGGAACCTGGGTGTGACACTCAACCGTCAAGTCTCCCTTACTGCCAACATTACTGCAACAACCCATTCCTATAGATACATGCTGCACAACATCAGGAGAAGAGGCCCCCCCCTTCTCAGACAGGAGGTGGCACAGGTTGTGGCCCAGGCTCTTGTCCTCTCACACCTTACTATTGTAACTCCACCCTGCTAGTACCATCCGACCTCTGCAGCTCATCCAGAATGCAGCAGCTCGACTGGTCTGTAACTTAAATTCACTCACACTACTCGGCTCCTCCGCTCCCTTCACTGGTCCGTTTCAAAACATTTGTACTTGCGTTCTGTGCTGCGAACGGATCGGGTCCAGTCAACATCCAGGACATGGTCAAACGTTACACTCCGCTCTGCATCTGCCAATCGGCTTGTTGCTCCCTCACTGCGACGTGAACACTCATAAAAATCACGACTGTTTGCTGTCCTGGCTCTTAAATAGTGGAATGAGCTCCCTATTGACATCAGGACAGCAGAAAGTCTACACATCTTCCACCGCAAACTAAAAACACACCTATTCCGACTAAACCTTGAATAAAAGTTTAAACTAACAATTTAGTAGCACTTAAATGGCACTGACTTATAGCACTTTGTAGTTTTGATTTTTTTTAAGAAATTGTATGTTCTTGATTCTTGTTGTTCTTGGTTTGTACCCTAACGGTTGAATGCACTTATTGTAAGTCACCATGGACAAAAGCATCAGCTAAATGTAATGTAATTTAATTGGCAATAGTGGTGAAGGCAACAGCTTCCATGTTGTTGCTTATGACAAAGTCAATCTTTTGTTATTGGATTGATTCAGAGACCCCTAGCGGCTGAAGTTACATTTTGTATGTTCAGAGAGACACAAAAATACAAACAAATACACATACCCAAAGCACACAAAATAATAAAATAATAATAATAACATTCAAAATTAAAGACTTTTTTTTTACTTGGTTTCTTTAATGAAAAAACTGCAATTGTTTACACAGATATTTATTCATTTATTTGAAATAAGAGTTAGCAATTGTGTAAATAAGACTCATTAACTTTATGTTAAATGTTATATTTTTCAAATTGGATTAACAATTTTCTTGGTTGTTACTTCAGCTTTTTCTTTTTCTTTCTGTTATAGCATAATCAACACTGGGTGAGTGGCAAGGATGATCTATCATTGAACCGGAAATTGTTCTATTTCTGGCAGCACTTACTGGTTTCCCATATCAGATTTAGAGAAGTAGTTTGCAATTGCCAACGGCTGTTTCATTGATGAGAAATGGGAAGTCAAACGCTACACATGCATGTGATTCTCCTTTTTAAGGTGATAATTGAAAGTGTTACAGATCAAGTTTACCACTAGGTGGTGTATTTACCAGTACAATTGAATTGAGAGTGATTACAGTAAGATGCCAGGACCTAAATCTGTTCACACATTCACCTTATGGGAAATTGTCTTTATGAAGGGGACAACAAACCAGAAGGTAGATCATCAGCCTCTAAGGTAAATACATTATTTTCAAGGTTAGGTTTTAGTTAAGAGATAGGTTTGGGTGAGTAATAATTACAGTTAAGGTTAGAGGAGTCTCCAAAAAATATATGTAAGTTTCTACAATGTCCTATTGTCATGGTGAAACAACTGTGCATGTGTGTGTGTTTGTGTGTGTGTGTTTGTGTTTGTATGTGTGTGTGTCTGTGTGTGTGTGTGTGTGTGTGTGTGTATATGTGTGTGTGTGTGTGTGAGCGGTTATGTGTGAGAGAGGGAGAAAGTAACAGTTAAAGGGAGGTCCCCTCCACCCATGACAAACAGCTGACAGTGATTTAACCTTTTACTGAACTGGACTTAAAGGACTAACAGAATAGATGTGATTCTTATTGAGACAATTCACAACTCTGTGTGCTTCTTTAAAACAGCTAAATACGAGAGGTCTACTGGTTGGAATATTTTCTTAGTTCTGTGTGTTGTAAGTTCAGCCTGTTGGAACAAAGTCTGAACATGCTGAAGAATTCACCTCCGACCAATGAAAAGAAAACCTACAGTTGTGTTAGGTATTGGTTAATGTCCTTGGCAGTACTTTACCCTTTTAATCAAGCTTCCTGGCAGCGTTCATCTCAGATAGTTGGCATTTGGACCACTCTGTGCAGAATATCAGGTGTTCATTCGAATCAACTGGAGAACAACAGTTGTGATCCTTTCATTTTATTATTTTTTTCATGCAAGTTTTTTTCATGAGGCACCATCTGCCTCCAAAAAGTGCTCAATGTTTTCTTTTTCCTGACTTTCATTAATGCTGTATCATCCTCCCACTTTACCATCCCCCTAAAACACCAGCAGACATTAAGGAACACAATAAAAGACCCTTGATAATCGCCTCTTTAGTGGCGAGCCAACATTGTAACATAAAAATGTAGACTAATCTCAGAAAGGCACAGATGTTCTGCGAGGCTTTTGTTGTTACCATAACAAATCCTCCTCCTCCAGATGACACCGGTACACACACACACACACAAACACACACACACACACACACACACACACACACACACACACACACACACACACACACACACACACACACACACACGCACACACACAGACACACAATCACACTCACACACACACTCACACACACATACACACGGACAGACACACACACACACTTAAACACACACACACACAGATACTGGGTATCTAAATGACTTCAGAGAAAATCTTTTTAGTAGGTGAAAACACAACAAAAATATCACAAAACACCACAACTAATCAAAGGTAAAAAGCAAATTACAAAACACAAATAAAAACACACAATGACAAACGGAAAAAAAAAGCTTGACAAGAATTTTCACTGATTGGACGAGACCACTGTCTGTCTTTGTAAGTAGGCAGATCAAAGATGGTCAGCAGGGACCTACATGTTTTATGTCAGATGTTAAGGTCCTTGTGATCAGTGATTTACTATTGTGTTTTCTGATTTCCATTTGTGTTTTCTCACTTGACGTTGGGGTTTGTGATTTACTACGGTGTGTTCTGTTGTGTTAGATTTACTGTTGTAGTTTCCCATTTTTGATTGTGATGTGCACTGCAGGGACACTGTACAGATAATGTCAATCAGATTTACATCCAGATATTTATTTCAGTTTGCCTAATTTTATCACAGGACTTGAGATGGGTTTAAAAGTGAGTTTTATTACTGCTGAACACCGTTACCCCAGAGTTGCAGTCTTTATGCTAAGCTAAGCTAACCAGTTTCTGGTAAAAACGTCCTTACCAGTGGACATGATTAGATTAGATTAGATTCAACTTTATTGTCATTGCACAGTACAAGTACATATACAATGAAAGGCAGTTTAGCATCTAACCAGAAGTGCAAAAAAATGGCAGTAAAAGTGCAGAGTATTGTTCATAGTGGATTATGTAAATAAATAGGAAGTACAGTTAGAAATATAAATGGAATATGAACAGTATTAAGAGGTAAGGTATGATATAAGAATAATGAATACACTATGAGCAAGATAAATATATAAATATATATAAATATGAATACACTATAGGTGGAATAGGTGGTATAATACAGTAGTAGAATAAATAAGTCTAGTGCAAATGTTCAAATGTTCAAATGTTCAAATGTTCAAATGTGCAAGTGTGCAGTGTGAGTGAGTGTGAAGGGAAGCCAAGAAAGATAATTAACACATTTCCTAAATTGCTGAACTATTACTTCAAGTTACAGGTAAACTGAAGTCGACTAAATATGACTTAAACACAAATGCAGACTTTTAGGATTAGGACTAAGATTAAATTGCTGACAGAATTAAAATAGTTGAGTCTTGGAAATCCCCCTGAGCAGAAATGGTGTGTCAGCATTCCAGCAATTTGAAAAATAAAATAAAGCAAGCAGTGAAAGAAAATGAGAGAGAGAGAGAGAGAGAGAGAGAGAGAGAGAGAGAGAGAGAGAGAGAGAGAGATGAGAGAGAGAGAGAGAGAGAGAGAGAGAGAGAGAGAGAGAGCACAGGCCACAGGATGGTGTGCTCGGACCACCAACACTATGGAAAAGCACTTAGCTGTTAGTCGGCACGGTGGTCTCTGGTGGCCACGGTGGTACTGACCTGGACGTTTCTATCTGTGGTGAGTAAAGTCGGCTCTCATGAAGCTGCAGCGAAACACCAGCTGGGTAAATTAAAGGCGAGTGGCAGATCCAAACATTTTATTGGGTTTCCGGTGAATGTAGGTCAAACAATGAAATGAGACATGAGAGGACTGCATGTTGAAAGCCAGCGCACAATTTTACACCAAAACTATGCCAAATTACCAAAGAATCCCCTATCTAAAATGTTTTGAATGGTTCGCAACGACCATGTTCTGCATTTTGTTGAGTCAGACATCCATTAACAAAGGTACGACGAAACAATGTTGTTACCAGCAGATATATTAGAGGAGATATTTAAAAGCGGGTATTTTAGATGATTTAAAAAATTGTTGTCAATAAAGATACGATTTTGCATTTCTCTGGTAAATATGTCCTCTGTGTGCAGCGTTATCCTGATAGAGGCTCATGTTTAAGCTGTCCCTAGGTTTCACTCTGTTATCTCCTTTATAAACAGAAATTTACAAAATCACAGCCAACAGCAACGAGGCTCTAAAGATGTCATAAATTATCAGTGGATCACTGACACAGTAAAGTTCATTCACCTGTGTGAGCTTCAACCATCACTGTCAGCCCCCGGGCTACATTTATGGAACTGCGGTATTCGGATGTGTCTGGAACTGCCTGAGCAAAGATTTAACTTTTGATGCAAGAACCACATTAAAGCCAAAACCTTTTTCTATCTTGTGGTAAAGGTGTTCTTTACAGCCCACTCAGGGCAATCATGTGATTCCTCCCTGCCAAACAGACAAAATAATGCCTACTCACAGACTGGGCCTTATATAGACAAATAGCTGGGTAACAATGGGCAACAAGTTTTCAGTGTTAGAGTGAAGACTAGTGAATAATAGTTTGAATTTTAATAATTTGCTTAAACTTAAATCATTTACTAAATTAATCTTTTGGTTTAAAATAGACCATTTCTGCCACATGAGCAAAACGTATCCGAACGGCTACATTAGGCGAATATTCCAAAATATTCAACAAAGTCAAATAAAAGCCAACACCAGGATGACAGAAGCTGCAGTTAACCCTGTCCCCATGTGGTGGAAACTATAAGTACATCTACTAAGTATAGTTTTGAAGTACTTTCCACCAGTAATCACTTTTTAAGCCTCATCATTCTACTCAATTCAAGACTCAAACATTCTTCTTAATCTGACAGCTTTACCGATTCTACAGGAGTATGAATGCCAAGAATTACCAAAATAATAATAATAATTTGAATATATAATTAGAAATTAAACTGGCCAGGAGTAGTGGAAATTAACCCCCCTATTTTGCTGCAAACTGTTACACTGGTTTGACACTTGCATCCTTGAATGTATAAAGTCTTATAGTATAGTAATAGACTTTTTTTATTGAGCTCTTTTTACTTTGCTTTTATCAGGAGATGTTGCCCACTGAGAATTTTTATTTTTGGTCTATTTTTGATATTCTTAGCATATATTTTCAAGCTAAACACACATGTCTGCACTTGTACTTTTTTGTCCTATATTTACACTTTTATTTGGGCCTTTGTAAAAGTTCTGAACAGCCTACTTCTTCGACTCCTGTGTTTCACAATGTATAGTCATGTCAGGGCTTAAAAGGAAAAAATCTCAGCCAACATCCAAGTTTTCCAGATGTTGTCCTCTCTGCAATAAAACTCGGACTGACGACGCATGTATGGGCCAAATAATTACAGATAAGAAGCTGGAGATCCCATGGTGCACATGTCCCATAACATGCTTTCCTCTCCACTTACACCAGCAGCAGCAGCAGCAGCAGCATGCACTTTAGACACCATGGCCACACACACACACACACACCACACACACACACACACACACACACACACACACACACACACACCACACACACACACACACACACACACACACATATACAGTACATTCTCTTACAGCTATGGTATTTGGATCAGCCACGGCGGTGCACCCACTTGCGCATGCGTCCTTGCACGCACCAAGAGGAAAAAGGGGGAACGCGTTGTAACAGGCGGAGGAGCCGCTGTGTGTGCATGATGAAACGGTGCCACTCACACGCACTCTGAGCACACTGAACCAGCCTTGGGTTCGGGTGTGCGCTTCTGTTTCCGCTGGAGGTTGATGCCCTCCGCAACGCATCACTGCCTTTTCCTGTGTGCGCGCACAATTTGTCCTTTTTGTGTGTTTCCCACACCGTGAATGTCACCAGCAGCGACGCGAACTTGGTTTTGTGGCAGCAGCATCGGTACGGTGCTGGGCACACGAGAGGCTCGCTCCGTGGATTCGGATCTGTTCCTCCGCGCTGCTGGTGAGTGGAAGACTGTTTCAAACCCCCGTGGAGTTAACATGGAGCAGCCAGCCCTGTGTGCGTCAGGAGTTGTTGGACATGCTTTGCAGAGAGAGGCATCAAAAAACAGCAACTGATCTGTTGTAGCTGGATCACAAGACGTCCAATTGAATTTGGCTGGAACATGTCTTTGATTTGTGTGTTTTTAGGTCAGTATGATTGGGGCTGCAGCATGGGAGAAGACAACATGGGATAATGACATACTTTGACTTTATTCAACCACAGACCGTTATTATGTTCTCTGAGATCACAGGCACTAGTAAGTGGAATTCAAGTAAGAGTCTGGCTGTGAACTTCAAGCCTTTAAATGTCCCCTTTTCTCTGTAAACATCAGGAAATTAGACAATGCTTGCTGATAGTTCAGAGACCACCAGCGGTATTGTCTCATTGTTAACATAAGTAAGATCTTATCACTAGGAAATCGAAATATATACCTATATGTTGTGCTATTCTTGCTCGCTCTTTGCAAAAAGACTTGAGATTCGAACATTTAACCTAAACGTATGCACAGCATTCATTGATTTACAGCAGTTTTATTGTCCCTGACATGCCGTCATGATATATTTTTCACCTGGCAAATTAATCAATCTGACAGACCATGTTTTTCCCCCCTCTGCAATATTGATTCTGCTCTGAAACACTCGTCCTTGAACCAGTGGATCGGTTGGATTCTGGCACAAAACGATGTGATAGCAGAATCAACATGCCCTCTGATCAGTAATTTGGGACAAATACAGTTGTCACTTGTATACTCAAGGCAAATAAGAACATTTGTGCAACAAGCACATAAAAGAACAGCTTAACACACAGACGATGCAAAGGAGGCTTCATTTTACACTCATACCTGTCAACCTCATAGGTAGCAATTTCTTGAAATAGATCAAGTTAATCTAAGAGCCCAGGACCTGAAGAAGATCTCAGACTGCTCATATGAGTCATATGACAACTACAGTACAGATGGCTTTTAGTGAAGTCCCTCTCGTGATGAAATCCTTCTTGCTTTCTGGCCCTGTACCACTTATGTTCACAGCTGGATCAGGCACAAAAACACACTCCACCAAAGTGGAAGCTGTGGGAAACAGATCTTGAATTAAACTTGTTTGTTGGAGCTGTGTCTATGGTTGTTGGGAAATGAGCCTTGTTGACGTTTGCCATGAGACCAGAGGGTACAGAAAATGTGATTAGATGGATAGAGATAATGAATTCATTTCTTTTATATCTAACAGGCTGCTGTGTATACAGTCTCTCCAGCAGCAGCTACAAAAGAGAGGGTATTTAAATCCTCAGATGGTGCATTCAATGGTGCCTAGAGATATTTAGCACAGGGCAACTTATACCAAATCAGATAAAACACCATGATATGCCCTCTGCAGCATGAATCAGTCAATGGCTTGAAAAAAAAAGAAAAGATGAACAAACATCTGACCTCAAAACATTCAGGCAAATGGAATTATACGTTGGTGCACTGGTGTCTGTTAGTGCACAGTGAAATGCCCACGGGCTTGATTGAGAGTCCCTGACCAGGATGTTTACTGATTTATCAAATTAAAACCATGCTAAAGATGTTGGACTAAAGTTGTTGGTCAAATTAAATAACCATCAGAGGACAGAATCTGCAGATGTACCACAACTTCAGTCCAAAGGGTTACTTTGCCTCAAGGTCCTGATTCGTAGAATGGTCCTTTGTGAAAAATAGATTTACGTATTATAATTGTTTAAGTTAATCGCTTGGCTCACATTTGATCACAAGGTTCCCTAAATGGGTTAATCCATCCATTAGTCAAACTTTCTCATCTTCACATATATGGCTAAAAATGTCCTTAAATGTGGTTCCTGGATCTGAATATTAACCAAACGAAAGCCCAAAGAGGTTTTTGACACATTTTATGGACACTTGACTTGTTCTTAGTTCCCCTTTCTCTTCTCTTATTTTTGACCCTTTGCTTCATTCCACTCAGCAGCTCAGATCTCAAACACTGCCCGACATCCCAATGACAACACTAAAAACAAACCCTGCTTGCTGGTAGAACACCTAAGTCACAATATTAACAAGGAAACTAATACTGTAAACAGCTAAATCAACATACCCAAATTTGATTTCAACTATATTTGTGATTTCAACTGTGTCTATATGGGTTCACAACATAGAGTGTTAATTTAACTCTTTGGAGAGTTAGTACTGTAAAACTATTGTTATTATTGACTCTTTTTGGACTTAAAATGTAATACTTCTTCATTCTAACCAGAGTTAGTTTTTCTCAACACTCGTATGTAGAGTTAGACATTAACTCCCTCATGGGATCATTTGTTAAATCAAGTGTTGACCTCCTATTAACTCTCATAGGTGTAAAGATAGTTCTTCTTAATTACTAAAATCAATGAAAAAATAGAGCTTACAGAAATAAAGAGATCATGTTTGGTTAACACATTTATTTTCAAACTTCAGTTTTCACAAGTCAGGGACGCTGTCAGTCTCTGCACTCTGTGTGTCTGTGCAGATTGTCGAGATTTGATTCAAATACACTTCATTTTGACACTCCGTTTGACACCAACTCTTTGCCAACTGAGAGTTAAATATCAGAGTTTTGACTCCGTCTAGAGTATAATTAACTCAAATTTGACCAACACTACAGTAAGTGGGGGATGCACAGGACCAACTTTAACCAACACTAATACTTAGACTTTGGGAATCAACTCGTACAGAGAACTGATCCAATACCAGTTTCTAATTAATAAGCTGTATGCCTCACTGTGTTGATGAAACTACCATCGTTTGAATTATTTGCAGCAGAAATGTGCAATATCCCTAAACTGCTGACTCTTTGTTTTTATTTATCTCCTCGCAATGTTTGCGGGGAACTAAATGAAGGAGTATACAGCTACATATATTTCTCTCAACTTTATTTTCCTTGATTTGATTTGACTTTTGGGGCTCTCACCTGTAGACACACCATCCTGTTTGATATGAACAGGTATTTGGATTCTGATCTGGGGAACTATCTGCAGCATACATTGTAATTGTATGTTTTTCTTGTCTGAGTAAGACCATTAGTACCCAAACCATGTCCATGTGACCGAGGTAGCCCTTCTTTTTGGTATAAGTTCAAACGCAACCATCAAATGCAAACTTCCGGTCTACCTATCCCTAAACATTCTATTTCAGCAATTTGTCATATCATATTTTCGTAATTATTTGTGTTGTTATTTATTATTTGTTATTACAAAGTCGACCATTTATCTAACGTTAGCCTTTGCATCCACCTTTTCCCTAATGTCAAGCTACTCGATTTCACAACACATAATTTTCAGGCCTTACTGCGAGTGACAGCCGCAGGAATAAGCTGTTTCTGATCGTACTGGTCCAGGAACGTAGGACCCTGTAGTGCCTCCCAGAGGGAGGAGGGCACACAGTCTGAGGCTAGGGTGTGAGAAATTGGGTTGTGAATGAACAAAGGTGTCTCTAACCTGGTCCAAAGTGAAACATATGATTGTGTATAAAGCAAACATATATGCCAGAATACAACGTTTTCCACCAAGAAAACAGCCATCTACGCCATCTTGCCTGATCAGAGCGTGGCGGAGGTCTGCACAGGCGCACTTGTCGCTTTGAGCATTTCGTAGGATTCTCTACGAAAGTGTAGCGCTGTGCATTTCGTAGGATTCTCTACGAAAATTTGGACATAACTTTTAGTATGATATCTTACAAACCGTTTCATTAGACCACTAATTAGACCACTATAATCACTGTTACAGCGAGAGTAATGTAAAGCAGTTTATAAAGCGCTGGAAGTGTTTAAAGTGTTTAAAGATGTAAATGCTTTCTGGAGGGGAAACTAATAACAAGGAATGTGGAAGTTGACAAAGAGGATCAGGATACAGGAGAAACAAGCCACAAAACTGCCCTCACCATGAGTGCCAACAAAAGAAGAAGAAACACTCTACAGGGAATCACTACATCTACATCTCATCTACAGACTCACTTTACATACTGTATGTCTCCCTGAAGGTGTCTTTTCAGATGCTAGCGTATAGGAAGCAGAAGTGTTGGAAATAGCCTGCAATTTCTTTAAAAGCCTCTCTTCATCAAAGCGATCAAAACGATACAAATGGGCTCCGGATTTAGCTCTTCTGACTGGATTAAATTGCGGGATTATGTGTTTTAGAAGTATTTTTCTATTGTGAGCCTGACACACATGTGATTTCCTTTTACAGAGTGTGTGTGTGTGGTTGAGAGGAATCAGCTGGCATAGGTAAAAGGGATTTAGAGAAGGTCATTTTGAGCCATCATTTATGTCTGTGCTGACCACAGTGCAAGGATTTTGGCTTAACCCGTTCAGCATCAAACCAATATAAATCTCACGATAAATCTGTTAGGTCTTCAGAGAAGACTAAAGGTGTGACGACCTGATCTCATAGCAGTGTCTGTGCGTGTGTGTGATGACATAGTCTCACAAATCATACATAATTGAATCTGTAATATTGATTATTGATGTCAATAAGGATTTGCTTGCATCCTTGATGAAACCTACTGTAACACAATAATAAGTGAAATACTGATCTCATATTCACTATATTTATTAATGCCAAATACCTTCAGTATCATTCTCTGCCCTCATCTTCCTCAGGAATTTGGGAGGAAGGAGTTTCAACCAATAAATCACTAACAACATTTTCCCATGGAGCTTCTTCACCGGAATTACTTCCACTGCGATTCTGTGGTAGCAGCCTGACTCATCTTTAATCACTACAGTGTGTGACTAAGCTCTTTAAGTGGTCTGTCTGCGTTTTCTACGTGATCTGTGCTTCGACTTGCTGGAGAGCTTTCACAACATCTGTGGCGAAGGGCACCTCTGTCTGACAGTGTTAAATTTCAGTTTGCTCGCACTCCGTATAGGTCCCTTGCATCTTGACGGCCTGTCACCGGTGTATGTTAGCCAGGGCCCAGCATGCCCACCACACACACACAAACCCACAGTATCACACATAGCCAGCCATGGTACTGCTCTGCTGTTGTGTTGCCTGTGCTGTCTGTGCGGAAGTCCTCTGCTCTCTGAGTCTTCTGTGCGTGAGTCACGTTCCCAGGAGCTACCACACGTCCAGATGTTGCAGCTCTTTCAATCTTGCCCCAAAGGTGAATTAGTGTTGATGGAACTCCTAAAAAAAAACCCAAGTAGATCGCACTAATACAGTTATTATTATTTGATCATTATTATGCCAGTCAATTAATCCATAGAACTAATTTTGTACTATTAAACATTCGTAACAAATAAGATTATACATTATATCCCAGACTATATCTCAAGATGGCATGTCTGTATAATGAAATGCATCTTTAGTCCTGCTGTTTCTGGTAACAACTGTATTTGAGTTATACAATAATGTCTGAAATGCATGTTTCCTGTTCAGTGATGACTTGGTGATCAGAGCTGCAGTATCAGTTTTAGTTCCCTCATGTGCAGCGATGATTAGACATAGAGGAATAACAAGTTTTTGCTTACATGATCATTTTTGTGGATTTTACTTTACAGGAAGAAGCAAAGAACCAATTACACCAGAAGCACTGAGTCTGCAGTCTTTAAAATGAAAGAGGGAAAAGGTAAGGTGATCTGGAGATTTTATTTGTTTTTGACAGTTGGTGACAGCTCTCTCAATTCAGTTATTTAATGAAACAGTTTAGTTTGTATTACTCAACCATTAGGGATCTTCTGGGACATTTCTGTCTTTTTCAGTTTTTATTTTTTCAAGAATTTTAGATCTGTTAATGCATACACAATTACATTTGCCAAGGGTGTGTATTATTTGTGGAATTTTATAATTTCAACCTCTGATATAATATTTTTAAAATAAACAGTGTAAATACTCCCTTTCAGCAATTTTGGAACAAAATTTGGTCTACACTTTATGGCATGGACTGTAATGTGTGATTAGTGAGCATGGTCTAGCGCCGCATGACGGACGCAGGAAGTGACATGTTTATCCTTCCTGCGATGCACAAAACGGGGGCCGAGGTCCTTATTTACTTTTAACAGTTAAATATTAGAAAATAAATGTGCTAATATGTCTTAATATTGTTGCACCAAGCAATCCATATGTTAAACACTGTATGAAACTTCAGTAGTAATCTCTTAGGTAAAAATGTAATCTCTTAGGTAAAAATGAATGTCCAATATAATTTTTTATGACAGATTCATATAAGTGTAATGAGAAATTGGTAGTGCAAACAGACCTCACTCACCATCATAAAACGCCATAAGGAAAGAGCAGTGGTGGTTAACAGTATTCTGTGTCATGTGTGTACCGCATCTTGCGAATGTGTTGCGTTCATTTCTGAGGACCTGCTCAACCGACGCACCAAGCAGACACATTAGGCAGCCATGAAGCTGTACGCATAGTTAAAAGCAAGTATATCTCTGGCCTTCCTTTCATGTACGACAATAGACCTATGACCCCCTGCCCTTGGGAGAGGCGGTGGTCTAGTGGCAGAAACTTGGACTATGGGCAGAAAAGGTCTGGTTCGTCTCTGGTTCGACTCCACGGAGAGACAACAAAAGACGAACCTGGATTGATCTGCCCAAAAATCCAAGAGTCTGTCAAGTGACCCTGTCTAGTGCCCCTGAGCAAGGCACCCTACTCCCCCAACATCTGCTCCCCCGGCGCCGTACATGGTCGCTCACTGCTCTGTGTGTCCTGCACCAGATGGGTAAAAAGCAGAGGTTACATTTCCCTTCCTGCATGAGTTTGCCTGTGCATGTCTGTGCATGTGTTTGGGACTAATAAATGCATCTTAATAGCTGCTGTAGATGCATTTCAAATAGCACCGCTTTGTTATTTCAATATGCTAAACCCTTTTTAAGCTTTTAGCCATGTCAGCAAGAGTAGCTGAGGATGAGATTATACTGTTTGCATCACAATCAAGTTAAAGGGGAATCTGCAAGTTGAAGATGGAAAACTTAAAGTCTTATGAAAGCAGTCCAGTCAACCAAATCCTATTATCTGACTAGACAACAGAGGGCAGAAGTCTCAACCTGTTATTACTAGTCTGCAGTGCAAACCACGAAGCTGAGACAACTCCCAGGAGATGCAATCAAATGCTTACACTTCTAAAGGAGAACTATAATTGAAACATAAACTAAGGTCCCATGATTGGGAAAGTTGTGACCCATTAGTTTTTTACTAAGATACATGTGAGAGTGTCCTCTGTAACTATGTTTGCTGTTGCTGGGACTGAACTTTTGCTTGTTTAGAAGATTGTAGGGGAAACCCAAACTGCAGAAAAGATTAAGTGAAATTAACTTAATATATAACAAAAGTGTCAGGAGGGGAAGTGGAGATTGTGCTGTTGAGGTTGTCCTAGAATAATAATACAAAATCTGCAAGTTTCAGGAAGGGACATTGCAAGGACTCGGTTTTATGTCAAAACATAATT